>RCWM02000092.1:1767500-2441852 GCA_003667255.2 Euschistus heros | reverse complement strand
GTCCTTTAGAGATTTGCTCGTTTTTGTTTAGTTTTAGAGAAAATCGCAAAAAAAAAAGAAACAAAACAAAAATGTTACAGGTAGCGATTATCACCTTTCAAAGTTCGTCAGGCTAGGCAGTGAGATATTTAAATACATAATGTTATCCTTTACATTCTTTTATTTGTTTACATTTTGGCTTCCTTCTAGGATTATAATTCCTAAATCAGTCTTCAGTCAGTTACTCAGATATTTTTGTGTGAATAGCATCAGCCACAATGCCGCATACATTTTCTAATGTTGAATACGCTGATATGATTTTTCGTATGGTTTCTGTAACGGTAATGCTTTAGAAATGGTGCGGGAGTATGCGCACCGATTTCCAAATTGAAGAGTGCCTAATGGACGAGTCTTTTCGTTAACTTTTAATAGACTACGAGGGACTGGATCATTCTTAATACGTAATGAAGGCGACCAATTAAAGGCAGCAATAAGAGCAGATTATCAGAGAAGAAATTGTATCCTACGCCACTTCGATAACAATCCTGAGACTAGCATCTGAAGAGCACCTGCTGCATTAGCAATATCGCTGCAAGCAATATGGCAAACTTTGAAAGGTGATAATCGCTACCCATACCATCTTCAAAAAGTTCAGAATTTATTACCTCAAGATTATGTCAAGAGATTGAATTTTAGTAACTGGTTTCTTGACAAAATTCGCGATGATAATTTATTTCCATTAAAAATTATATGGACTGATGAAGCTACCTTTACAAGAGGAGGAATTGTTAATCAAATAAATTATCATGTATGGGCTCTTGAAAATCCCAGAGCTATTAGAGAGAATAGGTTTCAGCATGAATTTGCTTTTAACGTTTGGCTTGGAATTAAGAGACCGAATCATAGATGCAGTGCACCAAATATCATGAGAGCAATGTTTAGCTGCAATTTATCAAGTGAGTGCTAGATGTAATGCTTGTATTGGTGCAAGAGGACAACATAACATAAATATAAATGTAAATAAATAAGTATAAAAATGAAAACTTGTTTTGTTTCTTTTTTTTTGCGATTTTCTCTAAAACTAAACAAAAACGAGCAAATCTCTGAAGGACTGTTTGTCTTAGTTTTTCGGTCCCCTATAAGTTCCTGAAGTTTTCCATTTAAATTCGGGACACCCTGTAAATATATGTGTATATATAGGGTTCATACTACTATATTATATGAGGACAGAATAGAATAGAATTTAAATCTCAAGATGGGATAAGTTTGCACCACCAAACATGGAGCAGAGTAACCCTTTTATTGTCATACTTAAAGTTGAATTTAATAGTAGTTCTATTATATATTCTATTATATATATATATATATATATATATATATATATATATATATATATATATATATATATATATATATATATATATATATTAAATTATTAATTATTATTAAATATTTTTTAAATATATTTTTTTTTTTTGAAGTCTTTTCTCTTCAAAAAAAAAAAAAAAAAAAAAAAAAAAAAAATATATATATATATATATATATATATATATATATATATATATGTAAATAATGTTCCCATACAATGTGAAGTTCCAAACTTGAAGTCTAAGGTATTATTAATTGGTTAATATACAGTTTGTATTTTATTATTTGAATGCATACCTTTTTTATGCACTGTTTTAGATTTTTCTCACATTTTGGAGGTTTAAAATTTGGAAACTAAAAGAAGAAATTACCGAAAATCAAGAAATGTAAGTAATTTAAATTTTTTTATTTATATTTATGATATTATATCGTATATGTTTTTATATTATATAAATATTTTACATTATTAATATGATTTCATATTTTTTGATATATCATATAAACGTTTCATTACATTTTATTTGCTATAACTAATTCAAGCAATCAAGTTAATGGTTTTATATATATATATATATATATATATATATATATATATATTTTTTTTCTCCTCCATAGTAACCCTATGAAAGAGTCGTTTATTGAAAAAATGAGCACATCCCATGCATGCAAGCATATTGTGTGCTTAGCTCATTACAAATGCAAAATTTAATTAATTACATCATTGTCAATTATTTTGAAGAAATGAAAATACTAAAAAACAAAAAAAAAAAAAAAAAAAAAAAAGAAAAGATACTAAATTAATGAAATAACTAAATAAAAAAAAAAAATGAAAAAAAAATAAAACGAAACAAAATAAAAAAAAAACACCAAAAGTTGATGTTTAAGTATGCCCTGTGATCTTCTTTTTAAAGTTCAATGCTTTGAACAAATTTCTATTAAATTAACTATTAAATTCATACTAGTTTTTGATGAGATTCTTTTCTGACATTGGCCATTGTTCTCCACTGATTATAATATGTTTGATTAAAAAAAATCTGTCCTTGTCAAAAAGTGGGCAGTTATATAATATATGATTAAATGTTTGTGTTGTCTGTCCGTCACAGTGGCAAGTTTCGTTGTCCGAAAGGTTAAAACGTTTCAAATAGTATTTGGTTGGTCCATGCTCTGTTAGAAATTGTGTAAGTTTGTAATGTGTACTTTTTAGTTTGTTGTAGTTTCCTAAATTAACGTCTGGTATAAACTTGTGAACTGGTCGTCCTTTGTTTGATTGTTGCCAGTGTAAGTTCCAGTTACTTATTGTGTCGTTTCTTAAAGTTTTCTTGATGTATGAAATAGGCGTTTGAGAGTATTCAAAAGGTAAAGAATTGTTAGTCGATGCGAATTTAGCTAGTTCGTCAGCCAGTTCATTTCCATAAATCCCAGCATGCCCCTTGATCCATGTTAATTTAACTGAGATTTCCTCATTTATTAATTGATGGAAATTTTGTTTAATTTTGTTTAGGAGTGGGTCATGTATGTTGGGGTTTTTTATAGAGTCTGTCAGTATTTTGTTGTCTGTAAATATGTTGAAAGATTTTGTCATGTTTTTAGTTCGTTGAATGAATTCGGTGGCTTTCAAAACAGCTAATTTTTCTGCTTGATTGTTTGAGCAGTTTGGTCCTAATCGATATTGTTCGTTGTGTTGTTTTTCTTGTTTCTCTAATGTTATTAAGGCACAGCCTGTATTCTGCTCAGTTTTGCTACCGTCTGTGTATATGTTCTATTTCTGCTGTTCATATCGTTTAGTTCTATTTCGTCTAAGTATTGTACCAATTTTGCATGAGATGATGGATGTAGCCAACATTTTGGTGTCAGTTCCAGTTCAATGTTGTCAGCCTGAATATTTCTAAAAGATAGTCCTTGTTTTTTAATCTTATAAATTGTTGATGTCTCGGTTATTTTAAACTCAATGGGTATCAGCCCTGCAAGTACACATGCAGCGTCATATGATACAGTATGAAAAGCTTTGATAATTCTTAGTGCAATTAGCCTTTGAACTCTCTGTAATTTTCTCAAATTAATCGGTTTTAAGGCGGCTGCTTCCCATACTGGAATACCATAAAGAAGTCTGGGCAATATGGCCCCATCGTGAATAACCCTTAGAGCTTTAGAGCCGAGACCCCAGGTCATTTTTGCTGCGTTAGTTAGTGCGTGTATAGTTTTTAAATTTTTGGAAGTTGCTACTTCAATATGCGTTTTCCAATTCAGGTTCTTGTCAAAGTGCAAACCTAAGAAAGTCAATATAGGAGTCTTTTTTAATTTGGTTGAACTTAATTGAATGTTTAATTCCGGAATTTTTCTTTTTTTTTTTGTGAATATGATGTAATTAGTTTTATCTAAGTTAAAAGTAAGTCTGTTTCTTTTTGCCCAGTTATTTAAAAATATTAGTGTCTGGTTTGTCGAAGATTGAAGTTCTGTAAATAATTTGTTAGTAACTAGAAGTATGATGTCGTCCGCGTAAGTGATGATTTGTGTATTTTTAGGTATCTGTATGTCAAAAATGGTGTTAATCAGAATATTCCACAAGGTCGGTGAGAGACAGGAACCTTGAGGAGTACCTATAGTCAATTGCCTGGAGGTTGTATAACAGTTGGTTTGAAATTCAACAGACCTGTCTTTGAAGAAATTAGAAATTAATCGATAAATGTCATTAGGGCATCTGTATAGTCTCAGATTTTCTAGGATTATAGGCCACCAAACACTATCGAACGCGCCCGAGATATCAAGTTTAAGCATTAAAATGTTGGATTTAGATTTCAGAGAAGATTCTATATGATTGGTTATTTTATAAAGTGCGTCGATGGTGCTTTTTTGTGGCAGGAATCCAAATTGTTGGTCATGTATGGTTTCCGATGACATTAAAAAATGTGTTAGTCGTGTATTAATCAGTTTGTCTAGTACTTTGGCCATTATAGGGAGAATAGTTATCGGTCTGAGTTTGTTTGAGTCTTGTTTAGGTACAATTTTAATAAGTCCTTTTTTCCATATTTTCGGTATGCTTCCATTTAGCCAAATTAATTGGTAAATGTTCGATATCAAATTTGGATAACGAGCGGTCACATGTTGTAGTATGTCTGTTGTGATTCTGTCATGTCCTGGTGTTTTTTTCCTGTTTAATTGTGTTATAATGTTTAAAATTTCCCACTTTTCTAATGTACCATCGTCTCCAGTCTTTGGTGACATTCAACCTGTTACGGATTTCGCATTGTTCCTTAGTGTCTCTTTTTGGGTCGTCTTGGTAAATTAACGAGTCCATTAAATAGTCAACTGTTTCTTTAAAGTCTGAAGTAAGTTCGTTTCCTTGGATTTTAACTGTTTTTAGTGCCTCTTGTGTTTTATTTTTTCCCGCTGCAGATTTGTAAATGGAACTCCAAGGGTTATTTTCATTTGAGCAGTATTCCTTCCAGGTATCTAATTTAGATTTTTTTAACAAAGCTTGATATTTGTGTCTACTGTTTAAATACTCTGTTTTACGTAGCAGTCTTAGTGCGTTGTTGTTCTTAGTCTTTTGGTATACGTTTCGGAGTTTATTAGTTGTCTTTCGTAGTTCTGTAAGTCGGTTGTTCCACCATGGGACTGATCGATATATTTTTTTTTTTGTGATTGTAGATTAGAAACTTTGAAAGTTAAATTGCAAGCTTTAATAATAGATTTGATTAAACAATTTACTGTCCTGTCTATATCATAAGAAAAAATTATTTCAATGATTTTAGATTCTATTTGTAATGCAGTCAGGTTAGTCTCGGTGATTAAAAACTGTTTTAAAAGTTGTATGTCCAGATGTTTTTCGAATTTTTCCCATCTGAGGTTCTAGTTATGTAAAATTTTAGCCATGATTCATTTTTTTTATGAATTCGTGAGTTATCGTTGGGTTTTGTAGAGATTTTGAAGAAAATTGAATTGTTATCCGAGAAGTTGATGTCATCAAGTATTTTCCAGTCATGAATTAAGCGCACAGTATAAGATTTAGTTAAGGTCAAATCTTATATATATATATATATATATATATATATATATATATATATATATATATATATATATATGTGTGTGTTTGAAATAAAAAAATAATATTTATTCTGGGACATAGTGCCCCAAGAATTATATATGATGTGTATACATATAATGTTCTGTGAGATGCTGCAATAGTCTAGCTATCTTAATTCCAAACAAAGATAATAATATGTATAATAGATGTGATGAAAATACAATAGAAAATAGAACTTTTAGTGCAAATATAAACATAAAAAAAAAAAAAGAAATAATTATAATTACAATATGTTAATATGAAGTGTAGAATTCCAAAACCAGCAAAGTCCATTTAAAGCGATAAAGGTAAAGGTCAGACTGGATTAGGAAGGGAATTATTTTTTGTATTGCTGTTTTATATGTGGCTTAACTACTTTTTTGACAAAACCTTTCACCTGAAGATAGTCCAGTCGAAAAACTATTCAATAAAAAAAAAAATCTTGAAATTTGATTTTGCTGGTTTTACACTGTTTTACAGATCTGCCAGGATCTGACGATTTTTTGAGGCCGAAGGACATCCTTGGCCACTCCCTCCATCCATAATTAGAATCAGCTTTTTCGTCCTTAAGGATAATATGTTTTGAACGGTTTTTTATGTTATCCGAAGGATAACTTCCGCCATTGTTGTCCTCCAGGATACTGTTTTAAAATATTTAACGGTTTTAAGATGGCGGACCTTAGAAGGACACTTTTTTAAAATATTAGACTATTTAACTGTTTTAAGATGGCGGAAGGATATTCATTCGTTGTTAACTCATTTTACGGGAGGCTGGAGATAGTTTTTCAACGCTAACGAACGATTTTTGCCATGCCTTATATAACAATTATTTTTTATTATGATAATATAAAAATTATAATATGCTCAGGAAAAAGAAAAAAATATAGAAATGAATAAAATAAAATTAAAATAATGAATAGAAAGGAAAAGATATATAGAGAAGAAATTTGCGATGTTACCAATCATTCTAGAGGTTTTGAGAAGTTTGAAAGGATGGAGATTGGGTGATAATCTGCAGGACAGGCAGGATTAGGAGTTTTATTGATGGGATGAGCAATAGTTTTTTTCAGGAGGCAGGAAATGCAGAGTTTTGAAGGGAGAAATTATAGATGAGGACAAGAATCTGATTGGAAAAGAAAATATATTAGAAATAGAGGATATGGTATTTATTTTATATTTAAATTTGCTGAACAAATATTGTTTTAACTTATTAATTTCTACTTTTAGGTGGTATGATGGATTTTCTACATTTTATGTTGGAGGAGATGGTTTGATAGGTAAACATGTAGTGGATAAGGTAATAAATACATTTTTTTAAATTTAATCATTAGCAGAATGTCTGTTATATGTTAGTCTGTAGCACAGCAGTAAAGAGTACTATGCCACAAAACTGCGATAGTTCAGCAGAGCCAGTTTTCACTTATTTTATTGCTTGAATGAAACTGGTCATAAAGTTATCTCTCTTTTGTTACATCTATTATTTAAAATTTTAGCATGTATAGCATTAAAAAAATAAATTTATAGAATTGACAAGTATAAAATGTAATGATAGCATGTTTTAAATCTTGAATACTTCTGAAGAATAAATGAGGCATAGAATTCCAAAACAAGTAAAGTTAAATTTTCAATTTTTTTTTTTTTTAATTAGATTTTTACTACATTAACTTTTTCTCCCAAAAGTAGTTAAATCTCATTGAAAATGGCCATACAAAAATTCAACAAATAAGGCCTTTTCGTAATCCAGCATGACCTCCACGTTTATCGACCAAATGTGAACAATTTTCAAAAATGGACTTGGATAGATTTGGAATTCTACATCTCAAATATCATATCGCTCATGTATTTCAAAAGTTGCAAAACTCAGAAATCTGTATTTTTGAGTTATCATCATGGTTCAGTTCAATAGTCTTCTGTGAAATGTCAAAAATGTATCGAATTAACTTCAAATCCCACCTGATACGTCTCACTTGTGGTCGGGATTAAAAGATAATTCAGATACACTTTTGATATTTCATAAAAGACTTAACATTTTTTCAGTGCAGATTTTTGAGTTGTGACACTTTTGAAAACATGTGGGATATATCGGGGGAATATGAATTAATAATGATAATGTATAATTAGATCACATTTAGCCACTAATCACTTCGCACTACATTTGCCAAAATCCAAAGGGCCTGGGATATTAAGCAACTAAGAAGTCAAATGAAAAGGCCATAAGAAGAAAGATGTTACATAGAATGCAGAGAACAAAGTAACCTAGGATGTTGACCTTTCAGTTGTTGAATCCTACTTATTGAAACTTGTACATTTCTCATAAGTAAATACTTCATGATTTGCACAAGGGACTTACAGTGGTACTTAATAAATCATTTTTCTTTGAGTAAATACTTTATAAATAAAATTGTTACTATAGTCTATTCCTTTCATGAGATTTTGTTTAATGGTTGGTGTTTGTATATGAATTGGTCTCACTTTAATGAATGACATATATGAGCAGCATTAGTTTTTGCTATGTCTCATTTAGAATCAGATTCCCTTAGTTCTTTTACATTTACGAATAATCCACAGGGAACACATTTTCCGTATAAGAGGGAACCCACAACTTACTTACTTTTCTTTTTCTTTATTGATGATAATAATATTCTCATTCCTACTACAATCATTAGAAATTGTAAATGGAAAACTTCTTCTCTGTCTTCCTCTTTGCCATTTTTAGTGTTGAGAAGCCTCTATCCAATGTAGCCGTGCCTCTCGGTCCTTGCTAAGCTGCCTCTCTTCCCTCCAATTCTCTGTACGTATTCCATGTAGCGAATTCCAGGGTGACCTCGTGGTCTCCTTCCAATGGATCGAGCTTTCATTTCCTTCCGCGGTTCTCTTTCTTTCTCCATCTGAGATTTTATGACCAAACCATTTTAGCTGTCGGTTTTCAAGTGAGGTCCTTTACTCCATTACTTCCAGCCCTTTCTGGTGTGTTCATTCCTAACAAGGTCTCTCCTAATCCTTCCAATAGCTCTCCACAGGAATCTCATTTCTATACCTGTAACAAGACTAGCTTGCTTATCCAGCATTACCCAGCTTTCACTTCCATATTCAGACTTGTATATGTGCATTTTCGTTTCTCTACCAACATCTCTGTGCCCCACTATGTGATTACAGATTGGGTAGTAGACCTAGTTGGCTTTGGATATACTACTTCTGGGTCAGTCTTCCCAGTGTTGCTAATAACTGTCCCTAAGTAGGTAAATTCTTGCACTACATCGAGTACCTCCTCATTGCAGACCAGCTGGACATCCCTTGCTCCTCTCTTTATAAAACCAAAACCTTGCTCTTGGAGGTGTTTATGATCATTCCTTTGTGGTGAAGCTACTCCTGCCATTCCACAAGAACTTAATGTCAGCTATTCGGCGCTTACAAATAGGATGGATTTCATCCATAAATATGAAACATAAAAGGGAACTTAAGCTGTCTCCCTGCCTCACATCTCTTTCTATAGGAAAAGGCATAGACTTCGTATTCTATTGATCCTCACAACTTCTTTTGCTTCCTGATAAGCTAATTTTATGACTGTGTTAAGATCTCCTATAACATGTTTTGCTGTGAACGTAACCCATAGTTCTTTCCTGGAAACTGAGTCAAATGCTGCTTTGAGGTACAAAAATGCCATGTACATGTTCTTGTCTTTCTCATAAGCCTTCTCTACGATGCTTCTCATTGTAAAGATGAGAGATCCTGATCTGTCTTCCAGGAATAAAGCCTGCTTGTTCACTCTTTATTTGCCTTCCAACTCTCTGTCTTAGTCTTTCCAGAACTGAGATGTATAACTTGTATTCTACTGAAAGTAAACTTATAGGCCTGTAATTTTCACAGTTGGTAGAGCCACCTTTAATAGTACCAACAATACTAAACTCCCAATCCCTTGGGATTATCCTTGTATCCTACTTACTTTGGAAGAACTGCTGGAGAAAGTTCCTGTCCTCCAAATTTCAGAAATTCAGGAGTTATGCAGTTCCTTCCTGCTGCTTTGTCTGATATGATTTTTTCAATGGCATATTCTATTCCTTTATATCTATCCCTCTCAATACCTTTACTCTCATGGAAATGACCTGTCGCTCATAAGGATTTACGATTTGGGAATTACAATATCAAGACTTTGACTGGGAAAGACATCGAGGTTGTGGAAGAGATTATTATGTGGATATAACCTTGGTATTAGTAAGGTAAAGAAGAAAGGAAGTGGTAAACAAATAAGGTTGTTTCCATGATATCTGTCCACATCCGAGACTAGTATGTTGACTTTGAATAAATTATACTACCATGCAGGTTATTAGCCTAACAATGGAGGCCCCATAATCTCAGGACAACTGATTTCCTGAATATTTATGTTCCTTCAGGAAAACGAGTCGCACTTTCTTAGCACAGAGTAAAGGCATTGAGAGGGAAAAGAGGCAAGTCAGTAAAAAAAATCAATGACTCAAGTGGGAGTATCATAACTGAAGAAGCTAAAATGCGCAAGAGGTATCTAGAGATAAGGAAGCTAAGGTTAATGTGTTTCTATGAACTGAGTTGCCTGTTAATTATGTATGAGCTATTTACACCTAATATGTAGTTACCATTTTTACTATTATTAGAT
The DNA here is from genome assembly GCA_003667255.2 of Euschistus heros. NCBI lineage: Eukaryota > Metazoa > Arthropoda > Insecta > Hemiptera > Pentatomidae > Euschistus > Euschistus heros. Next base: position 2,431,812 of record RCWM02000092.1, on the reverse strand, counting down.
TAGTCTCCCCTGAAAATGTTTCAATCAACAATATGTTGTTAACTGCCAAATGAGTAATTTCAAAATTAGCTGGATGGCTAATTTAACTTTAAAAAGTCAAGATGATAAATTACTTTTTGATATGAATTTTTTGGTAAATCTATGTGTCCGTTGCCCATAGAATGCAGTAATATGAAGTTAAAATCTATTTCCATTTAAAAATATGTCTGGAGAAAATAAATCTCCTGTTTTACTTTCCTCTGTTTTACAAACAACCTTTTTATATGGAGGAATAAACTATGAAAAAATTATTGAATATTCAAAATGATATTGGATTTGAAAGCAATCAGGACATTATGAACTAAATACCCTTCAAAGCTAATAGGCAAACTGAAACTGAAAAGGTTATTAAAAGTAAAGGCCACTTACTTCAGAAGTCAGTGGCATCCCTGTTAGATCAACTAAATTGTTAGTATATTTTTAAAATATTCTACCATCCATTAAATCAAAACTAAATTTTACTTTTAGGTGATGCCAGATGATGAAGGCCTTATTGACAAGACAAAGGATTCTTTAAGAACGAAATTGGCATTGCTATTTGGATTACCATTTTCTGGTCCTCAACTGTCTGGCTTTTCTTTATTTTTTACTAAGTTGATTTCACATAATTTAAGGATTAGTAAACTTAAAGAGCTAAAGAAGCTTCATCTAGAAAGGCCTGTCTAGTCAGCTTTAATATACTTGTTATTTATATATTTGGCTGTTGCAGATTATAATAGTAACTTACTATATATGTAATAATAAATAAAGCACAATTGTTTTATTTTTTGTTTGTTGATGTTCTATTATTTATTTGACTCATTTTTTACTGTGGTTGTATTTCAAAATGTAGCAGAGTGATTGGCATAACAACAATGTATCTTATTAAATCCACTGTTTATTTTGGATTAAAATACAACAATTTAAATCAGTATTCTTGTAGTGATATTTTCTAACTATTTAGCACTTTATATTATGAAGTATTAAATTAGTTGTTGTTAAGTTTTAATAAAAAGTTTTTATATTTTTTTAATTTAATTCAATCACTTGACAATTGTGTTGCACGGTTTTTATTTATTGTATTAATCATTTCATGTTTGTTTGATTTATTGTACATGATGTTAAAACAGTTTTGAATTTATTTAATAATTAAATATCTATGATGTTTAGCATTGTCTGGTATTGATCTTATTAGAAAATATTCTAATAATTAGTTGCATGAAATTGGATTATTGAGTGATGATTAAGGAGAAAAAATTATGTTAAAAATATTCAGCAGTTGGAAAAGGAGATACATTATTTCTGAATACACATTAATAATGTTTATACCGTCATTGTTCCTTATGTTTCATATTAATAACTTTTATATCACCATAGCTCCTGCTTGTGGTTCTACTGTGAGTCAAAACTTCTAGAGTTGGTAATTAGTGAAGTACATTGCCAACTTTTGGATAAAATGCAGTTCAAACTTCAACTAATTAAGTTTCATTTCTCCAAGCCAAAAACCCTCTGTTTTCTTATACTGTTTTTTTTTTTTTAATTTTTATTTTCTTATATTGTACTCTTTTTTAGCATCGAATTCTATTCCTATCACTTTATCCCCATTATAAATTCAATATAAAGAGAGATTTAAATAGAAAAGCAAATAAAATAGATCTAACTTAAAATAATTGCTAAAAAGAATAAATTATTTTGGTAAAGATAAAACCTGTTTACAGAATCAAAATAACCATATTAAAACTATTTATGGAGTGAAAAGTTTTATAAATACATACCTAATTATTTTTTAGTTGTGTAGTTTCAAATTAATACCTAGTTTGTTTTTATAACTTACATACTGATAGTCTTTATAATTTCATTTAAAAATTTATAAAATTCTTAATTGATTGATTAACTATTAATTTTTAAATATTTTATTAATATTAGATATATTTTTTTATTTATTATTATTTTTTTTAATATTTATTAATACTTTTTAGATAAAACATATTGTGTCCTTTATAAAAAGAGCCTGGCAGACCTGAAACCAACAACTTTCAGTGGCTTTTGGGCATAATAAATATTTTCAATTTGTCATTTAATCGATGCCTAGGTAAACTATTACTCCTAAAACAGAAACTCAACAACTTTAGGGTTACTTGTTAAAACCCATCTGGACTTACGCTTCCCAAGGTTATGTAACAACCAATAAAATGCATATTAGAAAAATACAAACTTTCCAATCTAAATTCCTAAAACTGATAACAGGCTTCCGTCTTTACATGTCAAATGAAACGCTATGTACTACAGACTTAGGTATTCCGGCAGTTAAGAGCCATTTCATAAAGTGTAGACATTTTCATGACAAATTACTAGAGTCTCTGCCAACAAACAGAAACAAGTTATTGTTACAATACAAATTCCAAATATAACTCGGGAAGGAGTGGCCAAGGATACCCTTCCGCAAATCGGAATGGCTTAAGAAAGAATTAGTATTCCTGGTAGAAGGTATTTTAGAATTCTCGGAAACTTTTGGGCAACAATTTGAATCCAGCCTGGATGTGTTCAAATTTACTTTGTCGTTAAACCACAGAATGAACTTTAATCTTATTCTGACCAGAATGGGTTGCTAACCTGTAGGATTACCTGTTTTGATGCTCTAGTTCAAGAGCATAAGGAGGTTACGCCCAAATGTCCACACAACTGATTATTAAACCGAAAAAAAAAACAAAATATAGGTGCATCCTACTCAAAAGAGAAGATGTTGAAAGTCGTGTCTCAACAGGTTGGTATAGATTCGAAAGAGTAGAATCTTTCATATATTTAGGACCCCAGGTTGATTAGGAGAACAAACTAGAAGAAAATCCTCTCGATAAGAAAGGATATTTAAGAGGCTATCCATTATCCAGTGCCTATAAAGAAAGATTGTAAAACGATCTTTTGGCCAGTACTTGCATATGGCTCAGGATGTTAAAATACCAGTTGAGACCAAGAGCAACTCCTCGGGTACCAAAGAAAATTTCTCTGTTGAATATTTATGGACGAGGAACATGGAGCAGGGAGAATTGAAGGGGTTGTCACATTTTTTTTTAAAATTCGCTGGGCTAGTCATGTTTCAAGAATGGATCCAAACGAAGTATATCGTATCAGGTGGATTGGACGACCAAGGTTCCGTTGGGAAGTTTGTGTGGCTGCTGATGCAAGATCTTTGCTTGGTTTCCGAAACTGGAAGGAGCATCACAGAATAGAGATAATTGGCAGTATTTGCTTAATCAGGCTAAGACTCAACTAGTCGTAATGCCAGATAGTAGTGTACATACGATACATAAAGAAGAGAAAACTGAGATGATGTAAGTGATTTAGTTGATAGGTTTTCTTCCTGGCCACCTGTAACGTGTTTTGTTACTGGAGAGGGTGTGGTGTCTCACCAGAGGGACGCCAATGTAAAGAATGGATGTTCAGTGTTCCCAATGATCAAATCGGTAAGCAGGTGATTTTTCCTCTAATGAAATAACAGAAATGACATCGGTCTTTCCAGCATTTACGTTGATACCTAAGAATATGCTCTATAGCCTTCGATGATAGTGTTCGGTTGGAGTTGGCGTATACACCGACGCCATCCACGTTTTCAGCTACTGTCGCTTGAGGGTATTTGATGGCAACCACTGGTGGTCAGACCTATGTGGCACACCGCATATCGAAATTGCAGGTGAAGACTAGCTGTCACCGACTCTTTAGTTCAGGGTAGTTAGAAAGTAAACATTCTAAAAGTCCTGGAGTTTTCGTGCCTGGGAACAGGAAGGGAAGGTCCCTTTTTTGGTTTAGCGCTCATATCTCGAAAATGGTGCATCGTCAACAAAACATGACCAGTTTCTAAATTAAAGTTAATTAAATACTTTACAACTTTTATTTTATACTCATTTTTCATATTCTGCACCGTTTCCGAGATATAGGCTTGGCAAATCGAAGGGTATGTATTTTGGGAATTAAGAATACCGTTTTAGGACGTTTCGAAAAAATTGATATATCCAATTAAATGGCATTTCAAATGAAACAGAATGCCGCAAATTTGAACTCTCTAGGATTAATAATTTTTTAATGGCGTAATTTTGAATACACTAAGTGAGGACCGTGTGATCTTCGGGAAAAAACAAATGCCACCTAACTTTTTGTCAAACTCTTGCTTCTATTACGTTCCACTGCCGTTTCTCAGAAAAACAGTCGGAATCAAAATTGTATAGCTTTAAATTTACTTTAATTTCATATATACGTTTCTGGTATTTGCTTCACATGTTTAACAAAAAGTGAGGTAAACATTTTTCTTATTTCTAAAATTGTCGATTTTTAATAATGTATATCTAGAACACCGTTGGAATTTCTACGAATACGTATATAATTAATTTTATAGGAAATTAATTAAGCTTTAATTTTGATGTGCAATATATTTTTCTGTAGCCCACCGTTTTCGAGATATAATCGAAAAACAAAATTGGGACCTTCTCCCTTCCCCTCACCAATAACTCACCCCTTAAGGGCGGGGACTTTTAGTATGTTTACCTCCTAACGAAGCTGTAAAGTCAAAAATTATTGCATAGTTCATGCACTCTACAACCCTCATTTCAGCACTCTGTCTGGGGTCGTACTTCTCTGAGAAAACACGTTTGTTGGTACTCATTCCGAAACTAATTGTTCTATCCGAAATTTCTATTTTTTTCTGAATGCTCCTTAAATTTACTATAAGAACCTATATATGAAATTTTGATCAAGTCCCATTAAATACTCACACTAGCACGTTAAAAACCGCTTACTATTTTGAAATCCAAGTTTTTTTGGCATAGTTTTCACCATAACTCCAAAACTAATTGTCAGATCTGAAATTTATTTTTTTCAAATAAAATCTGGTGAAAATTACTATCAGGCCGTATACAGGGTGAGTATCTCTTAGTGTAAAAAAAAAAATTGGGTGAAACTAGATCAAAAATATAGTAAAGTGCCGCAGATCTTACCTTTCTATTCCAATCTGTTGCAGATATACGATAAATCAAAGATTTTTTTGAGGACCACGTTTAAGCTGTAATATCTCCATTTTGTTTAAAGATTTATCAATGTTTGACCACATTCTCGGATTTAGCATTAAATTTCCTATAAGAACAGAGTAAATTTAACCTTGAATTTTACAACCTTGTGACCTAAATAACAACTTTATTTCACCTCATTTAGGGAAGTTACAATGTCTTATATTACTTCAAATTACCGTTTTTCGAAAAAACTATCCACAAAACTGCAAATCTCACAATATATTTAATCAGCTTTCGAATATGTTAAACGTAATGATTCTGTTTCGATTTCGTGGAAAAATTTACTTTTAAAGCAGAAAAAAACATGGCATTCTGATTTGGCATACAAATCAGTTACTTGTATAAATAAAACATTATGACCATCCCTTAATGGAAATGTGCATTTAAAACATAATAAAGTCTTCATTGGAATAAAAAGCAAAGAAAAAAATGATTGTTTAATAGAAAATAACGGAAAATTATCAGTAAAGCGATACCAGATCAGAGGATCTTATGCTATTACATTTATTTATTTATTACTAGCTGTACCCGTTCACACGTTACTGTGTTTGAACAAAAAGGCAGTTTTGATACCTCAAACATAATTTATTAATGATCAAATGTATGCAATATATCAAAATGAAAATTAACAATAAAATTATCCCTACATATATGTCATTTGAATATCACATATGCCCAAGACATAGATATAAGTAGTTGATGGTAGATATATAAAATAATTTTGTAATAATTAAATATCATCATGAAATGAATGATATTTGATGATTGATGGTGAACTTTATCTTAGTAGCGCTTGTAAATGTACAACATTTTTTTTTTCCTATCTGGTGCGAGAACAAATAAATTTGATGGTTTTCCAACTCGTGAACACCCAACGTATAGCTGTCTATGTGAAAAGCATGGATTTATCAAATTTAATCAAAATACTTGCAGTGATTGTCCCTGTGCTTTGTTAATGGTAATTGAAGGTCTTACAGGAAACTGTGGACGTTTAAATTCAAATGGAGTATCCGTTGGTATCATGGGAATGCGTGGTAGTAGTACATGTTCCCCTTGGTGTTTTCCATTTAAAATAGTTGCATCAATTATGTTATTCATTAATTGTTTTACTGATAGCCTAGTCCCATTGCATAGCCTTGGTGGATTTAGATTTCGTAGAAGGATGATTGGGGAACCAATTTTTAAAGATAAAATATACGGTGGCATTCCTGGTAGATAGATGGTGATTGTCCAGTTAATAAAAGCTCCTATATTTCATCCCATGCTGGGTTGCATGTAAATGTGATGAAAAAATCTGGACGACCATATGCAAGAACATACGTCATTGCATCTTGTGAATCATGCATGTGTCTTGGGCTGCTTGTAAATGTGGATGGTAAAATGACCATTTTTCCCAACTCACTGAGATTGCCATCATTAATAACTGCATCGCGTAAATGGAAGTACTCTTCAGAACGCAATTTGACTTGATTTAGTCGTATGTAGAGGAGTCTTTCACTTTCTATTTTTGCATGAATATCAACAATGTATTGATGAAATAATTGTCTGCATTTCAATATATGATTATCAGCATTCACACGAATCATCGTTCGATATGCATAATAATTCATAGCACTGACCTTTTTGTTGATATACACATTAGTTGTAGGATTTCTCATATTAATATTGAAATGATATCCACCCTCTCCTTGCCAAAATAGAATGGGATATTGTAATGCCTCATATTAACGATGCGTTTCTGATACTCGCTGGACGTCACCATTTCTACGATGAAGAATTATATCGCGAAAATTAAATTCTTCACCAACTATGACAATTGGCACTTCATCGATCGTTGGTGAGTTGAATTGTCTTCGATGTTGACCAATAGGTGTTTTATCTGCCTTTATTATTACTTTGTAATCGTCAGATGGCATTTGTTAAATGGCGGTTTTAAATAATTTAATTAATTAATAATGTTGTTCAAACAAATTCTGTAACTCAGCGACAATCTCTCGTTTAGTAACCATATTCAGTTGACACCGTCTGTTGATTTGTTCGTCAGTATTTTCCATAACATATATCTGAAGATATTCGTGATCAGCATTTGGCAAGGGTAGTAGTGATCAGCATGGTGATAAATTTGCCCTTGTAGTTTAAATGTTGGCATATAATTTCCGCTAACGATGTTCGTTGCTCCGAACGATGTCATTTGGAAGCATGAATTGTACTTGCGTATATTTTTCAAAAAATGTTTTGACTTGTTTTAACAGATACTAAAGATAATAATGGTTCAGGTGGTGAACGCAAGTCTGGTAACTTTACTTTTCCACCTGCACAGCACATACCTGGTGTTTCATTTTTAAATTTTTGAGCACCACAATACTTACACTTTTTATCAATTTTTCTAATAACTACACTAAGATGAATACTGTAATTGTAAAGGGGATTGTAATTGAATCCATAAATTCATAAATATAAATAAATTCAAATCAGTATGTATCGTTCGTCTTGTCTGAGTGCGAATTCGATTCCTTTGCTGCTCTAATGATCGCGCAAGGGCAGTGTGAACTCGATCTTTTGCTTGCCTCTGTTCACTTGTTTCTGAAGCTCGTTCTTCTCTTCTCCTTTTTGCTAGATTTGTAGATCGACCATTGGCGGCACTTCGCTTTGGTAGCATGATTGTGGGGTTAAATGAAACGTATTTCCAATTATTTTCTTTAGCTGGAAATCAATAATATTATTGATTAATATAATTATAAAATATATATTTATTTTTAAAACACACACACACACTCTCTCTTTCTCCCTATATATACATTAAGTAAAATTATTTATCAAAACGTTCCTATTAACTTACAATATAATTTGTGGTGATAATGAACTTTTGTAAGTTACAAATCTTAATCAGAATATTCATTCTGTAATACCTATTACAATATTTTACTTACCTTGTGATCTATATTTTTATTTTTATTTTTATTTTTATTACAACTGTTATCGTGGGTATGTTATTTTTTACAGTTTAATTTGTTTTATAAAAGTAAATTTCATGAGTAAAAATTTAATTTTTCAATTTATTCATGGTTACACTTTTAACAAATATTACTAATTAAATGTTATTTTAAGAACATACCTACATATAAACCTTAAACATCAAAATGAATTTGAAAATATTTTACGGATTTGATTCTTCTTAAAACCTTCATCAAACACCAAGGTTTGGTTGCCCATTTTTTACACTCAATATAAAAAAAATAAGAAATCGATATTTTGATCAGACAATAATGTTTAGTGCGGCAAAAGTAATTTTATTGATTTCATTTGGTTTGATTTTAATTTCTATCTAACTATAAAAGTTAATAACAGAGTGACAAACTTCTGCCAATTAACTCTGTGAATTTAAATTATGGTAACGGTCGGCTTACCAGCCACCGACCCCTACGCGCGCCCAGAATACATTTTATCGATTCTAACCTTCTTCCGATTTATTTCGGTGTTTTAGTCGCTACTTTTCGAGGGGAAAGGTTATTCTTCTTCATTTATGGAGAAATTCTAAATCCCTGTTCAAAGTAATATTAACTTCTGTTTACCTTCTAATATCAAAATGAGGGTAATGGTTCGGATCGGCGACACCAACAAACTAGGTTGACCCGCGCTACACCGACCAGTTCGATCCTTACGCTTCACTTCATGATTACATTTTTCGATAGTTCATTCCTATAACCTCACATGTAAACAATCACTTCTACAGTTTCAACTTGGATTGTGTTGTTTAGTTTGTTATATTGATATTTAGTCTTCTTAAATGTAAATAAGTGAAACAGAAGTTAACAAAATGAGTTTCATAAAGGATTAAGTGTTTTATGAATTCATGTTTTCTTATTTCATCTAATCTTATGTGTAAAAGTGTTACAAAACTTAAGAAGATTAATTTGTACATGGATTTGGTGTTTTTTCATACACATATTTATATTTGTTCTATCAATTTAAGTGATAAAATTTACAACTTGTAAAAGTGTTATGAAACTTAACAAGATTTATTTGTACATGGATTTGGTGTTTTATATATTTTTATTTGTTGTTTCAATTTCAGTGATAAAATTTCAGTATACATATTTTGTGAACATAATCAAAATTTCATATATAGGTTCTTATAGTAAATTTAAGGAGCATTCAGATAAAAAATAGAAATTTTGGATGGAACAATTAGTTTCGGAATGAGTATCAACAAACATGTTCTCTCAGAGTACGACCCCAGATAAAGAGTGCTGAAATGAGGGGTGTAGAGTGCATGACATACGCAATAATTTTTGACTTCACAGCTTCGTTAGGAGTAGTTAGAAGGTAAACATACTGAATGTCCCCGCCCCTGGGGGGTGAGCTAAAGATGGAGAGAGGGGAGAAAGTCCCAATTTTGTTTTTCGATTATATTTCGAAAACGGTGGAAAAATATGCTGCAGATCAAAATTAAAGCTCATTAAATTTCCTATAAAATTACTTATATACGTATTCGTAGAAATTCCAACGGTTTTCGAGATATACATTATTAAAAATCGACAATTTTAAAAATTAAAAAAATGTTTACCTCACTTTTTGCTAAATATTTGAAGCAAATACCAGAAGCTTATCTTTGAAATTAAAGTAAATTTAATGCTCTACAATTTTGACTCTGACGGTTTTTCTGATAAACGGTTGTGGAACCTAATAGAAGCAAAAGTTTGACAAAAAGTGAGGTGACATTTGTTTTTTCCCGAAAATCACCGATTTTCAATAACGTATATCTCGTAAACGGTAAGAATTACAATAAAAATAAATAAATATATATATATATATATATATATATATATATATATATATATATATATATAAATATATAAACCTTTTTCGAGAAATTATTGATAAACCAAAAAAAAATGGAACTTCTCCCTTCCCCCCCCCCCAGGGGCGGGGACTTTTAGTATGTTTACCTTCCAACTATTGCTAATGAATGTATGAAGTCAAAAATTATCGCATATTCCATGCACTCTACAATGTGTTTATTGACTGGACTACTTAACTACTGGTCAACCCAATAAAACGCAACCTCTTGAAGACATTATACTTGAAGTTATTTATCTTAGGAGGCGCAGTAGCTTAGTGGGTAAGGCGCTTGACTACCATGCTCCCGGGCCCGAGTTCGAGGTCGGGAGACCCCTCTGGGACACACCCAGCCTCTAAAAATGTGGGTACCCTTTATGGGGGAAAAAACTGGTGGTTGAGCGTGAATTCTAGCCAAATCACCTCCTTTCACAACCGTTGGCTCAGAAACAGTACAACCTACCTAAGTACTGAACCCGAGACCCTTCATGGGTTGTAAGTGGTACAGGATATTTATCATATTTTATTTTATATTGATTATTAGTTATTATTATTGGACATAAACCAGAAAACACAATTGGCTAGATTAGGTTAATAGAAGCTTGTTTAGAATGGTTACTAAGCCATTTTTAACCAACTTCAAAAAAGAGGAGGTTATCCATTGGACTGATTTTTTTGTTTTTTGTTTGTTTGTTTTAATACGCGATTATTTCGTAAATTACGAATAAATTTTGGTGATTCTTTTTTTTTCATCGGAAGTTCATACTTGAGGTGTTCCCATAAAAATGTTATTGGAATCAACTCAACGGTTTTCAAGAAAAAAACTATTATAAGAATAAAAATCAACAGTCAAACAATACTTATCCCTGTAATATAACCTTCCAGTATATACACATTACCATGGAGTTATAGTACTATGGAGAGGCCCTTCCCGTATATATTTCCGTGAGGTGCGATACCAAAAAACTAACCGGGCGCGCCCAACTGGCGACTTGCATTCCATATGGGCTAGGGCAATTAAAAGGGTTCGTAAAAAATAAAATAAGTAAATCACTAAAGTAAATAAATCACTAAAATAAAATAACAGCGGTATAAAGCCAAGGAAACCTAAATTTGAATTGATAAGCGACTAATAGACTGATAATACGGTTCAATCCAAAATGGCTGCCTGCTATTGAGAGGTAAGCCCCCTCCACTTGTCTATAACTCCATGCACATTACTCATGGAATTATAGACAAGTGGATGGGGCTTTCCTCTCAATCGCTGACGCCGTAACTGACCAGATGCAGCCATTTTGATTTGCACTACATAGTCAGCATATTAGCCGTTTTCAGTTCAAATTTTGGTTTCTGAGGCTTTATTCTGGGATTTTATTATATTGAATGCGTTATTTTTCCATTTAATAATGGGGAAATACACTAGCCCAAATGGAATGCAAGTCGCAAGTTCTGGCAAAGTGGGCGTGGCTGGTTGGTGTTTTGGCCTCACTCCTCACTAGAGAAAATACGGGAGGGGCCTCTCTATATGTCTTAGAACTCCTTGAACTCCTTGGTAGCGATTAAACATCGAAATAAAACGAAACAAGGTTAGACTTTATTGTGGAATGAAGTTAAATCTTTTTTAATAATTTAATTAAAGATAAGTAAATTTTGCTATCGATTTCAATACGATACCGTAACCTTTATGAACTTTTATGTAGAAAGGCGCCCGCCACCTATTGGTTAGTTCTCAAACTTCACTAATATCCAAATAGTATCATATTTATTGTTAAACATGGTTAATCTTTTTAAGAGGACAAACTCGGTTTCAAAAGGCTGACCGTCCGTCCGTTATCTCTCGTAACAATTATTTTATTGTTACTCATTAATAAAAAAATATAAAAATCCGCTTGTGATTTGTATTTATCATGGAAGATGCATTGTCTCATAACTTCTGATGGAGACCCCCACACTTATTAGATTATCTCAGTTTAGATCAAGGATCAAAGCAAGGGTACATGTTTTTCAAATAGGTATATATTTCAATTAGTATGTACCATCATTTAATAATAATAATCTAAAATTAATAATAATAATAATCTATAATTATTAATAATAATCTATAATTAATAATAATAATAATAATAATCTATAATTAATAATAATAATAATAATAATAATCTATAATTAATAATAATATTTTATAATTAATAATAATAATATCTTTAATGGCTTTTGTGAAAACCTCGATTGCCTGCAAGTTCTCCGTGATTCATGTGAGGACGACCACAACAAACTCGAAGCCATGTGCATTGATGTCTGGAAGAACGATGTACACTTTAAAGTTATAGGTCTCTACAATCCTTGAAACAACGTGCAACAGGCAAGGTAGTTGAAGACTTACTGGACCATTTCACCTTGATAAGAATACCCTCCAACCCCACATTTCTGTCATTCGCAGGACATCTAACCACTCCCAACCTTGTACAGGTCGACGGAAATTTAGCCGTTAGATCAACACTGTCATTGGAAGACCCGCTGGATGGATGGGGACACAGACTGATGTACCTAAATGTTGAGAACAAGAGGGTCGACTTTCAAGACCTAAAAAGCTTACCCGATGGAATTTCATTAAAGCTAAATAGGATAAATGCTCCCATCTAACCGACCTATATATTAATGAAGACCTAGTAAGCGAAAACCCTGATGCCTCTGTTGACCTCTTCAAAAAATGTTTGCAGAGCAGCGAGTGAGAGCATACCGAAAGGCCAGGTGAAAAAGTACTCTCCATTTTGGAATAACTAATTAAACGTACTCAAGACAGAAAGGAACGCAGTGAGAAACCGAGCAGAGAACATGCAAACATAAAAGCTTGCATCGCCATAAGGAAAGCCCGAACTAAATTAAAACGAGCTCTTATAGTGGCCAAAAGATTCACTTACAGATAATTAGTCTATAAACTGGACTTGAATAAAGATGGCCCAGAGTCACACAAATTGATATCCCGCCTAAATAATGAGAAGCCCTCCCGCCACTGGAAACCGCTATGTGTGCACAAAAAATACACACACACCCGAGAGATATGGCAAGAGCACTCTGTAAACACTATGCAACCACGAGCAGACTCCTCGTAAGCTCTGGAAATAGAAAGTCGATCACTGAGATGGAAATCTTGTCTTGTCATGTCAAACCGAACACGACTACTCGTCATTCACGAAAACTTTTACGCTTGATTAGTTATACCTTGCAATCAGTGTGCTGAAGAGAGGTAAATCCGCCGGACCAGATAGATTCTTTCCTGATTTTGTTAAGAACCTTGGGCTGCAGGCTAAAACAACTTTCCTCAAGCTCATCAACCTAACATGGAATCAGCGAGTCCCCCGCCAATGGAGAAAAGCCGAATTGATTTCTCTATAAAAAGGGAAAGCCAGATAATGAACTCAATAGCTACCGTCCCATCTCACTTACCAGTGAATGTTGAATAGTTGCCGAAATGATGGTTGAGCGCAGACTGCGAAAATATCTAGAAGCGAATAATACCATTAACGACCGTCAAACAGGCTTACGGAAATGCAGATCTACGATGGACCAAGTCGTAAAATTCACACAAGCAGTTAAAGATGGCTTCCACAGGAAGCAATCCACCGCTGCTGTACTGGCCGAGTTCAAATCCGCTTATGATAAGGTCTGGCGGAATTTGCTCCTCCACAAGCTAAAGAAGCTGGGAATTAACGGGAACATGTTTAATTGGATAAAAAATATTCGGTGCAAGTTTTTCGATTCTACCTCTCCTTACAAGCTGCTCCGTCAGGGGCTGCCTCAAGGGGCTGTTTTAAGCTGCTTACTTTTTAATGTAATGATTAATGACCTACGTGAAGCCTTAGAGAGCATACCTGGAGTAACATGTCTCTTCTATGCTGACGATGTCATTATATGGGTCACTCGAAGAAAAATACCTGCTCTAGTTGAAGTATTAAACCAAGCAATGGCCATCCCAAATAGATGTGGCGGTCTAAACAAGATGGAAGTCAGCGCTGAAAAAACCGTCTGCCAACTATTCACATTATCCACTAGACCCCCACCAATAGACATCAATTACAAAGGAATCTCTCTTCGGCAAGCAGCTCTGTCCAAGTATCAAGGAATCACCCTAGACAGTAAGCTCTCCTGGAACTCCCACATCACAGAAACAGCCGAAAAAGGTCTAAAACGCATCAACCTTCCGAAGAGGCTAACTGCTACGAAATGGGGAGCGACACAAGATGTACTAACTACGGCTTATAAGACCTACGTGCGCCCTGTACTCGAATAAGGATGTGAAGTCACCTCTTTGACAAGCAAAAGTAGCCTAATTAAATATGATCTCGTCCAAAACAACACTCTAACACTTGGCCAATCACCCGTTTAGTGTATAATAGATTCAAAGTACAAATACTAGCCTCGGAACTGGACAATCTGGACAAAATACGGCAACGTCTCGGCAGGGATAAGGATTGACGATTAGCTACCTGGAATATCAAGACACTTACGGGAAAGGAAGCTGAACTAGTCAAGGAAATTCAAAGATACAATGTAGATAGGATAGAATTGAGCGAAGTTAAAAGAAAGGGGACCGGTACCAAGAACCTACCATCTGGATTCACAATGATATACTCAGGAGTAAATGATGGTAGAGCAAAAGAAGTAGCTATGGTCTTTGGGAATGAGTTTTTTGACCGAGTGGAAAATTGGGAAGCTGTGTCACCCAGGATCATATTTGCGGATATTACCATTTAGGATTTATTTTATTAGATTTTTGCAATGTAATGTTTAAAATCCAATCATAATGAACATAGACCTCAATTTTGCCGTCAGCTTCTGAATGCAGATTGTGTTAAAGATACTACTTCTTGAGGTGAATTTTATTGGTAGATGAGTCTGTTTTTACAGGGGTGTATCGGTCCATGTGAAGTATCGGTAGTAAGTTTTAAGGTGGAGTAAAGTTTGAAAAATATTTAAACAAAATGGAGATATTACAGCTTTTATGAAAAAAAAAAAATGGTTTACTTAAAAAAGTATTTGGATTATCGTATATCTACATCGGATTGGAATAGAAAGGTAAGGTGTGCGGCGTTTTGATACATTTTTGATCTAGTTTTACCCAATTTTTTTTTTTTACACTAACAAGGGGAGGACACACTCAGTCTCTCACGGATCTTGTTGGCAATTTTTTAGGAGGTTCCTGGTCAAAAAATATTAGACACGTATTTTGCCGTTCCGACCAATGGTCCCTAGAAGCCGAGAAAAAAAATAAAATAGCATTAAACTAATTTGTTTTTTATCTAGAGTTTAAAAAATGATATCGACATGATTCTTGCACCAAGATTTTTAGTTTTGATTGCGAATTAAAGGAAAAATAAAGTCGCTCCATTAGTTTTTCAAGCAAACTACCTCTATAGATTTTTTCACACAAAAATTGAGGTCAGATTCTAATTCAGCACCCTCAAAAACATTAAAAAACGGTTATTCAACAAAATCAAAAAATATCATTTTTTTCACCCTCTTCCAGGAAAATGAAATTTTAAAACCGATTATTGGTTACATACCTTTAAATCGCCATTACTTTGTCATGCAATTCACTGGTTGGTATCGCTGGAAAGAGGAGGGTCTCAGCTTTCTTTTGATGTATATAAATGTAAAATTCGATGAACAAAAACCTATTAAAAAAATTGGAAATTCCGAAAAACATTTTGATTTTTAACTTGAGTTTGAAACCAGATAAGATGGTGAAACCAAATACATTTCAAGCGTATTACCACCCTATATTTTGTGTAAAAAAATAAAGTTGATACGTTAAACCGTCTAAGCGTAATTCATGTTTTTATCAATTTAAACAAAAGTTGCCTACCATTTGGTCAGGCAAACTTTGAAGCTTACAAACTTTTATTTTTCTATTTGGATGAAATTTCGTATTCAAGGGTTCTCTTGAATGCTGAATTCGAATCCGATATCGGTTCTTGTGAAAAAATTATATTGAATATACTTCACTTGAAAAATTTTAGCTTTTACACTGTAAAATGTGATAAAAATTCTTTTAGCCCTAGAATTCCATTTCAGCACCCTCAAAACTCAGGAAACGTATGTATATATATAGATATCAATAAAAAAAAAAAAAAAAAAAAAATATATATATATATATATATATATATATATATATATATATATATATATAATTTGGGAGAAATAATTTGTTACTTTAATTATTATTAAAATAATTATAATTATTAATTATTTATTGTAATGGTAACTTATTACAAATTAATATTTACATTATATACAGACAGAACCACATATTAGATTTGATTGTTAAGTATTTACAATTTTTATTTTATTTTGCAGTTGAACATGTTAAAATATGATTGTGATTGTTTACATAAAAACATTATAGCAATAACTGCCTCACTACCGTTGCTGACAGGATTTTGTTAAATATAATGAAAATGAAATTGTAATGTAATAAGCTTCAGTTATTAGAACCCAGTAAACAAAGATTACAAAACGGGTTAGAGATGTGTTCGGGGTTTGAAGAATAAAATAAAAATTGTAAATACTTAACAATCAAATCTAATATGTGGTTCTGTCTGTATATAATGTAAATATTAATTTGTAATAAGTTATCATTACAATAAATAATTAATAATTATAATTATTTTAATAATAATTAAAAAAAAACAAATTATTTCTCCCAATTAGTATTTATATATATATATATATATATATATATATATATATATATATATATATATATATATATATATATATATATATAATATGTGTGTGTGTGTATATATATATATATATATATATATATATATATTTTTTTTTTTTTATATATATATATATATATATACGTTTCCTGATATATATATAAATATTCTATATATTTTTTATATCACATTTTACAGTGTAAAAGCTAAAATTTTTCAAGTGAAGTATATTCAATATAATTTTTTCACAAGAACCGATATCGGATTCGAATTCAGCATTCAAGAGAACCCTTGAATACGAAATTTCATCCAAATAGAAAAATAAAAGTTTGTAAGCTTCAAAGTTTGCCTGACCAAAATGGTAGGCAACTTTTGTTTAAATTGATAAAAACATGAATTACGCTTAGACGGTTTAACGTATCAACTTTATTTTTTTACACAAAATATAGGGTGGTAAACGCTTGAAATGTATTTGGTTTCACCATCTTATCTGGTTTCAAACTCAAGTTAAAAATCAAAATGTTTTTCGGAATTTCCAATTTTTTTAATAGGTTTTTGTTCATCGAATTTTACATTTATATACATCAAAAGAAAGCTGAGACCCTCCTCTTTCCAGCGATACCAACCAGTGAATTGCATGACAAAGTAATGGCGATTTAAAGGTATGTAACCAATAATCGGTTTTAAAATTTCATTTTCCTGGAAGAGGGGGAAAAAAATGATATTTTTTTTTGATTTTGTTGAATAACCGTTTTTTAATGTTTTTGAGGGTGCTGAATTAGAATCTGACCTCAATTTTTGTGTGAAAAAAATCTATAGAGGTAGTTTGCTTGAAAAACTAATCATTTTTTTAGAATTTAATTAACCTAAACCAAAATCTATGGAGCAACTGTATTTTTCCTTTAATTTGCAATCAAAACTGAAAATCTTGGTGCAAGAATCATGTCGATATCATTTTTTAAACTCTAGATAAAAAATAAATTAGTTTAATGCTATTTTATTTTTTTTCTCTGCTTCTAGGGCGCATTGGTCGGAACGGCAAAATACGTGTCTAATATTTTTTGACCAGGAACCTCCAAACAAATTGCCAACAAGATCCGTGAGATACTGGGTGTGTCCTCCCCTTGTAAGAGATACTGACCCTGTATACAGACAGCTCTTGTGTACGTACCTAACCAATTTGGTTCACATTTGACGCGATCTAGCATCAAAACGGTTGGTTCTAAAAAAAAAGATAAAAATTTTGCTTATAACATCGAATACTTTTCAAAAATTAGAATTTTTGATATAAAAACATCTGTGTTCGATGTTTGATGAATTCATTCTCTTTTAATTGAATAAATAACACAATGATTAAATCGATTAAACATTTCTAAAATGTTTAATAGATCTATCAGACTAGTTATCTGCCGACATCTAATAAAACACTCATAATTTATTGTACTACCTGCATAACCCTGCCGCTAAATTTTACAGGGCCAGATCGTACCTGGCGGACAGGTAAAATTTATACATAGTACCTGCTGTCTTAGCTCCTGTTAGTCCTTTAGCATATAAATAATAACTGATTTTGTTGGGCACTAATCAAATAAATTACATCGAATATTCGAATAGTTATTCTAATACTTTTTTGTATTGGATAAATATAATTTGTTTTCGAATACTTTTTATATTCGAATACAAAAGTATTCGAATAGTATTTAAATACAATTATGCCCAATCTCTGTCATGTTATCATATAAATTATGTAATTTGTATTTTATTCCTGTCTTTTTTTTTTATTTTTACAATGTTTATTTATGGAAAAAAAAAAAAGATTTATCTCTATTAAAGTCCCTTTCGATGAAAACATTCCTTATCATTGAACCTCTTGAAGTTACTGTTAATGGTAGGGCTGGTATTTCATTAAATCTAAGCCCATCGTCGCACAGTGGGGCAAACAGCCCTAATTGTTGGCATAAACTAAATATTCTTGTTTGTTTGTTTATTTCGTTTAACGTCACTTTATGCTGCTATGGCTAATCGGACGATGCTACGGTGGGAGTCCTAAATTTTGCCTATCCAGGTATAATTAGGATAGGGATCTTTAACGAGTACCTGACATCGCACAGGCTCGGGACCCCCATTTTACGTCCCTTCCGAAGGACGGCATAGCTAAGGATTTTTTACTCCCTTTAAAAAATCCTAAGGTCATCTGCCGGGCTGCGAACCCGCGATCTTGGGTTTAGTAGGTTGCTATGCTAACCACTACACCACAGGTGACCCCAAACTAAATATTCTTACTTACATCTTAAATAATCATCAACATTGGTTCTTAAAGTTATATATCATATATTGAAACAATGCAAAACCTAAATCACTCACTTTATTTGTGTACAATACGGAAAAACTTAGAAAACAGAAAATAAAAAAATTCTCACTTTTCATTAAAAGAAGAAACACACTTTTTATCAACATTTCCTCATCATCTTCGCTGTCTTCTTTTTCTGTGTCAGACCTATTTTCATAAGGAAAAGAAAGAAAGTTTAAAGCCTCTGTTGGAAGTGACTTTTTTCTTTTTTTTCTGAGGTAGTTTTCGTTTGCTTGTTAGAACTTGGTCTGAACTTAACACAAAGTTAATGAATATATCCTGGTTGGATTTTTCTCGACTGCACTTCCGTAATGTTCACAATATTTTTTGAAATCCTTGTTACAAGCTTCCTGTACTTCCTGTACCATTAATAAAAAACTTGTCGAGGGTCGATGAAATCGGGTACCATGGGTACTTTTCTACATAATACTTTGCAGTACCATGAGCAAACTCATGATAGGCATTAGTATTAATTTCGTACCCACTTAATATTGCTATCAGTATTGTATGAAGCCTTTTAATTAGTTCAGCGTTAACTCCGGTAATTTCTGACGAAATATCAGCAAGAGGGAAAAATTGCCCAGCCGTATTTCCATAGTTACTACTTCCAAAGCCAGGTTTAGGCATGTCAACAATCAAACCACACTTTTTTTTTTTTTAGACTTTCTTGGATTCCACTCTTGGTTTCTTTAACAACTTGTTTGCCTTCATTGTTGCGGTTTTGCCATTTTTTTAGTGGAAGCTTGTAGGATAGGTTTATGATAGGTGTATAGGATAGGAAATAAAATGATTTTTTCGTCTATGCACTCTCGTCTATAATTCAAAGGAGAAATATTTTTTCTGACGCTGGGGCAAATTGGGGCAAGATTTTTTAACGAAATCATAATATTTAGATAATGTACTAGAAGATGGTGGAAAAAAATATGCTTGGACGGGTTTGGAAGGTTACTAAACAATTCGCTACATATAAACTAAAATCAATAATCATATTTTATTATATTATTAAGGCAAATATGATACTGTATTTCAAAATTATATACCTGAAGATGATGATCTCATGTCATAAAAATATACCAGTATTAAAACTGTATGTAAAAAAAACAAACGATCTGTTAATAACAAATTGATGCAGACACTGACATTTTGTCCACTTTTACGGATTATCAGTACAAGACATGACCGTTATCAGCTTTAGGACTTGCTTTATTTAGTTCTGCATAGCCTTAACTAACAGATAATTAAGTCATCATGTTGGAAGGAAAATTTTAGTTTTAGGACTTTCTGCCACGTTTTGCTTTAGTTTGCCCCACTGTGCGTCGGTTTCGAAATCATCCCAGGTATCAATGTCATTGATCCCAATGTTATTGAGTACTGCACATGCAGTTATTGTGTGAGTAATATTTTTCAGTTTTAACTTCAATAATAATTATAATTCAATTTTGAATTGACATTCATTGAAAAACTCAAGTGTATTTTCTTGGTCTCTCAATAATCTTTTTGGGAAAGTGACATTTCCAGATTCTTCTTCAAATTCTAAAACGTCAATTAATTCACTGTCAGACATATTTAACTGTGTGTGATGCACTGTGATAAAAAAATGCACTTGATGGGAACAGAGAAAACAATGATTGGGATTTTATAAATTCACTTGACACACACAGGTGTATAGGGCACAACAATATCCACTTGAAGTTAAGTGGTAAATGTAACTCACCTAAGTGTAGAGCTAGGTTATGAATACCAAATAATGAAAGAAAAACACTCAAGTAGAAATTCTAAAGTAAAACTCAGGAAATCCCTCAAAGTTGAGTGATTTTTGTTTGTGAAATGGTCAAGTAGAATTATACCCGAGTGGAGTGAAAAAATTCACAGTGAATGCATGAGTGCAGTTTATGAATTCCTCAGACATAAGCCAATAAATAAACACAATTAACTAGATTAGGTTAATAGAAGTTTGTTTTTCAATTTCAAATCCCACTGCTCTATGCTCCTAACTTTAAAACTAGAATGTGATAAAAAAAAATTTATTTTCTCAATAAAAACCATGATACTATCAAAAAGCTCAAGGAATTTGTGCTGAGAATGAACTAATAAATCCTGTTGTGTGGTTCAGTATCTAAAAGATATATAAGAATCCAAATTTCTGTAACAGTTCTCTACAGTAATCCCTGAAATCAGAGAAATCAGATTGATAAGTTATCAAGCTCTGATTTCAGGTACTACTATTATCAATGATAACTAACTAAGCTTCCTTGGTAGCTAAGGGAAAAAAAAAGGATTACTAAAGAAAAAATTAAATTTATGAAACAGAGCATTTACAAAAAATAAAACATTTCAATATGATAGTATCATGTAGATCCTTTTACACGGCTTAGATGAAGTAGACTGATGAAGGAAGAAAGGAGAAGAACTAAAAGTTTACAAATACGTTATTTTTACACTAAAGTTATTAAATAAATCATGCTTTAAATTGTGAAGATTTCTATATTTGCTAATTTACTTCAATGTGGGCATTTCGGCGGTGGGCACGTTGGACTGTTGCAGTGCGGAAGGCATTTTCTTTCTTTAATTGCGCCAGGACAAAAAGATGACAGTTTTTCTTTAGATAGCTCTCCCGGAATTAAAGACTTCGTATACACTGCTTGATTTATATTACATGGAATCGCAATATCATTAGACGTCGGGCATTTTTTATTAGGAATGTGCGGAATAGGAAGAGTTCGTTGGAAAGGGCAGGAAGATTCTGAAGAACTTGGACAATAAGGTCGAATTGCTGGTTTTGGAGAGACTAAGTCACAAGGTGGTTTAGGAGGAGGTGGGCAACAGCTTGCATTTAGGGAAGAACATTTTTTTGGTGGTGGTGGTGGACATGGTGGTGGACATTTAGGTGGGCATGGAGGGGGGCATGGTGGGCATGGAGGGGGGCATGGTGGGCATGGAGGTGGGCATTTAGGTGGTGGGCATGGAGGTGGGCATGGAGGGGGGCATGGAGGCGGGCATGGAGGCGGGCATGGAGGTGGGCATGGAGGCGGGCATGACGGTTTCTTTCCTTTTTTCCCCCAAAATAAAGCTAAAGTATTGCTAAATGAGATAGGTGGTGGACTGTCAACCAAATTAGTCGTTATCAGTCTTGAATTTATGGTAAAATTTCTCTTCCTTTTCGGGTGACTTTCAACCAGAATATGTTTTATTGCTGTTGATAAATTAGCATTTCCTGATAGCAAAATTTTACAATGCTTCCTCGTTCCAAAATGAGCGATCCGGTTCATTTTCTATTATGTAATTATTGTTAGTAGACTAACATAAATTCTTCTTGGCACATTTAAGGAATGCTCTTCACAACCTTGAATTAAATGCATGAATTAAACTGAGTTTTATTGGTTACATCTAAATACTATTAGAAAATATAAAAATATAACATTCTTACTTTGTAATCCACCGTTAGCAGATAATTTATTACCACATTTTATTAATAACTTCTTCACCGAACTATATAACTTGAATTTTCGTGACACTTATTGAAATCATAATCAAGAATTGTTATTTTTTTTACATTTTCAATTTTTGAATTATTAATTACACTGGCAACATAAAAACAAACAGATGCGTTTGGTAAATTTATCATGTGATACAATGATCAATAAAACTATATACCAACACACTCCGTAGCGGCTTCACCCGCTCTTTGACAATTTAAACTGACTAAGTTTTTCTTTATATACAATATAGGCAATTATATTTTTAGGTGAAATTTTACGGTTTATTCAATAATTCTGAAACAACTGAATAAATTTCAAAAAATCAAATCGTTGACCATACTCACTATCTTACCTACTACTTTAGTCCAGTCAATAATTTTTGACTTCACAGCTTTGTTGGGAGTAGTTAGAAGGTAAACATATTAAAAGTCCTCGCCCCTGGGGGGTGAGCTAAGGGGGGGGGGAGGGGAGAACGTCCCAATTTTGTTTTTCGATAATATCTCAAAAACGGTGGGCTCTAGAAAAATATGCTACAAATCAAAATTAAAGCTGATTAAATTTCGTATAAAATTAATTATATACATATTCGTCGAAATTCTAACATTTTTCTAGATATACGTTATTAAAAATCCATAATTTAAAAAAAAAAAAAAATGTTTATCTCACTTTTTGTTAAACACTTGCTTCAAATGCCATAAACGTAAATTTAAAATTAAAGTAAATTTAAAGCTCTACAATTTTGATTCCGACAGTTTTTCTGAGAAACGGCTGTGGAACGTAATAGAAGCAAGAGTTTGACAAAAAGTTGGGTGGCATTTGTTTTTTCCCGAAGATCACCGATTTCCAATAACGTAGATCTCGTAAACAGTTAGAATTACGACAAATTTATATATATTAAATTTCATAGTAAATTTAATTAGCATTTACGTTTATTTGAGTCAACCGTTTTCAAGATATTATCGATAAAACAAAAAAATTGAACTTTCCACCTCCCCCCACGTAGCTCACCCCCCCCCCCCCACAGTGGTGGGGACTTTTAGTATGTTTACCTTCTAACTATTCCTAACGAAGCTATGAAGCACAAAATTATCGCGTATTCCATGCACTCTACAATGTGTTTGTTGACTGGACTACTTCTTCATTTACTGTTATATGTAGAGACCGGATTTTCGTGCAGTAAAAATCTCAATATATGAAAAATCGTTCAGTAAATAAGTCAAAACGCTCATTTAAAAACTTAATACATGCAGGAATCCATTTATTTACACAAACATGCAAAACTTAACCACCCTTGAATAAATGATAAAATGATCTATTTCTATTCTTTTTTTAGTTTTTACACAATAAATTTAAAATAACACCATTTTAAAAAAATATACATATTTTTTAACCGAAACCTGATATTAATTTTAGATTATTCATCAATCTTAGGATTTCAATGCAATTTGAAATAAAAATATGTCATTTTAAAATGTCTTATTTATATAATATTGGTGAGGAAATTTTTTTAAACTAAAAACTGACATTATTTTCAGATTCCTCATCTCAAAAAACATGTTGCCGAAATCAAAAATAATTTTTTTTTACCTTTAAAATTATGTAGGATTTTATATAAGGTCTGTCAATTTCTGAAAAAATGTAAATAATTTGCACTATCACACATATTTCGCCACCGATTAAGACCAAATTTTAAGGACATCTAAAAGCCGTAAAACTGCATAATTTAGCCCAAATCCAGAAGTCGCAGGATTTCCCCTTATTGAAATATCTCAAGTTATAGCTGACCTTGGATTTTTTCGTTCAAATCAGTTTTTGTCCTCTAAAATCTGGAGTAAATCCAATGTTATACGCCTGGATAAAAAGCAGAATGTATGCTGATTCTAGTGATGCTATTACTGTTGTAATCGGTTGAACACAGCAGTTGTTATGGCCGTTAGAAATTGTTGATGAAATCTCAACTTCAAAATTTTAACCTCCTGGAAAGGGGTAAAAAAATCAATATTTTTTTATTTTGATAAAATTTCACATATAAGGGTTTTATGGTGCGTTAAATCGAGATTTGTGGTCAGCTGTTCATCAAAAAAAGTTTCCACTGATTTACAGCGGATTTCCTTGGAATTTTGTCATTTTTGAGCACCCTAAAGCCGGGTAGTGTCTTGAGTATAACAAAAGTATTTTTATATCAAATAGCATACATAACTGCAATTAAACGTGAAAGAATCATTTCTATATCTTGACTGAGAGCTGAGAAAAAAAATAAAACGTGATTTTCATATATTTTTTTTTCTCGGCTCCTAATGCTCATTGACGGCTATAACTCATGTTTTGCACTATTATAGGTCCCTACTACTCACACAAAAATCGGCATTCAAATCTGTGAGTTACAACTCCAAACGTCTCCTTGTCAGTAAAATTAGGTTCTAGGGGAAGTTCACATTGCATTCCATTGCGATACTTTACCACACGAGATGGGGATTTAAAGAATACTTTTTTTCTGTTATTTACCAGCTTATTGACTTCAGGGAAAATTTCTCTCACTTTTTCACACCCGAATGAACCCATGAGGTACGCATGTGACGTGAATCATATTCACATAAAATGTTTTGAGAGCATGATCGGTTGAGCTGCATCTTTCACTAATAGCAGAACTTAGTTCTGGTATTCGGTATAAAAAAAAAATCCATTAGGCTGTCGTTAATGAAACGTGAAACCGTTTCATCGTTTGTAATCAAAATTACTTTACATGAAACTAACGATGTTGTCGGTTCGATCTCCGGATGAAGAACCCCGATTAAAATATACAAATGTAAGGGCCTCTTTCGTTAGTAGTTTCATCGACCATGGCGCATATGTAGTGGCCTCCAATTTTTTCTAGATTTTTCATAATTGTCGAGTTAAAACAACTTCTAAATAGTTTTTCCTCAGAGTACTTTCGCCCGGTATTATTTTCTGAGTGTAAGTTGTTAAAAATGTTCGGAAAGATGGTGACTGAAGTTTAAATAAAGGAATATTAGCACCTACTAATGCTTGGCACAGGCCAAAATCATTTTTTATAAATTAATCTTAAAAAATTACATTATTTGCAATATGCGTCTATTTGCGATTTCCTGTACTGGCCTATTGTTTTCACACAGCAAAAACTAACCACCACTTTCCCATCAAATATCAGCTGTGGATATTTATTTGTCCATTGCTTAAATTTTGTAGAAACACTCGCGGCCGTTTTTTGCATTTTCAAATTGATAGTTTAAAATCTTGTCATCAACTGACCCTTTGTGCTAAATCAGAAGTGGAGAATACAATGGGAAGCGGAGAGTAAAATTTTCTGAGAAAACGTCTTAGTTCTAAAAAGTACGTCGATCCTCAATGTTTGCCTAAATCTTGAAAGTTCCTATACTAATTCAATATAGACACTCCTATACTAATTCAATACGATCATTTAAAAGTAGTACGTCACAAATGCATTTGATTTAAGCGACTTTTTACTTTCAATTTAAAACTAATTAACCTATTATATATATATAAATGTTGCCTAATAATCGCAAGTAAAATTTTCAAAAAATAAATGGATAAGTGATTAAAATTAGATGAATTTGGTACAATTGTGCAATATCGTGCAGTAAAACCCGAATTCGTGCAATTAAGCTCAAAAAGTCAAATTTGTGCAAAACAAAATTTAAGAATAAGAATCCTTAGGTTATGAATGAGATAACTACTTGGGCTAGAGAGCGCTAAATCAAAGCGCAATAACACAAAATAGCAAATGAATCTAAAATTCGGAATATCCTCCCGCAAAATGAACTCTCATATTTTTTTATTATAGTTTTAATGCATTTTGCTCCAAATACGTGAAGACTAAATATCTTATTACTGTATCGGCTTTAGAACCATTTGGAATCAAGGATAAAGTCTACCAAATTCTCCAGCAAAAATAAAGGTTATGCCGCCCTCTAATTTATTGTTTGAGGATTTTGTTTTTTTACACTTACTGTAATTTTTGATAGGAGGTGATAAATTAAATTATCTGTGAGACCCGTTAATCGTATTTGTTTACACAATATTAAAAAGCAAGGGATCTAGAAATTGGATACTTAGGGGGGGGGGGGGATTCCAACCTGCCCCGAAGAAACTAACTTTCAGGCCCAGGCCTGAAGTAAGTAGACCAGCTGTTGAAGTAAACAACAGATTCACCCAGCTGCCGGTAGAGGTAGTAGAGGCGCCCCGACCGAAGCCGGGGTCGCTTCAGAGCTTCAACTTTCAAGGAAGACGGTGGACCAGTGCAGTGCCGACAATGTCAGCAGTTCGGTCACACTATGAAATACTGTGGCCGGACATGTAGATCCCCTGGTGTGGCGATCCCTATCTCTTCGAGGAATGCCCTAAGAGAGTCAATACTACGCTTAAATGTCCTAATTGCGAGGGCTCTCACTCAGCCTCCTCTAGAGATTGTCCGTACCGCCAGAGTCTCCTTGCGCAGCGAAGGCAGAAGACGGCCACAATTCCAGCACCAGCTCCGGTTCCGGAGTTGAATGATATTAACTTCCCAGCAGCCCGCCCAACACGAGCTAATACAATCTTCTCTCAGGGTGTAGTACCTGAACGCAAGGAAATAGCGGCCCGCGTAACCCAACAGAATTTTTACTCCCAGGCATCTAGTGGAGCACATTCTCAACCCAAGCTACCTATTCAGTAGTCTCAGCTGATAAAGTCATCACAGCCAGCCCAGTGTTTTCCGCCTTGCGACTCAATCAGCGAGGGCATTAACGGTTCAGTTGTGTCTACAGGAGACCACGTGCAAATCATACGACGGTACGCAACCTATTGGTCCATGCTCAGACGAAGAGCAGGTATGTCGTCCTTGGAGACCTCAACGCCCGTCATACAGCTTGGCTCTGCCCCAGCAATAATCCACTGTGTACTATCATTACGAAGATGCGTCTGGCCGTCCCCCAGGTGCACACACCCAGGTGTGCACACATTCAGGCATATGTCCAACTCATCATGGACCTCAACGCTGGACCTACTCCTTACCAGAGACCTCCACACCATTACAAACTGTCAGGCACTGCCATTTGGACCGTCAAATCACCGCCCTGTGATCTACAAATTTGAAGGGTCACCAGTCACGCCGCCGGCAACAAGGTATCTTCTGCATAAAGCGAATTGGAAGGGCTACAAAACAAGCCTGGATGAAACGCTCCCTCAAGTGAAATCTTGTCTGACACCAGGCGAGGTTGATGCAGCGGTAGATACCATCACTACTTCCATACTGGAAGCTGCGGGCCAAAATATACCAAAATTTTCCCCACTGCCAAATTTCAGAGGCCCCCACCGCCGCATATTTCGGCATTGATAGCTCAAAGAAACGATATACGAAATATATTTAACCGCACGAAGGACTACACCCTTAAGCCCACCATCAACGCCATGACACGCCAAATTGCAAGCCTCATGAGCGACTGGGAGACAGCCTCATGGCATAAACAGTTACGGCGGACGCACAATGACCATCGTCAGTTCTGGAGGTTAATCCGGACATTCATAAGCAAGAGGAAAGCGGTGCATCTAACCTGCGGAGACGAGCTGCTGACACCTCAAGAACAAGCCGAATTATTGGCCATGGCCTATACCACTAAGGACGCTGAGAGGACGGCTAACGCACCACTTCCTACGCCTGGCTCACAACCAAACTCCAACGAGACTCCTATCTTTTCAACGTTCAAGCAACTTGAATCCGTACTGCGCCGCACAAAGGGAAAGAAATCACCTGGAATGGACGGCATCCCATCAGTGCTTCTGAAGATGTTACCCAGAAAAGGAAAGGCGTACCTCCTAAATATCTATAATTCATGCTTTCGGATATCTTACTTTCCTAATGCCTGGAAAAGAGCTGTTGTTGTTCCGTTACTGAAGCCAGGTAAAAGGGGTGACTCTGCGGACCACTATCGTCCAATCAGCCTTCTTTCACATATAAGTAAGGTCTTCGAGCGACTTGTTCACTATCACCTCGTGAACCACTGCTTCAGTGAAGGCTTCATCCCCCCCCCCCCGAACAAACTGGGTTCCAACGAGGTGTCGCCTGTGATTATCATCTGGTGAAACTTCAGACGCATACCATTAACCAGATGCACATGAATAAAGTTACGGCGTTTATATCCCTCGATTGCTCACAAGCATTCGACTGTGTTTCTCATCCGCTGTTGAACGCCGTCCAGAAGAGTTCAGGTTTCCCGTAGCCTTATGTCGACTTATCGACAACTACCTCAGCAGTAGATCGTTTATAGTGAGGGTAGGGGAAAGCCTATCTTCACCTGTTCCCACCACATGTGGAGTGCCACAAGGTTCGGTCCTCGGACCAATACTCTTCAATGTTTTCACTGCACCAGTAGTTGCCATTAAACATCCTGAAGCGGTGGTGGCTGCTTATGCTGACGACATAGGAGTTTATGCATCTAGCATGAATGCGAAAAGGGCTCTTAGTATGGCTGAGAGGGCAACAGAGACCATAGTTGAAGCACTCAAGTCGTGTGGAATCAAAGTGAACCCTAGAAAGACCGACGCCATCATAATGTCTTATCAAAAAGGGAAGAGGAATCGATTGCCTACCCACTTTACTGTGGACAATGAGAAACAGACGCTGTCTAACTCCATTCTCTACCTAGGTGTTCACCTTGATCGACACCTTACTTTCTCTACTCATGTGAGAAGTAGGATTAAGCTGGCTAGGCAGAAGCCTTAACTAGCTCCTTACATCTTCTCAACTGTCTCTTCGACTTAAAATTAGGCTGTACAAAGCCATCATCCGCCCCACCCTACTTCATGGTGCCCCACTTCTTCAGTATATGTAAGCAACAACACTGAAAGCACTTCAGAGCTTTCAGAACTCAGTCCTCCGACGAATAGTCCGCGAAACAAACCTCGAGAGGGCCAGAAACATCGCCATAACTGAAAATTTACAAATATCATCGGTCCCATCATTCATTGGTCGACGGCACATTAAAGTTTTCGACGGCCTAAAGTACTGTGCTAACCCTCTTTTCAGGGACATAGCCCCACCTCCCAGGCCTGGTAGGTGGCAAGGTTTGACCCCCTTAGCGGACGTATTCGCTAAAAGAGGGCTTTTTAGACTGACCCATTTTCACACCATAGCCAGCAGAGTGATTCCTCCTCACTCGATCAAGACAACAGAAAGACAATAGTCAACTGAAGCGCCAGGATCTACGAAGCAACAAATCTTAAAATGCTGAGAAGGCAACATAAGATCGATTCCAATTGTTATTATTTGTTGTTTGTTTAAATTAATAAATGGAGGATAAGAAAAAAAAAAAAAGTTTTATTTGTTTATCAATAAAAATCTTTATTGAAGTATGCTATTGAGCATTGTTTCTGCAACGACATTTTAACACAAATCAGTAATTTCAACCTGGTTGATTAGGTGTTTGAACGTGAAATCATAATTGGACATCCAATTTTTTATTTCAATGTACGAGTTGGTAATCCAGATGGACTGAGACTATTAAGAAACCTGCGGATAATGGACTGCATTGTCAGTGCTTACAACTAAAGGCCTATGAATCATATTTTTACACAGAATATGAAAAAACAAAGGATCAATATTTTAGTTTAGTAATAATTTTTATTTTGCGGAAATCATTTTATCGATTTCAACGGGTTGGATTTTAATTTTTAACCATAAAAGTATATGACAGGCAAACCTCGTTGCTGCCACTCAAGACTACAATTAAATTATTTCTATAGTAAACTTTATAAACCTTCGTATAACTATGAAGCGTTGTAGTTAAAATTTGGTACAGTAGGGTTTAAGTTTTACTATTGCAAACTCTGTAGCAGAATCGCTCGATTTAAGTACCATGAGATTTACATATTTATAATTTTTAAAATATTAATTGAAATGAAAATAAGTAAATTTCATCATAAATTTCTAACTCTATATAACACCCATGAAGTTATAAACATATGGAGAAGCCCTTACCGTATTCTGTTTTGTAAGTAACGGGTGAGACCAAAACAACAACCGGTCACGCCCACTTTGCTCAACTGGCAACTTGCATTCCACTTGGGCTAGGGTATTTCCCGCATTATTAAATGGAAAAATAACGCATAAAATATAATAAAATCCCAGAATAAAGCCTAATAAACCTAAATATGAACTGAAAAACGGCTAATATGCTGACAATATAGTGCGATTCAAAATGTCTGCGCTAGTCAGGCCTCAGCGATTGGGAGGTAAACCCCCTTCACTTGTCTATAACTCCATGATAACACCGTACAACTTTGTAACCTCTCTCGAATGGTGCTCGCCACCTATCATTCGATTATTAAACTTCACTCATGACTTCACTGCGCACCATATATTTATAGCTTTTTTATGGATATATAATTGAAGATCTTTACTATATTGAAATATCTTTAATTCGAAATTTCGAATACCGATATATTCTTTTTTCACAGATGTTATATTTAAACTATTAAACACAAAACTAACTAACATTTATTTAAGGGTAGGAACAGCTGTTTTAATTTAGCGGGGGGAGTGAAGGGTTATAAATTTGTTATTTAAGAACGACCCGGCCGATTTTAAGGAAATTTGATAATTATGATTCTTTCATACTAACTAACCTTTTTTTTTTTTTTTTTTTTTTTTTTTTTAAGAAAGACAGCCGATTTTAATAAAATTTGATAATTAGGTTTCTTTCATACTAAGTAACCTTTTTTTTTTAGGGCACTAACAAGTTTAAATTTGGGGGGGAGGGTGCTCTAAATTTATACCTTAAGAACGACTCAGCCGATTTTAATGAAATTTGATAAGTACGTTTCTTTCAGACAAACTAACCTTTTTTTTTAAATGGCGCGAACAGTTGTTTTAATTTTGCGGGGGGGGGGAAGGGATCTAAATGTATACCTTAAGAACGACTCAGCCAAATTTCCAACTTTCACTCCAACCATAAATTTAATAATGATTTAGGAGTGAAAGATGAAGTAGGAAAAATTCCATTTAAATAAAACATGACTTTTAGCGCAACCCTTTCACAATGTTAATAAGGTATTTTCAAACTTAAGATTAATTAGTATGAAAGAATCATAATTACCTGATTTCATTAAAATCGGCTTAGTCTTTCTTAAGTTCAAATATAGAGCCTCCCTCCCCCTACCAAAGTAAAACATAACTGTAAGCGCCCTTCAAAATTTACTCCTCTTTGGAAAAGAGTGTATAATCGTTTTAAATCAACTTTTACTGAAACGACCATGCAGAACGACTTTACCTAGGGTGAGTCAACTCTCCCTGGAGAATTAACTTTCCCTGTAACATATATTACACATATTGTACATACCTGAACAATTTTATCCACTTTTGACTCGCTCTAGCGTCAAAATGGTTGGTTCAAAAAAACAAAACAAAAAAACATCGAATACTTTTCAAAGTGTATGAATTTCTGATATAAAAACATCTGTATTCAACGTTTGATGAATTAATTCTCTGTAAATTGAATAAATAACACAATGATTAAATCGATTTAATATTTCTAAAATGTTTAATAGATCAATCAGACTAGTTATTTGCCAACGTCTAATAAAACGCTCAATATTTATTGCACTACCTGTATAATCCTGTCGCTAAATTTTACAGGGCCAGATCATACCTGCCGGGCAGGTAAAAGTACTACTTAGTACCTGCTGTCTTAGCTGTTACTCCTTCTTTAGCATACAAACAGTAACTGATTTTGTTGGGCTCTCAAAGTCAAATAAATTACAGCGTTTATAAATTTGTAGACAAGTAAAAATAGCCCTTTCCCTTTTTCCCGCGCGTATTCCTGGGATACAAAACTCATTTTTCTACCTTACGGTTTCCGTAAGAATCGTCAGTCAAGATTATGATTGCTTAGACTAGGGTCGGTTCAAAAGAAGAAGATAGGAAAGACGGGAAATCCCAAGACGGCCTAGGATCAAAGGAAATAACATTTCCAATGCTATCGTAAGTCCAAATAACAATGGTCTCATAGAACTTTATCGTAGAACAAGGTTTTTACCGGCATATACACAATACAGGAACATGTAAGTAGGGAATATGGTACTTCATTTGCGCATATTTCTTCACTGATGAGTTAAAACCATGTTTATGAGCTTAAGAAAAGAAGCAAGCCATTATTGAACTTATTGATTTGAAACATAATTATCATAATAAAATTTCTTTTGTTTTTTTATTTTCAATTTTATTTGATTTCTACAGTCAACCTATGTCAACTAAGAAAAAAAGGGATAGTCAGAATAAAAGAAACATTCTTTCTTTCTCTTTCTCCTTAGTGCCTTTCAGCGTGGAGTTGCCTCTGTCCAGGCAAACCAGTCCTCCCTATCCCGAGCCAGCGCCCTCATGGCATTCCAGTCTTTGCCTCTCTTCTCTCCCACCTTGTATGTATGAGATGTAGTCCATCCATTGAGTTCTGGGTCTCCCTCTGGGACGTTTTCCTGTTGGTCTGGCCTCAAAGTACTTTCTCGGGTTTCGGTCCTTATTCTTCCGGCAGAGATGTCGGAACCATGTAAGTAGCCTCTTTTCAAGGGTATCCTTTAGAGCAGGGGTCTCCAAACTTTTCAGCCTTCGGGCCACACTAACTACTTCCAAGGGCTCCGCGGGCCAACACCATTTTAATTTTCCTGCCGGTACCTATAATTTATAGAATAGTCTCCGAGTACGCACCCTAAGCGAGAAGAAGCTAGTTAAAGTCCCTAGTTCAATCATTATTGTGTTGTACTGTAATGTTACGAAGTTCTGGTGTATTCTACTCATTTCTTGATGACAGTAATTGACGTATAAAAACGCTAATAGAGGGGCTATAGTAATAGTTCGTAACGCCTTAGCGGGTTTGTGTGTGTTTCAAAAACATCTTTGTAACAGTATTTTGATTTGACTTAATTACTACTGTGGAAAAGAAGCGGAAAATAAAAACTGTCAGCTAATCGAAGGTCGCTGATTACATGCCTATTGAAAAGATGAAAAATCCTGAAACCTGGGTTTCTTTTGTATGCAATGATCACCAAAAGAATCATTGGCGTGAATATTTGTTCCTTATTATATTGATGGAGCATACAGAAAAAAGAAAGAAGAAAATAAACTTTATTCTGGGACAGTTTGTCCCTTATGAATAAAATATGAGTGCAATACATAGGACAATCGTTTGGCTATGACAAGTGATTAATAATTGCATTATGAGTTACAAAATAAAAAAGATAACGACAAAAAAATAGAACATACGTATATTATAATAATATATATTACTAAAATATTCATATTTTATATATGTTCGGAAGAATGGTAATTGAGAAGGTAAAGAAATGGATGATGTTTAAAGGAAGTTATAGTCTGAGCGCTGGCTGATGGCACTTGGGCAAAAGTGAAGGGAGAGAGGTGTGGCTGATCAGGGCCAGTGAGAGTGGTGCAGGGTTCCTGGATCTCTCCCCATCTACCTTGAGAGGTTACTCGACCACCGTAACCTGGGTCTCCCAACTCTGCGCCGGCCGGATATCTGTTCTATTAGAATTTATTTTTGTAACGACCCATCCGACATCCGCACGAGGTGTCCTGCCCATCTTAACTTCCCTACCTTAATGATCACTACAACATCAGGCTCGTTATAGAGACTATAGGTTTCTCTATTACTACGCCTTCTCCATTGTCAATTTTCAAAGGTGTGCCCATATATTCTACGGAGGATTTTCCTTTCAAAAAATAAGGTCATTTTCATCAGCCTTTGTAGTGGTCCAGGTCTCAGAGCCATAAGGTAAAACAGGGCGAATGGGGGTCTTGTATCGGATAACCTTAGTGCGGTGAGAGACGAGGCTGCTAGAAAGATGCGAGCGGAGTCCATAATAACAGTGATTCGCTAAGATAATTTTTCTCCGGACACCAGTCGAGATTCTGTTGTCGCACGTCACTTATGAGCCATGGTATACAAATTCAGAAACTTGTTCAAACATATAAGTACCAAAAGCAACTTCAGTACCAAATTTAAAGTTGGTGTTATGAAATGCGTTAACTGAGACAACAGAAGAAGTTCTGGGTCTCAAGGGCAAACAGAAACAAACAAGACCATGGTTTGATGAGGAATGCCTTGCTTGAGCAGATAGAGAGAACAAGGTCTATAAAAACATGATTCAACGGAGACACACAAGAAGTTCGATGGATGAATATAAAGCCACAAGGAGTCGCGAGAAGTACGTTCATCGAAGAAAGAAAAGCAGATGGAGGATATGGAAAAATCTTTCAAAAACAAAAATTCCTTTCAAATGGTGAAGGAAGGTAGACAATTATTTAAATCCAGGACTCCCGCATGCGAAGCAGAAGATGGCTCGCTAATCACGAAAAAGCAAAAAATATTAGATAGATGGGCTGACTACTGATGATACCATCATCGCAGGGGGACTGGCTGGAGGAATAGAGATTGAACCACCAGACGGGGAAGAAATAGCAGCGACCATCGAAAAACTAAAGAATAATAAAGCTCTAAGTACTGATAACATACCAGCGGAAATATATAAACATTATGACCCTCAACTGGTTACTTTCATGCAGGATCTATTTATGGATATTTGGAGAGATGAATGCCTTCTTATGGAGTGGAAGAAAGCGATTATACACCCAATCCAATAATAAAGGGGATTCCTAGAATTGTAACAAGGAGAGGTACATCAGTACTTCCATGAGTATACAAAATTCTTTCCAGCATATTATACAAGAGATTGATTCCATACGCAGGGAAAGAAATTAGAAAATATCAGTGTGGCTTCGTTAAGATAATCAACTATTGAACAAATTTTAACCTCTGGATGGTCCTGAAAAATACAAGAAGTTTCGTATTAATACCCATCATGTTTTCGTAGACTTTAAGCAGGCTTATGACTCGATTGATAGAGGGGAAGCATAAATGGCCATGACAGAAATGAATATACCCCAGAAGTTAGTCAGACTGGTGAGAATGACAATGGAAGGCAATAAATGCTTTGTAAGTATGCATGGGGCTTTCTCAAGAGGTTTTGACACGACAGCAGGTGTGAGACAAGGAGATAGTCTGGCTTGCCTTATACTTAATCTTTGTTTGGAAAAAGCCATAAGAGATTCCAAACAGGAGGCACAGTTCTAAACAAAAGTGTACGAGTTCTTGGATATGCCGATGACATAGATCTAGTCGGAAGATCATTAGAAGCAGTACAAAACGCTTTTGCTGCAATCGACAATTCGGCGAAGAGACTAGGACTATCCATCAACAGAGACAAAACCAAGTACAAGTTTATCGAGCCCCTAGTCAGTAAAGTGTGGATAAGTAAAGTTAGGACTACATGACATCGAAGTGGTCCAGGAATTCGTATACCTGGGCACGCAGATTTATGTCCGAAATGACATCAATGACGAGATTGAACGGCGTATTATGGCAGCCAATCGATGCTTTTTTGCTCTACAGCAGCAATTGAGGAGCAGCATTTGTCTCGGAATGCTAAGTTAGGAGTATATAAAGCACTAGTCAGACCTGTTCTCACATATGGATCTGAATGCTGAACGATTTCAAAGAACAATGAGTTTTCGCTCGTGAGGTTTGAAAGAAAAGTCTTTCGCAGAATCTTTGGCGGTGTATACTCGGAAGGAACCTGGAGAAGAAGATCCAATGCAGACATACAAAGTCTGTACAAAGA
This sequence comes from Euschistus heros, assembly GCA_003667255.2. Taxonomy (NCBI): domain Eukaryota; kingdom Metazoa; phylum Arthropoda; class Insecta; order Hemiptera; family Pentatomidae; genus Euschistus; species Euschistus heros. The sequence continues at coordinate 2,395,643 of RCWM02000092.1, read as the reverse complement.
TATGGATATCTCCAAGTTTATTAAGCTCTCCCGGCTACGATGTTGCCAGAATGAGTCCGGAGGAGATGCCCGCGAAAGCTCTTACTGAACAAATCAATGGTACGAGGTGTAGTGGAAGACCTAAACTACGATGGAACGATGGTATTGTTACTAAAACATTAACTCTACTTGGTGCCAGAAACTGGAAGGCGGCAGCACTAACCGTGATGACAGGTGATCTATGCTCGAGCAAGCCAAGTCTCTACTATCAGGAATGTAGTACCATGTTAATAAATAATAATCTAATAATAATAATAATAAGTTATAGAATGTTAGGAGAAAGCAGCACATTAAATCGTAAGGTGCTCACATCGCAAGCTCGCGCAAATAAATTTCGACAGTGTTTCCATAATTAATTTTAAAAAACATAAACACATTTTTATACGTAGTTACGTGGGGGACTAGTAGCCCGTCAAATGAGTTTTATACAGCAAATCTCGGAAATAAACCAATAAAGCTGAATTTTTGCTTATGCCTTTGTTTTGGTCTTCTAAATAAGTGGTAGAAAGTCACCGATCTCAGCACGTTAGCATAATTAGATATACAAGGTCAAAGGTCACAAAAATCAGTTGTTTTTTTTTTTTTCAAATATCTCTATTTCTATCCATCGGCCGTCAATCAAAATAGTTACAAAACTTTTAGAGAATAATATTCTCTGTATTTTTTGTTCTATTCATTTTTATTTTTGGATTAACCGTTTTCGAGACATAGCGCGGGAAAGGAGAAGCGGGTACCAGTTCAGACAAAAACTTGCTACTAGTGCCTTCCAGGATCGTTTCTCAGAAATATTGTCAGAATCAAAATTGTAGATCATTAAATTTACTTTAATTTCATATGTACGTTTCTGGCTCTTCAATCAAATTGCTTATATCTCGAACACCGTTGAGAGTTAGACAAACATGTATAGAAACAATTTTATAGGAAATTTAATTAGCTTTAATTTCGATCCATAGATTATTTTTTAGAGTCCACGGTTTCCGAGATAAAATCGAAAAACCTAAACACGGGATCTTCTCCCATTCCCTCACAATTTCCCGTAACCCAGGGACCGGAACTTTTAGTATATTTACTTTCTAATTACGCCTAACGAAGCTATGAAATCAAAAATAGACGCATAATTCATGCATCTACACCCCTAATTTCAGCACTCTCACTGGGGTCGCTCTTTTCCGTGAAAACACTTTTTCCCAGTGTCCCAAGTCCCATAAAATATCGATGTCAGCACCTTCAAAGCCGCTTACTGTTTTGAAATCCAAGTTTTTTTTTTTGGCACATTTTTCACTTTAACTCCATAACTGTTTCTCCGATCTGAACTTTCATTTTTTCAACTATAACCTGGATAAATTTACTATTAGACTCTTTATATGAAATTTTGATTAAACTCCGTAGTATATCCAATCAAGGCCACTAAAAAAGACCAAATCGTCAGATGTTGCCAAAACATACATATGTAGTGTGCTGGCTAGGGTGTATTACGTGGATTTCAAAACAGTAAGCGGTTTTGAGGGTGCTGACATCGATATTTTAGGGGACTTGATCAAAATTTAATATACAAGTTCTTCTATTAAATGTAACTAACCAGCTTTCAGATAGGAAAAATATATTTTGGATCGGACTATTACTTTCGGAGTTATAGCCAAAAAAGTGCCGAAAAACGTGTTTTCGCGGAAAAGCGCGACCCCAGTGAGAGTGCTAAAATGAGGGGTGTACAATGCATGAATTATGCGACTATTTTTGACTTCACAGCTTCGTTAGGAGTAATTAGAAGGTAAATATACTAAAAGTTCCGGTCCCTGGGGTTACGGGAAATTGTGAGGGAAGGGGAGCAGATCCCGTGTTTAGGTTTTTCGATTATATTTCGGAAACCGTGGACTCTAGAAAAATAATCTATAGATCGAAATTAAAGCTAATTACATTTCCTATAAAATTGTTTCTATACATATTTGTCCAACTCCCAACGGTGTTCGAGATATAAGTTATTAAAAATCGATAATTATCGAGAAAACAAATGTTTATTTCACTTTTTTTCAAACATTTGAATCAAGTGCCAGAAACTACAATCTATTATCAGTGAGAAATCACAACTACATAAATCTTATTAGTATTTTATATGTTATAATGTTTACATATATTTATAATGTTTGTTGGATTCACTTCATTTATTTGCTAAAGTAAATTTTAATTTTATGCTTATTATAGGCACTTGTTATTAACATTTACCTAGCTTAAGTAAATAAAACGGAGTTATTATTAATCGATGATTTTTTATTTTTATTTTTTTTTTTGGCCCCGCCGCCGCCGCGGGCCGGATTGATGGCACTGGCGGGCCGGATTTGGCCCGCGGGCCGTAGTTTGGAGACCCCTGCTTTAGAGAGACAACCCCTAGATCCTCTCTAGTCCTATCGTTCCTGATCCGATCCCTTTTGGTTCGGCCCGCTACTTTCCGAAGGTACCTCATTTCCGCTGCAGTAACTCTGCTTAGGTGCTTCCCTAATGGTACCCAGCTTTCACTTCCGTTTAGAAGAGTAGACAGGTAAACAGCTCTGAAGATATGTAACTTAACATTTTTCTCCACCTCCCTTTTCCATATAACCGTGTTGCAGAGGTGGTAGTAGATTGAGTTTGCCTTCTTTATTCTGTTGGATATCTCCTGGTCTACCTTTCCATTCCTGCTTATCACTGTTCCCAGGTAAGTGTAGTCGTCTACCATTTCCAATGCTTCACCCTTGCAAAATACCTCAACGTATTCTTGTTCCCGACCAATTTGCATTATTTTACTCTTCTTGACATTAATGGTCATTCCCTTCCTTTCAAGCTCGGCCTCCCATTCAATTACAGCTTGCTGTAGGCTCTCTTTTGTATCAGCTATAAGGACAATATCATCCGCGAATACCATTACTTGAGTAATAAAAGTAATAAAAGAAACATTATAATCAAGATTAATTAAAATTGGCTGAGTCTTTCTTAAATCACGAATTTAGAGTGCCCCCCCCCCCAAATCTAAACATAACATATTAGCGCCCTAAAAAAAGTATGAAAAAAACGTAACTATCCAATTTCATTAAAATCGGCTGAGTCTTTCCTAAATTACAAATTTAGAGTGCCCCCTTCAAATTTGAACATAATATGTTAGCGCCCTAAAAAAAACGTTAGTATGAAAGAAACGTAATTATCCAATTTCATTAAAATCGGCTGAGTCTAATACAGATTTTTTTTTATATTCAAAATTTAAATACTTTGAAAAGTATTCGATCTTCGAATACTTCGAATAAGGGTTGAAAATCGTAGTTTCTTAGTTATTTGCCTAAATAACTTCGAAATCGTTATTTTAAAAACATTTTGTGTTTTATACATTATTAAAGAAAATGAAATTTGCAATAAATTATAGTTTTAGAGCGGTTCGCCACCAAAGATTGGCCAATTTGCGGTACGTCGCACTTAACCGCGAAAACACGTTCTCGGTACTCTTTTATATTCTATAACTGTTGACTATATAAAAAAAGCTATAAGTATGTGGATTGACATGTGGATCCCAATGCAGTTTAAAAAACGACCGATATGTGGCAAACACCATTCTGCAACAGAGTTTGCACTAAAACTATTGAACCAAACTGTACCAAATTTTAACTATTACAACTTCATAGTCCTAGTAAGGTTTACAATCATAAAGTTTACTATAATAATAATTTAAAGGTATAGTCTTGAGAGGCATAAACGAGTTTTGACAAAGTGTCATATACTTTTATGGTTAGAAATTAAAATCCAACCAGATGGATCGATAAAATTAGTTCTGCCTAATAAAACTGTCGTTCCTTTTCTTTTTAATATTGTGTGCAAACATATGATTTATGGGCCTTTGGTTGTAAGCACTGACAATGAAGTCCAATATCCGCAAGAGTTTCTTAATAGTCTGTCCATCTGGAGTACCAAATCATAGATTAAAATTAAAAATTGGGTCTAATGATGCCTTTATCGTTATCTACAACCAACTAATCACTGCAATTTTAACAATGTTAAAACTTACTGCTGTGCGTGAAAATATAATTGAAATAATAATGCTTAATTCCATACTTCAATACAAGATTTTTATCGATAAACAAATGAAAATCAATTAATCATTAAATTAATCTATGTTCTTTACTTATGAGAGTGGGCGAGACTGCAACGGGGGACATATGTTAATATGTGCATATGTTCATTAATATAATTGAACTGCTGATTTAAATTTTACTCATTCTTCGTAAATTAATTAAATAAAAAAACAAAATTATGGGGCTAAGGCCGGTCCGCCCCCCCCCCCCCTCGCTACGCCTCTGTCCCTAAACACTCATTTTACTAACATAAATTGTTTAAAAGGAGGTCACCTGTGGTGTAGTGGTTAGCATAGCAACCTACTAAACCCAAGATCGTGGGTTCGCAGCCCGGCAGATGAGCTTAGGATTTTTTAAAGGGAGTAAAAAATCCTTAGCTATGCCGTCCTTCGGAAGGGACGTAAAATGGGGGGTCCCGAGCCTGTCCGATATCAGGTACTGGTTAAAGATCCCTATCCTAATTATACCTGGATAGGCAAAATTTAGGACTCCCACCGTAGCATCGTCCGATTAGCCATAGCAGCATAAAGTGACGTTAAACGAAATAAACAAACAACAAATTGTTTAAAAGGTAACCCTAACATTAATTCATCAATCCAATAGTGAAATATCAATTTCTTTGTATATTGCTTTAAAAGTTAACTTCGGTAAAATAAATATGAAGGGTCTCAGCGAGCTCGGTACAGAAGGTCGTGGGTTCTAATCTCATCTGGACGAGTTAAAATTGATTTCCTGGCGGACCCACGAAATGAATCTTGACTTTCCCACCATGGCTAGAATTGGTTGGTAACCCGTAGGATAAACCGTGGTTTCTGCCATAGTTGGAGTACATAAGGACTTTAAGCCCCAAATAAAAACAAAAAGTAAAATATAAGAAACATCGATGTTTTCATTTTACTCAATGCGAAGAGTAATAGACAAACATCTTTATTTTTCTAACAAGATGTTAAAAACTCATTTGCCTAACATAAAATATTAAAGGGTAACCCAACAATGAGCCTTCTACCTAACATGAATCATCGGTGTTTTCACCAGTGCTTCAAATTTGATAACAATTTATACACACCATGGATATTTTCCAGTCTCTAGTCCTTGGAAAAATATAACATCTCTTCTTATTCTTCAGAACAGCCTTATTCAGATTTCCGTTCAGACAGCCGAAAATCGCCAGACATTACAAGCTATTGATCCTATCAGCACGGGATCCGAATCTATCGGATAGAAACTTCAGCCAACAACCCAAACCAAGATAAAGGAAGCCCTCAAAACGCCCATCCAGAACAGACTCCTTCGAACGAATCAAATCCAAGCACACTTCGAAGATCTTCTCGTCTCAAAGGACCTCCATCGTACTTGAGGGATTATGTTCTGAAATGAAGGGGGAAGAGTGTGATATAAATTTTAACTTCATAATTATTAATTATGATGGCATGTGTATATACCATATGTTAATTGTCAGTTACTTATATGTGTTATCAGTTATATGTATTGGTTAGACAATGTTTATTGTAAATGTTGAATTTCATTGATTATTAAAACCTTAAGTAAGAAAAGGTGTTAAATTCATTAAAATTTAATAATCATCGTTTATTCTTTGAGAAATGGATAAGTACTTGAAACCAGAAAGATTCGAAACAGAACATACTTCTATTAACAGTACTTCGAAATGGATTCATTAGAAAAAAACATTCAACATATTTATCACATCTATTAAGGCAGAAGACGGAGAGAAGTTAAATCTACTCTACAATCACGTGAGTCATTTTATCTTTGAACTAATTAGTGAATGTTCATCATATCAAGATGCCATCACCCTGTTACATTCCCTTTACACTAAACCTAAGAATGAAATCTTTGCAAGGCATAAATTAATGACTCGACATCAACACTCAGTTGAATCTGTAGACCAATTCCTTCAAGCATTACGCATTCTTAGTGCAAATTGTAGTTTTCAAGATGTCAAAGCCAATATTTACCGAACGAGTACATTCGGGATTCATTCATTAATGGCCTTTCATCGGCAAGCATTAGACAAAGATTATTAGAAAATTTTAATTCAACTTTAGACGACGCCTTTTCAAAGGCTCGTGCTTTTGAGTCTGCCCAGGCCTTTTCAGAATCGTATACATCAAGCCCATCAACTTGCATCTACTTCTTCTCAGCGTACTTCGGATCCACGTAACTTATCTCCATGCGATTGTTCCTCACAATCATTCAACGCGCAGTAAACTCGTAAAAATTCTATTTTTGCGGTCTTACGAGACATCCTCGTTCTTCTTGTCCCGCTCGAGAATCCCTTTGCAAACATTGTAACAAAAAAGGTCATTTCGCCAGGGTATGCAAATCAAAAATATCAGCTTCCGCTGAAAATCATGATGATGTTTCAGGTAGCTGGGCGATGGATTTCTGCTGCATCGCCTGCTAGCTTAGAGAGATCAATCATTCTGGTAAAAATCGATGAGTTTTCGGCTGATGGCCTGATCGATATTGGAAGTACAGAGAGTTTCATTAGCGACGTTTTTGTTTCCAAACATAGACTCAAGCTCAATCCGACTACTTATGCTGTCTCTATGGCCTCATCCTCTATGGCTGTCCCCATTAAGGCCTATTGCAGTGTAGACTTAAAAGCACTAAATAATTCTTACTAAGCGTCCTACAGGGCTGTTGTGCAGATGTCATACTGGGTCACGACATTCTAAGACAGCATTCAAGTTTATCTGTATCTTTTGGGGGCAATAGGCCTGTTCTTAGTGTCAGTAGCCTTGCATGCTCCAAGGTAGGACCCTCCTCACTTTTTGAACATTTAGCTCACAACTGTAGACCCATAGCTATAAAATCAAGAAGGCACTCCTATGAAGACGAAACATTTATACGACTCCATATCAACGAATTGCTAAAAGATGGTGTCATTGAAGAAAGCAATTCCCCATGGAGGGCACAAGTCCTAGTCGTAAAAGGGACCCATAAGAAGCGTATTCATTCGGACCGGGGTACATCATTTGTTTCAAAAGAAATTGAAACATATTTACATTCGAAAGGAATAGCTACGAGCCATACTACACCTTATAACCCTTGTGGAAATGGTCAAGTGGAGAGATACAACGGAATAATTTGGAGGACAGTATCTTTTGCACTGCATTCAAGAGGCTTACCCATAACACAATGGGGAAAGGTTCTACCTGAAGCATTAGAATCGATCCGGGCGTTACTCTGTACGACGACTAACGATACACCTCATGAGAGGACGTTTGTCCATAATCGGAAATGCAAATCTGGAGTAGCCCTACTGTCCTGGTTAAGTAACCCTGGTAAAATATTGGTTCGGAACTTCGTTCGACGGAGTAAGTACGATCCTCTTGCCCAAGAAGCTGACTCCTAGAAGCAAATCCCAACTATGCATTGGTGCATACAACTATGGCACCTCGCACCAGCCGGGGGTCCGGAATCGTGTTATCAGAAAGAGGATAAAGACGATTCGGAAACAGACGATCCTCCTAGGCCGAAAATCGCCAGACATTACAAGCTATTGACCCTATCAGCACGGGATCCGAATCTATCGGATAGAAACTTCAGCCAACAACCCAAACCAAGATAAAGGAAGCCCTCAAAACGCCCATCCAGAACAGACTCCTTCGAACGAATCAAATCCAAGCACACTTCGAAGATCTTCTCGTCTCAAAGGACCTCCATCGTACTTGAGGGATTATGTTCTGAAATGAAGGGGGAAGAGTGTGATATAAATTTTAACTTCATAATTATTAATTATGATGGCATGTGTATATACCATATGTTAATTGTCAGTTACTTATATGTGTTATCAGTTATATGTATTGGTTAGACAATGTTTATTGTAAATGTTGAATTTCGATGATTATTAAAACCTTAAGTAAGAAAAGGTGTTAAATTCATTCATTCATACACTTCATTACAACTTTTTCCTAATATATTTTAAGTTTTGAATCATGGGTCTCTGGAAATTCTAGGGTTGTCCACTCGTCTTGACATAACAGGGATGTTTCAAGAGTCTTCATGAAATAAAACCTATTCATTGGAACCCTTTCTTTGCTGTCCATGAATAATATAAAAGCATTATTTGCACTTATATCCAACAATGCCAAAAATAAGGCTAACGTCCATCGTCGGGTTTGTCGATTGCATGAATAATTGGAGCACTGTTTATCTAGTTTGTCTACTCCTTTGAAGGAATTGTAATCTATTATCATATCAGGCTTTCCTGAAACCTCATCACATTTAATGTAATGACGGAGAGAGCTTAGAAGAATGACGGCCCTGTTTTTTTAGGGACGTAGGAACAATTGTAGCAGTATTTGTAAAACTGATACTACTACCAGATTTTCTTCTTCTGTCTGCAAAAAATTCTTTGGGAAATTCTGGTTTATTCGCTCTGAGGGTACCAAGAACAGTTAACCCTCTCTTTTCCATTTCTTCTAGAAGCTCCATCGATATGAACCAATTGTCGCATGTGATATTTCTGTTGGTTTTTTTAAGGGATTAGCAAGGAGGATAACATTGTTTTGGGATTCCAAGTTTTTTTTCTTCTTGTGATAGGCCAATGCCATCAGAATTTTTGCCTCCGTACAAATATCCATTGTATAGATAGGAGTTCCGTGCATCAGTAAGGCATGATATTAAAATGAGAAATAAGAAAATGTCAAAATATAAGACACTAAATCAATTTTGAATTAATTTTATATTAAATGAAAATTAATATAATGCTAAACCACCAGTAATGTTGATTCCTGATAAACTTTGTGATGTTAGGGAAGTATAAATAACAAATTATAAATATTTAAAAGACAGAATCCTTAAGTATTTATTTCAAAGAACTCCTATTTATTTAACATTTGCAGCTACATGTTTCGGAGACAATGCTCCATCATCAGGCTTCTAAAAATGTTTAAAAATACATTAATCTATAACATTACACCAATAGTTTTACAATTATATGTCATTTACCTCTTAATCTGTGATTATTTTCGAATTGTCCATTCTCCATGTTATAAGGGATATAAGACAGAATCCTTTTTGAAAGTTATGATGTTAATTTCTGCTATATTTTCTCAAGGGAAGAGGAAATAAGAAAATATGAAACCTATGATATACTTTCTCACATTTATTTTTAGATTGATATGTTTTATTGAAATGATTATATAATCTGTCTCACTTTAAGGCAATAAGTATTATGGATGACAAAGAATGTATTCACAAAATATGCATACTGAAATTTTATCACTTAAATTGACACAACAAATAAAAATATATAAAACACCAAATGCATATAAAAATCAATGTTCTTAAGTTTTGTAACACTTTTACACATTAGATAAGAGGAAATATGAAAACATGAATTGATAAAACACTGAATCCTTTATGAAACTCATTTTGTTAACTTCTGTTTCACTTATTTACATTATACAATCTGTTACACTTTAGGACAATAAGTATTATGGATGACAAAGAATGTATTCACAAAATATGCATACTGAAATTTTATCACTTAAATTGACACAACAAATAAAAATATATAAAACACCAAATGCATATAAAAATCAATGTTCTTAAGTTTTGTAACACTTTTACGCATTAGATAAGAGGGAATAAGAAAACATGAATTGATAAAACACTTAATCCTTTATGAAATTCATTTTGTTAACTTCTGTTTCACTTATTTTCATTTAAGAAGACTAATATAACACACTGAATAACACAATCCAAGTTGAAACTGTAGAAGTGATTGTTTACATGTGAGGTTATAGGAAAGAGCTATCGATAAATGTAAACTCGAAGTGAAGCATATGCATCGAACTGGTCGGTATAGCGCGGGTCAAGCCAGTTTGCTGTAGAGGTGGGCTAAACAGTTATTTTTTGGTATTAGGTTACTACGTTATGGCTCTATCCCAGTAATAGGTTCCAATAATAGGTTATTCCGGTAATAGGTGATTCAAGTAAACCCCTGCCCTACCGCTAGAATGCGCGCCCGTCAATCACTGCTGTTGCCAATAACTCTTCGGGATCCAATAACGCTTAGAATCACTGCAGTTCTTACAATAACGCCAGTTATTAGAATCACTGCAGTTATTACAATCACTCCAGTTCTACAACAGTTCTCAACAGTTATTAGACTAACCTATTGCCAGCCATCGTTCTGTTTTCGATCACCGACCTGGTGCTAGTGGTTCTAACCTATTAAAAACTTAATTTTAGACATTTTGACTGGTAATTCATTAATTTATCCTCCTCGCCATTGCTAATAATGTTAATAATTTGTTTATTTAGTAATCTTACAAATGATAAATAACACAAAATCAACCAAAATTATTGTGTCAATTTTTTTTTAACAAAAATTTTTAGAAGCCAATTAAAAGTTGTCAAAATATATAACAAATTAAAAATAAATCGGCCAACTATGATACAAACGAATTCAGCTAAATAAATCTTTAAAAAACATTGTCCTTATTTAATTGTACTGCCAAGATTTTATTTTAAAAAAATACATATAGGTGTTAGTAAAACATATTTGAACAATTATAAAGACTCAACAATTACAAGTAGCTTGTATCAATCTGTTACCTAAGCATGTATTGTGTATTAAAATATTGGCTGTAAGATAAAATAAAGAAGAAAATAACAGAAGTAGAAGCAGGATTCAGGCTGGGCCATCTTAGGTCAAGTTTTTACTATATCCCAATTTTTTTTTAAAGCATTTGGTGGACTTCCAAGACTTCTGGTCCAGGAGGTACATTTAGCCTTTATCCACCTTTAGAAAGCTTTGACTTGGTGGATGTGGAAGGTGTGGAAAGCACTGTTTGTCAGAGATAAGCGATAGTCTGAGATAAGTCATACAAGGCCTTTATAAAGGTGCAGAATTGGGAATTAAATTTTGAAATAGCAGTGTTACTAGTTGTATACAAAAGTATTTTAAAAAAAAGTTTTGATATCATGTCCCCTCAGCATTACACATCACCAAAGGATGAAATCAAAGTTGCTGCTAATCACCTACTCTCTTTAACATGGTTATTAAACAACCTTTCTAGAAATAGGAGAGAAATATTAACACATGGGTTTGGAGATTTTGAAAGATATCTAATTCATAATACAAATTGCAGGAGTTTATCAACTCATTGCCACTGAGGAATGTGATCTGGAATACATGCTGAGGAAACTCTAAGCAGTATTCTGAAAAGGGCATGGAAATAAATCTAAAGAAGAAAGAGTTTGTGTCCCTCAACTCTTCGAGCACATTTTTTAGCATTGAAGATTAGAGATATGGAGGTCTACTAATCCTTTCTGGAAAGGAATCCTCTATTAATTAAGATATTTCATTGATAATATTAAGAGAAAGGAAGACTGTAGGAATCCTAAACTCGTTCCTGTGGAATAAAAATGTTTCCTTTAAAAAAAAAAAAAAAAAAAAAAAAAAAAAAAAAAAGATGATTATATCTTTCCTTATCACTATAAATTGTCTTTAAATTTGCTAAAATCTGTAGTGTGGAGAAGAAAAAAAAGCTTAAACGCTACTATCTTAGAGATGGGTACTCAGAGTGGAAGTTATTTCATAATAAGAGCCCATCATGTTTCTAATAATATCATAAGACAATATATGAGAGAGGAAAAAATCACTTGAGGTACACATGATGGTACAGAAGGATCAATACAATTAGGGTTTCATGAATTAATTGCCACTTTTATTGGAATTAAGTCATCAATCCTAATTGAGGAAAAAAATATTTTAAAGAGTATTTAAACCAGGAGCTCATTCAAAAAGAATGTATCAAAACAGAGGCCAAAGTAAATTTTCCTGGACAGATTAGAGAGTAAGAGGATGCCTGAGGAAATTGTTGATAGGGGATGTAAAGAAAGGAATGGCAACAAAAAGATAACAAGAGAAAGATTAGTAGATCAAAAGGTAGTTTGAACTAATAACTGATAAAGATTAGGATACAATAATTGAACAAACCTGAAGGTATTTTTCATTTTATAAGTTTCCAGAACAGAAAGGGTAATTATAAAAATCACAGAATGAGATAATGTATGGACTTAAACTATATAAAAAAAACAAAACAAATTACAATAAAGTTTGTACAAATTTATCAACACCCCACATTATCATTGTACAATCACAATGAGTTTTTATTTAAAAGAACTAACTGTTCTCATAAATACTTCACCAAAATATTGGACAATTCTAATAACCATACAGATACAATCAATTTACATCAGAGTTTTTAAAGGAAAAAAACAAAAACAAAATGAATTAAAAATATCCAGTTTATTTATTAACAAATCTATTTACAAATATTCTAATGGATATAACTATAAAAATTATAACTAAAAAGAGGTAAGAAAGAAACCATTCACAAAAATAAAAAAACTATATATCAAAGGACTAAATACTTCAAAAAGCAGTATTATATTTTACAAACAGGTAAAAAGGTAGTGTCTTGATGGAATCTAATAAAAGTGTAAATATCCGTGGAATAACTATAAATTACAAAAGTCTAAATCGATTTTACAACAAGCTAATATATTTATGATTTAATAATCATTGCAAGATTTTAACTATCCATTATAATCATAAGAATTTAAAGACATTCATTTGTCATTACATTATTATTTGTAATATAACATAAGAAAAAGCATTTGATATTAACTAGCCATTTCAACTTTTTAAAATTTCGATTAGAAAACACTAAGACCCTGAATATTGGGGAACTATTTCAGTCCAAGCAAAATTTAAATAAAATCTGGTGTTACAAAGCTCATCTAAAAGTTTCAGCACTTTGTATTAAAGTAGAACCTCTCTTAACCAAGAGATTTTTTATCGATTCGCAATGAAACAAAAAAGGAACTCATGAAGATTTATTTACAAATTAAAATCAATGCATTTATTTTTGTTCACAGTTTCGACCTCCATCTATTGTGATATGATTGTACTACGATCAGGAATTTCTGTTTTAGTTCGAACCACGGCCGCTAGGAGCGTCATAACCCATCTGCGACCAGTTCTTGTTTGCGTTATTAGATCACGTGACCTATCGGTTCTTCAATAATAGGACAGCCATATGAGTTATTCGATAACAGAAGTTACTCAACAGTTATTGAGAACCGATCTAAGAACGGTAACTGGTCGAATAACCTTAACCGATCGGTTCTTCTATCTGTTATAACCTAACACCTTACACCAACAATCCCAATTTATTGTTGTTTCTCCATCGTTTTCGACGGAAGATTTAATAAATTTGACTAATATTGTAAAATATAACTATATTTTAATATAGTTATTCTAAAATAATAAAAATAAGTTACTCTAAAATACAAATTTATGTTTATTTATAGATATTTTAAAATATGATCACTGGTAATAGGGTTTTTTTTTTTTTTCGGTAATAGGTGATTGGTGATAACAGTTCCGAGTCAATAATAGGTTATTTTAAAGATTACGTTATTTTTGTCCCACCTCTAGTTTGCTGCCTCCTCTTAACCCGACCGTTACCTAGAACTAGAGGTGGGACAAAAATAACGTATTTTTTAAAATAACCTACTATTGACTCGGAACTGTTATCACCAATCACCTATTACTGAAAAAACCCTATTACCAGTGATCATATTTTAAAATATCTATAAATAAACCTAAATTTGTATTTTAAAATAACTATATTTTACAATATTATTTATTGATAAATTCACCCGTCTTCAACTACAATTCAGAGAATGTGTTAAATATTTTAAAATATCTATATTTTTAATCAAAATTTATATTTTAAAATATTTGATACATTTTCTGAATATCTATAGTTAAAGATGGGTGAATTTATCAATAAAGTAAAAAAAAATATATATATTTATTGTGACTTTAGCAATTATATATTTTCTAAGATAAAATTACTTATTGTTGGATTTATTATATTTGTAGTAAGTTATGTTAATTAACTCCATTTAAACAAACAATGATTTTCTTTTTAATAACCATGTTCATCACTATTAAGATTCCAAGTATAAAATTTATTAAATCTTCCATCGAGAACGATGGAGAAATAACAATAAATTGGGGTTGTTGGTGTAAGGTGTTACGTTATAACAGATAGAAGAACCGATCGGTTAAGGTTATTCGACCAGTTACCATTCTTAGATCGGTTCTCAATAACTGTTGAGTGACTTCTGTTATCGAATAACTCATATGGCTGTCCTATTATTGAAGAACCGATAGGTCACGTGATCTAATAACGCAAACAAGAACTGGTCGCAGATGGGTTATGACGCTCCTAGCGGCCGTGGTTCGAACTAAAACAGAAATGGTTAGAAAGTTCTAAAACAGAAATTCGTGATCATAGTACAATCATATCACAATAGATGGAGTTCGAAACTGTCAACAAAAATAAATGCTTTGATTTTAAGGCTAAATGTCCCCTCACTTTGGTGTGTTTCTGCCTCAAGAGATCGCAGCACCTACGGGGTCAATTTTAGATTCCTCCTAATTAAGAAACCAATAGACATTTTTTAGATCGGAAAAGGGATTTATTAATAAAATGGACATAGAATCTGATGATCTCTATTTTAGAAGGCCATATATGTGATATTTACAATTTTAGGTTCAAAAAAAACTACTTTTTATTTTTTAAAGAAAAGTCAACTAATAGGCAAGTATAGAATAATAAAAAATATAAATATTGGCGAAAACAAAATTTTAATTATACGAACAACATCGGCCGAAACTCATAAATACGAATTTCTATGCAAAATGTTTTTGTTTTGTTTTTCAGGTAGCATCTACATCTATCATGACTATAGCAGCCTCAAACTACAAATCTAAAATAAGATTTCCATCGAAAGGTTGTTTTGGAACTCAAAATAGAATTTACACGATCCGAAATGAAAATTTCGAAAAATTATTAAAGTAAACAATAATTAAAACTATATAACCAAAACAACTGCATACTTATTGTAAATATATTATTTAAAAATGCGGGGTGCATCAAAATATAAGAAGGAATTAGGAAAAAATCACGTTAGAAGTATGGTAGAGGATAAGCGATTATAAACACTGATCCCCCAACTTCCGCCGCCGGGTATAACGACATGCTCTAGCCCTATTTGGGAGGGCCTACAACTTTTGTTCTACTTCACTTCCCCAATGATGATTTTATTGACTAGAATTATAACATTGTTCATATATAATGGGAAAAGAATATAAATAAAAACATTATTTTATTATCAATTTATATAAAACTAGTTGAAAAAAAAAAGGAATTCACAAACAATAAAGCATTATCTATTCCTATTACTAATTAAAAAAATTAAAATTACTTATGCAATATTACTGCACATTAAAAAAATATATATTATGAACAAATATGATATATTATTTTTGTATAAATGT
Organism: Euschistus heros; assembly: GCA_003667255.2. Classification (NCBI taxonomy): domain Eukaryota; kingdom Metazoa; phylum Arthropoda; class Insecta; order Hemiptera; family Pentatomidae; genus Euschistus; species Euschistus heros. Next base: position 2,380,115 of record RCWM02000092.1, on the reverse strand, counting down.
TGCTTATTCTTAATAAGGAATAATTATATTATGAGCTGTATTCATTAAAATTATTTACTTTTTTAATATACAAATCAAAAAGATTTAGTACTTTTACTGATTTCATATAAAAGTGATGAGTACAAAAAGTTATTGAATTTTTCAATTGAATTTAAGTTTAATAAAATAACACCAATATGGAACACCAACGCACAGAGAGGTAACTTGTAGGTCTAGCCGAACAAAAATATCTTCTTTTCCTATATATTTTGTGTTCCTGATTTCGAAAAAATATTGTATAAAAAATAAAGGACCTTTGGTTTTTTAAATATGATTAACCTTACAAATAACCAATACTATCAAGTTTATCTGGGCTTTGCAGCCCAGATTAAATAATCCAATTACTTTAACAAGTTTGAATTTCAAAACAGGTCGCGGTTTTTAGTGTGCTGGTATGGTTATTTTACGAAACTTGATCATAACTTTATATATATAGGTTCTTATAGTAAATTTAATGAGCATTCAGATGAAAAAAAAGAAATTTCGGATCGAACAATTAGTTTCAGAACTGTAGCCAAATGAATGGTGATATAGGTGTTTTCGCAGAAAAATGCGACCCTAGTCAAAGAGTGTTGAAATGAGGGGTGTAGATTGCATGAAATATGCGATAATTTCTGATGTCACAGCTTCGCCAGGAGCAATTAGAAGGCAAACCTACTAAAAGTCTCCGAACCTGGAGGTTGAGCTAAGGTTGGGGGGGGAGAAGAGAGGTCCCAATTTCGTATTTTTCGATCTTATCCCGAAAACAGTGAACTCAAGAAAAATATGCTACAAATCGGAATTAAAGCTAATTGAATTTCCTATAAAATTTATTATATACATATTTGTCCAAATTCCAACGGTTTTCGAGATATATGTTATTTAAAATCGATAATTTTAGAAATAAAAAAATGTTTACCTCACTTTTTGTTAAATATTTGCTTCAAATACCAGAAACTTATATGTGAAATTAAATTAAATTTAATGCTCTACAATTTTGATTATGTAATTTTTTCTGAGGAACGATCGGGGAAGGTACTAGAAATAAAAGTATTACAAAAAGTGAGATAACATTTGTTTTTTCCCCGAAAATCACCGATTTTCAGTAACGTATATCTCGAAAACCATTAGAATTTCGACAAATTTATACATAATCAATTTTATAGGAAATGTAATCAGCTTTAATTTAGAATTGTAACATATTTTTCTAGAGTCGACCATTTTCGAGATATAGTCAATGTTAAAAATAAAGTACGAATGTTTTTTCGGAATCAAACGTTTCAATAATGTTTTTAATAAATTTATTCATACAGCTAGCCGTTTTATGATTGTAAGCTTGTAAATATCAATATATATTCTCTCAGCAATTTAGTCACCAAACAGAAAAAAAAATAAAAAAAAAATGGAATCATAAGGGGCAAAATATACTTATTTCGCAGTAAAGGGGTTTTAAAACGTACACACTCCCTTTTGCGATCAAATACCTTATTAGATCCATTGTAATATATTTATAAATATTTTCTTTGTCTTTGTAGCCTTCCGTGTTTGTTGACCAAAACAGGGGCCCGAATAGACTAGAGAAAAGAGGGTATGCGGAAAATATATAATTTTTAAAAAATAAATAAAAATAGTATTTACGAAATCAAATTTTTCCCAAAATTACTTCTTATTTAAATCAAAAGGTTTGTAATGAATTACTTCTTATGTCTAACCGTTTTCAAATGTTAAGCAGTAAAAAAAACACATTTTTTCTACAATTTAGACCCCGGGATGTAAAAAAAATGTGGGAAGTTTCTCATATAAAAAAGCTTGCAATTATTTATTATTACCTTTACTTTGAGATTAGGGTTTTGAAGGAGAATAGTCAAACAAGCCTATACTGTGTGTGATATGTCGAATAAATAAGAAATGAAACTACTCTTGTGAAACAGTTTAAATGGATTGATCAAAATGAAAAAAAAAAAAAATTCAATTTCACAAAGAAATGGTTGTAAACATCTTGTCCTACCAGACCATTGTTGTTTGAACCTACGATAGTATTAGAAATGTTGATATTTCCTTTGATCCTATGCCGTCTAAGGATTTCGCGTCTTTTCTACCTTCTTCTTTTTACCCGAACCTAGCATAATCTTGACTGTGGATTCCTATGGCAAAACGTAAGATAGAAAAATGAGTTTTATATCTCAGGAATACGCGCGGCAGGAAGGGAAAGAAGGAAAATGCCTATTTAAACTCATTCATTTGAAAAATTCAATAACTTTTTGTACTCATCACTTTTATATGAAATCAAAAAAAAAAGAAGAAAAGTACTAAATACTTTTTTTTTTTTATTTGGGTATTAAAAAAGTAAATAATTTTAATGAATACAGCTCATAATATAATTATTCCTTATTAAGAATAAGCAACATTTATGCAAAAATATGTAATATATCATATTTTTCATAATATATATATTTTTTAATGTGCAGTAATATAGCATAAGTAATTTTAATTTTTTAATTAGTAATAGGAATAGATAATACTTAATCGTTTGTGGATTCCTTTTTTTTTCAACTAGTTTTATATAAATTAATAATAAAATAATGTTTTTATTTATATCCTTTTCCCGTTATATATGAACAATGTTACAATTCTAGTCAATAAAATCATCATTGGGAAAGTGAAATAGAACAAAAGTTGTAGGACCTCCAAAATAATGCTTCATAGAGCGTCTTTATAGTCCAGTAAAATAAGACTCCAAAAGGCCGTTTTGAAGAAAAAACTGCGGAACTTTTATTCTCAACGGATCTTTATGTTCTTTGGGGTGCTGAATCCGAATCTGAAGTTTGCTACCACGGCAACCATCGGCTTCATATTCAAAATCGCAAAAAACCGCCAAAAAAACCCATTATTTTTGTTTTTCTATCTATAACAAGAAAACGAACCTTTTTTCGAAGGAAGTCTTCAAATATTAATTGTAGCTGGAACTAGTACCTACATAATGAAAAAACGAAATCCGAAATCGGACCATTTTTCGCGAAGTTACGTTATTGGGAAAAAATGGAGAAATTGTCCAATTTGCCGTCAGTCCCAAAGCTCCGCGAAAACACGTTTGTCGTACTCTTTTGGCTATAACTCTTAAACTATTTGTCCGATACAACATTACTTTTTTTCATCTTAAAGCTGATTAAATTTACTATAAGAATAAATTTTTAACCAAACTCCGTAAAATGTACATGCCAGCCCGCTAATAAAAACGTACTATTGTAAAATCCTAGTGTTTTTTTGGCACATTTGTCCCTCTAACTCCTCAAATATTTGTTCGATTCCAAATTTCTTTTATCTATCTCAAAGCTGATTAAATTCGCTATCAGATGCTATATATGTAAATTATATTAAATCCTGTAAACCACCCAAGCTAGCACGCTAAATGTGTATGTTTTGGCAAAATATGTAAATTATGACATGTTCAGTAGACTGGTGTGGGTATTTCCCGGTGTTAATTATAAGTTAGATATATAGGAGCCAATATTACATTTAACCAGCTTTTAGATAAAAATATTAAATTTTGGATCCGACAAATGGTTTTGGTGATATAGCGATAATGTGCCAAAACAACATTTATTTTACAAAAGTAAGTGATTTTCAGCGTGATAGCTTGTGTATTTCAAGAATTTTGATAAAATTTCATATATAAGATTTAATTGTAAATTTAATCACCTTTCAGATTTCAGATCAAAAAAAACATTTTGAATCGGACAAATACTTTCGGAGCATTTGTTAGAAGACTTTCTTCGAAAAAAGCTTCGTTATGGTGTTATAGATAAAAAAAACGAAAATAACGGTTTTTTTTTTTTTTTTTTTGCGTTTTTTTTTTGCGATTTTGAATATGAAGCCGATGGTTGCGGTGGTAGCAAACTTCAGATTCGGATTCAGCACCCCAAAAAACATATTGATCCGTTGAGAATAAAAGTTCCGCAGTTTTTTCTTCGGCAAACCCTTATTTTACTGGACTATTATAGGAGGGTAGGGGATCAGTGTTTATAATCGCTTATCTTCTGCCATACGTCTAACGTGATTTTTCCTAACTCCTTCTTATATTTTGATGCACCCCGCATTTTTAAATATATTTGCAATAAGTAGGAGTGTTTTTGGTTATATAGTTTAATTATTGTTTACTTTTATAATTTTTCGAAATTTTCATTTCGGATCGTGTAAATACTATTTTGAGTCCCAAAACAACCTTTCGATGGAAATCTTATTTTAGATTTGTAGTTTGAGGCTGCTATAGTCATGATAGATGTAGATGCTACCTGAAAAACAAAACAAAAACATTTGCATAGAAATTCGAACCAGTGATCACTTACTTTACTTTTGCAGGTTCTATCCCTCAATGGGTTGCCTGGTTAAGTCAGAGCGTCCCTCCACTTCTCTCTATCCCACCAGTCATCCTCCTCAAGTCCCCTGCCAGCCATTTCCTCCTCCACACAGTCCCTCCACTGGGTTCGGGGTCTTCCTCTCCTCCGTCTTCCTGGTTGTTCCCACTGCAGAATCCTCTTCGGCCACCTACGTTGTGGCATCCGCTGGCAGTGTCCATACCATCGTAGGAGTACCATCTGGCAGTGTCCATACTCCCAGCCTGCCTCTGATCTCATCATTCCTGATTTGGTCTAGGCGGGTAATCCTTAGGCATCTCCTCCAGAAATCCATCTCTGCCGCTTGTAGTTTAGAGTTGAGCCCTCGGTTAAGTGTCCAGGTTTCTGCGACGTAGCTGAGGGATGGCTCGACAATACTTCTAAAAATGCGCCTTTTTTACCAGTGATGATATTTTAAAATATCAATAAATAAACCTAAATTTGTATTTTAAAATAACTATATTTTACAGTATTATTTATTGATAAATTCACCCGTCTTCAACTACCATTCAGAGAATGTGTTAAATATTTTAAAATATCTATATTTTTAATCAAATTTTTTTTTTAAATAAAAAATACAAATACAAAATGTGAAATAAAAAAATATAAATTTATAGGGGTTCTACTTTAATACAAAGTGCTGAAACTTTTAGATGAGCTTTGTAATACCAGATTTTATTTAAATTTACTTACAAGGGGAGGACACACTCAGTCTCTCACGGATCTTGATGGCAATTTTTTTGGAGGTTCTTGGTCAAAAAATATTAGACACGTATTTTAACATTCCGACCAATGGGCCCTAGAAGCCGAGACAAAAAATAAAATAGCATTAAACTAATTTATTTTATATCTCGAGTTTAAAAAATGATATCGACATGATTCTTGCACCAAGATGTTTAGATTTGATCGCGGATTTAAGGAAAAATACAGACACTCCATAGATTTTGGTTTAGGTTAATTAAATTCTAAAATAATGATTAGATTTTCAAGCAAACTACCTCTATAGATTTTGTCACACATAAATTGACGTCAGGTTCTAATTCAGCACCCTAAAAATCATTGAAAAACGCTTATTCAACAAAGTCAAAAAATATCATTTTTTTTACCCTCTTCGAGGAAAATGAAATTTTTAAACCAATAATTGGTTACATACCTTTAAATCGCCATTACTTTATCACATAATTCACAGGTTGGTATCACTGGAAAGAGGAGAGCCTCAGCTTTCTTTTGATGTATATAAATGTAAAATTCGATGAACATAAACCTATTAAAAAAATTGGAAAATCCGAAAAACATTTTGATTTTTAGCTTGAGTTTCAAACCAGAGAGGATGATGAAACCAAAGACATTTCAAGCGTATTGCCACCGTATATTTCGTGTAAAATAATAAAGTTGATAAGTTTAACCGTCTAAGCGTAATTCATGTTTTTTTCAATTCAAACACCACGGAGATCAGTTAAGCGAGGAAGACATGCGGCCGGAAATCATTCCCAAAATTTACACTTGTGTGAATATCTTTGGAGACGAACTGTTAGAGACCCTATTAAAGATGTGTTCAATGAATTATTATATTTAATTATAATTCAAACTTGTAAATAATATTTTCCCCCGGGGGCGTCTACGGAACTTTTTCCCTTGGTAAATAGTTCCGCAGACGCCCCCAAATTTTTTAACATAATATTTTCTACAGGATAACTTAAAACACTTCAATGAGTTTAATATTAAACAAAAATTTGTCAAATGTAGATTAAATAGCACTGATTGGATTTATGTTTTGGTGGAGTGACATGGAAGAAATAGGCATTTGAAAATGGGGGCGTCTGCGGAAATATAATGTAACCCCTATAATGTTTTTATGTCAAATATCACAATCATATTTTTACATGTTCAACTATAAAATAAAACAAAAATTGTAAATACCTAACAATCAAATCGAATACGTGGTTTTGTATCATCTAAATATTAATTTGTAGTAAATTATTATTACAGTAAATAATAAATAATTATAATTACTTTAATATTTATTATTAAAGTAATAAATTATTTCTACTAAATAGTATATACATATATATATATATATATATATTTAGTTTCAAGTGAAGTGCATTCAATATATATTTTTTCCAAAGAACCGACATCGGATTCGAATTCAGCATTTCAAAGAACCCTTAAATACGAAATTTCATCCAAATAGAAAAATAAAAATTCGTAAGCTTCAAAATTTGCTTGTCCTTTGGTAGACAACTTTTATTTAAATTGACAAAAACATGAATTACGTTTAGACGGTTAAACGTCTCAACTTTACTTTTTTACACAAAATATACGGTGGTAATACGCTTGAAATGTCATTGGTTTCATCACCCCTATCTGGTTTAAAACTCAAGCTAAAAATCAAAATGTTTTTCGGATTTTCCAATTTTTTTAGTTTTTTAGTTCATCGAATTTTACATTTATATACATCAAAAGAAAGCTGAGGCTCTCCTCTTTCCTGCGATACCAACCAGTATATTTTTTGATTTTGTTGAATAAGCGTTTTTCAATGTTTTTTAGTTTGCTTGAAAATCTAATCATTATTTTAGAATTGTGGTTATATATAAGTTAAGATGTATAGGGGATAATATACATCCTAATTCCCAAAGTTAATCCCAAACAACCACCAAATGTATAAATAGAGGATTGCTGAGCAATAAAGTCAGTCTATTATCAGTACCCGTGAGTGTTATTTCGTTCCTTATTTTCCTTTTTTTTTTTGCTGTTTTTGCTCGAAGGAACTTAACTGGTGCCGAAACCCGGGAGCAGCTGAGCGTAATTCTGGGTAAGCAATAATTTTTAATCTTCCCGCCAACCGCTTCGTAATCTTTGCACGAAACGTATTTTTCGTTTCGTATCTCTTATATCCTCCATATCTTCAAGATCAAATTTCGAATAGTAAATTGAGGGAAATACCATTCTGAAACCGGCGTCTTTCGAAGTTAAATCTGAAATGGCGCCTCTACCATCAGAAACTTTAGCAGCAGCCCATGCGAATTTGGCGGCGGCTCAAGCGAACGCACTCGAGTTGATGAAAATAAAGGCAGCCACATCACAGGACTTAAGAAGAGCGATCGCCGACATAGAAAAATATGATGGAGAGATTGGTGAGTTAGATCACTTTCTCAAAGGAGGAGATCGACTGTTGGCTCGAATCGAAGCGAAGGCGAGGGAGAACCTTTTGGATCCGATCGATGCATGTGCATTAAGAGCAGCATTAGTATGCCGTGTTAAACGCGGCGTACTCAATGTGATTCAGGCGGACGAAGATATTCCCTGGGCGGTAGTGAAGGATCGTCTCAAGAAGGCCTTCGGAGGTGGGTGATGGACTCAGGAAGAGGATATCTTCCGCATGTTTCGTGAAGTGAGGAAACCACACCAGTCTAGTGGGCAATACGCGGGATCTTTGTTGGCTCATTACAACAAGATAACGGAGAAAATGAGAGAAACAACAGAAGCCCCGGAAGTGGAAGCAAGGATGCCCTTCCTGTCAACCATCCTAAAGATACAGCTAGCAAAGGAGACGGGAAGGAAGGACGGACTACCATGAGACAAAACGTTTTTGGAATGCGCCAGGGAAATGGTGGACTCGAGTGCACGAGACGAAGAAGTCCGGAAGGAGGATGGCTGGAGCAGGGTGACCTACAAGCGGACAGATAGCGGAAGAAACGCGCACCCTAGAGTGGACTCTTGGAGGAGAAGAGATACGGATCAGGGGATCCGAGAGAGGCTACCGATGAGAGAAAGGAGGCAGGGAACGGAGAGGAAGACATGGAAGAGAGAAGACAGGAAATGTCACGGATGCGGCAAGACTGGTCATTTGGGACACATTGCAAGGCAGTGCCCCTACATGAGCAGACGCAGGGGTGCGAACCAGGCAGAGCCTATGGAGGTGAACATGCAGCGCCTGTGAAGGAGAGGTAGACGACCGTCAGAATCGTCGGGATCTTCAGCAGTATCGGAGACGGAAGAAGAAGAGGGCGGACCGGGAGATGGAGGACGTGCAGCCGGAAGGAGCGAGCGGAGGAGCGACCGGAGGAGCCGGGAGCGAGAGGCGGTGCCGGAGCGGAGAGCAAGGGACGACGAATGAGGTGAGTGTAAGGAGAGGGGCAACCATTTTGAGGTATATAATAGTGTTCGAAATGTGAAGGGTGGGTTGCCTATTATAAGAATTGCTGGGGGAGTGGGATGTTTGGTCGATACGCGCAGTTCGACCGCGATCATGTCCAGAAATGCAATAGGGAAATTATGTAAAGGAGAGAGGATACCCCGAATAAGAGCGTGTAATTGTAGGTTGATTACCCTGAGTGGCCCCTGTAGAGTAGAGGGTGAGATAGAGATTCAGTTAGGCTGTTGGGGAAAGGAAGGGGAAGAACTTACGGTGCACGTGGTGGAGGACATGCCGCGGGAATACGGGGGAATTATTGGGTGCGACCTTTTGGGGAGAATAGGGACCCGAATAGAGAGTGTGAGTGATCATTGGGCGGTCAGGATCGGAGAGAGGAGCTACGAGGGCGAGAAGGGTCGAGGGGAGACGCAGGCGACGGTCGGAGTTGTAATCCGGAGGAGAGATTGGCGTCAGGCAATAAAGCAAGAGTTCTCGGACGTATTTTTCAAGGAAGGGGAGTCGCTGAGCGTCACGGGGGAAACGCTACACGAAATTCCGCTGAAACAAGATCGTGTAACTTACATAAAAGAAAGGAGGTACCCTCAGGCGTTACGCCAGAGGAAATCGACAGTCGTAAGAGACAAGGGATCATTGTCGATAGCACATCGCCGTACAATAGTCCTCTGTGGGCAATTAAAAAGAAAAGTGAGGAGGGGCGTCGCGGGAAAAGTATCGAGTGGTCGTGGATTTTCGGAAGCTAAACGAGAACACGGTAGACGAGAAGTATCCAATACCCCGGTTCGAAGACATATTGGATAGGTTAGGAGGGGCAACCGTGTTTAGCACGTTGGATTTGAAGGCGGGGTACCATCAAATAAGGATGCACCCCAGGGATCAACATAAAAAAATAAATAAAAGTTTTATTCAAACGATTAAACAGTTTACAATTGGATAGGTTAGGAGGGGCAACCGTGTTTAGCACGTTGGATTTGAAGGCGGGGTACCATCAAATAAGGATGCACCCCAGGGATCAACATAAAAAAATAAATAAAAGTTTTATTCAAATGATTAAACAGTTTACAATTGCACATATTAAATATTGTTACATGTTTTGGTAATAAAACAATTTACACTACATTGACAGCTGCGCTTAGCTAAAATGGTATAATTTGGAATGCATTTATTTTAACAGTAGGAAAAATGCTAAAAAACCTACAAAATAAGAAGAAAAAAAAAGATTGATAAAAGCAAATACCTACATAATAAAATTTACTAAACTATAATGCATAATTTATCAACTTTTTGTACATTAAGTTAATCAACATTTTGGATAATTAACTTATATATTATTTGTGTTCCAATAATTTAATTTCAAGCCGAGACAATAACTTTTGGATGTCTTGTTAGCAAAATATTGTAATAGTAGTATGTGGTTTGTACGTTTGTGTATGTATCTTCTTAAGGATTGCTTGTTATAATTGCCTATTGTTTGAATTATAGGATTTCCTGAATTGTTTGTAGAGTTGAAAAAGTTTCTGGCCTGTGTGTGAATAAATTGTTTAATAGTCTGAAAATCTAATTCGAGTAGCATGTCGGTTATTTTTGTGTATCTGGAGTAGTCATTTATTATTCTCATACATCGGTTTTGCACCCTTTTAATTTTTTTATAGTTTGAATCACAGGTGTAGCTCCATACGGGAGAGGCGTACGTTAGTAATGATCTTATGACTGATTTATACAGAATTATTTTGTTTTTTATCGACAGTGGGGATTTTCTTCTGAAACACGGAGCCATAGTACTTAAGAGTTTTTTGGCTTTGTCGCATTTGTTATTTATATGAGGTGTGAATGTTAATCGTTTATCTAGTTCCAAACCAAGGTAGGTAACAGTTTGAGTCCAAGGGATTTTAATATTTTTTAGATTGATATGTCTTGGTATGTTGGGCTTTCTTTTTGTAAAAATTATTGGAGTTGTTTTTTTTTTCGTTTATTTTTATTTTCCATTTTTTATAATACCTATTAAATCTGAAGTATAATGACTTTAATCTGTTTTCTATTGTGTCTATCCTGAATGAACTTGTGTAAATCGCCGTGTCATCGGCATATAATGATCTTTCAACTGAAGGGAGAGAAGGTAGGTCGGATATGTATATATTAAACAGCGTGTGTGCCATATTGTATCAAACGGTTTTTCTATGTCCAGTAAGATCATCCCTGTATGTTTCTTTTCGTTAAACCCTGCCGTAATATAATCTGTTAATCTTGCTAACTGTGCTACTGTGGAATGATGGTTTCTGAATCCGAATTGCTCACTAAGTATAATGTCGTTTAGAGATATGAAACTGTTTAACCTCTTCAAGAGTATTTTTTCAAATATTTTTGAAAGAATGTTGAGAAGGCTGATTGGTCTATAGTTTATGACTAACGCTGAGTCTTTATTGGGTTTGGGAATTGGGATTGTTTTTGCTGTTTTCCAGGATGTAGGAAAGTGACGAAGGCGGAATATGGAATTGAAAATTTTGGTTAAGAATATTATTGCTTTTCTGCTAAGATTTTTTATGACTATTGGAGGTATGTTGTCTTCACCCGGAGCTTTTTTTTGTTTTAAGATGTTTAATAATGTTGATAATTTCTTTTGGGGATACGGAAGAAAAGTTAAGGGGCACCGTTTTCTGAAGATACATTTTTACAGTTTTGATTACTTCGCGATTGTGATGGAGTAGTGCTGCCTTGTCCTTATCCGAGAAGGCGAACCCATCAGGTATTTTAAGAGGTGGGATGCATTGAGAGCGTTTTGTAAAGGTACGGTGAAATTTTCACAGAGATTTATCTCCTGGCTTTATATTGTTGAGGGTTTGGGTCGATTTTTGATTTTTCCAGGTATTCAATTTATTTTTAACGTACGAATTCAATCTTTTGACTAATATTTTATGAGTTAGGCTTGAAGAGCATTGATATTTTTTTCTAATTATATTTTTTATTTTGATAAGCAATTTTAAGTGTGCTGGTAATTTTTCTTGAACTTGATGGAATATTTTAGGAACGGCAATTGACATTGCTGAAGAGACTAATGAATTAAATTTATTTATGTTTTGTTCTAAATCGGTGAGAGTTGTAATTTTTGGGTTTATTTCTAGTTTATTGTCGATAATTTGTCTAAACATAAACCAGTTGGCATTTTTAAAGTTCATTTTTGGGAAAGATTGGTTTTTATGAATATATGCATTTACCCTGAAAATCACAGGGTTGTGGTCCGAAGAAAGACACGGTAGGGAGACAAGGCGCGAAATATTTCGTATATTTTTAGTGAGGGCCAGATCTATAATACTAGGTTATATAGCGTTTTTGAGAGGGTATATGTGTCGGTTCCATGGGACTATGTAGTTCTATATTGAATCTTGAAATAATGTTTAGAAGAGTTTTTCCATTTTTGTTGCTATTGTGACAATTCCATTGTTTATTTTTAGCGTTTAGGTCACCAAAAATAATCAAGTTTTGACTAATATTAATTAATTTAATTAGATCAGGTGTATATAATCTATTAGGGGGGATGTAGGTGGCAACAGCTCAATTATTATTGAGCCTAAACTGAATGGTGATGGCTTCTGCGTGAAGGAGGCCCTCTACCGGGAGAAGAGTGTGACTAAGGTCCGAGCGGGCGAGTATCATGACACCACCGCCCTGCCTGTTTCTGTCCTTCCGGTACACTTTGTAGCCAGGAATCGAAAATCTATCACCCGCAGCCAGCCGAGTCTCACAAACAGATATCATGTCGGGATTATTATCGAATAGAAATTGTTTGAATTCTATTTCATGGCCTTTTAATGTTTGGGCATTCCACATCATTATATTTAATTTATAACTGTTAACAGTCATTTTTTGTTACGATTGAAATTATTAATAACTATAATAAACTATTAAAAAGTAATAATAAGCGATAAATGTTTTTTAACCTGATTAACATATTTTTCGTGTGATATTGGTACGTATGTAATTTATTTGTAAGATAAATTGAAGAACAGGACTCTGATAAAACTTGTATGATTAATAATGCAGGATGTTTGTCAGTTAGTGTTGTTTGTATATAAGAAAATGGTTTATTATTATACATGTATATAGGATATTGTAGAGTTGTCCTTTTATATTGTGATGTTATGATTATTCTTACAGGTAATTCCATATAGATTATTATTTTAAAGTACACTAAATATCTTATGTTATATACAATATTAAATCGGTTATATAGTACATTGGAATATAATAAACATTGGATATGGGATATACTCTTAATGTTATGAAATATTTTAAAATTAACCATTAATCAAAGAATAATAACAGACCTTCTTTCTATTATTATAAACATTTTTGGCATGCTGTCTTCAGTGTTTTTTACATCTGATACAATAGTTTTAAATTTGCTTAATATGTTATTAAGATTAAACATAGAGAACATATTCTTGATTTCTTTGAAACATTCCATTATAGAAGGTTCGTTATTATTCTTTTTTGGTTCATTTTGGTTTACAAACGTTTTTTCAAACCATTTAGTATCTGATTTTGGTAGAGCTGGGTATTCAGTAGGCTTCGCTTTGTAAATAATTCGGTCGGAGGGGTTTAACCTTGGCCTCTGTTTACTCTGTTGAATTTGTAGATTTCTAATCAGTTTGGGGCATTTTTCATAATTGGCAAAATGTTCTTCTTGACAGTTACAGCATTTTGGTTTAAATCCGTCTGCTAGGATATTTGGGCAATCTTTTGATAGATGTTCTTCTGAACATTTTAAACATTTCGGTTTTTTAAAGCAATTTCTTGCCACATGATTAAACTCTTGGCAGAGATAACATTGAGTTAACGATTTTTTACTGTTGTATTTTTCCCATGTGATATGGACGCTTTCGCAGTGTTTTATATTTTTTAATTTTGCCAGCTGAGAACAGCTGATCGAATTAGTGAAAGGTGATTGTTTTTAAATTGTGTCCGCCTAATATAACAGTTTTCAGTGGTAAAAACAGGTAATTTTTAGGCAAAAAGTGTTAATCTAAAACTGTAGTGTACCGTAGCGAAGACGTTAGTTAAAATTTCGGGTATGGCTGAAGCATCCCGAGATACGGAGATGCCAATTGATGATACGTCTACTGGTGCCCTTAACCATGATTCATGGGAAGTTGTCATCGGAAAAAAAAAAAAAAAAAGACCAGCAGCTACAGCAGACCCCAGAAAACAGGCTAAAAAGGTCAGTGATATAAAATTATCAAATCAGTTTGAAGTTTTGTTCCCATCAGAAAAACAAAATACTCAAGTACAGCAAACTAATATAACTCCTGTTAGTAAGAAGCCACCTCCAATATGTACGTGGTATTGAAAACTATCCAGCCTTTGTCTCATTTCTAGAAAAAGAGGTAGGCATTAATAATTTAACTTTTAAAAACAACAAATAAGGCCATAGTAACATTACTTCCGAAAACAGCTGACAGCTACTACAGGAGTGCAGTCAGAAGCCTAAGACAAGTGAACGCAGACTTTCACACATTTCAGCTGGCTGAAGAAAAAAATGCCCGAATAGTTATAAAAGGTTTACACCACTCTACTCCTCCTTCCATTATAAAAGAGAGTTGTTGAGAAATGGATACGAAGCAATAAATATTACAAATGCTATTTCAACAAGAACAAAAACCCCACTACAAATGTTTTTCGTTGATATATCAAAAAATTCATACAATGAAAAAATTTATGAAATTGAATTTCTATATTATACTCATGTAAAGATAGAAGAACCAAGAAAAAAAACGAGATATTCCACAATGTACAAGATGTCAGGGCTTTGGTCACACGAAAAGCTATTGTAACCATCAGGCTCGGTGCGTGCGATGTGGCCAAGCCCATGAGACATCAGTATGCCAAAAAACCAGAGAAACACCCGCGAAATGTGCAAATTGCGAAGGAGCTCATCCAGCTAACTACAGAGGATGTCAGACCTTCAGAGAATTACGAGCTCAACGCAGCAACAGAAATCGTCCTCAGCCGGTGGTTGTAGAGCCTCCTGAGCCAAGGCAGTTTCCACCTTTGCAAAATCGTCCTCTACAACAGCAGCCCAGTGTTCCAGAACCGAACTATCAAGATCATGTTCATTCAAATATTATGGTACAGCCACAACAGACTTGGTCAGGCATGAATCATGTAAGTACAGTTCAAGCACCGCCTACTAATTTTGATCCATCAGAACTTATTTCTGCCCTAAATAATCTTAACAACCTTGTCCGACCTCTTATCAGCCTCATTACTAAATTAAACCAAATAACACAGACAGTATGCCCCCAATATGGCCCCTAATTCTCTGACTGTGGGCTCCTTATCAATCCTACTATGGAATGTTAACGGACTTATACAACGAAAGACTGAATTAGAAATACACCTCCATCACAAACGCATAGACATAGCCTTACTGACGGAAACACATCTGACACCTCGAAATAAACTTAGCATCTCTGGTTATACTTTATACAGAACAGACCATCCTGACAACACTGCACACGGCGGTACTGCCATTGCAATCAAATCGACACTGAAACATTTTTCCATTCATCTTGACTCTACTCCTCAGATACAAATCACAGGAATACACTTACAGACCAAACACAAGAACGTGACGATAGCTGCAATTTATTGCCCCCCAAAGTACATAATTACAGAGCAAATGTTTACAAAAATCTTTGAAGCTCTTGGTAGTTTTTTTTAGCTGGAGGGGACTATAATGCAAAACATCAGTACTGGGGTTCGCGACTGTGCACTCCAAGAGGTAGGAACCTTAGATCTGTTATTCATCGACTGTCATTAGACGTGCTTGGTCCAAACCAACCAACTTACTTACCAAATTCTAGACACAAGAAGCCTGACATATTAGACATATTTGTGAGGAAAGGATTAAGGACCGTACCCTGTTCAGTGAAAACCGAAGCGGATCTTGGCTCTGATCATTCCCCTGTAAACCTGATAATGGGCGTCGAAACATTTCTTAAGGAAAAGAGGCCTTCATTAACAGGTGGTATTATGGATTGGGACCAATTTAGAGAGCAACTAAATTCTAAACTGTCCATCCCAACTGCTCTCAAAACAGAAAAAGAATTGGAAGAGGCAGTTGAACTGTTTACAACATCAGTACAAGAAGCTGCATGGTCTTCGCAAACACCAAGGTATAAAGAAACTATCCATTTACCTAACTACCCTCAACATATTAGGGATCTTATTAGAGCCAAGAGACAAGCGCGCAAAAAATGGCAAAAAGACCGATTCCCTTCTGACAGACAGACGTATAATAAACTCAATAATGACCTTAAACACCAAATACGAAAATTTAAACAAAATAACTATGACAATTATTTTTCAAACTTGACAACCGATGATAACAGTCTATGGAATCATACCAAACGCCTCTTGAAGCACCGTGAACCATCGGTCCCACTGAGAAAATATGATGGTTCCTGGGCTGTCTCGGACAGAGAAAAGTCAGAAATTTTTGCCGATTATCTTTCAACTGTATTTAGACCACATGATGACTTAACTGACGCACTCCATGAGGAACATTTAGAGACAATCTTAGACTCACCCCTACCAATGTCACTTCCTCCCAAACCTTTCACTCCTACTGAAGTGCAAAACCATATCAAGCAATTACCAAAAAATAAAGCTCCTGGTTATGATCTCATCACAGCTGAGGTACTCCAAAAACTACCCAGAAAATCATTAGTTTTTCTTACAAACCTTTATAACGCTATTCTCAGAACAACAAAATTTCCCTTACAATGGAAATATTCCTTGATATTAATGATTAATAAGCCGAACAAAGACAAATACACACCTTCTTCCTACAGACCTATTAGTCTTTTACCGCTCTGTTCTAAAATACTTGAAAAATTACTACTGGACCGTATTACTAAATTACTGACTGAATTAAATACAATACCTGATCACCAATTTGGATTCCGCTCATATCATTCAACAACACAACAGTTACATAGAGTCACAGATTACATATCCGCTGCTTTAGAACTAAAACTTTACGTTTCTGGGGCGTTTTTGGACGTTTCCCAGGCTTTTGATAGAGTATGGCACCAGGGGTTACTAGTAAAATTGAAACCGTTACTACCACACACTTACTACCTTATCTTAAAATCTTTTCTTTCAGACCGCTTTTTCTCTGTTCGCCAGGGCTCAGATATCTCCTCCATCAAACCTATTTTAGCAGGAGTCCCTCAAGGCTCAATTTTAGCACCTTTTCTGTACTTACTATATACCTATGACATACCGACGAACAATAACGTATTAACTGCTACTTACGCAGATGACACTGCAATCATGACTAGAGACGCGGACCCTACACAAGCCACCTTAACACTTCAACACAACCTCAACGAGATTCAAACTTGGTGTAAGAAATGGAAAATAAAACTTAATTATGACAAATCCCTTCATATTACATTTACACTGCGACGCAAGACCTGCCCGCCTGTTTACATTGACAACCAACCTTTACACCAAACTGAAAAAGTGACATACTTAGGACTTACGCTTGATAGAAGACTGACATGGGGCCCACACGTCAAGACAAAAAAACAGACGTTACAGTTAAGACTGCGACTTCTATACTCAGTACTTCACAGACGCTCAAAACTACCTTTAAAACAAAAACTTAACATTTACAGTTACTTGATTAAACCCATCTGGACGTATGCATCGCAAATTTATGGACCGGCCAAAAGAACACATATTCAGAAAATACAGACATTTCAATCTAAATTCCTAAGACTGATAACAGACTCCCCTCCTTATGTGTCAAACGATATACTACATACAGACTTACGTATTCCGACAGTTAAGAGCCATATTCATAAACTTTATCGACAATTTCATGAGAAACTACGTGGACACACTAACAAACAGATACATAATATGGCAACAGTACAGATACCAGACATAACTCGACGGAGGCTGAAAAGGAAGTGGATGAGGGATCTCCTAGTCTAATCGCTAATAATTTAGTTTCACGCCTGGAGATGTACCACTGGGTGCTGACTCCCTCATGCCTGATCATGTCTGTTGTATCAATGTAAATTTCACATTCACTGGTTGTCCATTGTGTACAGTTGTGAATAAAGTTATTATGTTATAAAAAAAAAAAATTTTGCCAGCTGTTGTTTATTTTCTAATATAACAATAGATAAAGGTAATTTAATTTCTATTCCGTCTGTTTTTTTTATCATTTGGAACATTTATGTATTTCTAAACCCTGGTTTTTTAGATCATTTAAAATGTCCTCGGTTGGATATTCGGGGGGCATGCCTTTAAGTACAACTTTTGGCTTAACTTCGTGTTTTGGAGTGTAACTATGAAAAGTTATTTTCAGAGATATTAGTTCATTTTTAATTTTCACAAAATCTTCATTATTTTGCACATAAAATATGGTTTTATTTCCAGCATACTTTATATTTACCTTAATTAATTTAGTTTTTAAATAGTCCAAAATGTGTTTGTGGTCTTCAAATGTAGTATTCGCTACTACTGGTGGAAATTTAATTTTTGAAACATTATTTTCACTTATTATATATCCTTCTTCGTCTTCCTCGTCCGAGAATATAGAGTAAGCATGTTTGATTGGTACGTTATAGATAGTGTACTCACCTCTTTTTCGTTTAGGAGCGGCAGTATCTTCTTTTGATTTTAAAGTGCTTGGAATAGCGTCCTCCATATTTGCTATATTCCCCGATGGGGCATTCTTTTTATGACTAAGTTCAATGATATTAAAATTCACTTCGATTTACACACCGAAAAGAATTCTAAAGTATTAATTACTGTTTTAAAGTTTGAAAACTATTTACTATGTAGCGCACTAGGTTATAATACGTCTGTACACAGCGGGAGCTATAACACATCTGAGGGATCAACATAAGACAGCGTTTACTTTCGAAAGAGGCCACTATGAATTTACGAGGATGCCGTTTGGCCTGAAAAATGCACCGATCACCTTCCAGAGACTAATGGACGAGTTTTTAAGAGGACTGGACGAAGGGACATGCCAAGTTTACATGGACGACTTACTGATATTTAGCAAGGACGAGACGCGACACATTGAGGACTAGAGACAGGTATTCAACAGACTAAGACAGTTCGGTTTAAAATTATCAGAGGAGAAGTCAACCCTGGGGCGAGACCAAATCAACTTTCTGGGCCACACGATTTCAAGGGAGGGAGTAAGGCCGGACGCAAGGAAAGTAGAGACCATACGGAGGATGGCCATTCCGTCGGACGTGAAAGGGATACCGAGGCTCCTGGGGACACTAAATTATTATCGGAGGTTTGTTCCGGAGATGGCGAGACACCTCGTAGCCCTGAATGACTTGCTGAAAAAGGGACGCCAAATCGTAATTACCCCTGAAATCGAAGACAATATCCGGAAGTGCATGGCGAAACTCCAAGAGGAGCCGGTTCTCACATTCCCCGACTTTAAGAAACCCTTTACAATTACGACGGACGCTAGCGAGTACGCAGTGGGGGCGTTATCCCAAGAGGGAGGTAAAGGGGAACAACCCGTGACATGCGCAAGTAAGCGTTTGACGGAAACGGAGGCGCGTTACAGCGCCTTGGAACGGGAACTGTTAGGCGTGGTATGGGCGGTCGAGAACTTTAGACCGTACTTGTTTGGGCGTAAGTTTAAGATATTAACAGATCATCGGCCGTTAATGTGGGTAGGGAAGTTGAAGGAATCGTCGGCAAGGGTTACCCGGTGGAAGGAATTATTAAGCCAGTACAATATGGAAGTCGTATACAAGCCGGGGAGGGAAAATATCGTAGCCGACTGGTTGTCACGAGCCTTACAGGTGAATGCGATAGAGCTGGAAGCTGGAGAATATTCAGGGGGAATCCAGCGTTTTATACGGGAGTGGACACCGGAAGGAGAAGGGGAGCGAGATTCGGAAGCGACGGGAGAGGAGAGGGAAGGAACGCAAGAGGAGGATTCGGAGGGGGAAAGACCGGAGGAAATAGACATCATCAATGACAAACACAGACAGATCATATGGAAGACTAGTACGACAGGACTGACAAAGGCGGAATATTCAAGGTACGGGAAATTCCGTATAACTACCGTTCGATCACAGGCAGGATTGGGGGAGGATATGATCAGGAAAATTCTGAGAGATGAATCTCGACCGGGGGAAACTTTTTACCTATATGTCGGTAATGCAGTTTTGTGGGAGAAAATAAAACGGTTGTGGAGAACGGAAAGGATAGGATTAGATCGCACATTTATCCGGTGTAAGCTGATGGTAGAGACGGTGATGGAGGCGGAACGGCAGAAGGAGATCACGATAGCATACCATGAGGGCAAGACGAATCACCGGGGAGTGCAGGAGACCTTGCAGGCATTAAAGAGAAGGTACTTTTGGGCTAAAATGCGGGAAACCATTGAAGAAGTGATCCGATTGTGTAAAATCTGTAACACAACAAAGTACGACCGACACCCTCCAACCGGAGGACAGGAAGAGACGGAGACACCCTTAGGACCACTGACAGACTTACAAATAGACACCTTCACATGGAAAGGGTATAAATGGATAACTGTCATAGACGTTTATAGCGTAAAATAGCGATGGCATACTCAGTGGAAGACAGGTCAGCCGAGTCGGTATTAATGGCCCTCCGAATTTGGTTCCAGTTTTATGGAGAGAGAGGATAACCTCGGACGGAGGTAGGGAATTCGATAATACCCGGCTTAGGACGGAGATGTTAGGGTTGGGTGTGGCATGGCACCTGAATACTCCAGGACACCCAAAAGGCCGGGGGGTAGTGGAACGGTTGCATAGTACGCTAGGGGATCACCTTCGCGTTTTTCACGCAGAAAAGGGGTTAGAGGCTGGTATGGCAATGCCTAAACCAATCGTAGCATACAATCATTCAATCCACGCGGCGACAGGGTTTTCACCGTTCGAAATGCTATTCGGCCTTCGCGAACGTAGGAGGGATACCCGTGGGGCAGTAGTGGACGACGAATTCGCGGCGACGTTGGTGGCGAACAGGGTAGCACTTGGGGAGAGATGGGAAAAATCACGGAGGAAGCTCGTGGCAGAAAAGAATAGAAGGGTGAACCGCGAGAATCTCAAAGTACAGGATACGATGGAGAAGATCGCAATTGGGACCATTGTATACCGCAAGGTAGTGTCAAACCGGAGTAAGGAAGACGTGCGGTATGACGGGCCCTTCGAGAGCATAACGTGGTCACCATCCAGAGTATAGAAGATCCCCGGAAAAGAAGAACGGTGCACCTAGAACAGATAAAGATTCCGTTGAAGTAATATTGTTTTTTTTTTGTTTTGTTTATCTTCTTCTCTCGTCGGTTTCCGGGTACCCTCGTTTATTATCACGTTTTTCGTTTATTCTCGGGTTCGTTCATGGTTCAGAGTCGTTAATTGTTGATTATCGGTATTTCTATTGTTTCACTTTCCGTCCATTCGTTTTGTTCGTTTATCATATTATCGTTATTTCTAGTGTGTCATTTTTCGTATATTCGTTTATCATATTCATGTTTACCCGTTGTCGGTAAATGATTTCGTGGGGTATCCTCTTTTCTAGACAAGGAAACTTATGTAAATATTCAATGATGTAAGTGATAAAGAGAAGTTTAACAGTTTTTGTGTTTTGTTTTCTCTTAGTTTTTTTTTTTTTTACTGTATTAAGTGAGTACCTGTAAAAGAAGTGTATAAGTTCTGAGTTATGTGGAAGTTTGTTTTTGTTTTTTTGTATATATATATTTATCTATAACATTGATTTTTTTTTTTTTTTTTTTTTCTCGGTCGGTTGTTTGGCCTGTGTAGGAGTTTACGAGGATTGTTCGTAAACTGGTGGTGGGGAGTTAAGGTGTATAGGGGATAATATATATCCTAATTCCCAAAGTTAATCCCAAACAACCACCAAATGTATAAATAGAGTATTTCTGAGCAATAAAGTCAGTCTATTATCAGTACCCGTGAGTGTTATTTCGTTCCTTATTTTCCTTTTTTTTGCTCGAAGGAACGTAACTTATATATATATATAATCTAACCGTAAATTTATCCAGCTTTGAGATGAAAAAAAAGGAAACTTATCAGAAAAATAAAAGTGTCAAAACATTTTGTTTTTTCAACAGTACGGGTTCTCAACGTACTGGGATGGGTGTTAAACGGGACTTGATCGATGTGATCTACCCTAGCGCTAGTCAACCGAACAAGTCAAAAATGTCATATTTTTTCTAAACAAACACATTTAGCGTACTTGCGTGGATATTTCATTGGATTTAATAAAAATTGTATATGTATTTGTGTGTGTGTTGTGTGTAGTGTGTGTGTATATATATAATCTAACCGTAAATTTATCCAGCTTTGAGATGAAAAAAAAAGGAAACTTTGAATCAGAAAAATAAAAGTGTGTCAAAACATTTTGTTTTTTCAACAGTACGGGTTCTCAATGTACTGGAATGGGTGTTAAACGGGACTTGATCGATGTGGTCTAATAGTAAATTTAATCAGCTTTCAAATGAAAAAAAAAAAAAAGTTTTGGTTCGTAGAAATAGTTTCGGAGTCATAGCCAAATGAGTACCGACAAACGTTTTTTCGCAGAGAACCGGAAAGCAGAACATTACTCACAACGAAATTCCTAGTGATACATCTTATCAATTACAGAAATAGATACAGATTTATATTAATAAATTAATAATGAAATAGGTTGGTTCCTAACAGCTCACGCACTTGTCAAACCAGCCTAAATGATTTTCTCTCCAAATCTGATTTTCCCATCTTCCAATCTTTTAATATTTATTAGAAAGCTATTATACCTACTAGCACCTTTTAGCTCTCACATTAAAGCTAGTTATATCTCCTTTTAATTATTTCCCGAAAGTGTTTTTGTAAAACCAGTACTTTTATCAGTATGTGGCCAAGAACTTTATTCTTAAGAGAAAAATTTCAAATTTTGTGATAAACCACCATTTTGGGAAAACTTTATCTCCACAACCAATTAACAAAAAGTTAGTGCTCTTAATATTGTAAATATGCTATATCAAGGAAATTTACATATTTTACGAGATATAAGCAAAATAATAAAAATAGTGATAAACTTTCTAGGTTTTTCAAGTACTGAAATTCCAAATCTACACTTATGGGTCTTAGCATTGAAATTATTATGAAATTATTTCTCATTCCTTGCATATGATTATGTAAGCTGCTAGAGCAAATTCATTATTTTCTCCTGTATACTTTATTTAAAAGTATACAATACCTGGAGATGTATTCAACAAGAACTGATGGATGGAATAGAGTAGTGTTGTAGGCACTAGTTGCACGTTAATGTCCTGTTGGTGTGTTGCAACATGGTGTTATGTTATATGGATGTGCTACATAATTATACAAAGTTGTATATATATTGACACACCTTAAGAAACTATTTTATGGTCCTTCTGATAAGTTGTTTAGAAAAAATGGATGTGAGTGGGTTAAACAAAGGCTTATTGTTTCCTAAAAATCAATTCAGAAATTCCTATAAAATTAAGCTTTTAACCTGCCAAAATAAAACATTTAAATATGTATATTTTAAACAAATACTTGAGTAAATGAATGAGGAATTTGTAGTTCCATGGGATAGACTCTCAGCAAGTCTACAGTTTATAAATACATTGAAGAAAACAATTTAAATCCCAGTATAATTAGTAATTATTACTTAAAAAAAAAAAAAAAGAGAGGAGAAGGCATATAGTTCAGGCTATATATTTCAGTACTGCACTTACAAGTGAAATGTGAGGGCACAAGCTTTTTTACTATACTTAAAAAAAATAAATAAATTTAGATGACAAAGAAATCGAATAATAATAAGCATAGGTAATAAGTTAAAAAATAATAATTACTTTATTGTAGAAAAATGTCAATTGAACACACTATAATAGTATTTTAAATATAAAAATCAGTAGAAAATAATACAAATACAGAATTCAAAGCCCAATTTTTATAGGCAGTCATTTTGTTACAACTTGATTTTCTTTATCAAAAGCTGATATCTTCTTATTAACTTTCTTCAAATCCTAAAACAAAAGAAAATATCATGGAACTTTTTAATAATAAAATGAATAAAACTTAATCCCAGGCATGTTTAATAAATAAAAAATGATGGTAAAATCTACAGTGGGTCAAAAAAGTATTGGCACACTTACATTTTTTCTAATATTAGTATAAAGGTTAATTGTTTGTTACTCAATTTGATTAAAAAGTAGCACACAACTTTTGGTGGCAATTGGTTGAACTAATTGAAAACAAACTGTAATTTAAAAAATAAAAAAAATAAAAAAATATATATATATATATATATATATATATATATATAAATATCAAGGGTCAAAAAAGAGTATTGGCACAGCAGACATTTTTATTTTCATAAATATTATATTAATTTTTGTGTATATTTTAATATTTTGTTACCATAACATTTGCAACTATTATGACCTGAAGTCTTCCTACTATTAAAGAAATAACTTGGTGGGTTACTTCAAATGGGATTTTATCCCATTCAAACTGCTGTAAAACAGTTTTAAGCTGTGATAGATTTTAGTGGTAGATTTTTTATCTTTGTGACCTGAAAAATACATAAGTGCTCCATGGGATTTAAACTAGGGGACTGGGGAGGAGTTATTTATCTCCGAACATTATAAAGCAACCACTCCTCTGTTTTATCAGCAGTATGCTTCGGGTCGTTATTTCGCAGGAAGATATTTGTGTCCCTGTTCACAATCTTTTCAGCACTGCTGTTCTGTTATGGTGCAAAATGCTAACAACATATTTATCTGCATTCATAAGTTCAAATTTCCCACTCCGTTTCACGGCACGCAATCTCAAACTTAAATGCTCCTAACTCCATGTTTATTGTTGGCCTAACATTGCTCATTTGAAATTCACTTTTTGGTTTTCTCCATACATATTTATGGCTATCAGAGCCAAAAACATTGTATTTGATTTAACATGATGTTTGCCAAAAACTCTAGTGGTCCCTTTATGTCGATTATGACAAACTCAGGACATTTTTTCGATTGACATCGATTACGAATGGATTCTTTGTTTGAAATCTCCAACAATAATTAAAACTGGAATACGTCCTTTACTGTATTCAAGATAAAAGTTGTGATAGAAGCTGATGCAATCTGTTATGCTATTTTAGAGGCATAAATAGAGAGTGTTTTTGCCATTATACCAGGTATGCAAGTTTAAAATGTCGTTTATTTCTTAAAATATATACACAGTAATTTAAAAAAAAGTATAATATATTTTATTCAAAGTACTGACCCTCGCTTTCTACACATTTTTGTCCATCTCTCGGGCAATATATGGATACCATTCCAAAAGAATGCTTCATCTTTATTTGAAATCCATTCATCGAGCCATTTTCGTACGTTTTCGAAATTGTTGAAGTGTTGCTCCGCCAATGAGTGTCCCATCGATGAGAAGAGCTGATAATCAGAAGGCGCCAGGTCAGGTGAATACGGCGGGTGGGGTAGGAGTTCCCAACCAAGCGAAGAAATCGTTTCCTTAGTCAATCTGGCTAAATGTGCAGGAGCGTTATCATGCTGAAGAATGACTTTGGCGTGCCTGTGAGCCCATTCTGGGCGTTTTTCGATCAATGCGTGACTCAAATTGATCATTTGTTGTTGGTAGCGCTCGGTATTGACTGTTTCGCCGGGTTTGAGAAGCTCGTAGTAGACTACTCCCTTCTGATCCCACCACACACACAGCATTGTCTTCTTCCCCCAAAACGATCCGGTCTTGCACTCGATGTGGATGGTTGTCCTGGCGTTACCCATGATTTTTTTTCGTTTGGGATTCTGAAAATAAATCCATTTTTCATCGCCAGTTACAACTCGATGCAAAAAACCCTTTCTTTCGTGGCGTAAAAGCAGCATTTCGCACACAGTTTTTCGTTTTTCCATCTGTCGTTCGTCCAATTCATGTGGAACCCATTTTCCAACCTTTTGAATCTTTCCCATAGCTCTCAGGCGATCGGAAATGGCTTGCCTAGTGACATTCAACTGTTCTGCCATCATTTGTTGGGTTTGGGTATTGTCTTCGTCTAATAAAGTTTGCAATTCGAAGTCCTCAAACTTTTTTGGTCGATTTTCTCGTTTTTGATCAGTAACATCAAAATCACCACGTTTGAAACTTTGAAACCAACGTTCACATGTCCTGACGGTTGGAGCATAAGTCTCAACAAGAATTCGATGACATTCAGATGCCTTTTTCTTTTGATTAAATAAGAAAATCATGACATGCCGCAAATGCTCTTTATTTGGCTTAAAATTAGACATTTTTAACACCAAAGAAAGGTATGATACGTCCACGTAAACGACTTAAAAACAACTGACTTTTGTAAACAAATGACTAACAAACAAAATAGCGTTTAGAGATAAGCAAATCCTTCAATAGGCTAAGAGCGCATTCTATTGGAATTAAAACGACATTTTAAACTTGCATACCTGGTATTGTGAACTATTTTTATTTCCTTTTCAGAAAACGTTTGTTGCCTTCCTGAGCTTCGTTTGTTAACAACTGAACCAATCTCATTATTCTTTTTTATGGTGTTCCTAAGTGTCCTAAAACGTATATCAAGTCTATACGGAATTTTACAATAACTAAATCCACCAAAACGCAATTTAACCATGCGGATTCATAATTATACTGAAAGGATTGAAGTATGTGGTAATGCAAATAAAGAACTAATTATCAAAGTGTAAACAACTGTGCCAATACTTTTCTGCCCTTTGAAATTCATATTTTATTTTTTTAATTACAGTTGGTTTTAATTACATCAATCAATTGCCACTAAAAAATAAAAGTTGTATGCTACTTTTTAAACAAATTAAGTAACAAACAATTAGCCTTTATATTTCTAAGATATTAGAAAAAATGAGGGTGTGCCAATACTTTTTTGACCCACTGTATATCTATCTATAAGCAACATAATAGCTGATTTTTTATTCACAAAACAATACAATCAATTTTCCAATAAAAAGAATGAATAGAAACAAGTCATTATGATGGTTACATAATTGATAATATAATAGTGATGATATTAACTAAATGGGCTTTCACACTAGCATCAAATGTTTCCCAACTTCATAAATATTTGTAGCACTATTTTTAAATAGAACTCAACAATTAATGAAGCACAGATTATCACCACCACTGTCAATAAGTGAAGTCAAGCAACAAAAAACAATTTACAACAAATTTAAAAGCAGGATATTTTAACCAGCAAAGGCTCCAAGAGAGCACTTACACCAAAGGTGTTGGCTTCCCATCATTTCATCAATTTTCAATATTACCTAAACTAGTTATTGCATTGTTCTCAAATCAGAGACAAAAAAGCAAAATGTTTTTATCAGAAATCATCAAGCTTAAAAACTATACTCCCTATTCAAATTTCACAAAAAAAAAAAAACATTAACATTTTGGATGCAGAAAAAAAAATAACAATGTAACTAGTCCAATTCACTTACAAATCAACACTCAAGATGTAAGAGATAAATTCATAAACTGTTTCATGAATTAGCAGGGTAAAAGTGTGATTATCAGATGCAAAAATTTTAAAATACCCAACTATACTTGCTTTCAATGACAATAAGTTTTGGAGATTGGATTCAACTCCGTCAATGTAAATGCAACACTGAGGAGAACACATGGAAACACTCTACAATACTTAATAGTCATTCAATATTGATGGGAAAAGTTGCTAGTGCAAAAGCCCCTTAAGGCAATAAATAAAAATAAGTTATTTATAAATTTAACTTTCTAACCCTACTTACCAAACCTTTCGAAAAGGACCTAACAAGTTGATTTTAAATAAAATATAATTTCTGCTTAGAATTCTTGGATGGAATAGAATTAACTCCCAAAGACAAAGCTGGTCTTGTTGACCTGACCCATAACTCCACATATCCTTTGTCTACCTAAAATCATAGGCAGGCAGTTCTTTAGGGCTAATGAACAACTGTATTATTGTCAAAAGCCTTCCAATCACTCTACTAAAACCTCATGTTAGTTACATGCAAATGCTGGAGAAAACAAAACCAGAACCAAGACATAAACTGATGACATATTCGTTAATAGGGAAAAGCAACTCAATATACCACTATCTATTAATATAAAGAAGCGACCCTAAGCAGCAAGAACTTATACTTAAGTGTTAAAATGTAACAAGACCAGAAATTATCAAACATTTCATACAGTGGGGGACATAAATAATAATAATAATGATAAAAAAGGAAAGAAAGAAAAGCTTTAGATTGAAAGTCACTTGAAAAAATGTTATATAATGATGACATGACCTTTCCAACTCAATAATTGTAACTTTACACTACAGTTGAACAGGCAAGTACCACATAAGTATGCTCAGCAACATTATTTATAGATTGTTTAACATTCAAATACCTATACGTCCCTTTCAAATTTTTCTAAAGGATATTTCCATGTTTTATGGACATTATTCTTATCTCCAAACCTATATATTTTGAAGATGGATGGACTCAAATGTGAGTCCATCTGCAAAATTTTTGAGTTTTGAAAAATTGGTAATTTTTGCTTTGCTTATTTCTCACGTCAAATATTAAATTTTAGAACCATACTTGAATCACTTTTAGTAGAAACACAATATTTGAGTTTTATAATTTAATAAGGTAATAAATTATGAATTATTATTATTTTATATACTGTTTTGTAATGTTTTATTTGGACCTCCAGGAAAGAGATTTTTTGTTGTATGTATCTTTTGTTAGTTGGAAAGCAAGTTCAAGTTTATTTTTTCTGGATTCCAATGCTTTGTTTTCCTTAGCATTCCAACTAATCCATTCTCCGAGATATTTGAATTCTTTTACTATTTCTATGTTTTGTTCTTGGACTTAGAGGTATTTACGTGGGTGTTTTATTTATTTATTTTATTTAATTTTTTTTTTTTTTTGTATGTTATGCGATTACTCGGTCAATTCTAAATCAATTTTGATGATTCTTTTTTAGATCGGTAGGGCATACTTCAGAGGTGGTCCCATAAAAAATATTTTGAAATCAACTCAGCACTTTTTAAGAAAAATAAAAAAAAAACAGTTAATAAAAATCATATAATAATCTAAAATCTCCATGGTAACTACATCTAAATTATTAACAAAAATTGGTAATTTACATATACAGTCAACTCTCGATGTGTTTTACTTCAATAAGCTGAATTCTTAAATAATTCGAACAAAATCTACGGTCGGAAGTACATTACACTTAAATTTCCCCTCAAAGAGACAATTTCAGATATAAAACGTTAAAAATTGTGTAAATAAGTCAAACTGAAAATAGGGTTCAAAAGAGAGAACTTCTAGGATAACCTCTATGAAATAAACTACATATTAGAAATCATCTACTTTTAGGCACCCTCAGAAAAAAGCGCAGTTCAGTTCAAAGTTATATGATAAATTGGTACCGGGTATTTAAATTTCTGTTTCAATGATTTTATATGTATGTACAAACAACATACACATTAATGAAAAATATACGTAATGATTTCAACTACAATTTTCTGTTCAATTTTCCCATTATATGAAGATAAGTGGAATGATAACCTCGATAATTCTTTGTTCAGTAAGTCGAACTATTTTTCAGGGTAGCTTGGAGATCGAGAATTGACGGTATAAACAAAAATGCACTTACCACTAAAAAGTAAAAAATAAAAATAATTGAACTAAAAAATAATATTTTAATTGCTTTGAAACAAAAACCATTAAATGACAATCAACAAAATTATCGACACTTATATACCTATTCACAATTTATGATCATTTATTTTTGGATTCGGTGCCAACCAAAACAAACAGAATTTGAAAAGAAATGGTAATTTTAAAGATCCTCCCACTGTTTCATCACCGCCACACAGCTGTCTCCGGCCATTCAAAAGTGTATTGCAAAGGCAGGATTAAACTGTCCTTCTTGGCTGGCACCGACTCCAAAAATAAATGATCATAAATTGTGAATAGGTATATAAGTGTCAATAATTTCGTTGATTGTCATTTAATGGTTTTTGTTTCGAAACAATTAAAATATTATTTTTTATTTTTTAGTTCAAGTTTGTATATGTAGGTTTAATCTTGAAGTCGGTTTTTTTTTTTTTCTAAAAATTATTTTTTTTTCATAATTTATAACAATATAGCACACATTTTAGAGAGAATTAAGGTTTGTTTATGTCGTTTAATGTCACTTTATGCTGCTATGGCTAATCGGACGATGCTACGGTGGGAGTCCTAAATTTTGTCTATCCAGGTATAATTAGGATAGGGATCTTTAATGAGTACCTGACATCGCACAGGTTCAGGAGCCCCATTTTACGTTCCTTCCGAAGGACGGCATAGCTAAGGATTTTTTACTCCCTTTAAAAAGTCCTAAGGTCATCTGCCGGGCTGCGAACCCGCGATCTTGGGTTTAGTAGTTTGCTATGCTAACCACTACACCACAGGCAACCCCAAGAGAATTAAGGTGAAAATCTCTTAGCTAAAGTTAAATTATAAAAATAGTAATTTTTTAATTTACTCTAAAGGCATTCATAGAAGCTTTTTATTACAAAAAGGATTGCCCCTGGTTAGCGCAGAGTTCCAAGTACTTTGATCCAACCAATTATTCTCCTGAAGATAAAACCAGACACCCTCCATCCACATGATTCTGGCCACCCTCATCCTGACCTCTCTAATGGAACCCAATCCAGGACTTAGTTAGGCCAACATTCGCCTGACATTTTTTCACATAATCATTAGGGTGACCCGAAAATGCATTTTTTTTATTTCGGAATTGTAATAGTGCGGAAAAATTGTGAATTATATAGATAAGAAAAAGGAAAAAAAATATATCGAAATCGGTTGACATCTTCTGGTCGCGCATGGGCTCTAAAGTTTGACAAAATATGAAAATAAACCTAATTTTTGCAATAATTTTTTTAATCTTTTAATTAGATCTTATCTTAATGTCTTAGATTGTAACGTCTCCAAATAGAGCTGAAGTAAACTGTGTTTCAATTTGGTTTAGATCAGTTGATGTCTGTGCATCAGCTCCAAATTATTGAAAATTTCATATTTTTTTGAAAAAAATTTTTGTATCTTTAATATACTTTTTTAAATCGTATTACCTACAGTGTTTACATTTTTGAACAAAAGAGCATGGTGTTTTTTATGATGTGATTAAATTAACATCTCATACTATAGAAAAACAGTACTTAAAAAAAAATAGTCCTATGACATGAGAGGTGATAACAGTAAGAACGAGCTTCGTACTTTTCAACATGCTCTATGTTTAAGTCACTGTTGATGTGCAATTTGATCTCATCGCCACTGATTTCTGCC
The DNA here is from genome assembly GCA_003667255.2 of Euschistus heros. Classification (NCBI taxonomy): domain Eukaryota; kingdom Metazoa; phylum Arthropoda; class Insecta; order Hemiptera; family Pentatomidae; genus Euschistus; species Euschistus heros. The sequence continues at coordinate 2,349,142 of RCWM02000092.1, read as the reverse complement.
AACAGAAATTTTGTGGAGTAATATTGCAGATTGTAGTTGATTTTCGATGGCCTGAACGTTCTTACTGTTTCCCTTCTTCGATCTATCTGCCTTGCCTTCAGAATTCTTCGAAGACCAAGCTCTTTTACATGTTTCTTGTCATCATGAGTCATACCTAACAGTAAGTGTTGTGGGTGGGCGAAATAAACTATTCCTTCCAATCACAGGGTCGACAACATCTAGCAAAGATTTTGGCAAATATCTGATAGATTATATTGAATGGTAAACACATTTCGAGCCATCTGTAAAGTGCTTACTGGTTTTGATAATAAATCACATTGGCATGTATGACTTAAATATACACAAAACTAGTACTGGAAGTTCAGGTGAGGGGCTTTCTGCACTTATGCATCATCTGAGAGTTCTATTTGCTTCAGTCAACCATTTCGAATGTAAATGCCCATGATCTTATACAGCCAAATCTTCTTTGAAGGTTCCCGATTTTATTACCTTTGAAATATCAAGTAGGTATTGCTGATCTTTGCTAAGCTCGATTCTTTCTATCTGTCGGATCTGACTATCAATACTATGGCTTCCAGAATATACTAAGAACTATACTGTCACTTAAATATTTCAGTACGAGTACAAGTATGAAGTCCGTTGTTACTGTTATCTATCACCTATCATGTCATCTTTTTTTAGGTACTGTTTTTCTATACCATTAAGGACATTGTGCAACCGGAAGATGTTAATTTATTCACTTCATAAAAAACCACAATGTTCTTTTGTTCAAAAATGAAAATACTGTTACTAATAAGATTTAAAAAAGTATATTAAAGATACAAAAATTGTTTTTCAAAAAATGTGAAATTTTCAATATTTTGGGGCTTATGATCTACCAGAAGACATCAACTGATTTAAACCAAATTAAACCACAATTTACTAGGGCTCTATTTGAAGATGTTACAAACTAAGGCAATGAGATAACATCTAATTCAAAGATTAAACAAAATGTTACAAAAATGAAGATTTTTTCATATTTTGTCAAACTTTAGGACCTATGCATGACTGGAAGATGCCAACCGATTTCGATAATTCATTTTTCCTTTTTCTTGTCTATATAATTCCCAAGTTTTCCACGCTATTACATTTTCAAAATAAAAAAATGTTTTTTCGGCCCAACCTAATAATCATGCCGTCTCAGGCAATGTTAATCCTAATCCTTTCATCCACTGATTCACACCCATAAATTTTCTGTAGAATCACTTTATTCTATCCTTAGCGGCACCTCCTCAAGAAATCCATCTCAACTGCCGACACTTTTGAGTACAAGTGGGATTTCATAGTCAAAGTTTCCAAGGTGTAGGTAAGGATAGACTCGGCTATGGATATGAAGATAAAGCATTTAATCTATGTAGAAATCTCTGTATTGTAGAGGATGGGATGTAACATTTTGATACCCTTCCAAGAAGCTCCAACTTCCTTCTAATGTCAAGCAGCATGACTTCACAGTATCCAAATAAGAACCAAGATAGATACATACACCCACCCTTTTACAGGTCTCTCTGTCCACCAGAAGCGCACCAGTATCAGTGTCACCAATATACTTGGTCTTCTTAAAGTTAATTTTTAATCCTGTTGATTCATAGCAATCTTCACCCTTAAATGACAAAATTTCAAGATAAATACTCCCCACAAACATAACTTGGCCGTCAAAGAAGACAACATACAACAACTGTTCATCATCAATCTTCAACCCAACATCCCCACATTAGTAATACCAAGGCTTTACTACTTCTTACAGGTATATTTTGAATAGGAGACATGCTGCATAATAGTGTTGATCCCTTGGTACCATGAAAATGGTCAGACAATTCTCAAACTTTATTTGGTACATTTCATTACTGTATTAATTAAAAAAAGAAAAAAAGAAGTTCTTTGAGAGATTCTACTGTGGATCATTTGGAGGTAGGGAGGTTAAACTAACAGACAATTTAAATTCAATTAAGAAACATAACTTAAATTGTATCCAGTTCTTGGATCCTGAGAGGTAACTCCTCACAACAATTTCCATTTCAAGATATGGCCAAAGCATCTTTTTATAAATATATATTTAATTATTTTCACAATGCTAGTGAGCTTACTTACCTGTCATTCTTCCCAAATCCCATATCCCATTTAAAAATTACACTACAGGATTTCATTAATCAAAACTTTATTTTCAGGTTTAATAGCAGTGAAACAATAACTACACCTCTAAGACAATTTGCCTTGATAGAAGTGTAAAAATATTATCTGACTGAAAAAACAGAGATAATATGCATTATCTCTAGAATCCAATTTAACTATATTGAAACAAAAATATTACATATAGTTGTATATTTTTTTTTTTTTTAATATAAAATTATGTGAATCTCCTCAGGATTTCAAAAGGTATTTTTAATGAGTAAAAATCAGACATCATGAATTAATGTTTAAAATGTCTATAATTATGGGATATAAAATTCTTGTAATTTTCTGTCTATGGATTTATAGGCTAATATGAAATTCTGGCAATTTTAATGACATTTTGAATTTCTTTAACATTAGTTTTTAATTATATAGAAAATTGTGGAAAGTAGATTAAGTCTAAGAGATTATATATTATATTTTGAGCATTGTTGTCCAGAAGGTAGGTTGGGAATGAGATTAGGATTATATACATAAAAGATAAATGAAGTATCAAATTAACTTTTTAAATATGAATAATTATGGCAAAATTAATTCATAATTTACTTGAAAGCCAAGAATGTTTAAATACAGTTGATGCAATGAGAATGACCAAAGAAGTGAAAGAAACAAGAAATCTTAATTTAGTTAATATTAAGCAGCTTTTTCCTTTAGTCCATGCGAAAGCTAGTAATTTTTTCCCTCCTCCTTCACATTTTATAATTAATATTTGTAATAATAAATCTATAAACTGTAGTTAACTTTCAATACAATATTCAGATATTATATAAATAGAAACTTAAACAGTTACACTGGCAATATAGATTAGATGAGGCTTACCACATAAATAAAGAAATCTTTCTCTAACAATATATAATTAAATAATTGTATTTAATATTGAACTTCAACATGATATAATTAAAATCTTATTTAAGATTCTTAAAAAAAAAAAAACTTACACTTTTCTTCATAGGAGAGCTATTTTTAGAATTAAACCTCGTATTTTGAGATGGGGCAGTATGAGGTCTTTTCCATTTCTGATTATCCTAAAAGAACAAAATGTCAACGTCATAGAATAAGAGGCAACTAAATACGAATGAAAACATCATACATTACTAACATTTGGATTGATAGATGAGAATGGCTGCTTGTTTTGAGGACTTTTGCGAGAACTTGTACTTAGAGAAACTGACCTCCTTGAAGAAATTGTTCCAGCTGGTTCATTATCTTTCCTAGATAACCTGGATCTGAAAACATCACAGGTAGAATCAACATTCTGATAAAGTAAATAATATTTATTAAGGTTAAACCTCTAATTTTTATCACTTCATTTTGTTAATGTTAGATTACTGCTCCTAGACAAGCTACTGACAACCAAATTTTTCATCTCAAAATTTCATCATTCTTAAAAAATAAAAATATAAATAAAAAATGTGAAAAATGAGCTTATAAAAAATGTTTGTTAACAAAAACTCTCATCCTAAATTGTTTTAGCACTGATTGTTTCTTCTAGCTACAATCTTATTAAATAGATAGATTAAATATTTTCTAGTATATTTACCTAGGTTTAGAATTAGAATCAAATGAGGTCCCAACAATCTTTTTATGGTTAGATGTATTTTTACTATTAGGAGTTGAAGTTGCCACAGGGCTAATCAAACTTGATGATAAGGTGCTATCTTCCTATAACAAAAAAAAAACAAAAAAACATTTAAACAGGTAGATTAATGCGTCAAAAAAGGATTATGATAAAAACATGCACAAACCCTTCATATAAAAGTAAATGGTGATTAATAATTATTTTAAAAAAATATAAATTAAAGACTCCCTTGAGCCTGTCAGCTAAAGAAAGTATAACATGGAATGTCAAAAAGCCCCTACACTTATATAAGGGTTTCAAACATGATTTTTTTCATTCAGTCCAATATAGCTCCTAAATTTTATGTTCTATAAATATTCTAAACGACAAATGTTATCTAACAAAAAACATTCTCCATTTAATTTCTAATAAGGAACTGTCGGCAAAGTTTCAATCCAAGCAACACCAAATGAGCTAGAGCGTGTAAAAAAAAAAAAAAAAAAAAAAAAAAAAAAAAGAGCCCCTACATATAAAAATAGGGGTTTCAAATATGACTTTTTTTATTCAAATCAAAATTTTGAACAACTGAGAGGGATCGAGCAAGATTGGTCAAATCCAGGTTCAAATTTTATATTTTGTATTAGAAGAAACTGAGTGAAACGGAGCTCACTCATTAGAGCCTGCCTCTAACTGATAGTGTTATTTAGTATAACGAGAGTTGAGCTCTTAACTGCTTCTACTCTCCTAATATCAAACTACACATCATCCCCTAGTGTTTCACAAAAACGTTTTAACATTTATTAAAAAAAAATCAGGGTTTGCTTGAATGAGAATTTGTAATTTCATTATACAGAATATAAGTTTGATACTCTTTAAGTAACTGAATGGAAGCAATCACTTGGCAGCTATGTTGGATTTACACCAACATAATCAAAGCTGTTCAGGAATATAATTTTCATTTCATTTGTTTTAAAAATGGAAGATCACAGAAAATTTAAAAACTTCAAAGGAACGATGCCCCACATATAAAGAAATCATTTCACCGCTTGACTGAGGAATTAAAGAGGAGAGATAGGATGAGCTTTTGAGCATTCCTATCTTTTGAAATTTACTGCCTCTGGAAAGAACGTATCTTTTTTGTTCATGAGTTTCTAATCAAGTTGTAAATTGCTTATGAGCGTTCATGAAATTTAATTTTCTGTAAACAATGTAGAGGATATTTTTCAAGAACACTGTGAAGTGAGTATTGTTTATGAAGTTATCTCAACATGTTTTCATGAATTAGAACTTGCCATGATGGCTAACATAGACAGCAATTGGTTTAATTATTGAATAGATTCACAGCATTCATTCAGCATACATTGGACTATTATCCCTCCAACAGAGCTGATTTCTAATAGAAGGTAAAGGATCTACAATTGTAAAATGTGAAACTGGACACTATTGCTACAATAATTATATTTCTAGCAAAGAAGTGTTAAAAATAAATAAAATAAAATAATATTTGAGCAGTCATCTTTCAAAACTGAACATATCCACACTTAAGAAAATGTTTTATAAAAAACTAAAAACCTACTCCAGTCTTCCCCTTCTGTTAAATCCAGAACAATTATTTTATTTGAATCCTCGATAGCTGTCTACAAAAGAAAAAAGTATGATAGTTTCAGCAGCTCTCAAGGCTTTATCAAAAAATAAAAATATAAATTTGAACCGAAAGTGGACATGTTCCGTTTTGAAAGATAACTCCTCATATATACAATTTTTATAATTTGTAGATATGTAAAAATAGATATGTGACTTAAAGAAAAAGAATTGTTAGGTGTAATTTTCAGAGAATGTATTTAAATAAACTGTCAATTTCTCCTTATTTAAAGTAGATTACCTACACTGTGTAGTACCCTGACATTCTACTTATAGCCTTGGCAGATCTCTTGCTTCCAGTGTTCACATTGATACTCTGCCCCGCAATATGCAAGTGTTCAATGATTTAAAAATTACCTTTCGTTATGAATTTTTTTTTTTTTTATTGCAATTTGACTATTCAGTGACTAAACAAATTAAGTTTTATATATTTTTAATCGTGTTATTTATTTAGTTTTTAAGAATTTATAGTAGGTTAACTTTTATATTTTTGATGTTATAACGTTGTTAAGAGAGGGAAATAATTTGAATACAATTTATAAAATAAAAATGTATTATATATAAAAAAAAAAAATGTTTACAAATTCTTTTCTTTTCCATATTCAAAATAGTTTGATGTCATTCAATTGAATGATATAAAATTCATTTCCATTTTATTTAAATTTACTTTCATTAAATATATGTTTATATAAAAATATGTTTCTATATAATATAGAGTAATATTATTGGTATATTGGTATATATAGAGTAGTACCACTAATTCTTATACACATAAGACGTAAGATATTATAACATTATATACACATAAGAGATATTTTGAACTTGTCAAACAAAAAGAAAATATTTTAAAAATAATTTATTCTAATCTTTAAAAAGTATTTTAAGGAGGATGAAATTATATGAAGAGCATTTTATAAAAAGTGCGTAATTTGTAGTAGACTTGTATTATGGGTTGCATACCTCATTGTGTTCAGTGTGGCAGACTACTACATAGTGTAGTAGTAACTTTTTACACATTTTTTAGTCAGTAATTTAGTTTTAATGCCATTATTAGCATGTTGCAAAGCAAGGTACAAGTTTTTAAATTAAATTAAAGGAAACATTTTTTTACAACACCGGCGATATTTATATATTTTAATGTCCGCAGTCAATGTGTTAAACATTCAATAGTATCAATTCAAGATTGTCCATACAATTTTAACTTAAGATATAATATAATAAGGGAAACTTTAAGTCTTTTGATGCTAAAATTTATTGTCAGTTAAATGATAAACTTACACAACTTTTCCCCTTGGCTTTATAATTTGGAGAGCTCTTCTTCAGTGGAGATATTTTTTCAGTGACTGTAATACAATTAATGTAATCATTAATAACTTAAGAGGATATTTTTAATAAGTACAATTACAAATAAGACAAATAAATAAATTACAAAATAAGGTTTCCTTGGGAATATATAGGAATTTCCAACATAGCTCCTCCTCAGTCGTCAGGTGTTTAGTTGAATAAATCCAAAAATGTTAATTAAACCATACATTTTTTAAGTTAAAAAACAAACATGGGAAGTTTCATTTCCTTTAGTTTGAGTAAAATCAATGTTTTGTGAATGTTCTTATTATACCAAAAAATTACATAAATTAAAGAAAGAAAAATCACAGAGGTGCTTGGAGGGTTAAGCTTGGTTTATTTATTAATTAATTAATTTATTTATTTTTTTCAAATTGGGAAGCATGTCCATCCACCACAACTCAAAATTATGTTTTCAGTAACTATTTTCAAATGTAATAACACAACACCATTTTCATAATAAACAAGATACGTGCTGTAGCGGAGGCAAATAACTTGGATATAATAACTGTGTCAAGGTTACCTAACTCTTTGGGTGTTAGAAGGAGGTAACAGAGGAGAAGACATTAGATTTTAGTATGAGTATCAGAGCATGCATTCATGGTTTGTCTCTTGTGTTGTATTATAAGATTTATGTTTTATTTAAATGTACTTAAGTCTGATACAGAAGTTGTTTATTTATCCTGGCCAGGTCAGTAGAAGTGTCATGTAGATATAAGTGTTTTGTATTTGTATTTTTTTGTATTTTATGAGTTGGATTATAAAAAATATTGAGTTTTCAAGTAATTTAATAAATTTGTTTGATTAATGTAAACAACCATGTGTTTATTGGGCGACAGTTCCTTATTTTATAATTTTAAATAACAGCAACAAGGTTAAACGTGCAAATTTCTAAATTCTAATATTGCTTCAAACCCAAGATAAGTTACATAATTTGACTAATTAGTTTTAGGTAGTATATTTTAACTGTTTTATATAACTTTAAATTCTTCGCCAAAGTTGTTACTAATGAATATTACCTGGTTTACTAGATTTACTTCAGCACAACATACTTCTTGAACATTAAACAAAATTTATTTATTTAACTTTTATCTTAATGCCAGCAAATTTAGCTGGCTTTACAGTTAATTCTAGGTAAAAATAAATAAATGCATAAATTGGAAATTACAAATAAATAAAACAAATATATACAGTGGAACCTCGATATAACATCAGTCTGGCCAGAGACGGCAAGCAGTGAGCAGTTCTGTAATTTATCTTCTATTTAACACTTTTCTTTCGTTAATTTTTCAGTTTTTTTTTTTTTTGTTGTTCGTTTCCGATTCATTCATTAAAATAGTATAAACAGTTGAGTGAAACAGTGAAGGCTTCATTGATAACTTTAAATCAGTTGTAAACAGTTTAAGGTCACACAGCTTATCAGAAGTGAAATCCTCAGGGCATTAACTCCTATTTACTACCTACGTAAGTAAATAAACATTTTTAACCGTCATTCACGAGCAATTTAACTTTATTCAAAATGGTTCAGTGCCCAAAATGTGAACAAAATATTTCAAGAGACGATAAGAATAATATTTCATGTCAAAAATGTAAACTATTATTTCACGCCCGGTGTTTCGACTTGCATGAGAAGGAATTAGAGGCAATTAAGAAAACTAATAAACCATGGACATGTCATATATCCAAAAAGAAAAGTCATGAAAAATCTCCTGAGCCATCGGGAACTGACATTCTCGCGGCTGTTAATCGACTGGGAGAGGAGATAAAAATAATAAAAAATTCTTTAGACAAGTGCGGGGACCTGAACTTTGAGCTTAGTGAGAGACTTACTAAAATCAAGAACCACCTTGAGGGTCAAAATAAATTCATTCAAGACTTAATTAATGAAAACAAAACTTTAAAGACTAAAGTAGGCCAGATGGAAGTAAGACTGAACAAAGCAGAGCAGGGTTTATTAAATAGATCATTAGAAATTCGCGGCATCCCTGTACGCCCTGGAGAGACCCCCGCAGCCCTGGTGACATGTGTAGGTGCCGGTCTCGGCATTAAGCTCAATGTCGAAGATTTTGACCTGGTAGAACGCCGAAGGGCCAGAAAAGATGACCTGCGACCTCCGCCCGTGATAGCGCGCTTCGTTCGGCAATCTATAAGGGACGAATTAGTACAGAAAAGAAAAGTCAAGAGGGACTTCTCAACGCGCGATATTGGCTGGCAGGAGAATGACTCCCACCGGATATATCTTAGCGAGGAGATGACCCCGACCAACAGGCATCTGTACTGGCTCGCCCGTCAGAAGAGATCAGCCGGGAAACTGAAGTACGTGTGGTTCGTGGGAGGAAGAGTTCGCTGCCGGAAGGATGATGGCCAGCCCGTGATCTACATAGACCAGCCTCTGGACCTGGATATCTTCGGCTGACTTCTCGGTACTCATCACCTGCCCGTGCCTCCACAGTCTTTTTTGCCTTTTGTCATTGAATTCAAGGTGTTTTTTTGTTTGTTTCTTTTATGTCATGTCTCATTTTGAAGAAAGCTTTCATTTTTTTTACCAGCGGTATAACTATTCTATTATTTTTAATTGCTTAATGTTTATTGCTCTTATTTGTTTACTCTCATTTATCACTTATTTACATATCTATAATTACCTAATTTTCTATTATAATTATTCATCTGCTTATTATTACTTATATTTTAATTTTACATTATCATATTTAGTTAACCTCCTATTATTAATATGTTATTTTTTCTCACGGCATCTACAACTTAATCTCATTTATAGCTTCATCCTTTTGTTTACTGTCCTATATTTCCCTTACTCCTTCCAATATGACTAATATCCTAACTGCCTGTCACATAAACTCTCAATCCCTTCCAGCTCACTATGATGAATTCCTAGAGTTCTTCACCCAAAATTTTTACCACATCATTGCAGTTTCTGAAACCTGGCTTAAACCTTATATTCCTTCTTCCTCGGTTTCCCTCCCTAATTACTCCATCATCCGTCACGACCGGATTAACCGGACCGGAGGCGGAGTAGCGCTATATGTTCATGACAGCCTGAAGTCCCGTGTCCTGCATCTTTCTCCTCCTTCAAATCTCCCAAACGTTGAGTACCTCTTTGTTGATATATCCTTTAATTTCCATTCCCTCCTGTATGTAGTGGCGTATCGTCCCCCTCATGTTCCTTTTGACCAATCCTTTGAATCAAACCTCTACAATTATGTTCCTCTCTATTCCAATATAATCATTTCTGGTGACCTAAATACCAATCTCCTTTCTGACTCTTATGACAAAACGTATCTAGAGAATCTTTTTTTTCCCCTTCACCTCTTCATTGTTCCATTTAACCCCACACATCACTCCCGTGGGTCCGACACCTGGTTGGACTTGCATGTCATAGACTCCCCAAAAAAACTCCTTTCCTCATGTCAGCAGCCTGTTACGTTTCTGTCCTCTCACGACCTAATACAAATTTCCTACGATATCCCAATCTCATCGTTCCTCCCCAAAACAATTACTTTCCGCAATATAGAATCCCTCACGCGAGACAAAATTTTACCTGACCTCGAAATCCTAGATTGGAATCCTATCTACTCCTGTTCCTCTATTTACGCTATGGTTGAATTACTAACTGACAATCTCCTTTCCATCCTTGATACCCATGCTCCTCTCAAAACCTGTACTTTTCGTCGCCGCCGGCCTGCTCCGTGGATGAACCTAGAAATAAAAGACCTGCAAAGAAGACGTGAGGCCGCCCGAAGACGTTTTAGACGCACGAGACTTGATGATGATTACAGTGCTTTTAAGGTTCTCTGCAATTTAACCCAATCTACCATCCGGCGAACGAAATCCATTTACTTCCACGAAGCCTTCTCATCCGCCCCCGATCCCAAATCCAAATGGCAGCTCCTCCGTAAACTTTCTCTCGTTCAAAATACACCTAGTTCCTCTCCCTCGGGAGTCCCTCCTGTCACACCTAACGAGTAAAATTCCTATTTTGTCTCTACCTCTACATCTATACCGTACCCATCCCCTCAGTTGCCCCTTTTACCTCCTGCATTCAATGATAATCACTTTTATTTTCCTTACATCTCTCCCACAGACCTCATTTCTTCCATAATGAAATCCCACACCAATTCAACTGGATTAGACGGTATTCCTGTCAAATTGATAAAATTGTGCCTTCCTGAAATCCTACCCGTTCTCCTCTTCATATGTAATTTTTCCCTCCAGAATTCTGTATTTCTCACCTCTTGGAAAAAGGCCCTAATCCACCCTATAGTCAAGAACCCAAATCCCACAACCCCAAAAGATTACCGACCGATCTCCATACTTTCTAACCTCTCTAAGCCCCTAGAAAGATTAGTGCAATCCCAGATCTCCAATTACCTCGAAGATTCCAATTTACTTGACCCGTTCCAATCCGGTTTCCGCCCCGGCCATTCTACTCAATCCGCTCTCACCAAAATCATCAGTGACATCCAGGCTGCAATGGATAAAAAAGAATTAACCATCCTCATACTCCTAGACGTTTCCAAGGCCTTCGATTCCTTAGACCACACAATCCTCTTTTCCAAACTGAAATCTCTAAACTTCTCCAATAGCACTCTCATGTGGTTTCATTCATTCCTTTCCCACCGTTCTCAATCAGTTACCATTCCCAACCAAGGTTCATCCTCTTTCCTCACTTTGCGATCAGGCGTAGCTCAAGGATCCAGCATTTCTCCTCTCTTGTTTAATTCCTATATAAATGATCTTCCTAACTCCATTCATAATTGTTCCTACCACCTTTACGCCGATGATTCTCAAATTTATCTTTCCTTTCCTCCAGCCGAGTTATCAACTGCATTTTCCAAAATTCAGCAAGACCTGGATGAAATCTGTGCCTGGGCATTCCTGAATAAATTGACTTTAAATGCAGCTAAAACTCAAGCAATCGCAATAGGATCCCATTCCCTCCTTCGATCGAATACCAACTCCCTACTTTATTCCTAAATGGTCACCCTATATCTTTCCTCTCCTCTATTAAAAACCTAGGTTTAACAAACGATCAAACCCTTTCCTGGAAACCCCACATTGCTCAAATCTCCCGACGATCGATTGGCATCCTAAAATTATTCCACCGTTCCTGACACCTACTTCCTCCATCCACACGTAAACTCCTAGTATCCTCCCTCATATTCCCCCAATTTGACTATGGATGTGTGATTTATGGTGGACTCTCGATGGTTCTTGAAGATAGACTAAAGCGTATCATGAACTGTTTCATAAGATTTGTTTTTGGAACCTCGAGACGCTCTCATGTGTCCCATCTTTACACTGAGTTAAATTGGCTTTCGCCTTCCTTCCGTAGAGATTACTTCCTTGGTTCATTCCTCTTCCAAGTTATTAACACACATAACCCTCCGTCTATTCACAGTATCCTACATTTCAAGTCCTCAATCCAATCATTGCATACAAGGTCCCGTCTCTCCGATCTCTACACCCCATCCTACAGAACTACTGCTTTCCAACGTTCCTTTCTTGCCCGCTCCGCTATTCTTTGGAATTCTCTTCCTCCTTCTATTCATAATGCATCCTCCCTGGGAACTTTTAAAACACTCCTCTTCCACCACCTTTCCTCCCTCCAGTCGGATGCTATCTAATTATATAGATGCTTTAATAAATTTCACCCAAGGATTTCAGATATAAAAGTTTAGCCTGTTTAAACAATCTTCATATGATAATGTTTTGTCTATCATTAAAATAATTTTCATTTTTACTCTTTTTTCATCATTTTATTTTCTTCATCCTTTACTAGACTCAACATCAAAAACATATTGTTTAATCAATTTCTTATATAATATTTTTTCTTTTACTGATTGTAAATATAGTTTATGTATGTATGTAGCGTGTATGTGTTTATATATGCGTATAGATATTTGTTTCATTTTATTACTTATTTTATTGTAAAATTGTATTTACTTTTAATTATTTTATTTTATTATCTAATTTATCATCTCTAGGCCAGATATAACTTAAGTTCTGTCATGTAACTATTATTCTTAAGGGACTTTGTCCCAGAATAAAATTTGTTTTTCTATTCTATTCTATTCTATTCTATTCTATACTGAACCTCAAGAGGAAAGAGAAAACTTTGAATATTTGAGGATTTCGATATATCGAGGTTTGATTTATTGTGGTGATTTCTGACTGACTTCGATATATAGAGGTTAGTTGTCACAGCACTGCTTTAACCATTTCACAACACACTCGTCAATATCTTGGAACTCGGGCTCTTTTAATCTCTTTGATAATGAAAAAGCTTGATTTTCTTACTTTAGCCTATTATTCAAAATTGTGGATAAGGTGATCACTGGTATTCCAAACTTTTTTGCAATATCGCACTTTTTGTCAACCCGGCATTTACGGTTTGAATAATTTCAAATTTTTCTTCATAAGAAAGGGTTTTACACTTTACCATTTTCAAGAATAAAAAAAATTATTGAGGAACAACAGAAAAAGAAATATTTTATCAGAAACTGAAACAAAATTCTAATAATAATACACAATAATAATGTATTAACTGCAAGAAAATTCTGAAGAGTCAAAAGATCTCAATGGTAATGTTCACCATGGATTAGGTGAAATTGAAGAAAACGAAACCCTTGAAGAAAATATAGTTGATAAAAGGGCTCAGGAAGAAATAATAAACAATGCCGAATAAATAAGTGCTGCATATCGAAGAAAAGATCGATGAGATTTCAAGTAGTGAAGGGAAGAATATAGTTCCTATGAAAATACAAATAGTAATTTTATTGAAGAATAACAAGATCTTCAAGAAAAAGAGTGTGAAACCTATGAAGAATATATAATTCAAGAAGAAACGTTGAAGAATATCCCTCTCGTTGATGAAATGACAGAAGCACCTCAGATTGGAAATAATAAAAATGAAATTTCATCCAGTGGATAAACCCACGAATACAATGGATCTAAAATAATTATTAGTGAAGAAGTGACAGAACAGCCATCCCTGATAGAAACAAAACCAGAAACTAAAACGCTGAAATTGAATGTAACCGGAAAAAGACACAGAATTTTTTAATGAGAGAAACATTTAATAATAAAAATGGTACAAAAGGAGAAAAACAGCCAAGATAAAAATAAAAATTCATGATGAAGATAATTTAAGAATAGGTTACTTCCATGACAAAAATAAAAGGCTTCAAATAGATACTCATAATTACCTCCGCAGCAAGGTAAAGAAAAAATAGTAAAACCTTGACTGCCAGTTGATAATATGTTAAGAACTTGGACGATTAAAAAGACAAATAATCTTGGAAAACAGAAATATAATGGAATAATGGAGTTAAATTTATGGAAATGACGTTAAATTATAAGATACCAAATTTGATAGTTAATTGATAAAATTGATTTTTAACCTCACAAACGTTTCTGATATAAATTCCATAAACTTAATAATTTTATTTTTAGAGTCTATGCTACGTTCAGGGCAAGAATAGAAGGAAACATTTCAGAAAATTGTTAAAGAAATCAATTGATGGGGTTAAGACATCCTTAGGGATATATCTAATAATTAGTATAGTATTTATAAAAACCCAAAGAGCAACCAACATAGCATGGGATTACATGATAAACCTCGCTCTGCTCGCTTGATATAAAATAATATGACAGAATACAAATTTCTCAACATGAAAATATGAATAATTTGACACCAAATTTAAGTATTTGTGACGCTCAGTAGTTGAGTTATAGAGATTATAATTGACTATTGCCGCTCCTTCTTGCCTAAACCTACCATATTCTGGGGTGGAAATACACAATTTCATAGTCAGCAGAACTTCCTGAACAATAATCAGAAGAGAGCCATCAGTGCGCAATTTTTGTATTCTCAATCACAATCAGCGCCTAGACAATACCCTATTACTTACACTTACACCACTCTGATTCTCAACAGATATCGATTTTTGTTAAATTTGATAATGATATTGTGTTTTTACTGGCTTTAGCTAAAGAGTTCAACATAATTGACAATGTAAATTAATAGAGCCGTGATAAGGAGCAACAATTGTGAATAATCCCAATTTTGAAATTTTTTGACTTGCACCGCTTTCATTCTCACCAGCTCATATGCACTGGGCAAAAAGGCAAAAAAAGTCTGGAAACACTTGCCAAAATCTTACGCTTATGCTCCTCCTGTCTTAAATAGGCAATTTCACATAGTGAAACTACTCTTATTTTACACAACAAACATTAATCTTTAATTTTAACAGAATATATCATTGCATGCATATTAACAGCAGTCAACAGAAAATGTTGAAGTAAATAAAATATACCCTTATAGCAAAAAAGTCTGGAAACACTTATGCAATGAATGAAAACAAAACATTTCGACAATAACAACAGATTATACTCACTATGGGCTTTAAGGATAAAGGCCAGAAACAAAGTATTATGATTATAAATCCTTTTAGTCTGTGATTAGCATTCATGATGGAAGTGCCAAAAGCCATTTATAAGTTAATTGTTTCCTTACAAAATCCTTTGAGGGAAATTGGGAGGACTAGACTGTTAGTAAAAACGTGGGTACTGTATCTAAAATTATCACAAATGTAAGTAAACAACTGGTTGTGTACCATTCAGAACTGAAAGTTTTTGTTAAAAACATAATTAAAAAAAAAAAAGGGGAATTACGGAAATATCAATATTTTTAATTACAAAAATTGTGTTCATGAACTTATCATTGCATTAAAAGTGTCCGAGAAAAATTCAACTAATTGGTTCTAGCTGATTCCTCGACTAAAAATATCTACAACCAGAGCAGATAAACTGTCTACAGTACCTGTAAATATTAAACCTTTGCATGACACATAGGCCATTTTAGCCCAACCAAAAATTCTAAATGATTGGATGAAAAGGAAATCAGTCCGAAAAATTAATTAAAATTCAATAAGTAAGTCAGGGATTAAAAAACATTTAGTGAAAGTTTACTAACAATCTTTTGTCATAACATTATAAAAAAAAAATTATCAATTCAAAAAATAAGAAATAAATACATACGAGTCTTAGTCATTTTTTGAAGAGGAACAATTGCTTTTAATGGACCCTTTTTGAGAATGCTTCCGACCTTTTTTAATCGAAGATCATTTGTTACTGGTACAATGGGTTTAACAGCCACACCTATAGAAAATATAAACAAAAAATTATTAATTAATTTTTTCCAAATAAAGAAACTAGGTAAAAGTTTAAATTTAACTCGTCCTAAATCAACATTGTATGTATACAAATCAATATTGTATATTTGTAATAGTTATAAACAATGATCACCAAAACAAGTTATTTTATAAAGGATTAAGTTTTTAAAGACTTATTAGTCATAATATGGAGTAATGAACCCTACAATTGTTATTGTAGTAGATGATATATAACAGAAAAAGGTTTGTCCCTAAAGAGTAGAAAAGAATTTTTATCTGCCAATCAAACATAAAAAGATCAAGATTTTCAGGTGCTTCTACTCTAAAGGAGGTACTTCTGGAATAACACCTCATGAGTATTAGAACAATGAGGAGTGAAAATTTCCACAACTAGCAGAGAAACTAAAAATAACATTTTCTTCCATGATTATGAAACAAGAATGAAAGAGGATAGAGTATCAAAAAAAATTAATGAAACCTAAAATAGAATGGCCCGACTTCGAGTCCAACTGAAGGCAGAAAATTTATTTCCTGTTATAAGGCACAACTTTAAGGTCGGGAGACCCTCCTGCGGCACACCCAGCCTCTACGAAGCGGGCACCGTTAACTGAGGAAAATCTGGTGGTTCAGCGTGATTTAGGCCAAATCTCCTCCTTTCCCAACCGATGGCCTTAAACAGTACATCCTTACCTAACTACTGAACCCAAGACCCTTCATGGGTTATTAATGGTACAGGCTTTATTTTTTTAAATAGAGTGCTCACTATCTATGACTAGATACATATAATAGAAACACATCGAAAGGTAACACCAAAAAATAAAAAGAGCAAATCCTCAAGGAGATGAAGGAACTAAGGTTCAAAACTCAAATGGCTAGTGACTTAAAGGCAAAAGGGAGGAACAAAAATAAAATATCCAATACAAAACAGAATAAACAAAAAAAATAAAATATCCAATACAAAACAGAATAAACAAAAAAAATAAAATAAAACAATTGGATCAAGACAAAGGATCTAGTAAAACAGTTTTAAATCAGCACTTAATCCTTTTCATTACAAACAATTCTCAAAATAGAAAAAAAAACACACAAGTAAAATGGATGTATATAAAACTATAAGTTTTAACAGTTATATTCCTTAATCAATTCAGAAATAAAACATTTTTACTAACTCAATGTTTCTTTCTCTTTTATTTCTGAACGAAGAGCTTCTGTTTCAGTATTATCCAACCGCTGATCAAGAAGTTTCTGATCTTCAATTTGTTTTTCATTGGATTGAATTGCCTGTGAAACTATTTCTTGAATTGTCAAATCCTAAAATATACACATTAATAGGTATTAATGTTATAACAAATGTTAAGGTTATGACAAATAACTAAAGTTAAAAAACAAAAAAAAATATATATATATATATATATATATATATATATATATATATATATATATATATATATATATATAGTACCTATAGACTTTGGAAGTGCTATATTATACACCTAATAAAAAAATACCTTTTAGGAAGGAACAACCATAGAAACAAATTGGATTGTAAGGGAATTTATGGTGTCTTTTATTCATATGTATCATTAGGCAGGATTTTTATTAGATGGAAAATAAAACTTTAAAAAACTCCAATTAAGGCAGGATTAATTATGTTAAAAGAAAAAAGAATGTACCCAGCATTATTATGCAAGAGACCTAAAATGTAATTAAATAAGTAAATTACAAACTTATGTGATGTGGATTTTTGTACAGCTAGAAACTTTTTTTTTTTTTTTTTTTTTTTTCGGGCCACAGAGTCATATCCATATTGATTAGAGAAAATTTTAAGATTATACAATTTATTCAATAAACAATCAAAAGTACTATTTCCAAATGACAGCAATGTACCACTATATGCAATAAAATAATCATGGACTTTGGAATGATGTAAGATTACCTCACAAATAAAACCAAAGCATGTGCATGATGCAAAAGCACCAAAAGTTTTATTTAAGTAACTTCAACTTTTTTTTTTTTTTAGGAAAAAGAGAAAGAAAAAAACTTCTTTAAATAATAAGACTGGACAAGATTGTTCCAAAGCTATTGGATTAAAACAAAGATTTTCAAAAATTTCACAGTTATAGAATAGTACTCCCAAAAAACAACTATAGAGAGTTTATAAATTAACAGCTGTAAAATAGTATAAACGTAACACTAAAATTTAAAACCAATTTCCAGTTGCTTAAAATTTACTATAATTATTATTACTTCATCACATGACATATTTCCATCAATTGATGCACGAATCCTTTTCTTGTAATGTGCAAGCTTCTCATGATTAATTTCATTTTTCTTTTCTTTCTTTTTTACATAAAACAATTTAACTTTAGGAAGACCAATACTATTATCATCACTGTCAGATGAATCATGATCGATTGCTTCCCAAGGTGGTTGGATTGACATTAGGTCTTCTTCATGAGCTGAAAAAGAATAATTGAATCACGATTCATTTCTTCAGGTAATTTACTATATCATCAACTAATAAAAAAAATAATTGAGAAAATAAAGTTAATGAACCTTTAGGACTAGAAAGTGACTTCTTGCCTTCTTTCAATGGTGAACGTTTCTGAACTTTAGTAGATGAAAAATTGACTTCCTCACTAATTGATAAGTTATTTAATATAACAGACAATTCCTTTGCTTCCTCCAGAATATGGTTGAGATTATAAACTTGAGATTCATCCTGTATTAAAGAATAAATAAAAAATTGGTATAAATAATACCAACATTTTCAAATTGAAAAGTAGATATCTGAAATTAATTTGAATTGAACTGTGACGCATAAATTATAATTTGTACATTCACTGATGTACCAATTAGAACCATTTCAATTTCAAATTTCATCCTTTAAAAAAAAAAAAGTAAACCAATACAAATAATCAAATTACAATCCTGCTAAAATCAGACAGCTGAACAATGCCAGACCATCACATCAAAACCCTAGGATACCCTGTCAATTATATGAAGGCAACTTCAAGAACATTAATTCTTAATTAACCCAATTCCATTGACATTTGTGCACTTCATTGTGAATTATCAATAAAGAAAAAGATAAAGAGATTCTTAAAATTATATTTGCAGGGACTCGATGGCCGAGCGATTTGGGGAGAGAGTCTCAGCACGCTTGGTACTGAAGGTCATAGGTTCGAATCCCACCTGGAAATTTATTTCATGGCAGACCCACAAAATGAATCTTGACCCCCCTCTGGCTAGAAAAGGTTGGTAACCTGCAGGATAACCTGTCTTTCCTGCCCTAAATGGAGGACATAAGGACATTACTTCCAAATAAACAAACTATATTTACAAACAATTTAACAATTGTTAACAATAAAAAAATTGGATAGCTAGGATCAAATGAATAAGCTTGGTTGGGACTTGTAAGTAAAGAAAGGAGGTAGCAAATAGAAAAAGATATAATATAACCAGGGGTTGTTCTAAGCCTTACCAACCTAGAAGTAGGCAGCTTTTTGGTCCACAAGAAATAGTTAAAAACATAGATATTTGATAAATTACTAAAATATTATATATTTGTGAGATAGAAAAACTAAATAATTACTGAGCAATATATCAAGATTTCTTAGTAAGGAAAACTAATTTTACATCTTAACAGCAGTTGAATTAAAGTTATAAGTGAATATTACATAAAAAATTTTAGAGCGGTTTAATAGATCTAATTATACCTTCTTTAGCTTGGGAGAATGATTTTCCAATTTAGCAGATGTTGACTTATGAAGGTTTCTTGAAGTTGGAATTTCACGTTTAATTTCAGATTGAACTATGCTCCCATTAAGTGCCCGTTCAATACACTTACCAACACGTTTCTTGACTACTCGCTTAATCTTATCCCTCAATGAAGGGGAATTATCTAGTGAACGGCTACTAATATTTAAAATATCATCATCATATTTATCATATTGTTTTTCATTAGTAGGAAAAAACTTAACATTGTGAGAAACTGAATTACTACGATTTAAACGACCATTACTTTCTCTCGAAAAATATTCATCATCAACCAATTTCCCACAACCTTCAACACTTGATTTATTGCTTCCTCCATAATTCATTAAAGACTGGTGCAAAACCAATTCAAAAGGGTCCCAATTTTCAGCACTTTGTGCCACAATGTCAAAAGGATTGTTACTTTCCAACTCATTTAAATTTAAATCTGGTCCTGGAATGAGTGGATTTTTAAGATAATGATTATGTATCACAACATTACTATTTTTTTCAGGGCTCTCCAAGTTGATCAACAATTCTTCATTGGTTCCTAAAATAAAAATATATATTAATTATCAATATGTAATTATAACTGAAACATACAACTAATTTGTACATACCTGCCATTATATGGTTAGTAATTATGTTGAAAATAAAACACTTCAAGACATTTCAACAGGTACAATAGCAATATTACTTATCTTCAATTATATTTTCTTTAACAACACAACAGCCAGTTAGTACTCAAATTCAAAACGTTAATTGAAATAATAAACACAAATACTAACCAATAGATAAAAATGAACAAAATATAATTGTAAAAAGTTTGACAATTGATATAACATAAATAAATAAAACAAAGAGCAAAAGTATCTGCTACTATATCAGTTGTAAGAGAATGTGTTTGTTTTAACGTACGAAAATATCTATCGAATAAGAATTTAAAAAATAAGAATAAATAAATAAAATAATAACTAATACAATCAACAAATTGAGCAAGTTTGAAACAGTGTTAAGTACTAAAATCCGTTGATAACAGTGGTACCAGTATCATGTTATAAGTCACAACATTAATGAAAGCAATTTAAAAAAATTATTATACAAAAAGATATAACGTTTAACAAAAGCTTCAAAATAATAGATAATCCGTAGTTCATCACTTTAAAATATTAATAATTTCAGTTTTTGGAGTCTAATAAATTGACAACCAATGAAATACAATTATATATAGAGCATTTAATCATTTATAAGAAAATTCATACAGCAAAAATTAAATTCTGTTATACTACCAAGACATTCTTAATTTATTTTTTTATTTTATTTTATTATTATTTTTTTATTGTTCATCGACTTAGATACGAATTAAAGGATTTCTTTCACATATCAAATCCACAAAATATAAAAACGAAAACTAAATAATAATCGATTTATATGAAAAAGAAACGAAAACACATTTTCATATTAAATTTGAAGAATTAATTCCAGGTTTTAAACAAATCTTTTTTTTTGTCATTGTTAGTTCTGATGCCATTTGTGCAGCATTCGAACTCTAGTTTGAATTAAATGTTCTTAGGAGCTATGTTTATAGAGCTGAGTTTTTATGTCCTTAAAGTCGGCCATTAACTTTTTGAAGATGAGGATTCTGAAGATGATGAGGGGTGAAGCTTTGAGAGGAAACAAAAGCAATTATCAGTGTTTTTCTTTATTTAATGAGTATGATCCTTACTAGTTCCTGTATTTTTATTCCGCCACAATCGTATAAAATCATTCGCAGAAATGTATACCCACCTTTATATTTACAGTTACAAATGAGGTATTGAAGAAATACAGTGTACGTTGTATTTATTTTCTACTAGCTTGTTACAAATGCCTTGTGGAATAGGTATAGCTTTATTTCATATTGGATATTTTAAACATTACTTAATACTGTTCAAAGTAAAGTCCGTTTTTTTCATCTAGGCTCACCAATCTTTATACCAATTGGATTTGATGCAGGAACCAAACTTTTGGTTCTGACACAAAGAACTCTTAAGGTGGGGTTTCGCATGGAGCAGCCAGCCGCAGCTGCTGCAGCCAGGGGGCGGGAGGGGATGTTTCCGCATGTAGCTTCCAAACGCTGCAGCTAAAAGTTCATCAGTTAGTTTTCTGGCAGAAGAAAACTGATGAGATTGTTGATGGAGGAAGAGGGGTTCCATGTTATGAACAGATCAATTGAACCCAAGTTTGCCAGAAGAAGAGAAGAAGGTTTTCTCTCTTCGTTGATTGAGCTGCACCTCCAGAACGACGAGGAGAAATTCAGGAAGTTTTTTCGGCTGAACTTCATTCAATTAGATTTTATAATTGAATTAAATGTTCTTAGGAGCTAGGCGAATATTTTTTATGTCCTTAAAGTCGGCCATTAACTTTTTGAAGATTCTCTATATTTCTATTTTTCTAACGTACTAAAACGAGCCATTTTTAAGAAAACTTTACGTAATAATAAACGGGAGCTCAACGAGGCGTATCATGAAAACTAACAAACTGTGGGCAGTAGAGATGGGTCGTTCCTAAAGGAACTAGTCCAAAGTAACGGCTCCGTAAAGTGAGCTGAAGGACCGAGGAACGACTTTTATGGAACGGTCGTTCCTTAAACCTGTATACTCGGTCTTAATTTCCTTCAATCCGACTAGACCACTCGGTCCATAGTTCAATCGGTCCTCTTCGATTCTGAGGTCAGTCGTTCTTCGTCGTTCAATCGGTCCTCTTCGATTCTTAGGTCCGTCGTTCTTCTAGTTCAATCGGTCCTCCTCGATTCTTAGGTCCGTCGTTCTTCTAGTTCAATCGGTCCTTCTCGATTCTTAGGTCCGTCGTTCTTCTAGTTCAATCGGTCCTCTTCGATTTTTAGGCCCGTCCTTCATCGCTCCTCAAGTCTTTCCTTTCACCTCATTCTCGGTCCTTCGGTCTTCCTCTCCCTCCACCCTTCTCGGTCCTGGCGTCTTTCCACCCCCAGCCCCCTCCTTCTCCATTTTTCTTTTACCCACTTTTTTTTAGTGATACAAACAGAACCTCTCACCTCTCCAAGCTGCCAGGTTAACGGTTATACCCACGCTTTCACTTTTTGAGTTGTTTATGTTCACTTCATTTAGAATTTTTGTCTGTAGTTACTGTTTATTTTATTCAGTAATCTTCGCTAACGTTACCGTTCCACTTTTTATTTAAAGGTAAGTTTTTAAACTAACTTTTTCTGTTATTAAATAAGTAGGATGAGATACCTGAAATTAAGGAGGGCATTGCTAAATAGTCTGGTCTGCCACGTTCAAAAATCTTTGTAACCAAAATAATATGGAAACTGCGGAATTCGATGCAGCGGTCGTTGAATTTCTCAAGTTCTTAAATAATATTAATGCAGAACTTCCAGGCCCACAGCACCCGGCAATTAAATTTTATAAATTAAGAAAAAAAAAAAAAAAAAATATAGAAGACAAGGGTGCTAGTAAAACTTCGAATCCGCAGAGAGCAAATAAAGCAGACCGAGGGCGTCGGCAAGAACAATATCAATATGAGATGGCCCAGTACAATTATTATGACAGAAGAAAGAAGGTCGTCCAGACAATAATGAATGCCGATGCCCCTAAGCAATGTCCCTTAAAGGTCACCGAAATTGATGCCCATTTTAGAATCCTCTTTGAGCAAGTGAACTCCTGCAGACGTGCGGATTATGAAAAATGTGCCCCGATGCCAAATGTTATGAATCTTGATGTCCAGGCAATACGAAAAGCCATTAAATCTACGTCACTGGACACATCACCGGGGCCTGACGGGGTCTTAATCCGCACGATAAAATTCTATGATGTATCCCACATTATTAAGGCAATAGCGGAGATCATGCTGAAGGTGGCCTATATACCAGAACCTTTACGTCAAGGGCGCACAATCTTAATATACAAGGGTAAGGGTGATGTTAAAAATATTTCATCATGGAGACCCATTACCATATACTCTATCGTGCGCCGAATCATAGAAAAGGTTCTGGACCAGGAACTGAGAAAGCAGGTCACCTTCCATAGGAATCAGAGAGGTTTTATTAGGGGCTTCCGGGAGCACACGTAAGCGCAAGAATCATTGACGCAGTCATAAAAGACACAAAAAATAGAAAAATGACTGTGCGGTGGTCTTTCTTGACGTTGTTGGCGCTTTTGACAACATTGGGCACGATCACATTGTTAGATCGTTAGAAGCAAGAGGTGTTTCACTGGACCTGAGAAACGTTATCACTGCACTCCTATCCACAAACAAAATTAAAGTAACGGTTGGAGCTCATTCTACTAACCAGGTCAATGTACTGCGGTCAATGGCCCGCTCTCTCCCTTACTTACCTATTGATCATCTGTACCAAGACCTTTGTGATCATGATTTCTCAAGACACTACGGGTACAAACTGAGAGAGGACCAAGACTATGTGGTCCTCACAGGATTTGCGGATGATCAGGCGGTTTCTGCACGCAATAAGTATGCGGCAGAGAGAATTATAGATAGCACCCAAAGGATACTGGCGGAGATTGGTCTGGCTGTAAATCCACAGAAAAGTATGGGCATTGTGTTGGATAGGGGTGAGATGCAAGCAACGACGCTCTCTCTTGAGAATGGAGATGTCATCCACACGGCAAAGGAAGATGACTCTATTAAATACTTGGGATGCAAATTCTTGGGAGAGCTAAGGTTCAGTGAAGAATCAATAGAGAAACTAAATAAAAATTTAGATAAATTAGTAACCTCTTGTCTACTTAAACCGGAACAAAAGCTCAATGTTGTCAATGAATATGTGTTTCCCGGATTGACATATCCTCTCCAGACTGCACCCCTTACAAAGCTCAGCCCTGCGTTGTTGGATGGTACAGATGTGATGATCCACAGGAGCATTAAGGCCATTGTCGGACTCCCTTCGAACACCTCAACTGCGATGCTCTACGCTCCGCGGAGATACCGTGGGTTAGGACTGATCCGCTGTCAATGGGAGGCTCCTCTGTAGTACTGGTCCATTGCTCAGCGACTGTCTAATGTTCCGGACGCTCTATTCCAGTCCATATTCCATTATGAAAAAGAGATTACTGAATTTGCTAAGAGACTGGATGTAGATCAGAGCCACCGAAGCGTGAGAGCTCTACGACGGTCGCTGAGAGAGGGCGCTTTTGAGGAATGGGCCAATTGCAGATGGCAGGGCGTTGGTGTACCTCATTTTAAGGTAGGTTAAGAGCTAATCGATATATTTGTGAAAAACAAATACTTTCGGGGTCTGAATGGACCAACGCCCTAAAACTCAACATCAATTATGCACCCCTGCGTGGAGTCCCAGGTGCCAGCGGACAGATAAGAGAGGTTGGGTCCCTTTGTCGCAAGTGCGGCAAAGAGTCTGAAACACCAGCCCATGTGCTGGGAAAATGTCCCAACAACTGATCACACGCCGTCACCACAGGGTCAAGAATAAATTGATAAGGCTCCTCAAGAATAAAGGCTTTACCTGTTTTGACGAGGTATACTGCATCGATACCAACGGATCCACGAGGTATGCGGATATTGTCGCGTTTCCGAAGAACGGACGGACAGCGCTCATAGTGGATCCTACTGTAAGATATGAAAATAATAACCTCGATCAATCAGGTGAAGTAGAAAGGGAGAAAATGGATATTTATGAAAAATGTATCCCTTTCCTCAAAGAGAAATTCCGCGAGACATTCGGAAATAGAGATTTCTCCGTGAAAGGATTATGGTTTGGGTCTCGCGGAGTCATCCCGGAAAAAACAAGGAGCTTTCTGGAGGACCTTGGCGTGGAGGTGAGGGATATTGCGATAATGGCCGAAAATATAATATTGAACTCCCTGGGAATTATTCCCCACCACATGCATGGTGCATAGGAAGGCCCATTGCAATTTACTGTTATTAAATATGTAGCAATTTATCCGATTCCTGACTCTATGTGCATTTATGTATATGAATGTGTGGTAGATATGTGAATATTAGGGGGGAGATAACATAAAATGACAGAATAAAGTGAAAGAGGAAAAGAAGGGAAAAAAAGAAAGAAAAAAAAAAAAAAAAAAAAAAAAAGGAAAAAGAAAAAAAAAATGTTATTAGTTTGTCTAGTATTAGGTAGTATTAAGTATTATATTATATAACTATAACTAAATTATAAATTACACTGTTGTCTTTAATTGGATAGATGAGTATGCTGTGTTTATAGCAACTCAATAAAGTTGGCAGCACTATGTTTATTGTTAATTGTCTCAATAAAGCATATATCTCTCTTGTTGTATATCTTTAATCTTATTTATTGTAGTATATCTTTTACTATTTTTAATTTTGTTTTACCTTTTCATACATTAAATCATTAAACATTTATTCAGTTTAGAGAATATAATATTTTTTTAATCTGGTCACTTTAATTTTTATTACATTTATCCTAATATTGTTAGTTTCAATTGCTTATGTTATAGAACCGATCTTTGTAAGATTAAAAGCTTTTCAACTTTATTTTATATAACTTATTTATATTTATTTACTTTTTCTATTTTAATTTTACCACGATTGTTATATTTTAATTTATAATTGTCATTAACTTTCTGTAATTTGGGTCTTGTATAATTTTCATAAATTACTATATTTATAATTACTATTTTTTTTTTTTGCTTATTTGACATTGCTTTTATTTTTTAATAAACACTACATCGTTTACAACTTGGTTTCATTTTAGGTAATAGAATCACCTTTTATAATGAACATAACTAACTTATATCTTAATTATATCTGAATCAATTTATAGATAAATTAATAGTTAATTGTTTTCAGGTAATGATCAACTGAGGAGCAAAGGAAGGTAATACTGTTATCTGTTCTGATCTTCTGTAAAACTAATTTCCAGATTACTTTAAGGCAAGTTGTATTCTTTTAATTACTAGATTTTTTTAGGTTAGATAAACTTAACCTATTTTTTTATTGTTGTATTTAAGATAAGAAAAAAACTGATTTTCAAATATCATTAAAAATAAATAAATTCTTTGGTCATTCATCTGACCAAGTCCATTCAATTTGAATTTCGTTCCATCATTAATGCCAATATGTAGCATTATATAGTAATCAGTAGGTAAATTAAAGCTCTTTCTTTCATTTAGTGGTGCACAAGTGTGTTTATTTATGATATTTCAGTAAACAATGCATACTTACATACCTACCTTTGAACTATTTAGAGCATAACATTATAACTTTTAAAAAACATATCCTAACACTTTTTTTTTTTATTGTGTTTACAGATGCCAAAATCACCATCTTCAGGAAGTGCTATATGTTATCATTTCAATGTAATAGAGGCTTTTCAAGCACAATGTATTTATTGCAAGGCTGTTATTACACTGCTGGAGGAAGTTTAAGTAATCTTAAGAGGCATTTAAAAAGAAAGCATACATTTGTGGAACTGGAGGGAACAGATTCTCGTTCTCCATCACAAACTTCAAGACATTTTGAAATAAGCCCCATAACTTCTGCTGAATCGTTCACCCCAGTCTCAGCCTCTGTCTCTTTTGTTTCAGCTGCAGAAAGCGGGAGTAGGGATTCCAATGAAACTGCTTCATCGATTGATTTGAGGAGCTCTACGCCTGCATCTGGTTGTTTTAAGCCAATTTCAGGATTTACTCAATCCTCTATGACAAGCTTTTTCAATATTATTAAGCCCCTTGCAATTTCTAAAAGTAAACAAATTAATATCCAGTTGCTTAAAATGGTGTGCAAAGAGTACCATCCCTTTAGCATTGTGGAAGATAAGGGATTTAGGAAATTTGTTTTCCTTCTTTGTCCTAATTACCACCTCCCAAGTAGGAAAACATTGTCAAATACTCTGCTCCCACAATTAGCAAATCAATTGCGGGATAATTTGCGAGATAAGTTGAATTCTACTTCAGCAGTTGCTTCAACAACTGATAGGTGGACTTCCATAAATAAATCAAGTTTTTTAGCAATAACTGCCCATTATTTTAACAGGGACATGAAGCTATGTACTAGCTTATTAGCATGCAAAAAATTTTCTTTAAGGCACACCATTGAAAACATAGCGGATTTCTTAAAAAAAGAAAAAACTCAGTGGCAAATCCAAGAAAAAATTGTGTCAGTTGTCACTTACAATGCACCTAACATTGTTGCTACAGTGAAACATTGTAAGTGGGCTCACATCCCTTGCTATGCCCACACAATCAATTTAATTGTGAAATCGGGTATTAGTCCTATTGAGGATGTAGTAGAAAAAATTAAATCCATTGTGCAATTTTTTAAAAGAAGTGCGTTTGTATTGAATAAATTAAAAAAGACAGGCACAAATGAATATGCCAGTGTTAAAATTAAAGCAAGAAGTACCAACACGCTGGAACTCACTTTTTGACATGCTTGTCCGAGTTTTTGATAACAGGGTGCCCATAATTTCTACTTTTGCTGTTTTGGGAAATGATGATCAAAAGTTAACATCGGAGGAGTGGGATGTCGTAAAATATTCAATAAAATTACGAAATCACCAAAGAAGTGAGTGTTGAACAAAACATATCACTGTCCAAAACAGAGGTTTTGACTCGCACACTCACCAAATTCCTTTTTAATTTTAAAAATCAGGAGGGTTTACCCTCAGTCATAATGGTGATGATTGAAAAAATGTTGAAAGGTGTTGAAGATCGGCTGGTTAATGTTGTGGATATTGTTCGTCAAGCATCATTACTTGAAAAGGGGCTTCAAATCAGGCAGCACAAAATATGTGCAAGCATATGAAGGAGTTGTTAATAGAGTTAGGCGACAATTATCTCAAGAAAAAGGTAATGAACCTGCTTCATTAACTTCTCCTTCAACATCAGCCCCATTATCATCATCATTTCCCACAAAAACAAATTTAAATTTATGGGAAGATATTGACAATGAAGTGGCTACTACAACCAGATTGTATGATCCAAAGGCTTCTGCAATCATTGAAGTTGATAAATATATTTCGGAAATCCTGCTCCCAAGAAGTGGTGGTCCTTTGTTGTGGTGGGAACAAAGGAAACATATTTACCCACATTTATATTCGTTGACAATAAAGAGGCTGTGTATACATACCTGCAAGTTCTGTGCCTTCAGAAAAAATATTTTCAAAAGCAGGGCAAATCTTGACTGAAAAAAGAAGTCGATTGGGGTCATCAAAATTAGCAGACATTTTGTTTATAAATGGAAACTAACATTTTAATATAGTAACTAGTCGTAATTTTGTAACAGACCAACTAGGTATTGTTTACTTCACACTAGGATAAATAAAAAATTCATTAATGATAATATTTGCCATTAGATTATAATTTGAAGAATCAACAAATTATTTCTTTTGGCCTTATTTTAATCAGTATTAATATTGACAAACTCTGGACAAATATTTTTATATGAACTTATGGGAGGTCTGATGGAAACTAAGTTACGTTTGACTGTTGTTGAAAATCCAGCTGTAAGTTTAATACAATTTGGCAACAGTTGTTTACAGGCTACCAGAAATCCTTTTTCCTAATTATTTTTTTTAATTAGGGCATAAGTAATATTTATCCCAACATTTTAGTTTCTGATATGCCAACTATTTGTTATATTTCTTTTTGTAACTGAGTGAAGGATCAATGAAGAAGATGATGGGTTTTCATCAGCAAAATTTTGTAAATTTTTCATATGATTTTCTTTAATTGTGAAAATTTCATTAGTTAAGGAACAACTCTTTTCCATTTTGATGATTAGATATTTAATTTAAAATACATAATCAAATTATTGTAAACAGGAACGATTCCCAAAAAGGACCGGTTTATACTGAACTAGTTCCCTAAAAGGAACGAGATTGCCCATCTCAAAAATAAATAATCCCATGTTTTCCCTTTGGTGATTTCACAATATGTAGAAAGACAATATAGAAAATTCGCTGGAACCACAATTTTATTGTGTTTTTTTTCAGATGATGTATAAAGTTCCAGTTTTTTTTTATAACTGTTTTGTCCAATGAACATTTTATTGACCACCCTGTTTTCGTTAAATAATTTTTATCATGTAAGATATAGTATAATTATGTAAGAGATATGTATATATAAATAAATTGTGGTATTTCAACCTGAAGTTGTATCAAATTATTTATAAATGCATATTAATATTTATAAAACCTGAAAGCTGTGTTCTGTAATGCATTTTTAAGAATTGTTTTTGAAAAATACCATATATACATATACATATACAGTTTAAAGTGGTTCCAGAAACTTTGGTGATGTGGATTTGCATACCACAGACGCGAAGGACCGCGTCTGGACAGGTCCCTAGAGCAGTTCGAACTAGCAGCTCAGCTTCTCAATTTTCTGGCGGCGCCTCTTGCAACAGTTCTATTAAAACAAACTGAAGCAGTACCTCGCCTCTAGGGATGGTCCGTTACTGTTGTAACGGTATGAGGAACGTTCCCATGGTAGGAACGATTGGTACCGTTACAAGGCCCCGGATTTTTCCGTTCCATTGGTATTTTAACGTTACATCGGTCTCGGTAGTTTTTCGTTACTTCGGTCTCGGTATTTTTTCGTTACATCGGTCTCGTTCTTTTTTTGTTACATCGGTCTCGGTATTTTATCGTTACGTCGGTCTCGGCATTTTATCGATACATCGGTCTCGTTTTTTTTTCGTTACTTCGGTCTCGGTATTTTATCGTTACGTCAGTTAAGGTGCATAATCCTAGATACCTAATTAGTGAAGTGTCGCATCGTAATCCAGTACGATTACTTCATAATAATAGAAAAAAACGGAGTATTTAGTTCACTCACCCAGAGCAAGCGGCTAATCCTCACAGTATTAAGTACCTCCCCAATACTGCTGTAAGTAAATAAACTTTCATTCACCTTCATATTTACTGCATCAGCTGATAGAACTAAATTATGTCAAAATGGTTCATTGCGCGAAGTGTGAAAATTCAATTACTAGAGACGACGAAATAGTTTATTTTGCTCTAAATGTAAAGGGAATTTCCACGGCAGATGTTTCAACCTCTTAGACAAAGACATTGAAGCGCTGAAAAACTCCAAAAAACCATGGTTTTGTCACATTTGTGACACTAAAAAGCAGAATTCAAGCACAGAAAAACCTTCGGAGCCATCCGGTTCCGAGATACTAGCTGCTGTAAATACAGTAAACGAGGAAGTTAAATCCCTAAAAACCTCACTTGATAAATAGGGGGACTTAAGTTTCGAATTGAGTGAGAGACTAGCAAAAATCAAGGCTCATCTAGAAGGGCAGACCAAACGTGTAGAAGAGTTGGTCGATGAGAATAGCAATTTAAAAACAAAAGTTTGCCTGCTCGATATCAGGATAAACAAGGCAAAGCAGGGACTTTTGAACAAATTATGGAAATTCGGGGCATCCCGGTACGCCCAGGAGAGACCTCCACGGCATTGGTTAAAAGCATTGATGCCGGTCTCGGCATTAAACTAAACATACAAGATCTCGACCTAGTGGAGCGCCGGAGGCCCAGGAAGGATGATGCGCGACCACCGCCTTTAATCGCACGATTCGTCAGACAATCTCTGAGGGACGATCTAATACAGAGGAGAAAAGTCAAGAGGGACTTCTCGACGCGCGATATCGGCTGGCAGGAGAATGTCTGGTATTATTTATCCTTACCAGATTAGTTCTCAGTTTTTAATTTATTGGTGTCACTATGATATTACTTTTAATCAGTTAACGCTCATTTTTCTTTACTATTTTCACTTGTTTATGTATCTTTATCTTTTATTTTATTTCTTTATTTTTTCATCTCTTCTTTACCAACTCGTCGCCCTCTCGTTCTATACTATCCTTATATATTCACCTGTCACTACTTTTATTTTCCATTATTGTAAATATTTCTACTTCTATATATACTTTGTACATATCATTTTACTTTGTTCTTATCATCGATATGTATTTTTTCTTCTTGGCGTCTACTACTGTTTCTCATTTTCAGCGTAATCCTTTTACTTACTGTCCTATGTTTCCCTAACTCCTTCCCATTATGACTAACATCCTAACCGCCTGTCACATAAACTCACAATCCCTACCAGCCCATTACGATGAGTTTCTAGAATTTTTCACCCAAAATTTTTACCACATCATTGCAGTCTCTGAAACCTGGCTTAAACCCTACATTTCTTCTTCCTCGGTTTCTCTCCCTAACTACTCCGTCATTCGTCATGACCGGGTTAACCGGACCGGCGGTGGAGTAGCGCTATATGTCCATGATTGCCTCAAGTTTCGTGTCCTTTTTCATTCACCTCCTTCAAATCTCCCAAACATTGAGTCCTTATTTGTTGAAATATCCATTAATGCCCATTCTCTCCTATACGTAGTGGTTTACCGTCCTCCACATGTTCCTTTTGACCAATCATTCGAATCTAACCTTTACTATTATGTTCCTCTCAACTCCAATATAATCATCTCCGGTGACCTGAATACCTATCTCCTATCTGACTCCTATGACAAAATCTACCTTGAAAACCTTTTTTTTTCCCTCCACCTTTTTATTGTACCATTCAATCCCACCCACCACTCTCGCGGGTCTGACACTTGGTTGGACCTGCATGTCATAGATTCTCCAAAAAACCTTCTTTCATCAAGTCAACGACCTGTTTCATTCCTATCCTCTCATGACCTGATACAAATATTATAAGATATCCCAATACCTCGTTTCCTTCCTGAAACAATCTCCTTCCGTAACATAGACTCCCTCACCCGAGATAAGATTCTATCCGATCTCGAAACCATAGATTGGAATCCAATTTACTCCTGCTCCTCAATTGATACCATGGTTGAATTACTCACCACCAATCTCCTATCTATCCTTGATACCCATGCTCCTCTTAAAATCTAAACATTTCGCCGGCGTCGCCCTGCTCCTTGGATGAACCAAGACATTTAAGATTTACAAAGAAGACGCGAGGCTGCCCGAAGACGCTACAGACGCACCAGACTTGAAGAGGACTATCAAGCGTTTAAGTTTCTTAAAAATTTAACACAATCCACGATCCGGCGAACTAAATCCAATCTCTTCCACGAAGCCCTTTCATCTGCACCCGATCCTAAATCCAAATGGCTGCTCCTCCTCAAACTTTCCTTGTTTGATCCTCCTAGTTCCTCTCCCTCGGGAGTCTTTCCTGTCACTCCGGATGAGTTAAACTCCTATTTCGTTTCTTCCACTTCATCTGCTCCTTCCCAACCTTCCCTGCCCTTACCTCCGCCAGCATTTAACGACAATAATTTTTACTTTTCTTATATCACTTCCTCCGATCTAATTACCTCCATTATGAAGTCTCAATCCAACTCATCTGGTATAGACGGCATCCCTGTTAAATTATTGAAATTATGCCTTCCTGAAATCCTTCCGGCTCTCCTCTTCATATACAATTTTTCCCTCCAAAACTTTGTATTTCCCACTTCCTGGAAAAAGGCCTTAATTCATCCCATCAACAAGAACCCAAACCCTATATCCCCAAAGGACTACCGCCCTATAACCATACTTTCCAACCTCTCTAAGCCCCTAGAAAGATTGGTGCAATCCCAAATTTCCAATTTCCTAGAAGATTCCAAGGTAATTGATCCCTTCCAATCTGGTTTCCGTCCCGGCTTCTCAACACAATCCGCACTCATTAAAATTATCACTGACATCCAAGCAGCGATGGACAAAAAAGAACTGACCATCCTGATCCTCCTTGATTTCTCTAAAGCATTCGATTCCTTAGACCATAATATCCTTTTTTTTCCAAATTGAAATCATTGAACTTTTCCCACAGCTCCCTCCTTTGGTTTCAATCTTTCCTATCCCACCGCACCCAAGCAGTTGCCACTCCTAACCAAGGCCTATCCTCTTTCCTTACTCTACAGTCAGGAGTAGATCAAGGTTCGAGCATCAAGGTTCCCCTCTACTGTTTAATTCCTATATCAATGATCTTCCCCATTCACTTCACCATTGTTCCCACCATCTTTATGCCGATGACTTCCAAATTTACTTCTCCTTTCCTCCATCCGAAATGTCAGCTGGCGTTTGCCAAAGTTCAGGAAGACCTAGACGAAACCTGTGCCTGGGCAAATCTGAACAAATTAACATTAAACGCAGCTAAAACTCAAGCAATTGCCATAGGATCACATTCCCTTCTCCATTCAAATGCCAACTTTCCCACATTATTCCTTAATGGTCATCCAATAACTTTCCATTCCTCTGTTAAAAATTTAGGCTTAACCATTGGTCAAACCCTCTCCTGGAAATCCCATATTGCACAAATCTCCCGAAGGTCAATTGGTATCCTAAAACTATTTCACCGCTCCATCACCTCCTTCCCCTACCCACACGCAAACTTCTAGTATCCTCCCTTAACTTCCCCCAATTTGACTATGGTAGCGTGATATATGGCGGGCTCTCGGCGGTTTTTGAAGACAGATTAAAACGCATCATGAATTGCTTCATCAGGTTTGTCTTCGGAACGTCGAGACGTTAACATGTTTCGCATCTCTACACTGATTTAAATTGGCTTTTCCCCTCCTTCCGTAGAAAGTACTTCCTAGGCTCCTACCTATTCCAAGTTATCAACACCCGTCACTCTCCCTTTATTTACAGTAACCTGAAATTCAAGTCTGCTATCAAATCACTGCATACAAGATCTCGTCTTTCCGATCTTTATACTCCATCCCACAGAAGTACTGCATTCCAACGTTCCTTCCTTGTCCGATCCTCTACTCTTTGGAATTCCCTCCCCCCCTGTATCCGCAATGCTTCTTCCCTTGGAACGTTCAAAACACTACTCTTTCACCATCTTCTTTCCCTCCAACTCGACGCTCTCTAATTATAAGGATGTATGTACTATGTATGTAATCGTCTAATTTATTTACTAAGACCATCAGACATAAAACATTAGCCAAAATTATAGTTTGACTATGATAATGTTTTGATTTCTTGTAATGCTAATTTTTGATTTTCTATCTTTTATTTTTCTTTAAGTTTCTGTTTGTTTGTTTTTTTCTCTTCTGCAATTTTGTTTACAATATTAACCTCTTTATTTGTACATTTATGTTTTCACTCTCTTTTTATTAATAGTTTTTTCTTTTTCTAGTTTTTCTCTGTATTTTTTTTTCATACATGTTTGTATTTAATTTTACCTATGTTGTTTTATTTTTAACAGCCTCTCGGCCAGTTATGATCTTACTTTGTATTATTTAATGTTATTCTTAAGGGACTTTGTCCCAGAATAAAGTTTTCTTTCTATTCTATTCTATTCTACCTGAGTCAGCACTCTCCCCTTCCTATTGTTTTGTATATAAACCCCTGCTTGGAGCAGATCATCATCAGTACATTATTATTCTCGTTTAGACTAGTAATTAGATTCATAGTTTAGTGTAGTAAATTGTAACTGTATGTTTTACCAATAAAGTTTTTTTAAGTTCTTTTTCGGCCAAGTTCTTTATCTGTCGGTCTCGTTCTTTTTTCGTTACATCGGTTTCGTTCTTTTTTCGTTACTTCGGTCTCGGTATCTTTTCGTTACTTCGGTCTCGGTATTTTTTCGTTACTTCGGTCTCGGTATCTTTTCGTTACTTCGGTCTCGGTATTTTGTCGTTACATCGGTCTCGGTATTTTTTCGTTACTTCGGTCTCGGTATTTTATCGTTACATCGGTCTCGGTATCTTTTCGTTATTTCGGTCTCGGTATTTCATCGTTACATCGTTCTCATTATTTCTTCGTTCCTCGATGCACCTGGTCTTCGTTCTCTTCATTATAGCACTTTTCCATTCGTTACTTCGGTCTCGATATCTTTTCGTTACTTCGGTCTCGGTATTTTGTCGTTACATCGGTCTCGGTATTTTTTCGTTACTTCGGTCTCGGTATTTTATCGTTACATCGGTCTCGGTATCTTTTCGTTATTTCAGTCTCGGTATTTTATCGTTACATCGGTCTCATTCTTTCTTCGTTCCTCGATGCACCTGGTCTTCGTTCTCTTCATTATAGCACTTTTCCATTCGCTCTTCGGTCCTTGTCTATTTTCTAACGTTAATACCTTATGGCAGTGGTTCTCAACATCGGGGCAACGAAACAATAATGAAATAATTACATAATAATGTTTAAAAAAAAATCATTTATTATAAACTTTCTAATAAACAATAAAATTGCAAACGAATACATAAAATCAAATTAATAATATCTTTATTATTAATAAATATAATATAATAAATAAGATAATAAATTAATAAATATAAGATAATAAAATATAATTAATAAATTCGCCCACACTCTTTTCCGTTTACATTAATGACCTTCCCCTTTCCATCCATCACTGCCGGTATCACTTTTACGCAGATGATCTCCAAATCTATTTATCCTTTCCCAATTCTGACCAACTACAAGCTACTAGAAAAATCCAGGAAGACTTGGATCGAATCTATAACTGGGCAGTGACGAACAAGTTGAATTTAAATACTGAAAAGACCAAAGCGCTTGTAATAGGTTCGAGTTACCTCCTGAAAACCATACGTCCTATTCCCACCATTTTCCTGAGCAGTGATCCTATCAAATTCTACCCCTCAGAAATAAATCTCGGAGCCATTTTCGACCAAACCCTATCCTGGAAAAACCGCGGATCCGAAATTTCCCGTCGCACCATCCCAATCCTAAAACGTCTCAATTACGTTTGTCATCTTCTTCCTTTCGAAACCCGCAAATTACTAGTAACTTCCCTTATCTTCCCCCACTTCGACTACTGCTGTGCTGTGTATGGGGGTGTTTCTGGTGATCTCGAGGCCAGACTCAAAAGACTGTTGAATAAAACTGCTGCATTCGTTTTATCTTCGGGATCCCCAGGAACGCCCATGTTTCACAATTTTACGCGGAGTTAAAATGGCTCTTTCCTTCCTACCGTCGCCAGTATTTTCTGGCATCCTTTCTCTACCAAAAAGTGAAATTCCAACGTCCACTTTACATTTCTCAACTCCTTCAGCTCAAATCCTCCGTTCTTACCCGCCAAACCCGTTCCCGCCCATCAGATTTGTACAGTCCTGCTCATTGCTCCGCTGCTTTCGACAGATCATTCCTAATCCGATACTCGTCTTTATGGAACTCCATCCCTTACACCATTCGCCATTCAAACACCCTTTCCTCTTTCAAATATCACTTATTTAACTACCTACTGTCCATCCAGATCCATGAAAACTGTCATTAGCTACTCAATAGTTATATAAAACATAAAAGCTTATGTACACGAAATTTTATTGTTTTTACACAATTGATTCACAAAATGAATCAAAATATTTCTGTTTGCTTTTGTCAATATTTTTAAGCTTAATTTTTATTTGTTATAATTATTAATTACCATTTTATTATATTTAATAATATTTCATAACCATCTCGAGGCTCTGTAGGCCCCCTGATTGTACATTATTTTTTATTCTTAAGGGACTTGAGGATTCTGGAGGAAATGGAGGGGAGGAGACTGAGATGGTTCGAACATATTAGAAGAATGGAGAATAGAAGAATCCCCAAAATTGCTTATGAATGGGAAGCAGAGGGGAGGAGAAGGAGAGGTAGGCCCCGCATCAGGTGGAGCGATGTTGTGGCTGAAAGTATGGCTGGCCGAGGATTAACGGAAGAAGATGCAATGGATAGAGAGGAATGGATCAACCGGCTGAAGGATTGTTAATTAATTATTAATTAAGGATTATTAGTTATTATTTAAGTAATGATAACTATCAACGTTAAGATTAACTTTAACTAATTCAGTTGTCCTAAATCCTGATGACATTAAACCGTAGCGGAGCAGGGTACTTTCAGCTTGTTTTATATAATTTATTGGTTATATATAATTTTAGACTATTTTCTATGGAATGGATTAGTTTAATCCCTAAGTCCCAATTTAATTTCTTAAAAAAAAAATTATAATCATCATTTACTTCACACACTGAACCTGGTTCCTTGCAGCTGTGGCTCGTAGTTGACGGAGCAAGTGTATACTTAATATGTCATACTTGTGTAAACTTACTGTGTATACTAGCGGAGCAAGTGCATACTATCCATGAAGCCTCTTGCTGCTCAAAATATCGAAGGGTGCCTTCAACTGCTTTTAAACCTTCACTGTGGCACATTTTCGGTTCTTCCTCGTGGTTATCATTTTAATATCAGAAGGTAAACAGAAGTTAATATTACTTTGAACAGGGATTTAAAGTTTCTCCCTAAATAAAGGAGAATAACCTTTCCCCTCGAAAAGTAGCGACTAAAACACCGAAATAAATCGGAAGAAGGTAAGAATCGATATTGTCATTCTTACCAAATGACAATATCTTTAACAGTAATTATGAAAAATAAATAAATAAATTCAACGTATTTGGATTTTTTTTTTTAATTAAAAATATAATTTTGTTCTGCCCCAACCAGGAAATTATAGTTTTGCAGTTCAACCATCTCTAGACCAATTTTATTATGTTCATGAATTAAAAAATATTTTTTGGTACTTCTTAAGAATAGGAGTTCAAAATTGGCACCAAAATTATTAACCTCTAAAGTTATCTTACAATGTTTACAAGGATTAAATAAATTAAATACCTATTTATTTTATGATTAAAAATTAAATAATTAAGCTGTAGTGCTGAACCTCATCAGTACCTGGGGCCTTATTACTTTCTGTTATTTCCTCCTGATCTGGTTACACCTCCTCACTCCATTCCCCCAGCTCATATAGATAACTATCATCCTCATTATTTTCATTTAAAAAGTTGTTGAAATATCTAACCCCCCTGCCTAAAAAATCTTTATTTACTAACGTATTTCTGATTTTTTTTTTCCATCTTTCTCCCTGATAAAATGCATATCATGTCATAATACCATTGAACCCCTAATACAACTTCCCCGTAAGCAGTCAAATCCTATGCCCAGGGCAGACTGCATCTTTAAGTCCCTATAAATTTTAGAGGTGTAGAAAACTTCTTCAATCCTAAGTAAAAATGAGAATAGACATTTTTATATACTAACCTTTGAAAAGTTAGATGAGTAACTTTTAACATTTTTTAAAATTTATTCTCTGCTTTTACACCCCTCTTAAACTTGGGGAATTGCCCTCTCTTTCATCTTAGCATGCCACTATGATTTCATTAGTATCATTTATTTTTTTAACTGCTTTGCTACATTGCTTATCACACCAATAATTTCTAATTTCCTGCTGTCCCTCCCCTAGTAACTTAGTTTATACACTCTTCAATGTGTTTTTTAACCTTTACACTGAGACCTAGCGAGGAGAGAAGAGAATCAGTTCGCTCAAAGGCCCCACTTGAAACTTTAGGCCCCAAACATTTATCTTTTTTTTAGACCCGGTGACAAATTCTTTGACATAACCAAGAAAGTATAAACTTTAATTACATGAAGACACATATTGATATATGCAGTGAATGCTGGTAAACATGTTAAGATTTTAGGGTGTGAAGGTTTGTGTTTGTATTAACCTATTAATTTTTACATTAAACTGTAAAAGATGTTAATAACATTTAAAGAATGAAAATTTTATAAAGAATTTGAAATTTTCACTTGGATAACTTGTTAACTTACTAGCAGAGGTTTGT
Organism: Euschistus heros; assembly: GCA_003667255.2. Classification (NCBI taxonomy): domain Eukaryota; kingdom Metazoa; phylum Arthropoda; class Insecta; order Hemiptera; family Pentatomidae; genus Euschistus; species Euschistus heros. Next base: position 2,309,839 of record RCWM02000092.1, on the reverse strand, counting down.
ATCAGTTGTGAAGAAGATTTTCTCATCTTATATAGCATTTAAACTGAATAAAGAGCACCTTGGTTACCTGGTGTTCATAGAAGATAGAAAAGCACCAACAAAGTATTATTATTAAAACAATAACAAGGGATAGACTAATAAAAGCAAAATATATTTCAAAATTAATTAGTTGATATGTATCAACATTATAGATTTTAAATTAACAATTAGAATGTTCGTTACAATAGGCTACCTCTTTATAGCCCTTTACAGGAAATCCATGAATCAGTAACCCTTTTGAGTAATAAAGCCAGGAGTTGGGACATACACAAAGAATAGGTTTTTGGACCTATACCATACTTCATAATATTCGCAATAAACACAAATCCTGACTTAGAACCTCAAACTAACAAGAAGTCAGAAGGCATGTTGGTGTAGACCTAGAGAGGGGACAATGCTTCAAAAAGGGCCAGCAAAATATTTTTGGGGTCTTCTCTTGTCTTGCCCTTCAGAGCTGGCCGGTCTAACAGTCCCTGCTCTTACCGCCATGTAGCCGAGTAGATTTTCGTCATCTCCTGATGACTTCCACTGATAATGCCGTTCCCACACTCTCAATACATTAAGATAAGTTTAGGTTAAGTTTGTTTTGTTACCAAGTAAAATAATAGACAAAGAAATGATCTTTACATCTTATTGTAAGTTTATATGTTAACCCTTTATGAGAATAGCTGCTCTTAATTTAAATTTCTTTTAATAATACTCATCCAATTTATTCCTTTAGATTACTTTTTATTTATAACTGAAATGAAATAGCCTTTTATTTATGCAAAAAAAAAAAAAAAAAATATTACATGATTCAACAAATAAATATTCAATATATAATTAACATAACTAAATTATTTGGCTCCCCATAAATCATGGTAGAAGAAATTATTAAGTAAGCCCTGTGCACTCCTTTAGATTAATGCTGATTCGAACACAATCAAGAGCCAGGGACATGGTATGATATATCTTGTTATAGTGTGCTAGTCATTGAAGTGTTTGCTACACAATTTCCAAAGAATAACATAATGTCAAAAATCAGGTATCTTAACAGTACTTGTCCGATACAACTATTTACAGTACAAATAACAACTTTGAAATAATTATGTAAAGGTGTTATAGTTTCTAGGCTAATTTTATAACAAAAGAAAATATTCAATGATAAAACTATTATATTTATAGTTAAAACATTATGATTCATCGAATGCATAATTTACTAAGAAATAATTGGTGAATTTAAATAGGAGTAAGGTGCAGACTATTCAAAATTTAAAACATTATAACATGTAATTTAATGATAAATACAGTGAATAATTTGCTTGGCACTTCAGCTTTGACAAAGGTAGTTTTATGTTTGGGTATTATAATGAATAAACCAATTAAGGATAAGCAGCAGGAGTAATGTAGTATTGATAAGATCGCAGTGACGAGATGTCTTGACTAAATCAGAATTTTTTAATCCTCTTCCAATTTCATGAAAAAGTCTTCTTAATGACATTGGCCTGTTTTAATTAATTATTTTTTATAAAATTATTATTTAATAACACTCATTCTTAATATTAAATGATTTTTTTAATATTTTCATAACAATTATGGTCCAAAATTACTCTATTTCAATGAAGCATTAAAAAAAAAGCCCTAATGTCATCTAAAAATATCACTCTTTTTTTTTTTTTTTTTTTTTTTTTTTTTTTTTTTTTTTTTTTTTTTTTTTTTTTTTTTTTTTTTTTTTTTTTTTTTTTTTTTTTTTTTTTTTGTAGATTTAGTTCATAAATCTAACATTATATTTAAATTATAGTGCACAACTTTGAACCATAGTTGTATACTCATAATCCATCTTATATTTACTTAATTTATAAAGAACAATAGTAGGAAGAAAGTTAACTGTATTATTGGGTAATCGATGATATTTATAATAAAACAGACATAGAAGTCTGTATTTATTAATAAAGAGGAATTTATATATTTAACATGGATCATTGAAAAAATAAAACCATAATTAATTATGTTCATTATAATGAATGCTTCACCTTCACTAAGCTTAGAAAACCTTTTGGTAATTATTATTATTGTTATATTTAGTTAGAAGTAAATTAAAATAATAATTTAATATTTTTATCATTTATAATATTTATCAGATAGTTTTGATTGTTTTCAAATGAAATTTCAGAATTATTACTTCTTTATGTATTCAGATGTAACTAATTACATTCAGAATTATTATTTATAATTTTTTAAAAAAAAAGAACATTGAAAATTCATACATATTTTCTTCCACATATATAGTTGTCCAGGAATATACTTTTTTTCTTTTTTGAACATTAAATAAATCCTAATATATACTTTAGGATTTTTTTTTTAGATTCTATAGGACAAGAAAAACCTAATACTGTACTTAGGTTAAAAAAATCTAATATTAATTTTCATTTTTAGAAAATTTACTTTACTACAGAATAGGTGCATAAATTGTGTAACTATAAAGAGCTACAAAAGCGAGAAATTCATTCAAAAGTAGTATAATGTAGAAATATTTTCAATAGGTAAAAAATAAAATTAAACATTAAAACTTAAGTTAATGTTATCAAAGAGACCATAAGGAAAGGGATATGAGACAGAGAAAAGAAACCTCAAAGTAAAATATGGCAAATATATTTTAATTATGCAAATTACTAAATTTCCAACACTTTAAAATACACTTATTACAAAAATATAAACTTCCAAAATGGTAAAACAATAAAGATTGTATTCACAATTAGGCCCTGAGACAAACTACTGTTCCTACTTTACCAACTTTCTTTGATGAAATTGATCAATCCGTTAGTGGAAGCATCATGTGAACTAATAGGCTTGTCATTTTCCAGCTCTGGTTCTATTTTTTGAGCCAAAATTTTCCCAAGTTCAACACTGCAATAAATAAAAAGTAAATTTTCAAATGAAAAAATGTTCTATGGATAAAGAAAATGATAAGTTTGCCTCTTCAGAAAGAGACAAGGACCATAACATCATTAGCAATTAAGATGGATAATTAAAACTGCATTGAACTTAATTTTGGTTTTCTTGACTGAGCTAATTCCTTTTTTATTTCATCTGTCACACAATCAGTTAACAGAGACCCATAATCAAACTGAAGAGGGATGAAAGAGGAAACCAAGAGTTATTGAGGAAGGAAATGGCAGGGACAATGGAATAATTTAAGGGTTCATATTGATTTTCAGGCTATCTGAGCAATTTTCCAGGAAAGATTATAGTCAATAATAATTTTTAATTTTTTTTTTTTTTTTTTATGAAGCAACAGAAAGTGATGGGCTGATAATTCATGTTTAGAGTAGGAAAATAGGTATTAGATCTGAGAAGGGGACTTCTTGAAACGAACTGTGTTTTCTCTGCATGTGATTTTAAATTAGCCATTTTCCTCTGGATTAGCCCATGACTGGACTTATTTAAAGGAAGAGCAATAAGGGTTGGAGATTTTAATATTGAAAAAACCATATAATGGTCTATGAAATCAAAAGCTTTAGAGAAATCTAGGAGTACCAGGAGGATTAATGTTTTTTCATCTATTGTCTGGATATCACTGATGATTTTGATTAGTACAAATTGTTTGAAATAAGAATTAAAATGTGTAAGAATTTAATTATTTTCATGAATGTATTAACAACAATAATACAATAACTATAATGACAAGATAATCGATCATTAACCCATTTTGGACCAACTTTTTGTTTCCATTTTTTTTGTATAATAACAATTTATGAGGTTATTTAATGATGCTAACAAGGAAATTTTGCACTTGACATGCATACAGCTCCCCAAATGGTATGTTCGACTAGTGGAGTGATGTAACCTAAAGCCCGTATAAATTACACAGAGAAGTAATTGTGTTATTCCAATTTACTATATGTATAAGTTAAAACAATGAAATGATATTTTTTAACATAATATACAGAATAATAAATTTTACAAAAAAATACTAAAAGAATTTATTTTCTATGGAATTCAATATAATAATACAAGTGCTTCATATTTTATAAGCTTTATTTATAAATATTTAAAAAATACCATCTGATTGCTAATTCTGAAAATGGTACACCAACATTACGTACACAACATAACACTAAGAAATTTAATCAGTTCTATTATTGATATAATAAATAATAACAAATTTTAAAAATTTAGTCCATAAATGGAATGTTGGTCCCAAATGGGTTAAAATAATTATTATTATATTAGATATGGTTAATAAGAACAATAAAAATTGATGAGCAACTTACCCCCACTGATCAAAAGAATTTATGTCCCAAACAATACCTTGAGTAAAGATTTTATGTTCATAAATGGCTGAAAAGTCAAGGAGAAAAAAATATTATTTTTATAAAGGCTAGCAAATAGAGAAGTATAAAGGTAAAAAAAAAAAAAAAAAAAAAAAAAAAAAAAAAAAAAAAAAAAAAAAAAAAAAAAAAAAAAAAAAAAAAAAAAAAAAAAAAAAAATTATATACCTAAAAGAGCACCAACTATAAAAGGAGTCATCTTCTTAACTACTATTGAGTTGGTAGGCCGATTACCACTAAATACCTTTTGATTTGCTAAGGCTTCATTTTTCTCGGTTTTTGAAACTTCATCAATACTTCGTCCCACCATTAGGGCCTCTGTCTGAGCCAAGAAATTAGCTAAAAGAATCTAAAAATAAGAAAACGTAAATAATTATTATAAAATAATTGCTATACACTTACAGTCAATCCCTATAAATCATCAATTCTATAGTATAAAATATAAATCCTATTATAAATTTTAACTCAAAGCAGAATATTAGGAATGATAAAGGGTTCTTTAGTAAGCTTGCATTAGGAGAATATAAAATTATTCTTCCTAACACAATATCAGGCAGACACTCAATAAATACCTCAGCAATCAGTGATTCTAAACTATAAAGAATCTTTATGTTAATAATAAAACTAAACAATTATTTCATTATTTAAACAATACTGAAATACAAATATTATTATAATTATCAGAAATATAGCATTTTTCTCATAATTTTGGTTGGGAATCAGTCAGGCATATTAAAGCAACAAAAAAAAAAAAGTTTATCACTGCATGACCAACATAATAAAAAAATAATAAAAATTTAATTTAAGGATTAATTTTTTTTTTTCATTCTATGATTGGCATAAAAATCAAGCTGTAATGTATTTGGTAGAAAAAAAAAAATGTAAGGAAGTTACAAAAAAACGTACACAATTTTTATCCTAATTGATTTAAATGTTAAAAAAAAAAAAATTTTTTTTTTTTGTTGGAACGTTTAGAAATTCATTCTAATTTTCAGGGTGTGTTTTAAGGGCTGAAATTTTGGGAAATGATTTCTACAATAGGTACTAATATAGGAAAAATACCGAGGTAATGTGAGTGGGTCACAGATTCAACAAAATTAAGCAATTGATTTATTTAAAAATAATTATGCTTACTATTCATTAAGTTTTCACAACTGATTTAAATACTAAGCATTTAATTTTTCATGTTATTTTCATTTTAGAGTATACAAACAATTAAGCATTACTTGAATTTTTATTCATGATACCTGATAAAATAAGTTCTTTTGAAGGGAATGACTGAATAACAAGCCAGATTTCAGTCCTAATCAGACCAGTTATTAATAATAAATAGTTTGATATTATATGCTTATATGGTTGATATTTTCCCCAAAAAAAGCTCAGTTGATCTAAATATTCCTCTAATTTTGGTCAACAGTCAATTATACACTCTCATTATTATACAGGAAAATTAATAACTTAATTTTATGGGCTCATATAAAAGTGGCTGGGCTAGTTTTTTTACCTTCAACATAATCAGAAATATCGTATGTCAAAATTTCAGGAGAGGTATTTTTTTATAAAATTCCATGAAGGCAGGACTCATATATGTTTGAAAGTAAGTAAATTTTTTACAAGATCAGAAACAATAAATTTTTTTTATTAAAGACAAACATGCATGCAATCTATTTCATGTAATAGATGCAACAAACAACATGCATTTTTTTACAGACAAAGTAACTTACAGATAGATTTATTCTAATGTTGAGATAATAATGGACAATTAGATGAAAAAACAACTTATGAATAATAACAAAGAAGGGGTCGAAATGGCCATGTTTTGAGACAGCACCTAAGCATACTTGAGTCAGAAGCAGTATAAGTTCAGATTTGTCCTAGACAAAATTACATTGACATAGCTATGGACCATACGCATAGATCTTGAATTGACATCCTCATTCTGACTGAAATAGGTTGGCAACCTGAATGATAACCTATTGTTCCTGACATAATTAGAATAAATAAGGACATTGAATCCCAATAGATAAACAATTATAGAGAAAAACAAGAGGCTTGGTATTTTAATTTTTCAATTACCTTATGATGTTCATTATCAGCAACAGGATTATGACTGATTGCAGGGACTATAAAATCAGCAGGAATGAGACGAGTGCCCTGATGTATTAATTGATAGAATGCATGTTGACCATTCGTGCCAGGTTCACCCCAAATTACAGGACCAGTGCTGTAGTTTACTGCTTCCCCACCTCGTGTAACACTCCTGTATTGACATATCAGTAACAGATGCATTATGACTAGAAATACATACTTAACCCTTTAACAGGCAATTTATCCTGGAGGATACACATATTTAATGTCTTTTGCTCAATAAATGACTTACTATCCAACGCATTATCCTACTCGTTATCGTCTAATATCCTTTATTCAACCTTAAATTTCATGATACATGTGTGGGGGTTAGCGTGGCTATAGCTGTTCAAAGGAAAAAAAAAAGAAGAAACAAACTCAAAAATTCCCGGCCTGCCCGTTAAAGGGTTTACTTACTAGACAAATAATATTTCTAATTTTTACAATTTTTTAAAGATTTTGATACAAAAAAAAATAAAAAAATAAAAAATAAAATGTATATATAACAATTTTACAATTATATCTTACTAATATATTTACCTTAACAATAAGTACAGTTCATGTAATAGAAAAAGATTATTTTTTTAGTATCCATAGTACCCCATGGAAGAGGTGTGTATTTGATGATAATATATCACAAACCATGCACTTTGCATAATATCTCATAAGTATTGAACAGGATGAAAAAAAAATATTAGTTTTACAAAGGATATTCATATTTTTAGAATTAATTTGATATCTGAAGAATTAATGACCCAATGATTGACATTAAATATTTATTAGAGCTTAGTACTAGGTTTATTCTAATAGTAGCATACAAACTTGGAGTGTAAAATGGAAAGATACTGTATTCAGTATCCACTTTTTTTTTTTTTCTTTTACATGTAAAAGATATAAAGGGTGTCCCGAATTTAAATGGCAAAACTTCAGGAACTTATAGGGGACCGAAAAAACTAAGACAAAAAGTCCTTTAGAGATTTGCTCATTTTGCTTAGTTTTAGAGAAAATCACAAAAAAAGAAACAAAACAAGTTTTCATTTTTATAATTATTTATTTAAATTTATATTTATGTTATGTTCTTTTTAATGTAAATATTGCTCAAAATGTTGTCCTCTTGCACCAATGCAAGCATTACATCTAGCAATCACTTGATAAATTGCAGCTAAACATTGTTCTGATGATATTTGGTGCACTGCATCTATGATTCGGTCTCTTAATTGCTCTCTTGAGTTGATTGACACCGATTAAACTTTCTGCTTCAAGGTTCCCCATACGAAGAAATCCATGGGTGTCATATCAGGTGATCTGGGTGGCCAAGGTACTACTCCTCCACGTCCAATCTAACGTTGTGGATAATTTATATCCAGCCAAGCTCGAGCAACTCTGCTATATAGAGCTGGACATCCATTGTGTTGGAACCACATTTCAATCCGCTGCTGTAAGGGAAAGTCATCTAAATAATTAGAAAACTCGTTCTCCAAAAAATGTGTAAATGTGATAGCATTCAATCTTCCAGGTAAAAAATATGGTCCCACCAGTAATCCATTCCAAATTCCAAGCCAAACGTTAATAGCAAATTCATGCTGAAACCTATTCTCTCTAATAGCTCTGGGATTTTCAATAGCCCATATATGACAATTTCTTTGATTAACAATCCTTCCTCTTGTAAAGGTAGCTTTATCGGTCCATATAATTTTAAATGGAAATAAATTATCATCGCGAATTTTGTCAAGAAACCAGTTACTAAAATTCAATCTCTTGACATAATCTTGAGGTAATAAATTCTGAACTTTTTGAAGATGGTATGGGTAGCGATTATCACCTTTCAAAGTTCACCATATTGCTTGCCGCGATATTGCTAATGCAGGAGATGCTCTTCGGATGCTAGTCTCAGGATTGTTATTGAAGTGGCGTTGGACACAATTTCTTCTCCGATAATCTGCTCTTATAGCTGCCTGGAATTGGTTGCCTTCATTACGTATTAAGAATAACCCATTCTCTCGTAGTCTATTAAAAGTTAACGAAAAGACTCGTTGATTAGGCACTCTTCTATTTGGAAATCGGCGCACATACTCCCGCACCGCTTCTAGAGCATTACCATTACAGAAACCATACACAAAAATCATATCAGCGTATTCAACATTAGAATATGTATGCGGCATAGTGGCTGATGCTATTCACACAAAAATATCTGAGTAACTGACTGAAGACTGATTTAGGAATTATAATCCTAGAAGGAAGCCAAAATGTAAACAACTAAAAGAATGCAAAGGATAACATTAAGTGTTATCGCTACCTGTAACATTTTTGTTTTGTTTCTTTTTTTGTGATTTTCTCTAAAACTAAGCAAAAACGAGCAAATCTCTAAAGGATTTTTGTCTTAGTTTTTCGGTCCCCTATAAGTTCCTGAAGTTTTGCCATTTAAAGTCGGGACACCCTGTATACTAAAAAAATTATTATTATTTTTTTTTTTGGAGCCGGCTTGTTTGCACTTCAGCCTTTTGAGGCTCATTGTACTAGCACCGTGTTTCCTGTATTGTTATCAGTACAGTCCTAGTGTTTTCATTTATCTAATAATCATGTTCGGATCCATGTCTACAATAGGATTTAGCAAAATTATTAGTTTATGTTCAGTTATTAAACTACTAAAAAACAATTAAATTTTGTTAAATTCATAAGTATTTATTATACTTTATTATATAAAATGCATTTCACACAAGCTTAAAATACCTGTTCATTAGTAATTACACATCATGCCTATTTTTATAACTCATAAAAAACCTCCACAACCACTTCACTATAGTAACCTTACTTGAGGCAAGGAATTTCAAAACCAGCTAAGTCCAATTTCCAAATTTTTGAAAATATTTTTTTATTAAAAAGTTTTTCTACTAGACTACCTTTAGGTGAAAGTTTTTCTTCTTCAAAAAAGTAGTAAAATCACATATAAAACAGAAAAAAAAAAATAATTCCCCTTCCTAATCCAGTCTCACCTTTACCTTTATCGCCCAGCTGTGAACAAATTTTAAAAATGGACTTAGCTGGTTTTGGAATTATACACTTCACTTGTAGCCATTTGAAATAATTTCCTGTTTACAGCTTCCTGACCTTCACATTTAATTAGAATTTTCCCCCTAGATAGTAATAGTTACTATTCACAGTTTCAAAAAAAGTAATTACAATTTTTTATAGAAATAAGAAAGATACATTCAGAATCTTAAGTTTCTTGGTCATACTACTTTATATAGAAAGGAGAAAGAAAAGGACTTATTATTAATAATGAATTAGTTCTAGTCACATTAACTATAATGAGCTTAGATAAAACTATGGTGAATTTACATTAAGAATCAATAAAATGTTTATATGAGCTAACCAAATTATAAAATGTTAACAGCTTCACAGCAAATTTTTTCACTTGATGATGGAAGAGGAAACTACCTAGGTAATCATGTTCATTTCTTAATGGGAGATACTTTTTTTCTAGAAATGAAGGAATTCATAACCACCAATCAGAAACAGGAGTGTCAACTATTCAGCAAAGGACAGAGGGAGAACTTAAATGTGCACTTATTATCAGTGGAGGAAAACAAATGTATTCTTTCATATTAGCAATAAGAATGTCTGGCAATAAGGATGCCCACAAAGTTATTACAAAGAAAGTTCATAAATTAGAAATGCAGTAAAAACTCAAGCCATTGCCATAGGATTCCCTCCTTTGATCGAATGTGTCAACTTACATACTTTATTCATCAAGGGTCATCCAATAGCTTTAAACATTAAGTTAAACATTTAAGCTGTTAAACATTAAGGCATAAGCATCGATCAAAACCCTTTCCTGAAAATCCCTAGATTATAAGAGATGGCTCCTGCTATAAGGACACTGTTTTATAGATCTGCCAGGATCTGACGATTTTTTGAGGCCGAAGGACATCCTTGGCCACTCTCTCCTTCTACAATTAGAATTAGTTTTCGTTCTTAGGGATGCTGTTTTAAGATGGTGGGATTTTATTAGTTTTTCGTCCTTAAGGATACTGATTTAACGGTTTTTAAGTTATCCGAAGGATAACTTCTGTTATTGTTGCCCTCCAGGATACTGTTTTAAAATATTTAACGGTTTTAAGATGGAGGACCTTAAAAGGACACTTTTTTAAAAATATTCGACTATTTAACTGTTTTAAGATGGTGGAAGGATATTCCGACTTTGTTAACGCATTCTACGGGAGGCTGAAGATAGTTTTCAACGCTAACGACCCCTTCCCATTTACTCTTTTTGCTAAAAAGGTACGATATAGGAGAGTGGTGGTGGGGGCTCGGGGCGGGATCAAGAGATGGCTTCTGCTATAAGGACACTGTTTTACAGATCTGCCAGGATCTTACAATTTTTTCGAGGCCGAAGGACATTCTTGGCCACTCTCTCCATCCACAATTAGAATTAGCTTTTCTGTCCTTAAGGATTACAGTTTTAACAGTTTTTTTAAGTTATACGAAGTAAAACTTCTGCCATTGTTGTCCTCCAGGATACTGTTTTAAAATATTATATACGTAGAACAACAGGAGCGTTCAGAACCAGTCCCATATCAAGCGTGCTGTGTGATGCTGAAGAATGGCCTCTAGAGCTCCGTAGGCACTACTTACTATTAAAATTCTTAGGGCGCCTTAAGTCGAGCAAAGATTTTTTCGAATTAAGTAAATATAAAATACCTCCCCGATTTCTACTTATCCATTTCTATCAGACCTATTCCAGATTCCAAAGATCTACTTAGCTCATCCCTATTCTATGCCCCCATGGAAAACAATTAATGCCTCCTTCGACTTCTCACTTTTATCATACAATAAAATTACTTATTCGCAAGATTCCATAAAAAAACCTTTTTCATGAGTCTAAATCAAAATATAAAAATTTCCTTTTTGTTTATACTGATGCCTCCAAGGAAATCAAAGACACAGGTTGCGCGGTAACATTTTCCGGAACGACAGTTAGATATTGCCTTCCTGAACTATACTCGGTTTTCTCGAGTGAATTATTTGCTATCCAATTAGCGCTTGATATAGTTAAATTTTTAGATAGCAACAAAATAGTAATTTGTACAGACTCTTTTTCGGCTTTAAAAAACTTACAAAACTCACACCATTCTAACAATCCAATTTCACACACAATAATAAAACAGCTACTCACAATTAATAAACTAATACACTTTCTTTGGGTACCCAGTCATGTTGGAATACCTGGAAATGAATTGGCTGATGCAGCTGCTAAAGAGGCGAGAAATATGTTTCCGGTACCCAACTTACCAATTGTCCTCAGCGACTATCAAATATATATTCAACAGAAGTGCAAGGCTGCGTGGATTTATTATTGGAACAGGATTCCGGATAGTAACAAACTTAAAATGATTTGCCCAAATGGTCAACCATGGTCACTGCTAAACGGCTCTAGGAGGGAACAAGTGGTGATGACTAGGCTGCGCATCGGACACACAAGACTCACACACCAACACCTACTTCAAGGTACTTCACAGCCCATGTGCTCAAGGTGCCAAGTTCCTCTATCAGTAGAGCACATATTTAGTAATTGCAGTCTACACCCTACAGCTGGAACACCCATCTTCAACAAAGACCTGGGTACAATGTTCAAAAACTATCAACCAGATGTTCTGAAGTTCCTCAAGAATTGCAGAATCTTTAATACCATTTAGATAAACAAGAAATCAGAATTTGGTGCCTCTGGCCATGTTGCAGTACACGGCACCTTAAAATAAAATAAATAAATAAAATAAAATATTTAACGGTTTTAAGATGGACAACCTTAAAAGGACACTTTTTTAAAAATATTCGACTATTTAACTGTTTTAAGATGGCGGAAGGATATTCCGACTTTGTTAACGCATTCTACGGGAGGCTGAAGATAGTTTTTCAACGCTAACGACCCCTTCCCGTTTACTCTTTTTGCTAAAAGGGTACGATATAGAAGAGTGGCGGTGGGGTTCGGGACGGGATCAAGAGATGGCTCCTGCTATAAGGACACTGTTTTACAGATCCGCCAGGATCTTACGATTTTTTGAGGCCAAAGGACATCCTTGGCCACTCTCTCCATCCACAATTAGAATTAGCTTTTCTATTCTAAATATGAAAAACTTTGTTTCCAACAAAAACAGTTTTGTGAATCAAAAATTGCTTGAGTGCTCCCTAACATATTCAAAAATAGACAGATACCAGAGAAAATGATCAGTGGTATAAAACTGGACTTGGCAGCAGTACTTATTGAGAAAAATTCAGGCAACTAGGAACTGCCAGAATTTTAAATAAATGTCTACATGAAATGAGCTTAATTCGTTTAATATGAGATCCAGGTAAGTACTAAGTTGTTTCAAAAGTCCTGTTGTTTTTTTTTTAGGTAATTAAAAATTCAATAAATCAATAACTATATAATAACTTTATTCCTTAAAATGATCCCAATTATAACTAATAACTTTATCCCATTGTGATGCAAGATCCCAAATACTTTAATAACTTTAATTTAATAAATTTTTAAAAATGATTGATCATTGCTGTTAAAAAAACTGATTTGATTCAAATTCTAGGCTTTGTTGGTTATCAAAACATTTCTGCCGTAGACAATTGTTAAGGGACCTAAAGAGGTAATAAACAGTGGATGAAAGGTCGGGAGAATATGGTGGGTGGGGCAACGTTTTCCATTAATTTATTCTAAGTCAAATTTGCAGTGTGTGGCTAAGCACTGTCTTGAAGGAGTAAGGATCCTTTTCTGTTATCCAAATTTGGATTGAATTTTCGAAGTTTAGACTAATAGCTGTCTAATATTGAGAAATAGGACTTTGCAGTAATAGCTTGCCCCGACTTAGGAGCTCATAGTGCACAAGGCCTTTGCTTGTCCAGAAATGATCATGAAGAACATCAGGTTTTGAAAATTGTTTTGGTTCTTCATCAGCTGAAAGCTATTGGTATGTTAGCCGAAATGGGTCATTTTTTGATCTCCGAATCAATTTAATTCTCGAATTTCCTGTTTGCAGGCAACTTAAGTTCTTCCAGAACGAGCATCATCTTCAAGCATTTCATCACCTTGGCGTTTTTGAGCGGCCTTGGCTGCCTTCAAACCAAGTTTAAATTCATATAATAAAATTGACTAAATTTGAATTTCAACTCTAACCATTTTGATATACTTCTTTGAACGTTTAGCTGTGACTGGATTAAAACATAATCCCTATTTCAAAGATATTAAACAATATTATTTACATTGGAAAAGGTCGAATTGAAAATAGAATTATAACAGACGGTATAGACCAAATAAATCTTAATTAATGAAAAACTACAGGACTTTTGAAATGGCCTAGTATATGGCTGTTTGTATTTATAAGCTATGGAACTATGAAATTCATACAATAATGATAATGTGTAGTAAATTAAAAAACATGTGAACTTACTTTCCATTAGATTCCATATCTCCTTGTTGAAAGTATGCTGCAAATCTGTGCAAATACTGATCATAGGGAAGAATAGCGTGTGTTTCTGCACCATAAAAATTGGAATACCAAATACCAATCATGGCTAATATTATTGGAATCTGAAATATCAAAAACAGAAAAGCTGTTAACTAAATTCTTTGAATTTCATAGACAAATATAAATAAGATAGTTAACTTTGATAAATACATTTTGCTCAACTGGAGCCGTTTTAAAATGATTGTCTATAAAATGAGCACCAGCCAAAAACCTTTCAAAGTTGCAATATCCTATACTTAGGGCAAGAGAAAGCCCAATAGATGACCATACTGAATACCTACAAATCAAATGAAAAATTACTCTATAGTTTTAAATATTCACTAATTTAAGTCCTAATAAGTGTAATGTTTACTTGTGGATATTTATTGGGGATTAATTTGTAGGGGAGACTGTTGTACCTTGAAAAAATTGACATCCCTCCTGTTATTGTTGCACTATAGCAGAGTTTTTGTGAGTTAAGATAGTCGTGTTTAGTAGCAAATCTATCAGTGTACTTTAATCTCCCGGAGAAGAAAAATTTTTTGTTTTACTGACTTTTCCTGCCCCTAAATATTGTTTTTTCTTGCCACGTTTTTTAAAGTAAGTGATTAATTGTTCGCTCTGGTGTACTATTAGATACCCCTTGGGAAAGTGCCCAATCGATTCGGGATAAAGAAAGAACGAGGACTGATTCACATGCACTTTTTTCTAATGGCATGTCAACTAGTACCTTGAAACCTTAAGGGTCTATTACCTTGAAACAAACCTGTAAGGAGTTTGAAACCTTAGCAGAATACCTAAAAATGCCAAGGAGTGAAATGAATCAAAGTTTTCTAGTTTGTCGTTCAAGTTTCTAATACTATTAATAGGTCATTCAAGTTTATAAAGTTTACTTTTTTGTCAAATAACAAAACGCTAAAAGAAATACACAAAATTGATGAAAAATACAAATACTCTTTTGTTTTCTGGTGCTTATTTTTGGAAATGACTACTGCTGTACCTTGATACAAAAACCTTATTTCGTATTTTGCTAGTCATATTCAAAGAACACTAAAAATGGGGACTTTGATCTCCTACAACTATTGGCTAGTATTACCTAGACAGGCCACCAAAAGAAAAAAACTTATATCAGCTAAATTGGGGATGCCTACACCAAAAATCAGAAAAGTGTTTCAAGGTACAACAATATCCCCTACTCCAACTAGGACAGGAAGGATGGATTATTCTTCAGGTTACCAACCTATTCTAGCCATGGAAAAGTCAAGATTCATTTTGTGGGTCTGCCATAAAATAAGTTTTATGAATATTTATAAACAAATAAATATACAGTAAAGTCTCACTTATACAAAACTCACTTGTAAGTAACATTCAGTTATACAAAAATTTTTTTGTTCCCTGGTGAAACTCCATTTAATCCTGTGTAATGAATTATTCACTTGTGCGATATTCAGTTATACCCAACATCCACTTATACGAAAGTTAATTTGTTCCCCTGGTGTAAATACTATTCAGTTATAAGAAGAGACAACAGTTTTTCCACGAAATGTTTACAGACTTACCGGTTTACAGACCTTGTTATTGATTGACACTATGTACATACTCATAACGTTTCATTAATCAAGTGCACTTTAACAAGCTATGCAGTTTATGGCAGTATCTTGGAACACTGTTCAACCTATTACAATACTAAAGTTCTTTCATAAAGCCGGAGTACATAAGGAAGGATATGTCGATGAATCAAGTGAAGTGAGAGATGATATAGACACCATTGAAGAACCTCCTGAGTAATCCAATGCTCACCTCACTGTAACATTCAAAAATTTAGTTGAATTTAAAAACAACTTGGCAGTCTTTGCATTCCAAAGTGACCAGGAGATCGTTGCTTTGGTCACAAAAACCGAACAAGGTCTCAATGATTCCAATTCTTAAAGATCTGACGAAGAAGAGCCTGGACCACCACCAATATTTACCCTAACGGTTGCTGCATTTGAGGTTGTAAAACGTTCATAATGGAATGTGAACGGCTGTTATATAATGCAACTTCCAGAAAAATTAAGCTATTTAAAATTACGGAATTTTTTAAGACTAAATGAATATGTACTTATATTTTTCAAAAAATGAGGTATGTGATGATTATTTTAATTTTTATCTTGCTTTTTGTTCAAGTTTATTTTAATTCATTTTTAAGTATACATACCTAATATGTACAGATTTACAAAATACATACAATGTAATATGAAACTTGAAAATATAATAATGTACAACATTATCTAACAACAAAATATGTTTAAACAATAAAATTGTGATTTTTTTTGTATGAACAATTTCTTTCATTTTAAAATAGCCACGAAACCTAGTACTATTTAGTTATAAGAAGTACTCACGTATACGAAACATTTTCAGTCCCCCCCCCACTTTTGTATGAGTGAGACTCCACTGTATATATACAGTAGAGCATTGAAAATCCAAACTGAGCTTTGTAAACTGGAGTGAGACAGAGAGGAGGCCTAGTAGTGGCTTAATAATTAGTAAAGAAAAATACGAAGTAGGCATATAGCCATCCAAGTGAAGAAATGCCTGGCAGCAATTCTGCAGTGTGGTGAAGAAGAATAGGGAGGTGGTTTTTAAGGAGTAGGAATCTCACACTGTTATGAAATTTGATCCACTCTGTCTTGTGCAAGATTTTCCTCCTACCCTTACAAAAAATAAAAACATATATAAAACTAGACACTCATTCATTGTTAATTCCAAATGGTAATTTTATAGCTATATTAATGAATAGGTTAAAAACAAATTAGAGATGTTAAAAAAAAATTGAATAGGCTTATAAATTCATGAGTTTGAACAATATTTAAAAAAAAAAAAAAAAAAAAAAAAAAAAAAAAAAAAAAAAAAAAAAAAAAAAAAAAAAAAAAAAAAAAAAAAAAAAGGGTTGAAAGGATAACATTAGAAAATCATTTAGGGATAGATTAATATTTTCAAAACAATTATTGATACATTATAAATTGGTATGTATAAAAATCAATATCATCAAAACAATTATTGATACATTATAAATTGATATGTATAAAAATCAATATCAAACAGTGTAACAAACCCCATTGAAAAAACAGAAGAGAAGTGGTTACAAGGCTGAGGATTGGCTATACTCGACTTCCACATCACTATCATACAAGGGAAACCCTACTACAGGATTTTCCCCTTGCTGGACTCAGCTACAATCTAACATATTCTCAAAGAATGCACACTATATAAAACGTATTTTTTCAGCAAGAACAGATAGAAAGAAAACTGTCATCATTGTTAGGAGATAGTAAAATTAATACAGAAAAAATCATTATGTTTACGTAAAAACACAATCTCCTTAAAAAAAATGTAACTAACTAAAAGGTGAACAAGAAACTAATGACCTTAGATGTCAATATATAATCTACCTACCTACTACTATTAATCTTTCAAATAATAATGGGCAGATTGTAAATATGAGTTATTATTTTTGTCCTTGAATGCATATATAATATATCGAATTGTATCATTCACTATTAAGTATTGAAATATGCAATTCATAAATGTATCCATTCAAGGTACATCTATGTGCGAAAATAAATGGTCATACCATGGAAAATACCATGAAACAAAAAAATTAATTATTTATTAAATTAATGCAAACCTTCCTCCAACCCAATCCCAGAAAACAAACATATTTTTTTCATCAATTCCAAACTCCTTCACTTTTTCCTTATTTGTTGAAACAGCAACAAAATGTTTTGCAATGTGAGCTACCTAAAAAAAAAAAATAAAATAAAATAAATCTAAGAACTCTAAATTGATCGAATCTAGAATATTATAAGGTTAAATAAACATTAGTTAATGAGTTATAAATAATTACTGATTTTGTTGTATACACATTAACTATTCCTATAATTTTACTATTGTAAAGGGAGCATCCTTAGTTCATTAAAAGTAGTTGCCTGAACTAAAAGCTAATCGATGCTCGGTCGTCTTTACTTTTTGGGGTCTCAATTGATGGAGGTTTTGGTTACTCAAGCCTATCTCTATCCCAACCACGTCAGTTAATCGAATGCCAAGAGTACTTAAAATATTTCATCCCCATTTGTATAAAAAAATGTTTCTAAAAGAATATTTTAAATCATAAAATATTAAAGCTGATCTTAAGAAAGATCATAAGAATGATTATGATACTAATTTAGATGATGTTTGGCCAACAAGCAGAATTGTCTTCAGTAGATATTACAATGAAAACAATACTATGGAAATCAAAGTATTAGTTACATTTAACCTGGTATTGTTTATGTCAGCAGAACATTAAATATTTTAAAAAACATTCCATAGCAAGTTCTGATTCTTATTAATTGTTTAAATATATTGCTGGTTAGAAACAGATTTTTAAATGTTACCTAAAATACATTAATATAAACAGTTATCTAAAAAATATTAAAAAATTAAAACTCAACAATGTTAGTTTCATAAATATTTAAAAACCTATAAAAATTAAAATCTAATAATGCTAGTTTCATCAATGAAAATACTTACGCTTCCAGCATATTTTAAAAACCATTCTCTAGCTGTAAAGGCATTTCTTATAGTTTCTCGAGTAGTGAATGTTTTTGAAGCAATTACAAAAAGAGTTGTCTCAGGACAACATTTTTTTAATGTTTCAACGATGTGGGTACCATCAATATTGGAAACAAAATGTGATCTGATACCTATAGAATAAGGCTTAAGAGCTTCAGAAA
Organism: Euschistus heros; assembly: GCA_003667255.2. Taxonomy (NCBI): domain Eukaryota; kingdom Metazoa; phylum Arthropoda; class Insecta; order Hemiptera; family Pentatomidae; genus Euschistus; species Euschistus heros. Next base: position 2,291,110 of record RCWM02000092.1, on the reverse strand, counting down.
CCATCAGAGGGCCCTTGAAAAAAAAAAAAATAATAATAATAATAAAAAAATGAAATCAATAAAATTTCAAGGGACACACACAACTTTCCTTAAGACTTTACTATGGCTGAACAAGTTAAATTGAAAAAATGAAATTTTAAAGATAAAGCTTGATCACACAAGTAAAAAAAAATAAATAAAAAATAATAATAAAAAAATAAAATAAAAATAAATCAATAAAGGAACAAGTGATTTAAATTATATTAATTACCAGATCTGAACCTCCAATGCCAATGTTTACAACATCTGTGATTGGCTTCCCAGTGTACCCAAACCATTCATTGGAATGAATCTGAAGTAAAAAATAAGATAAATAAATAAATTAAAATTTAAGTATACTATTTAATAACTTTTTAACATATAAAAATAACTTAAATAAAAGATAACTTACTCTTTCACAAAAATATCTGATATGATTCAAAGCATCATTAACATCAGGCATAACATCTCTACCATCAACCATTATTGGTTCATTAGACAAATTTCTCAATGCCACATGTAACACTGCTCTGTTTTCAGTGACATTTATTTTTTCTCCTTTGAACATAGCATCTCGAGATTCTAAAACTCCTCTAGTAGTGGCCTGGAAATGAATATAAAGAGATTATAATAAACAACATCTGGCATAAATATAAAATAGTGCTTCATAAATGAATAAAAAAAACAAATGAATGAAAACAAATTTAATTAGGATTGATGAATTAAATGCCACTTCTATTGAGATTATTTTATTTGAAAACTAGTTTCGAATGCTAAACATTCATCTTCAGTTCTAAAACATACAATAAAATTTTCAACACATCAGTACTATGTTACATAGATTATATATACTAAAGTTTTTTAAAAAAGATAAGACAAGAAATCAAGCATAGGCACTCACCTTTGAGGTAACTAAAACACTGAATTTGTGAAAAGTAAAAGGGGGGCAGGTAGGTTAAGTTTTAGATTTACAACGGGGTTTCCCTTATGACTCATTGGGTTTTTTTTCCCGTTCCTATGGGAAACAAATTTAAAATGGGGCTATTGGATATGTTAATATGATCATTTAAACAAAAATCTGGATCGGTTTTAAACGATTTTATTATTTCTAGTGATTCAAAAGTATTTAATTTTAGGCTATTTTCTACTTGATGTAATATTTTTACTCCCGAGTCTTTATTAAATTTGTGGTTATTTTCATTTAGATGGATAGTGAAATTGGAATTTTGGGTCTTATTAGTGTATGCTCTTATATGTTCATTTACTCTTTGATTTACTGATCGTCCGGTTTTTCCCGTGTATTTTCCTTCACAGTCATTACATTTTAATTCGTATACGCCGCTTTTTTGGAAAGGGTCTATTTTGTCCTTCGGTGAAGGGAAGTATCATGACAATGGCTTATCTATTTTAAATGCAGGGTTTAAACCTAATTTTTTTAATTCTTTCCCGACTTTAGCGGATATTGGGCCGTAGTATGGTATCAAAATATATTTTTTAGGGGTAGCTTTATCCTCTGGGGGTGTTTTGTATATATTATTCATAGTTTTTTTATGTATTTGTTTTCTTGAAATATTATCGATTGTGGTTTTACTGTATCCGTTGTTGTTAGTGTGAATCGTTTGTATTTCTTTGTTAAAATTTCGTTCATTTAGTGGTATATTTAAAAGGGGGTATATCATGCTATGAAATGCTGCGAGTTTGTGGTCTCCTGGCATTGTTGTCTATAACTACATCTGTGTGTGTGGGTATTTAATATATACAGGAAACCCTGTTGGAAGGTTAAGCATAGATCCCACCTTCCCCTACAACTGTGCCAAACTTGGCTTCTACATGAATTATGTCCGCTATTTGGACTTTTTTGGTCTTCGTTGCCTGGACTATAGGACACCCAAACAACTATATACACTCCACTTTTTTTCCCACCCAATAAAAATTAAAATTACCAAAACAACATTTTATAGTCTACAGCACCATTACTTCAGTCTTGGAAAGTTTTAGTACAATAATAGTTTTAAAAACAAGGAATATGACATCTATACAGTGAAACCATACAAAATAATCAACTTGTGGTGTTAAATCGAAAAATGGATTCATAATTACCAGTTTAAGGAGCATTTGTAAAACGTCATCATTCACTCTGTTCTTTGAGAAGTCAACTAAGATGTCTCCATCTTCTGGTGTTTTAATTCTTATACTGTAAAAAGAATAATAGTAGTAAGATATGTCTTAAAACCATAATTTTAATGCTTAGTAATCAATAGTCCCTTCACATAATAGGTATACTAACTGAAAGCTAAAAATATTCAGAAACTATATAAAATATAATATTGTCACTGATTCTCTGAGAAAATGGGCATGTAAAAGTACAGTGCTAAAAAATAAACTACTATGATTGTAAATTCAGAGGAAATGGAACATAAAATAAATGCTAATTATAAAAAATATGTATGAGTGTGTATATGGGTATGTGTGTGTGTGTGTGTGTGTGTAAACTGACAACAAACATAAAATTACTTATATACAAAAAAAGTATGCCAAACTTAATGTATGCACAACATACTGATTACATATGTAACTGTTTAAACATTTATATTCATATCTACCTGAGTTGTTTATTGATTTTAACACCCCATATGTAATTCAACCAAGACCTAATTGTATTGTAACCAAGACCTGTAATCCTACCTATTACAAACCAGCTCTAGGCAAAGTGAGAAAGTCAAGAATTATTCCATAAGTTTGCCATTAAATTAAAGTCAATTTCTCAAGCCAGATTTGACCTAGAGCTTTATTTTCATCAAGAATAAGGGGGTACTTACTCAACCCCCCTTGGTCAGCAACCCGTTTATTAATTTAAGTTAAAACAAATCCATCACATCAATTTAATTTATAATTCTTATCAGAGATATATTATCAGTATTAGTATAAAATACTAAATTTCAGTTTGTTTCACTCCATCTGTATTAGCAGAATAGAAATGCCAATAAAATTATGAGAGAAAAACAATATTTACATCCTGTTGTAAAAACAAGTGTAGCATTTGTTATTTTATTAAAATATTTTACAATGTATATTATCTCTATAGTTTTATGTATAAATTATAAAATTAGGTTTGCTATCTAGAATTCAAGATAACAATGGTCAAGGTTAAACCTGAAATAGAAATTTGATTGAATTCCTTTACTTTATCATTTTTTGGATATCAATTATTTTAGAGATTGATACAGATGATTTAATTTTACCAAATATGTCTTATGTTTTATAATTGCTTAGCAAGCTTGAGCTACTTTATTATATATTATTAAATTTATTATCTTTAATCATTCAACCTGAATATCCAAGCAGCATAAGGTTTCATCATCATGTTTTTTTTTTGTTTTGTTTTTTTTGTGTATCATTTTAAAATCGAAAATTAAAACAGCACCATCCAAAGTATCAAAAAAATAATATTAATAATACAAAAAACATGGACTTCTTTCAGTTTTTAATCGATATTTTTTCAAACCACATTTTGTTTTAAATGTAAAATACAACCTTCTTTTAATAAGGGATACTACTCAAAGCATATATAACGAGAAATCAGATTTTTTTTTCTCCTTTATTTGGTTTCATTACATGAAATTCGAAAAGCTAATAAAAAGCACTAATTGAAAATCAGCTCAGGTATAGTGATTCCTCATTATAGTTATTTGTATCAATGATTAGGACAGATATGGCCCCAACCTCTTATTAATCTACTAATAGGTTTCTACTCATTCATCATAGATGGCTCAATAATTCATCATCAAATACGTTATCTCTTTTTTCTAATAAAAAAAAACACAATAACAAATCAATAAACATAAAGGGACAGATAGTTTCCTTTCCAGGTAGTTCATTATTATCAGTATAACAGTGATAGTCAATACTATATTGATTGATTGTATTATATTACAATAAGATTTTTAGGGTTGGTTGAAACCTTTTATAGTTGTTTCCCCAGACTTTATTTATCAAACACCATTTTCAGAGTTGTAAATAAATTATAAACTTTAAAAATTCTTTTATTAAGAAGAAAATTTTTGTCATCTCAGATGGAGTGTAAATGTCTTAAGCAACTTTCTGGCAGTTACTGATCATGATTTGAATAATTTACAATTGCCTTCATTTTGATCCTTAACAATCAGTTCTGCATACATTTAGTCTGCTGCTGAATGATGCTTCTGATGATCTATTGCTGGGAATATAATTTTTTAAAGTTAATTATTTAGCAGATTTTTCCAATCCCTGCGTAAGAAATAATATATTAATCACAATATTATAAAAAACATGCAACAGATGATGAAGATTTAATTTGGATGATGTATTAATTCTTTCATGTCGTTGTTAACCCTGACTCACATCAATCATACACATACTCAGTTCTTTAAAAGCTATAATATCAGTTAATAATGCAATTTTATTTCCATACTTAGTCTATCATTGCTTTAGAAGAAGTAATTTACGCTTCTATTTCTGCTATTTTTTCAGAGATGAAGCAGTTAAGAACAATTATACTCGTATATAGTCCTTGTTTATTGTTTATTTGGGTTTAATGTCCTTATGTACTCCAACTAGGGCAGGAAGGACGGGTTATCCTACAGGTTACCAACCTTTTCTAGCCAGGGTGGGATGGTCAAGATTTATTCGTGGGCAAGCCACGAAATAAATTTTAGGATTCAAACCCAAGACCTTCAGTAACGAGCCCGCTGAGACCTTCGCTCCTATTCATTCAGCCATCGAGCCCCCGTTATACATAGTCCTTCATTGTTCATAAAGTTTTTGCACAATAAGTGCTTCATTTATACATGCTTAAATAATATGCAATGTCAGAACATCATTTTGGGCTTGAGAGTGCCAAGGAAAAACTTACACTAAATCAACTGTTCGCACCAAAACAAAATCCACTAATTTTCTATTCAAAAAAAATAAATCATTCTAGAATGTTTATTGGGTTCAGAGAGCATAGCAAACTAACACAGGTAGCAATATAAATGATTAAAAAACATGTAATTGTAATTTATAATAAATAATCAAGATATATACATTCTCTAACATAAATTCAACCAAGTAAAAATTAATGGATTAACATCTCTGTTCAAATTTTCTCACCGACAGGAAATAATCGGATGACATTAATGAGTAAATACAAATAATTTGTTTGAAAATGAAAAAATTCTATACTCAACCAAATTTGAAAATCCAATAATAGCTATCAATAAGACATTCATTACCACTTAAGAAAATACGAATAGAATATTTTAGACAATTTATTTAATGATTAACCTAAAGAGCTCAAAAATACAAAATAATATATTTTTAGAGTTATAATTTAAAACCTAATTAGAAATTAAATTAGAAAATGATCAAATGTATAATATTTAGGAAAGAAAAATATTATACTAGCCACTCTGAACACTCCTCGGTTTAATCCACATCACACTCAGAAACAACTTCTAAATCAAAAGAGGTGAGTTATTAAACTTTAAATTTATTAATTGAATTTTTCATTAATAACACAATGAGAAACACATGTAAACAATAACATAAATATGAAACAAGTAATTCATAACTGGTTATGACACCAGTTTCAATTAATGTTTACATTTTTAATATACAAAGTAGGAGCATCTAAATAGAATGGTGAAATACATTAAAAAGTAAAAAGTATTATAAAATAAAAAGTAGAAGTAAAATACATAACTTATAAATTTCTAAAATATTTTTTAAATCTAATAATACATTAAGTATTATCATTACCAAAGAACAAATATTTATCATCTTACAAAATAAAACATACCTATATTTATTAAATCGATCAGGATCATCCTTAAAAAGCTCTAATATATTAATTTTTTCTCCATTTCTACAACAATAATCCTTCAGTTTTTTATAAATTGGATCCACTGACAATTTTACCCTTCTATCATTCCACTCCATGGTGATAACTGAGGAAACAAGTCTAATTATCTTGAAAAACTCGTACCAACGCCTTCTATATACCATTTGTATATTAGAAATGTGTAAAAATTGAGTTTTAAAATTTCTAATTTTATAAAAATTTTAAGGTAAACAATAAATTTTAGTTTTAAATTGTAACCCTAGCAACACATGACTAGGGATATGCAGATTCATAGGGTAATCATTTAGCCTTATTCAACCAAACCCTTATGTTTTTCTTTAGGTATACTACCTTTTTTCTACTCCTCATTAATATTTTATCTAAACTAATTCCTTTTATCGTCTCCACTATCAGATATCATATTGTAAAGAAAACGCGGCTTGAGAGACATTACAGATAGAAAACTAGTAAACTCGTCTGACATGAAATTGTTTCCAGTTTTTTTGCACCTATCCATGCCTCTCTGCAACTTCGGATAGGCTGCATTCGGATGAATGACGGAGTTTGCTTGAGGCGGTCTTGAACCCTCGCGGATTTTAGTGGCAATGTAGAAAATGAAGAAGAAACGTATACCATGTAAATGGAGCTGTGTACATAGTTAACATCTTATGGATCCCTTTCCATGATTCATTTCTTGGCATCCTCCGTCTCATGACAAGCTCAGCAGGAGGTCGTAGAGAGCTACTCAGCCCGTTAAGACATTCAAGACTTTTTTAGATCCACTGTCCACTGATTGTTTCTAACCACCTGTCAATATAAGAGATTGTGATGAGCCCTATCATAATCAAAAGCAATGCTCCAGGATCATACGATCCTCCTAATGAGTCGGTGCCACGATCTGCTTAATTTTTCTGGCTGGGCAGGTTATCCTCTAGAGGTCTGGCAATATACTGTACTTCCTCAAGCACTTGTTTATCTACTCCTTCCTCCCTTGTAGATGAGTGATCTCAGAATATCCAGACAAATGTTGCAGATTATCAAGAGCCTTCTGAGGACACTTTCTTTCGATATCGCTGCGTCTATAGCATTGAACACAAGAGCAATCCCAGATCTGTGAATATCGACGGCTTTATTTCCACATGCGTACTGGAAACTGGTCCCTTAGATCCCTCTGTTGACAGAAAGTCCTTGAGAACCTCCCTTTTCCAAATAGTGAAATATTGTTTCTGACAGTGCTTCAGTAAGTAGAGTTCCTTATGCCAACTGCCTATGTTGACGATTTATCTTTATGTTTCTGGAAGTCTTCAAGAAAATAGATGATTGCACGAGACTTAGACAAAATAAGTGATGAGAAGATAAGAATGGCTACGAGACACCAGCAGTCCTTAAGGAAACACAGAAGGGCACATTTAACAGTACACAGAGCCAGAGGATAATTCCGGGTAAGGTCGTAACCTATCATATCTAAATATAGATGTGAAAGCTGCAAGAAGCGAACCAACCCTTTAAACAGTCTTAAGTTATAGCTACAGTATGTCTTATAAAGACAGAAAATATATAAACTTGCACTGGTCAAAGTATGTACTGTTTTTCGCTCAGAATGATCCTAGAGAGGAGTAGAGAATATCAAATCCCGTTACACCACCTATTTGTGGACTTCCAAGCAGCATATGACAGCGTATTGCGTGAACCCCTGTATCAAGCCATGAGAGAGTTTGGAATTCCAGAAAAACTGGTTCGATTGACTAAATTGACAATGATGGAATCCATGTATGTCGTGCGTATTCAAGGCGAAATATCAGAGGCGAGCACCACAACGAATGGGGTGAAGCAGGGGGATGCATTGGCGTGCCTGTTATTTAACATGGCTCTAGAAAAAGCAATAAGGGATTCAAAAATCCAGATAACAGGAACGGTTTTCAACAGAATGGTTCAGATCCTCGGATATGCTGATGATCTAGACATTGTGGGACTGTCTCAGAATGCAGTTCGTGATGCCTTCCTGGCTCTTGAGGAATCAGCCGGACGACTGGGACTTTGTGTAAATGAAACGAAAACAAAATACATGACTAGCACACTTAGTCCCCCGGCAGATTATGTTCAATTTGTAAGATATTCTTTCAAGCAAGTGGAAGAGTTCATCTACTTGGGGACACTTGTAACCGCGGATAGTGAAACATCAAGAGAAATCGAGAGGCGAAAACTCATTGCCAACCGATGTTACTATGGTATGGGTGGATTCTTTCGAAGCAAATTTCTGTCAAGAACTACACAGATGCGACTGTAAAAGACACTGGTAAGACCAGTACTAACTTACGGCTCGGAGTCATGGGTAGTCTCTCGATTGGACGAACGAAGCCTACTGGCCTTTGAAAGAAGAATTCTGCGGTGCATTTATGGACCTAAGAGAGTCGGGGAGGCATACCTCAGAAGAACTAATCAAGAAGTGTATAACCTCCTGGAAGGGTCAGACATAATGAGACACGTGAGACTGGGAAGACTGAGGTGGGCCGGCCATGTTGCTCGTATGTCGGAGAAATTATTGATGGAAGATATACACATGACAAGGAGCAGAGGGAGACCCCGCCTTAGATGGATGGACGGCGTAGCGGAGGATGCTAGGAGGATCCTGGGAGTCAGGGATTGGAAGGGAGCTGCCCAACGACGAGCAGACTGGCGGAAGTTGTTAGAGGATGCCAGGGACCAGTAATCGTCTGTCGAGCAATTGGAAGAATAAGAAGATTGATAAAGTATGTAAAAACGTCGACCCTAGTGACAGTTGGTGGCTAGAAACTACCTTCGACGATGAATCGACAGCACATTTTATTCCACTTTTCAATAGCTTTCCAGCCTTGCTCCCTGTTGCTTATCTAGGTTAGAAGAATAGAACCCAGCAGGTCTTATTCATATGATTTCCAGAATTCTATGCCGTTCAGAAACATTTAAAAAAATCACATTAGAAAGATAGAAAAATAATTTTATTTCACTAAAACTAAAATGCGTTTTGATTATCGGTGTGATATAAACTATCAAATAACCAGTGGCGTACCCCAAACGATAATTGCTTCCCGATAGCTTAATGAGAAATATAAGAGTAAAGAAAACTACAACATTAAACTTTAAAATACTGTAACGAAATTGGCGAGAGCAGCCGTTGCTATGCAACGGTAGATCTTCTAGAACGTATGGCTTCTCGTTGCTATGCAAAATGGTATTGCATAGAACAGTAAGAATAGTGTGAAACTTTGTACAAAAAGTCATGTTTGTTAGTGCAGTGTAGTAAGTGTTCTAGTTAGTTCTAGCGTTCTTGGTCTGTTCTATGTGTACGCAATTGTTTTATGTTATATTTAATTGTTAATAAATCTTTTGTGTTAAGAAACCCCCTGTTTATTACAATTGGTGTCAGGTGTGGGGTACGTTTGTTAACAAATATAATTTGTGAAATCAGGATGCCTGTTAAGGGAATTCGGGAATTGCGTGTATCAGAACTGAGGGTGGAACTGGAGGAGCTGGAACTGGATACTGGAGGTACGAAGACGACGCTATTTGAACGGCTTTATCGTTATTATATCAGTCAAGGTATAAATCCCGAGACATTAGATTTCGAAAATGATATTTCAAAATCTATCAGGAAGCTCTCGACGGAAATAACTAACAAAATCGATGATTGGAGGACAAAACTTTTTACTGAAATGTCCGATCGACTCGAAGTGTTCTCGCGGGAGGTATCTGGCCTGCGGAGTGGTGATAGTGAGATCACGAATCTTCAAGAAAAATTAGACGCGTTGACCGAGGACTATAGTAAAGGTGAATTTGATAATGTCCAGTCTATTGATGAACATGAGGCCGAAAAAGAGACTGATGATGAAACTGGGAACCAAAAACAAAATGAAAATGATGTGAAAGAAAGAAGGTATGTAACTGTGAAGGAAGAAGAAATGTTGCCTCAATTAACAAATCTGGGAAGATGTGAGGTAGGAATAAAAGAAGAATATGATGCGAGTGAATTGCTGAATCCAGTGACAGCTGATGGCCAGACTGTCTTAATCATCGTTATTGGAGAATACGGTAATGTAGAAGAAAGGGAAGAATTCTTTAAGAAAGAATATGCCATTGAATGTAAAAGAAAACTCAGGAATGTAATAGCAGAGAAAACAAATGATGATGTTCCAATCAGGAAAGTTAAAGTACTAGATTTAGAGAATAAGAGTAATTTCGATAAACCACCTAAAAGGAAAAGAAAAAGAAAACACAAAACGTTTATAAAGAGGCGCCATAGATCTAAACATGACTGAATAGCTGTGATGTTTAGAAAGAAAAGAGAAAAGATTGGAACAGAGTAGAACAGAAGAAGAAATTGTCCTGGAAGATGAGACACGAAAGGTATATGAAGAACTGATGCGAAAGAAGAAGAAACCAGGCAATCCAGGAAGGAGCAAAATATTTCTAGAGGAAGCAGCAACATGTCAGAAGGAAGCATAAGCATGCCAGGAGGAACCAGAAGAGTTACCGAGGAATTAGAAGCGTTTCTAGAGGAAGCAGAATTCATGGAGTAACCAAGAGTGTGCCAGGAGGAAGCAGGATTGCTCCAGGTGGAAACAAAAGCATTCCAGGAGGAATGCTATTGAGGAGGGGGCAGTGTAACGAAATTGGCGAGAGCAGCCGTTGCTATGCAATGGTAGACTCTTCTAGAACGTATGGCTTCTCGTTGCTATGCAAAATGGTTATGAATATAACAGTTAGAATATTGTGAAACTTTGTAAGAAAAGTCGTGTGTATTGCGTGTGAAGTAATAAAACAGGATGTGTTCTAGTTAGTTCCAGGGCTGCTTGGTCTGTTCTGTGAGTACGTAATTGTTTTATGTTATATTTATTTGTTAATAAATCTTGTGTGTTAAGGAACCCCCTGTTTATTACAATACGTTATTTAGTGTTTGAAGAAGAAGGCCACGTGTGTTCTCTAACCTCAAACTGATAAGTGATAGTTTTTAAGTTTAATTCCAATTTTCAGTGAAATAGTGTAAACCGAACGATAAAGACGTGTTTACGTGTAGGATTACCGGCTGTTTGCAGCCAATTAATAAGTAGAAACTTTACGAGTATCATTTTATTTTTTATATTCTTTTATTTATTTTTTTTTATCTGTTAACATTACTTAATAGCCAGGAGGGAATCCAAAACAAAATGACGTCGGAGAACGGGGGCCCTGGGCCCCCCATCTCTGATTATAATGCTAATGAAAAACTAAACATCAACCAGGCAAATATAAAGTTGGATCCTTTAAAAATAGACAGCTTTAACAAGATAATGAGGGAAACAACTTATATTAAATCTAATAATAATAACAAAAGATCAATAATTAGTAATTCAGCCCAAGCTCACACAAAAGTAATTATTAAAGGAAAAAACGAAATTATTAGTGAAAGGGAAAAAAGACGAACTGCCTTAAGACAAAATCTCATTAATAATCGATACGGCCCCGAAGACTGTGGTCCTTTTAAGGTATGTATTGAAAGCAGTGAGAAAAATCTAGGAAATGCCCACCCTATGCTATTTGGAAAATGGCTTTTCCAAGATAAAAAATTTCATAACCACACCAAATTGGAAATTCGAATTTCTGGCCGAAATCGAATAAAAATCGCACGTTCTACTAAAGAAATAGCTAACTACCTAGTCGAATGCGAAATATTAAAAAAGGAAAATTTATTCGTATATATCCCAGACTTTTTTGTTAAAAAAACAGGTGTCATCCGTGATGTAGATTTAAATTTAACTGACGAAGAAATATTAGAAAACATGCAATCAATAATAGTCCCAATAAAAGTAGAAAGAATGAAAAAATATGAAACTTTAAACGAAACAATAAAAATCACACCACTCTCAACTTGCGTGATAACTTTCAGAGGACAAAAAATTCCAGATTCTATTACAATTTACGGAAGCTTTTGTAGGGTTAAACCGTATATTCCACAAATCAGGCAATGTACGAGTACTAATTGTCTTCGCTTTAATCACTCTCTCTGCAGCTTAATGTAAAGGGAAACAAAGATGCTTCAAATGCGGAAATGAACATTTAGCCTAGGACTGTCCAAATTCCAACCAAGACCCAGTATGTGTTCATTGTAAAAAAAACCACCTCGCAAATAGTAAAGAATGTGAAATATTTAAAAAACTTAAAGAAGAAAATATAAAAAAATTTACTGAACAATCTTACGCATCTGTTGTAAGTACTAATCGGTTTGAAATACTGCACGTACTGAAGGAAGATGAAGATAATGAAGCTTTCGCAGTGGTGCTTTAGCACCAAACCCTAACCGTCGAAAAATATACTATAATATTGCTATTATATATAGAAAAAATCGGAAATACTTTGTTCAATATAGTTCAAGAAAATCTCGATATTGTAGAAAACTTAAGCATGGATTATGAAAACAACCCTGATATGGAATGACAGACAATAATAACAAAAATATAACTGAATTAGGATAAAATAAGAAATATATTAAAAAAATAATAATAAATAAAAAAAACAATTTAATACGAATATGATAGACGACTCAGTGCGAATTATGCAATGGAATATTCGATCGATTACAGCAAATAGAAATTGTTTAGAATTTATCCTAAGACATGACGGAATAGATATTGCCCTATTATCAGAAACTTGGCTAAGGAAAAATCATAAATTTAAAATCCTTGAATACGATATGTTCCAACAAAATCGAGCAGACAGATATGGCGGAAGTGCAATTCTGATACATCGAACTATGAAATTTACACAGATTCCGATCACGAACCACTGGGAGGATCGTATACAGATTTGTGCGATAAGGGCCTATTAACTTCCGGTGTGATATCTATCGCATCCATATACGTAAAACCAGATCAAAATCTTACCTCTAGAGAATGGAGTAATATTTTCAACCAATTACCGCACCCTTTAATAGTTGGAGGGGACCTAAATGCTCACCGTCAGGCCTGGGGTTGCAGTTACCGTGACAGAGCAGGTACCGAACTCATAGACTATATTGACCAAGAAAGACTTTGCTTCTTGAACAATGGAAAACCGACCCTTATAACAAGACCGGGTAGAAAGTCATCGGCTCCAGATATTACCCTAGCTTCGGCGAGTATAACACCTTTGATGTATTGGTCGGTCTTACCCACAGAATACAGAATATAATAGAAGCGGTGGGTAGGTGGGGGGAGATGGCTCCCGGCAAGGAGCGCTATCCCCACCACCTAAACCCCGGCTGTCCCTATCAGTACCACTGTTTTTCCCGTGTTTTTTTTGGAACAATTGCTAATTGTTAGGTCTCTGTTGTGTGCATGTGTTTTTTATTTCTCAATTGGATTAAATAATGTCGTGTTGTGCCGCGTTTGGATGTTCTAGCAAAGAGTCCAACAAGGATTTAAACCCTCCAATAACCCTTCACCGGTACATTTTAAACGTACACAGTTTAGTTTTTCAATAAATTGAGAAACAAATCTTTCTTCCCTTTCGCCACAGTAAAAATATGTTCAATGTGGAGCCTTTTTAACTTTATTGTTAAACTTCCCTATATTAACAATAATAGATATTGTAACCACATAGTACAGAATATTCTGTATATTCAATTAGGATTGATAAATTAATTGCTAATTCTATTGAAATTATTTTTATTTGAAAACTAGTTTCGAATGTTAAACATTAAACCTTAAGAAGACGTTTTACATCAATAATATAGTTTTAGATTTTACCTTGGATTTTAGATTTTGGAACAGTTCCAATTTTACCTTTTATTTTTTCCTCAGCTTCCCTTCAGTTGAAGAGGAACGAAATAAGTGGGTTCAAACCATGAAGCAAGAAAAATGTAAGCCAACAAATACAAGTGTTATTTGTTCAAAACATTTTAAAGAGGACGATTTTGACAGATCTTCTCCATTTCGAGTAAATCTAAATGGTGCAATTCAGTCGGTTTTTTGATTTCCCAGATCATTTGAGACAGACGATTATAAAGGTATATATAACTTTCTACGTTTTCCCCCTGCTTTACCAACATACGTAGGTATTTAAACTTAAAAGTTTAATGTTGAATTTTTTTTTTTTTTTAGGAAAGGGGACCAATAGAAAGGCTTGCGACCCCGTTGAAAAATATTAGGTCTCCAAATAAAAAGAGATTTAAAAAATGTTAAAGATCACTAATAAAAACATAAACGAGCTCAAAAAAACAACTTGATGAAAGATCTGTACAGCTTCGAAATACAGCTGATTCATTAAGCTTCACTGAAAATTTACTTTCTAACCACAAAAAAAAAATACAGGTTGAAAAGAAAAAACAAATTTATAACCTACGCCGAAACGTTTTGCCGTATAAGAAGAAAAACTGTGCCTACAAATACAGTCTACAAAAACTGTGCATAGAAAAAGAAAATAACTAATTAAATAGAGAATAGAAAATTTGCTTTCGTTACTTCTAGAATAATACCTTGGGAGACTCTTTTCTAGATTTTCACATTTTTTAGAAGATGGCTCTCATTACTCATTATTAATAAGATCGATCGGAATGAGATTTTTTAAAGTTCGAATCCACCATTTTTTGAAAAATATCAATGATAATATTCATAAAAATAAAATAAGATCGAAAATTAAGAAATTAGTCATTTTCTTTTGGTAATATTCTGTTTTATTTTCGTTCTTAAACGACCTACCTATGCATGAATGTGATAAATTTCTGAACAATTTGATGGAATCAAATAAAATTCGTAAGAGTTGAAGCCTAAATATTAGATGATAAAGTTGTAACTAAGTCTGAGGTGGAGCAGCCCGGGGTGGAGGAGGTGGGGGGAGAGCCGGCTGAACTGGAGCCACGGGGGCCGTACGGCTTTGCTGTCTCTGCCGCTTCTACTATATTCTGTATTCTGTGGTCTTACCTGAAATCTTAGGATCAGATCATTATGCGATTTTGATAAAAATAGATTTGGCGAATGAAGACAAAATTCAGAACACAATGAAAAAATGGTTGATTAACAAAGCAAACTGGAGCTTATATACACAAATAGTTGAAGAACAAGTAAATATCAGATCTCCGAACAACTATAAAGACTTATTAAATATTATCAACGAAGCGGCAACACTTAGTATTCCGAGGAAGATCAGTGGCAAAAGGAATCGAAATAAACCAGGTCGCACACCCAAATACTGGTGGGATGACAGCTGCACGGTCAAATGGAAACAAAAACAAATAATATTCCAAAGATACAAAAAGGACATGAACGCTACAAATTATATTGCCTGTAAAAAAGCCATCGCAGAATGCAGAAGACAGTTCCACGATAAAAAGCGAGAGTTGGTATGAATTTTGCAACTCTTTAAACCACGAAACTCCAATAGGACAGGTATGGAACGGTATCAGAAGGCTTAAAGGATTGGCCGTTAAACATTGCACAATAGATCAGGCTGTTATGGAGGATTTCATAAGCATCATTGCCCCACCGTCGATACCAGAAAACATAAGAATTGAAGATATTCCAATTGAAGAAAACCCCGAAATAGATGAACCCTTCACAATCGAGGAATTAGAAGTGGCTATATCTTCTAATACAAATACAGCTCCAGGATACGATGGGGTTCACTACCCCATGATAAGACAACTCCCAGCCGATGCTAAAGGGCAACTCTTGGAAATTTACAACGTCATATGGATAAATGGAACCAAAATACCCCAATGGAATAATCAAACTGTCATACCAATCCGAAAACCTGGGAAACCACCAGATAAATCTACGTCTTACATACCTATTGCATTATCTTCGTGTCTTCTCAAAACATTCGAACGGATGATTAAAAAGAGGATGGAATGGTTTTTAGAAGAACGTAAAATAATTCCGGACTTTCAACACGGATTTAGAAGAAGCCATAGCACGTTCGATAACATCACCACAGTTCTTAGCGATTGTCAACAAAACTTGGCCAAAAATAAAACTACAATAGCAGTATTCGTCGACCTAGCTAACGCATATAATAATGTAAATATTAAAATTTTAAAAGATGTAATGATGAGAGAAAAAATTCCGAGCAAAATAACAAGTACAGTGTTAGGCCTCATAGAAAACAGAATAATTTATTTTCAAGTAGGAGGGAAAATACAAGGACCGAGAGAAATCGTTGCAAGTTTACCACAAGGCGCTGTTTTGAGCCCATTATTATTCTCAATATATACAGCATCACTGAAAAAATTAGAAACTAAAAATATAAAGATTTCACAATTCGCGGATGACATCACGGTATATGGAGTAAATAACGACTTTAAGGGAGCTAAGGAAATAATGACTGTGTTTTTGGATAAATTCGCCAAATGGAATGATGAATTGGGCCTACCTGTGGCTGAAGACAAATGTGCTGCCATGATACTGAGCAGAAAAAGAAACACACCCCAATCGGAACAACTAAACATAGAACCTTTTCAGATTAAAACATGTAATACATTTAAATTCTTAGGAGTAGTAATAGACCGCAAATTATTGTGGAAACCTTACATGCAATATATTGAGGAAAAAACCGAACAAGCTATGAATGTCCTTCGGTGTGTGTCAAGAATAAAATATGGAGCTCATCCCGGTATTTGTATATTAATATTCAGGGCCCTGATCCTATCACGTATAGATTATGGGAGTATTTTTTATGACAATGCTGCAAACTCTCATCTAAAAAAACTTGACCAGATTCAATTCAGAGCTTTAAGATGTTGCTTAGGTGCCATGAACTCCACCCCGACCAACGCTCTTTTAATTGAAGCGGATGTAATGCCACTGAAAATAAGAAGAGAAAGGCTAGCAGCCAAATTTTTAGCTCTCAGTTAAAGTAACACAGATCACCCAGTTACTAAATCCCTCCACGAGCTGGCTCCGTACCTGTTTAATAACAACACCTATACCCGAAAGAAAACTCCCCTACTAATTCGAATGTTAATTAGACTAAGAGAATTGTCATTAGGAAATGTTATATTACAAGATAAAGAAAACATTAATTGGAAAGCAGTTATTAAAAAACTAAATATAGTAACCACATCCGACAAAATTAGATGAACATCCTGAATATGTTAGAGAGTGTTATGAAACAGGGCGATCCCCTGTTGCTTGCACAATATATACCGATGGCTCAAAATCTGAAAACAATGTTGGGGCAGCAATAATAGAAGTAAACTCCAATTATCAATTGAAAATAAAATTGTCACCCATAGCCACAATCTTTACTGAAGAAGCTTTAGCCATTCTTGAAGCCTTAAAATATATAGAAAGCATCAATCATGAAAAGACGATAATTTTATCAGATTCGTTAAGCGTTTTAACAGCACTAAATAGCCCCGAAAAGACCGGCGGACCTATTATAACATTCATTAAATTACTCCTGTTTAAATTAAAAAGAGGTAACAGAACTGTTCATTTAATATGGGTCAAAGGCCATAGCGAAAACCGCTTCAATAAGACCCAAACTATGCTATCACAAGTACAGACATAATTGCCCATTGCAGGAATATCCATAATAAAAGATGGCAAAAACAATATGATGACTCAAAACATATTAAGGGGCGTTTCTATTCTAGCGTTCAACCAAAAATTCAAACCAAAGCATGGTTTCAGAAAATAAACAGACCTAGAAGATTTTTCACAATCCTGTGTAGACTTAGATTCAACCACAACCGGCTCCCCTACCATCTACATAAAATTGGCATTATAAACAACAATAGTTGCAGCTGCGATAATACTACAGTATCTGACCCAGATCATGTAAAATTGGCATGCAAACTATACGAAGAAGGAAGAGAAAAGTTAATGGAAACACTGGTGTACAACAAGGTACCGCTCCCCACAAAAGTGAGCCAACTGGTTTCAAATACTAAAAATTTGGAGGTGCAAGACAGTATTGTTCAGTTTATTCTTCAACACCAAATTGAATTATAGATGAATAATAAAAGATGAATGCATTTTTATGTGGCAGATGTGGATATACACAAAGCCAAAATAAATAAATTTAAAAAAAAAACAACAAAAAAACTTTAAAATATATTAACCCTTATCCTGGCAGGTGTCTCAATGTTCACCATCAATGAGCCGATTTCCGCTATATTATTTTAACTTCCAACCAATGTTGCCTGTTTTATGACTTTATTTAATATGTTTAAACAGTTAACCAATGTTTCTGTACAAAAAAATAAAATAAAAACACATGCAAATCGACCTTAAAAGTGACAGTGAACTGACAGACACCAAAGGTTCAAAAAAAATATAATTGTCTTGTAATTTATGCTATAGCTATTTCAACTTATTTGAAACCTCTTATTTTCTTACAGGAGCGGTCAATTGCGTATTATCTCACAGGTAACCACAATTGTTACTGGTACAGTTAATGGGGGGGGAGGGCAATTCCGGCAAGTTGCTGCTCCATATAGCCTAGCCGGTAGGGCTGAAAGTAAACGCAGCAATGACCAAATGCATGGTGAAAGAGGAAATCACCTGGCCTGTTGAGGAAAACATTTAGAGCTGTAAAAGTGGTGCATTGTTTAATTTGAAGCAATGTATGAAGACGTCAAACTAACCTATACTAGGCGCTAATAAATTTATATAAGGAATCATTAGGTTAATGTTGTTAAGGAAGACTGACCTATATTCATATGCTGAGAACGAATTCCTTGAGCTTGCAGAACAAGATAAACTTCAAGAAATTTGTATATGAATAGAGGAGGAAGGTGGGAATAACCCACTCCAACATGGGAAGAACAAAGAGGCCAATGGGAGAAGAATAAGAAGAGGTCTTCCTCAGTCACTTCCTAGATGGTGATGAAGCAGGCAAAAGATAATGTTCAGACCGTTAGCAGAACACCGTTCACCGGTCAGCGTCATATTTTACCATATTGCTGTCCCTACAAATACAAATCCTATGAATTTGTAAAACAAAACATATTGTTAAGTGTTTTATGACAAAGAGGTAACTTAACAATGCGTGTTCTAACTTCCTTTCATTGTGATAAAGTTCAGACAAAGTAATAACTTACAGGAATTCACACTAGAAGGCTAATGACGGTTATCTTTTTAGTACTCAGTGTTGCCACTGGTGCGCGTGCCGATGCACAGTGGGACGAATGGCCTATCTAGGAAGAAAAAAGTCATAATGGAAATTAATAAAACTATTGTGATAGGTGTATAGCTAAGTAGTTTATGGAACATTATCAAAGGTTCTTTCGTCTTTTGGAGGTGGATTTCAAGGTAAAAAGAACGATCAATGTAGTACCTAACTCGACAGGTCAAATTTTGTTAAAACCATTAATTCTTTCAATCTAAATTTGTGTATCATCCTATTGATATTTTTTCATTATTATTTTATAATTAGTGAATATAGACGATCGTTATACCAGGAAGCTATGCTCAAAATAAGTTTTTTATAATTTGACCTATTATATAATTTTTTTAAAAGTGCCTTAAACTAAAGCATTTTTTAAACTAAAAAGATCCATTACTAATAAGTACCCCAAAGTACCTCTCTGAAATTCATGGTACAGGTGCCTTAGAAGGTATATGAAATAATCATGAAACATTTAGCTGCTTTTATCTGCTTTCTCGTCTGAAAACGAATTTTCAATTTCGCGAAGAGAATTATTTCGTATTTGGCTAAACTGTAAGGGCATTGATTTAATATGTATTACTATATTTAAAACACTTAAATTAGAGGATATCATACCAACATCTATAGCTACACTGAAGAGATATTTAAAATTAGTAGTTACGAAAATTAAAACGAAATAATAAGAGGCTGAAAAACGCCGGAAAGTTATTAGAAAATCACTCTTATAAGAAAAAATCATTTTATAAACGTTTATAAAGTTACAATACACACAAATACATAAGAATGGATGTATATATGCATGTTTTTACTGTATGTATTGAATTTTCATTTAGATAAAAAATCAGTTATGTTAGTTTGTTTTTTACTAAGGAGAAAAAATGTGCAATCGAAATTAATGAAACTGTTGTAATAGGTGTAAACGGAAGATTTTTATAGAGCAGTATTAGAGTGTTTTTTTGGTTTTAGCTGTGGGATTACCAAGTAAAAACAAGGATGTAAGTAGTATCTAACTCGACAGGCCACATTTAGTTAAAATTATTGATTCTTTTAATTGAACACTCTGTATAATCTTGTTGATATTTTTTCATCGTTAGTTTATAGCAAAAACCAAGAAAAAATAAGAAAACATTACCCATTACAGACATCGCAGCAGACCTTTTTAAAACTACAGATAGTAATTATTCTTGCACCTCATCCACCGATGATTCCTCTGGGGAAGATGTGGACTCTTCAGAAGATGACAACAGAGAGTGATAGTGAAGGTAGCACGAATATGTCAATTGCAATGTCAAATGTTTTCTGATTTAAGGTTTACAAAAAACAGTTATATTGTTTCAAGATTCGTCTAATATATTATATTCTTTATTGTTGTTACTTATGCGCTTTGATTTCACCTTATTTTAACTCCATTGTTTATGTAAATCAGGTTGCTGTGTCTATTTATTTAAGTCAGACTTTTTTCCTCCTAGATACAAAGTCGGAAATATCTTCCATCTTTTTCAAAATATCATGAACACTTTTGATCATCAATTCTTAATTCAGTGGATGGCACTTTAACACTTTCACCTTTTTCTATTCGGTTTTTATGGGTTAATTTTTGTTTAAGCATAAAAACATTTTGTATTTTTTTTTTTATTATTATTTTTTGTGGCATTTCGATAGTTCCTATTTGAATGGAGACTAAGGGATAACTGAGTAAATAGTAAATAGTAAATAGTTTTGCTTAGTAGGCAATCAGGTTAGTAATAATATCACAGAAAGATTTGAAAACAGTATCGCTTCATAATATGAATTGGATTAGTACCCCGGAAACATCTCATATATACGATACCAGCTTGACGTGTTTTTTCATTCATTACTTTTTTAGATAATTAAAAATAATTAATGAATAATAATAAGTATAAATAATTACCTATTATGTAATAATTAGAAACGATCTAACTAATTTTTATTAAATTAACATTATACAAATAATATTAATGGTTAAAAATTAAACCTTAAAAAACAAAACGGAACCACGGATAATGGGGGCCTGCTGTATAGTATTTTCCTTATAGTTGTGACTTGATTGGTTTTATTTTACATTATTTAAACTCTATTGTTATGTAAATCAGGTTGCCAGGTCTGTTTAAGCGATACAGACTTTTTTCCTCCTAGATTGGTCATTCGTCCCACTGTGCGATGTTACCGCTACAATATTATAAAAAAATATATATAAACGATATTTATTGGCAGAGGCCCTTTCAACAGGGCCATACAAGAGGCCCAGGTCCTGCAAGGGCTGTAGCGCGCCCAAGAACAAACAAACATTTATTGGCAACAGTGGCATTTTTTAATTCCAATTAATTTGATTTGGGTAATCAGGGGTAAGCATACAGAGAATCTTTTAATAGGATCTGTTTTTTTTTTATCCAAACCTCCGACTTTAATGAAAATCAAATAAATAAACAATAAGTAATACAGGTCTTGTTTTGTCTTTCGGCATTTGAAGAACTATCTTCTTCGCCATTTCTGGAAGTTCTATGTTGTCTGAAGGCACTTTTGATACATCACGAGTGTGAAGGAAACACTGCCGGCAGTGGACGCTTGCATTTAAAAGGACAAGACTGGTTCTCCTCCCATTACGCTTTAACTGTTAGTTAATTTATGTAATCATTTAGAAATTAATTATCTTGCTTTAAAATCATTATCAGGTTTTAACCATTGACAAACATTGAGTCATCCAAAAAAATTGTTTCAACAAATGATTTGTTTTTCTTGGCAAAACCAATTTTTTTTTAATTTAATTTTTCATGATAAATTGCTAATGGTGCTCTGATTAGATGATAATTTTATTGAGATACTATCTTTTTTTTGTTAATTATTTTAACCCTCACTTAAGAACAAAATTAGACAAAATAACGTTGAACATTCTTACAATAGTGTACCAGGAGGTATCTATCTATTGTACATTTTTTTTTCAGTTTATCTGCATCTTACGATTCATGTAATTCTTTTTAAAGTACAATAACCCAAGCTGCAAATAATTCATGCATAGTTTTAGAGCGATTCTTGTTCATAAACAATTACACGAATTTTCGGCATCAAGCGGGAATGCAATGTTATAGATGTAGGAGGGATTCCGAGGATTTATGGTTTGATAGAGGAAGGAGGCTAGGAAGTAATTTCTGTGGGATGAAGGATAAAGCCATTTTAACTGTATACATAGATGTGATGTGTGGGAGGCTTTTGGAACCCTAAAGATAAACCTAAAGAAACAGTTCATTAGTCTTCTTAGCTTACTCTCGAGTTCCGCCGTCAACCCACCATATGCCAAACAGCTATAGTCAAAATGGAGGAGGATAAGGGAAGAAACCAAGAGTTGGCGAGAAGGTTTCGGAAGGGAGTTCTGGGAAGAATGGAATAGTTTAAGGATAGATATAGCTTGTCGAGAAATTTGAGGGATATGAAGTTTCCATGAAAGGGTTTGGTCGAAGGTAATACCTAGGTTTTTAATTGTAGAATGGAAATGAATAGGTTGGGAGTTCATAGACAGGATCGGGAGGTGGGGATTTCCGATATTGGGGATTTAGAGATCTCAAATGGGTATTAGAACCTATGATAACAGCCAGCGTTTTTTCTACATTTAATTTTAATTTGATATCAGTGGCCCACTTGCAAATTCTATTAAGGTCCTCTTGGATAAGGGAGAATGATTTTATTAAATCAGAGGGATGGAAGGATAGATCTGGAAATCATCCGCATATAGATGGTAGGAACAATGGTGAATGGAATTTGGTAGATCATTTATGTAGGCACAAAAAAGGGTAGTAGAGACACTGGAACCTTGGGCTACCCCTGATGTCAACGAAAGAGAAGAGGAAAGTGGCTGGTATGGTATGGATACTATTTGAGTTCTGCTCTGGAGGAAGGAATGAAATCAGAGGAGAGAGCTGGAGGAAAAAGATAGGGCTTTTAGTTTTGTGGGGAGAATAGAATGGTCTAGGGTGTCAAAGGCTTTAGTAAAGTCTAGAAGGATGAGGACAGTTACTTTTCGTTCGTCAAGAGCAGTCTGTATGTCATTTGTAATTTTTGTTAAGGCTGTCTGAGTTGAATAACCAGGTCGGAGCCCAGATTGGAACGGATTAAGGATATGAGAGTTTTCTAGGAAATTGGAGATTTGTGATTGTACTAGTGTTTCAAGGGGTTTGGACAGATTGGAAAGTATTGATATGGGACGGAAATCGTTAAGTGAAGATGGGTTAGATTTCTTTTGGAAGGGTTTTATTTTAGCTTTCTTCCAGGGTGATGGAAAGGTGGAATTTTGCAGAGAATAATTATATATATGTAAGAGAACTGGAATGATAGTAGGAAGGCATAATTTGATTAATTTTAGTGGAATACCATCATGTCCAATAGCTTGTGTATGACATTAGAAAATGTCATCAATGAGGTCTGAGGGTGTGGTATAGGAAAAGTAAAAATTGGAGGAGTTAAAAAGAGGGCCGTTTGGAGCGTAGCTGGCGGAAAGAGATAAAGAGTTTGATGATAGTAGGATTCATTGTAAAAAAAAAAAAAAGTAAACGTGCTGCTGAATTGTCAGGAATATGTGGAAGCAATTGAAAAAAAAAAAAAAAAAAAAAAAAAAAAGTGGAAGGGAGTCGAAAAGGACTTATTGTAATTAAGAATTGAGAAGTATCAATTTTACTCGATGTGTACTAGGTAGCAATTATGGAAATTCGTGATAAATGTTTCAGATATGACAATGAAAAAAATTCTGATATCACAACCACAAAATTTTGCAACTCGATTTAACAGTTCATAGGAAAAGGCATTTTGTAGAGGAAGAAAATCATTATGTATTACTTTTAAGATCAATCGGCCAACTTTGTTTTAAAATCCGAATCACCATTCTCGAAATGTTAATGACAATTAATTAACCAAAGAAAAAAATACGCTCTACAGACAATAAAATTATTTCATTTAAAGGTCAGTAATAATAAAATTAACTTTGTAAATGTTTTAACTGTAAATAAATAATTTAGTCATGTTAAATTGTCATATTTCTTCTCATTTTATTCCAACTACAAGCAGAACCACGGCATGGTTAGTAGTGTGGAGTCAAGAACTAGTGTGTGTTAAAATGGCGGAAGTGCATTGCAGGCTGGAGCCATTTGTAGGGTCGAAACCCTACCTGGTGCCGCTTCGACTCTGTTTTATAGAGGTGGGCAAAGTAGTTCCTCTTAGGGAATAGTTCCTTTTGAGGTAGTTCATTCTAATGAACTAGTTCAAATGAACTACATAGTTCATTTTTAAAAAGAACTATGGAAATGTACTGAACTAAGAGAGGATTTGAACTATGGAAAAAAGGGAGGGAACTGAGATGTCAAATGAACCATACTGAAATAAAAAACACTTCTATCTTATTTCTGCATTTATTTAATAAAATATCTAAAATGAAACTTATTTTGATAAGAGGGAAATTTTTTTTTGGGGGGGGGGGCAAAAAACCCAAACTTTTTAAACTTTTTCAGATTTTTGAAATAACACAGAAAAAAAATGGTTTCATGTTATATTTACCAAACTTATAAGAGTCCAAAACACAGAAATGGCTAATCCAATCAATAAATGTATACTAAAAGTTATAGATCATTACATTTTGTGCAAGATAGGGTTTTTAAAGAAAACATTTGCCCATTCATACTCTGAGATATATAAAAAAACCAAAAATTGTTGGTTGAATTTGGATAAACTGTGTTAAAATTGCAAACAAATCACTATTAGTACAGGAAAATTAGCTTCGAACCTTGAAATCTAAAAATTAAAAGGTCTGAATGCTGTAAATTGTTCACCACACTTAGCTTTTTAGTTAGGTTTGCTATAAAAGCGTGTTTTTCTAGTTTTTAAAACTGTAATTTTTATTCTGGATTTATTTCAAGTATAAAACTTTTCAACTTTATGAATACGAATCTCGAACGCCCAAGTTTAGTAAAACTTATTAGACTGAAGATCAACCATGGCAGAACCAAGAAATTCCTCAATTTAATGGCCCTAACTCAAAGTGGCATGTGTTCTAAATGCCAATGTCTGGAAGATCCAAGACACATCGTGTTTAAGTGCAAAAAGTTTGTTAATGAGAGGATAAGAACGCTGGGTACACTGACTGTTCAAGACGTCTCTGAATTCTTAAGAACTTTGACGAAAGTAAAGGCCCAAGATTTAATTAAATTTCTGTCTGAAACCAAAGCTCTCATATGATAGAGAAAGAAAAAGAAAATTCAACTGGGCACAAAATTAAATAAAATTTGATAGTGCTATATTGGCAATATAGGACTTGTGTTAGCAAGTCTTTAAAGCCAAAAAAAAAAAAAAAAAAAAAAAAAAAAAAAAAAAAAAAAAAAAAAAAAAAAAAAAAAAAAAAAAAAATACGAATTGTAACAAAAAGTGTTAGGAACTTCGGTTCATTAGGGAAAAATAAATAAAACAAACATGGTATTTACTCAGTCAATAGGTAGAGAATTAAAGGTAAATATCAAGTCCTTGGCGTTGATATCTAAAGGAAAACTGAACTGAAAAGAACTTAAGGAATAAGAATTTCGTTGAGTTTTTAAAAACGGTAAAACACAGAAATAGAAAGTAGACACTATCCCTAGTAGGAGCAAATTGGAGGGGACTTGTTGTTCAAGCTTGTTTAGTGCCTCGGATGAAGACAAGACAAAACACGATTAAACCCGAAATGAGGAACTAAGTGGCGACGAA
Organism: Euschistus heros; assembly: GCA_003667255.2. Classification (NCBI taxonomy): domain Eukaryota; kingdom Metazoa; phylum Arthropoda; class Insecta; order Hemiptera; family Pentatomidae; genus Euschistus; species Euschistus heros. The sequence continues at coordinate 2,265,393 of RCWM02000092.1, read as the reverse complement.
CTACCTAGTTCACTTAGTTCATTTAGCTACCTAGTTTATTTAGTTCATTTAGCTACCTAGTTCATTTAGTTCAGTAGTTCCGGAGGTCCGACGGTTCCCTGTCCGAGTGGTGGGGCAAATGAACTATAGTTCACCAAAACAGAGAGCGCTCTTTATAGTTCATTTTCATGAACTAGTTCGTTCACGTACTACTCATCTCTACTATTTTATGTTCTCTGGTCCGTAAGGCCTGAACCCTCTTCCGTCAGCGAGTACGTAATTTTTTTGTTTGTTTTTTTTCCTTGTGATTGGTTGTCTTTCATTATTTTGCTTTATTTCAATTATTTAATTAAAATTATATTATAACATTATGAGAAAAAAAATTGTCAGAAGATCGATTTGTTATAACTTGTTATTAATTATCCAGTTCGAACATTTCACGATGTAAATATTATTTAATTTCAAGAGTCGATTAAAACTATCGAGGAGGGTTACTTACGATATTATGAAAACACTAGTACCTTATACAGAGCTCTGTTGAAATTGTGAGTTAAAATTATTTTTTAAATAAGTTAGAATTGAAAACCGTAAACGACTGACTTTATAATTCTGGAGTCGTTTACTCACTATTGGGACAATAAGAGAGAAGAAGTGCACGACTGATAATTCATTTTGAGTTGGAGATGCAGGGAAGTGAGGAAAACAACTGTAATGATTGCAGTTTGAGATTGTTAATCCTAGTGAATCAATTGATAAATGTTTGTACGTTTATCTTGGACAACTTGTCATTCCCTTGTCTATAACTAATTATTTCACATTAAAGGCATAACTACTATTTATCTTTTATTTTCTAAGAATTAGAGTTCGTAATCTCACTATTTGTAATAAAATTAAATCCAAGTTGATAGTCGGCCTTTTTTTCCATCACAGTGAGACAAAAAAAAACAGGCGGTTGGTTTCAGTGAAGTTCAATTCTGAACCCCTAGCCGCTTCCACAAATGCGGTAGGTACTAGCTCGGGCAATCTTGAACCTGCTTCTGACGTAAGTCGAGAAGGTGAGGTACTTGTCGAAGCTGACGCCTAGGTAAAGAATGGGGCTTGAGATGGGCTGCTCATGACCGTCATCCGTGAAGCAGGTGTAACCCTGAAGTGGGAACGTGGTTTTAGAAATATTTATTTATTTATCCAACGCCCGTCTGTGGCAGTTTAGCCATCTGACGACGAGCCCCCCAATATCGATTTATAATATCTTCTTCTGGGTAGGTGAGAGTATTGCAAACCCTCAGGTGATCTCCGTCCATGCATCCGAGGTTACATAACGGGCAAACAACACTGTCAGCAAGACCAATGCGGTGCAGGTGGGCTTGCAAGAAGTAATCGTGTCCAGTGATTAGTCGAAATCGTGCGACGGTTTCAGCTCTCTCGATGTTTCCTGGGACCGGCCCCACTGTGGCAAGTTCCTCCCATTTTTTGCCAATGCTTGATGTCATCAGGGTTATTTTTGTTACGCTACTAACCGTGGCGTCTATCAGGTTTCTGGCCCTTTTTAAAGTGAGTGGCACGATAGGCTGGTCTGACTCTGCTCCTTGCTTAGCCTTGGCATCAGCATACTCGTTACCATGTAGCCCTACGTGGCTGGGTACCCATTGTAGGAAGACGACCCACCCAGTCAAAATGAGCTCTGCAATTTTTCTGCGACACTTAATTGTCTCAATGCAGTCCGTTGTGGTATTGCTGCTTAGAGCTATTATTGCTGCCTGGGAATCGACGAGGAAGACTACTCTTCCAGGGTTCACGCTGTTGGCTAGGAGTTCGTCCATATTAATATTACTTTTTTTTAATTAATGAGTAAAAATAAAATAATTGTTACGAGAGTTAACGTACGGACGGCTACACGCTTCAAACTGACAAGGGGACGTTTGTAGTTGCAACTACTAGATTTGATTGCCGATTTGTGTGTGGGTAGTAGGGACCTATAATAGTGCAAAACTAGAGTTATAGCCGCCAATGAGCATAAGGAGCCGAGAAAAAAAATAAAATATGAAAATCACGTTTTATTTCTTTTCTCAGCTCTAACTCAAGATAGAGAAATGATTCATTCACGTTTAATTGCGGTTATGTATGCTATCTGGTATAAAAATAGTTCCGCTATGCTCAAGACACCACCCGGCTTTAGGTTGCTCAAAAACTCTTAAAAAAATGACAAAATTTCAAGGAAATCCACTGTAAATCAGTGGAAATTTTTTTTCATGAACAACTGACCTCAAATTTCGATTTAACGCACCATAAAACCCTTATATGTGAAATTTTATCAAAATAAAAAAATATTGATTTTTTATCCCTTTCTATGAGGTTAAAATTTTGAAGTTGAGATTTCATCAACAATTTCAAACGGCCATAAAACTCCTGCGTTCAACCGATTACAATAGTAATAGCATCACTAGAATCAGCAAACATTCTGCTTTTTATCCATCCATATAACAATGGGATTAATCTAGATTTTAGAGGACAAAAACTGATGTGAATGAAAAAATCCGAGGTCCGCTATAACTTGAGGTATCTCAATAAGGGGAAATCCTGCGACCTCCGGATTAATGCCTAAACTATGCTGTTTTACGACTTCTAGATAACCTTAAAGTTTGGTTTTAATCGGTGGCGAAATGTGTGATATAGCACAAATTTTTTAGATTTTTTCAGAAATTGATAGCATCTCGCCTTCTAAAATCATACAAAATTTTAAAGGTAAAAAAAAATTATTTTTGATTTCGCCAAAATTTAGTTTCTACATGTTTTTTGAGATGAGGAATCTGAAAATAATATCGGTTTTTAGTTTAAAAATTTTCCTCACCCTTGTGTAAAAATTAAAATAATAATAAAAATAGATCATTTTAAAACGTCTCATTTATATAATATAGGTGAGGAAAAATTTTTAACGTGATTTTCATATTTTTTTTTTTTTTCGGCTCCCAATGCCTATTTGCGGCTATAACTCCAGTTTTGCACTATTACAGGTCCCTACTACCCACACAAAAATCGGCATTCACAACTGTGAGTTACAACTGTAAACGTCTATTTGTGAGTAAGTCCCCGTAAAAACGTGTACCACGTTAAAAAGTTGTAATCAAATTTCGAGAATGCAACAATGACGGATTAGCGTACCGTCGTAAAAAAATGTAGTTTCTGGTAGACCTCAAAATACTATCCTTTAGCGTCCTGAGAAAAGGATTAAACGGGAAGAGCGATTGTTCTTCAAAAAACTAAAATAATTAAAGGATTTTCAAAAGGACGAAATTTTAAAATTCCCCTAGGTCAGTTGTGTACTAGAATTATTAGAATTTAGTTAGACTATTCCATATCCACCAGTAACATTGTAATTAGTTTCATACTCCTCTATATTCTGTAATTATATATATTTTTATTATTCTAACACATGGTGTTATATACTTGTATTGTAGCTAACTCTATGTTTTGAAATAACTTATATAATTTAATTGTAACCTGTTTTTTCACTGTAGGGCATGATTATGAGAACAATATAGTCTCGAAACGTCACGAAAATTGTTATTTTTATTTATTGACTGAACCTCAAGAACCTTACTAAACAACCTTACTACACACACACACACACACACACACACACACACACACACACACACACACACACACACACACACACACACACACACACACACACACACACACACACACACACACACACACACACACACACACACACACACACACACACACACACACACACACACACACACACACACACACACACACACACATTTTATTTATTTATTTTTTTTTTTTTTCTGAAATAAGTAAAGTCAAATGAAGGATATGAAATTTAAAAAAAAGGTTAAATTATTTGCTGCTGGAAATTATTAGAATTTATGTGAAATTTCAAATCTTCAGATGTGAAATGGTGACGATCTGAAAGGAAGCTCGATTTGTAGCAAATGACACTTGCTTAGAGTGTACAGGAGTCACTGGAGCTGTGCTAAAGAAGTAATTTCACGTTCAATTACACGTTCAAGAAGTAATTTTAAGTTCAAAGGCCCTTCTAGGAAACTAGTAGTTTTCTTTCCCACTGATGATATAAGAAATAGAATGAATCGTCTTCCTTCAGTTTTGATTTTAATTCCTTTGTCACTCTCAATCCCTTCTAGTGTAATGATGTCGAGTAGACACCTGCAATCTAATTTTTCGACACCATGTTCTTGGATCCCTACTCAGCTATGGTGCGAGAGAAATAAATAGTAATAAAAACAAATCTTGTTTAATACAAATGCAATGTCGTTCTTCAACGTTGGTTTCAAACATAGCGATTTGGCTATGGTTATTGCAACTGAATCTTCATCAAGTTTGAAAATGACACTCAAGGAAGTATCCCATTTGTTTATAACTGGTTCCGACGTCATGCACGTGCTAGGATAATTCTTATTAAGAGTTCGAATCCGACTTGGAGCTTTTTAAAACATTATGACAACCAAGGAGATCACCGAATCTACATCAGGATGTAAAGATTTTTTTTTTTTTTTTTTTTTTTTGGCTTTACGTCCTTATGTTCTCCAACTAGGGCAGTAAGGAAGAGTTATCCTACAGGTTACCAACCTATTCTAGCCATGATGGGAAGGTAAAATCAAATTGGAATTAACCAATTTAAAAGTCAGTTTTGAAAACCGGACATCTCTATAACCATCACAGGGCCGCCAATAGAGGATTAATACATGGATATGTACTGTAATAATAACAAATAAATTAATGTATTCATTTTTATTACTTTAGGGATTTTATATGTGTTATAAAAATATATTTGATGAAAAAAATTAATCCTTTATCTAAGTTGACGTGACTGTTTGTGGTATATTAATAGAACTTTAATTCCCTATCAGAAATAATATTTAAATGAGTCAAAAAAAAATTAAATTAAAGTATCAACAAATAAAAAATAAAAATTTTGAGATTTCATTGTTATTTTGAATTTTTTGATTTGATCAAGTTTTATTTGTTGAACTTTGTCTCATGACCTATGTCAAGGACAGCTGATAAGCTAGTTACATTATCGGTTCAAGCGGTTTAACATCTTCCGTTCGTTGTTCAATTACCATGGCTAAGATAAAAGTAATTAAGTCAATGTATTTAATCTTTTCTATAGCAATCTTAGTATCTTTTTCATCAACAGTGTTTGCTGATCAGAAATTAGTGAGGTATGTTGGTACTTGTATTTTTTATGTAGTTATTCTTGAATGATTTTCAATTAATATATTCATCTATTTCAGAGTTCCTTTAAGGAAATTCGAAAGCGCCAGACGAATATTTCAAGATTCTGGGACTTCAGTGAAACAAATAACGTTCAGTGAGGGAATAAATGGACCTTTCCCAGAACCATTATCAAACTATCTTGATGTAAATATAGTTTTTAAATTATTATATATTGTTAAATGTTAGGTCATAAGTATTAAAGTTGTTATTGGTTGAATTTATTAATTTTAGTTTCATGGAGATCAACATTAAATTTTAATTCAACATAAATAGTTTTTGTTACTAATACTACTGACAATGACCCAAGATATTATTAGTTTAACTATGAATTCAAGATTATTTTGACACGGATATGTCATTTGGTGGGAGGTTTATACTTTTTTGATGTAACGTATTTTTCACATTCAAAAATGTAATATTTTCACATTTGAAAATTTTAGGACAGTTTCCTAGTTAAAAATTTAATGGAGAATATTTTTGGTAATATAACATTTGTCGCTAGGACCTACCATTTAATATTTTGTTATAGTTTAATATTGGTTTAAATGAAAAAAGTCACACTTGGTTACATTTAGTAAGTAATGGGGCTTTTATTGACAAGCTCTATCTCTGTAGGTGTTGCTTGGATTGAAAATTTGACTGCAGTTGTCTTATCAGAAATTAAATGGAAAACATTTTATTCAATACATTTGTAACTAGTACCTACAAAAAAGTTGAGTTTGAAGCTCTTATGTTCTCTCAACTTTGTTTATTTCGAATAATCATTAATTTATAATGTAATTAAATTAATAATTTGATACCTTTAATTTAAAAATGTAAATTGGGAAAAGCAGTAGATACACATATTCATGATCTACTGTTTTCCCACTTAAGGAGAAAATGAGATTTTTAATATTTCTAATTTACTGTATTAATTCTAAAAATGAATTGAAGTATGTAAATTTCTTGATGTTTTAACTTAATAGATTTCTGTGATTGTTTTTATTTTAGTTTGAAATAAACATAACTATAAACAGATATCTATTATTTGAAGTTAGCCTTGAGGAATAGTCCTGCTATGGAATTATCTTGATCTGTCATAAATCCAAAGGTCTTTCTATTGTTGATACACATTATTTTATGACAGGATTTTACAGTTGACTCTGTTTTCACATCAAAGAAAATATTTTCTATTTTACTCTATAAATTATATTTCTTATTACATAACGATTATATGTATTAGAGCTTATCCTGACTAAAGTTAGAAGTTATGATTGAAAATAATTTATAGGTATTTTTATATTAGTTGCATAGTATAAGTTTTTTCAATTTTGTTTTCTTTTTCTATTTATTTGACACCTATTACCAGAACTAGAAGACATTCTTAGGTTTCTGAAACTTAATAATAAACATTTTTTTGTTAAAATTAAAAATAAACAATGATTTTTTTTTGCTTCTTCATCTTGGTGCTATGCTGAAGTGACTGACAAAAGTATTTATGCCAGACTGAATAATATTTTATGTTTTTATTATATAATCAATTTGATTTGAATTAAGCAGTAGAGTCTTAGATAATCTACTTGTCCTGAAAAAAAAAATCACCAATATATTTAATTTAAATGAATACCTTTTATTATAAATTATAAGCTTTATTAATATGGCAGTATTTTACTATACAAGACTGACACATTTATAAGTTGACCACAAATCTTGGGTCTTTTGCACTTGTTCCCCGCATTTCATTTTGTAAGTGACTAAAGTAAGACAGAAAATACAGAATACTGACTGAATTATTTTGGTAGTTTCATCTTTTTATGTACCTAGATCAAAACTTAATTATTTATATTAATAGTACTGGAATACTCCCTGTTCTATACCCTAATAACATATATGATAAGCTCAAGGAAAGAATTCAGGAAACATTTAGATAATATTATTACAATATTGTGAAATGAAATGTGTGAATAGTCGCTCTGTAAGTTTGTGTGAATAAGTTTGCTGGGAACTTACCAAATAAACTCCATAAAATATATACCTTCTTTTAATGGAACTCCTTTTTCCTACCTAAAATATATGTTATGCCCATCTCCATATATATCCAAGCCTATCCATATGCCTACTTTGGATGGAATTAACTGATTTTATTATTGTGTTTGTACACATTTATTATTGTACAATAAATTGTTATTGACTTGTATGGTGGTGTGTTACTGATTAAGATTGTATCGATTGTATAGGTAACTATAAGAGCGAGTTAACTATATTAGCCAGACCTTAGTTCTATATCTCTTTAGACAATTAGGAGTGGCAGGAAAAATTAGGATATTGAAGTTTATAGAGACCCAGTGTCAGATTACTTTAATATTGGGCAAAAAATATGGAAACTAAAAGACACCAGCTATGCCCAAAAACAATCACAGAGGTTGATATTTGTGCGGTTTGTATTTTGTAGCCAGTGTGACCAATGAACATCTAATAAAGTTGATAATCACATGTGCCACTGGCTAAGAGCTTAACCTCTAAGTTTTTTTTTCTTAAAAAGGAAAAATATAGTCAAGTTTTTAGAATATCAGTTTTAAGGACAATAGGAATAATTCTGTTGTATTTTTTTTCAGGCTCAATATTATGGACCTATTACACTTGGATCTCCCCCTCAGTCGTTTAGAGTTGTATTTGATACAGGCTCATCAAACTTATGGGTACCATCCAAAAAATGCTCATTGGTTAATGTAGCATGCTGTAAGTATGACAGTTGAAAATTGTTTCATTATTTTAGGTACCAAAGTTTCCTAAAAGCTGAATGCAAAGTTAATGTTTTGTAACTTCTTGTTCTATCAATGTTAGTTTGTATTTGTAGTTGTCTTGGGATCCAAATTGGTTTCAGTTTATATCTGACTAATAAAAGTATTCTGTTTCTGATTATGTTTTAAATTTGAATGTTTTCAAAAGAATTGTATATATAAGTCTTTTTTAAGAATTATTCTGTTCATTTTGATATGTGTACCCCATGCTAATACCATTCTGTCAAATCTCCAAAGATGGCTCATACTATTTAATACTTTACTTAAGTACTTATGTATCATGCTACTTTTTGTTGTATATAAAAAAATTTACAGTCCCTTCCAATATCTTCTCAATTGGCAAATAAATAGAGAATGCAGTATTAATTTTTGATTGTTTACCATCCATTGGCAAGAGATGACTGAGGTTACTGCCAGCTAGGCACTATACATGATATGGTGTACAAAAACCTACAGCTTCCTCTCAGTGTGAAAATGAAATTTGGTTGTTTGCTCATCAGTCTCATTGCTGTTTCAATTTCATTTGATTTATTGCTGTGAAAACAACACAACATATTCGTATATTGTCTATGATACCATCTTATTAGTTGATATATCCTTAACTTTAAATACCATTTCTAATTATACATAAACTTTGTGTGTTCTGTTGTAAGATGCTACATTACGCACAGAAGGACCATATTCTGCATAATCTGGTTAATATAATATAATATACCATATAATGCATAATTTTGAGACCAAAATAGATGTTAATTGCCATGAATTATCTTGAAAACAAGGGAAGAAAGGATTTATGGTCAGTTAAAGCCATAGTCTGCTGGTTGTGGAAACTGAAAAATGGTACTATAGGTTCTATTAATAAAAGCATAATTTTTGAAGGATGCAAATTTCTTACGCTATGAGAAAATGTTTTTACCATTTACTTTGAGGCTCTGGTTCAAAAGAAGCTATTGATAAAGTTAACTAGATATTTTCTCACTCTCCATTGATGTAGCTATGGAGTATATTATATTTCAACATAATTTTAAAAGCATTTTCAAGTCAAAAAATTTATATAACTATATGTTCTTCATTGAGAAAACTAGGAGGCTGTTTTTTTGAAACACCTAACTCCTTTATAAATTGTTTTTTCATCCATGGCATTACAAATACAATAATATTTTAGGGATAAAGAAGTACTTGACATTTTTTTTTTTTTTTTTTTTTTTTTTTTTTTTTTTTTTTTTTTTTTTTTTTTTTTTTTTTTTTTTTTTTTTTTTTTTTTTAGGATCAAAGAAAACAAAATTGAAGTATTAAAAAACAGTTTGTACAATTTATGTTTTTACAAATGACTTAAATTTATTTATATTGTTTATTAAATACAGTTGAGATTTATTAAAATTGTGCATACATAAAAATTAATTTCATTTAATTTTTGTGAAAAATAGTTTCTAGCGTATTTTAGTGAGAATTTATCACCAAAACCATTTCATAATAGTGTGTCACTTATATTCAGAAATATAAAATAGAACCATAATTGCTTTATTTTCAATAATTTTTTCCCCAAATTTCTACTGCATTGTGAATCAGCGTAGTTTCTATTTTTTTTTGTTTACTTTATCACTCATTCTTATGTATATAAACTATTGTCCTCTTTTCATGGCAATTACAATTTATGTTTAATTCTTTAAATTTAAATTTTTTATTTAATACTAGCTGAAACTACCCTTCTCAGCTACGGTTTAATATCATTAGGATTAAGGACAACTTCAATAAGTAAAAGTTAAGCTTAACGTTGTTAATTATTATTACTTAAATAAACCTAAAGAATTCCATTCTTAGAATAATTTCAAAAAATAAATTTGATAATTCACAAAAGTTAATTTTATAGTATTTTGATAGTCCCCCAGTGAAGCTTCGAGGCTGCACTACCATCTTACCCAGCTCTGATACCAGACCATTAGCTTTTCTTATGGCATACTTTAAGTGAATATAGTCTCAACTTCTCAAATTTTTTGATTTTTCCGAATCAAGTTTAGTCTTTCTTTCTATTTTTGCGTACATATCAAGCATAAATTGGTTGAGGAGATTAAAATTATAAAAAGTAAATAAGGTTCTTCACCTCCTCGCTCCATCAAATTTAGGCGTAAAAATCGGCAGACACAGTTTTCTTAAAGGGTGTATTTTGGTGTTTGGGTCAGCGTTAGCGGTAGGAGTATTGTAACGTCCTCAGTGAGCATTTGAAGGCTTTTTGTCAGCACTGATAACTACCTGGAAATCTTGTAGATCTTTGGGAACAGACTCAACAGCAGTTCTGATATACTCATTATGTTCATGAAGAATTTTCTGGAGTTGGCCTACGAATGCAGGCTTGACATTTTGAAAGTGACCACAGCGAATGCCTCTTTCATGGTTGTCATCACCAACAAAATTTACCTGAATAAAGACGGTTGCTGTTGTGTTCCAGACATCAAACTCCCTATTCTGTGATATATACCTGTCCTTGCACCTTAAATGTTGGCATTATATCTCCCTCTTTTATCTCTTTTGCTCCAAATGACATCATTTGGAATCATCAGTTCTATTTCCAAATATTATTTAGAAAATGCTCAGTCTCAGGATTCTTAAGGGTTCTTAAGTAAGGAGGCTGTGCAAGTGTTCAGAATATTCTTTAAAGGGAGGAAGTTGGACTTTCCCGTTACTGCAACACATGGCAGGGCTCTCGTCCTTCCATTTTACAGCATAACACCAATTTCAAGTAGACCATGATCCAATATCGACAGTTTTGTCTTTTGCATATTCAGTTTTTGGGTCATACTGGCTGTAACCTTTCCATTGAACATCTTTCATCGTGTTTTGTTACAGCTACACGTTTAACATGAGGATTATGTTCTGATAATTTTTTTTGAAGACTTTCTATGGATTTCAGAATGGGTTTTCTTATATTTCTGTATAGTCCCCTTAAGTACAGTTGGGTGGTGGTTCTCAGAATATGTGTATACAGTATATCCTTTAACTTCGGATTGGCTTTCCTTATGTTTGTTAACCACTTTTCTGCTAATTTCAGGATGATTTGTCATGTATTTCTTAACAGCTTTCCTGTTGACCTCTACATGTGCTTGAATATATTTTGCAGCCGAGTTCCGTAGTTGTTTGTTGCGAACTGAATCTGTGAATCATTTCCTACGTTATTTACTTTTAGATTGATAGGTTTACTTCAATGTTGCAATAAACTCATCTGAACTGAGAAAAAGGTATATTCTAGGTTCAAGGTATGAAATTCAGAAATGCTAGGTACAATTTGTAAAATACAACTTGGGCCTGGTTAAGAAAAGCCGATTATCTTGTGACTGGAAAACTGAAGGAAGAGTAGTTGGGGACGAAGCTACTGGTGAAGCAATGTTGGTGGGTTGCTCGTAAGGAATATGTACATCGAACTGGCCTTACATGTCATCACCAGAGAACATAAGTCTTTTAACCTCCTCTTTATCATAAGTCTTTTAATAGCTTCTCGTCACGAAACAACTCAAACTTGTAAGGGTCCACCTCTGCAGCCACAGAACGTACTCCTTATTATAAGGCTTCGACATCGATCGTATTTTTGTTTGTTTACAACTAGGAACTTAATTTGTGGTTAAAGTGTGCAGCTTAAACATCTAACCTATTTTTTAACTTAGCTTATATCCAAATACCATATGACAATTAATCTATTATTATTCACCCAATAAAAATTGTAATCGGCTAATTTTTTGCAAATTAGCCGCGATCTAGGCCGATTTTTTAAAATTCCTTTCTTAGCCAGCACCTACGGACCTAGAGGAAGGCTACATATCGAATTTTATTCCGATCCGTTCAGTGGTTTCTGAGATTTCGTGTTAAATGAGTGAGTGGTATTTGACAAATATATAGTAGATATAGAAACTTTATTCATTATACAAATTAATAATAAAATTTAATATTCTAATAAAAAAATAAGACTTAAAACATTTTAATAAATAGAGATTTGACTTTATCATTATGTTTTTAACATTTGTGTGTTTATAGAGTACACAAATAAAAATGATTAACATACCTTTCATCTGACACCAGAAATACTTTTATTAATTAATACCGAACTATTAATCACCTTACTGGCTAAAGTGATAAGCATGCCTATAACAATGATATACTTAGTGTTTTTAGGCCTATTCTGTTACTACAGTTCAATTAAGTATTAAGATTCCTCTTATTTAAAGCTTTTCAAAGCATTTGAACTTGTATTTTATTTATTTTTATTTTTTCTAATTTACTTATTCTGCCTTTTTATCAATTTAAAAAATCAACTTTTTCTTTTTGATATTATTAACTTGTTATTGATCTATTTGTTAACGTTTTAAATTTTATGATGTTCAGTTGTTTTTATTTGCATTTTATTGATGTTAAGGGGTGCATCGTAAATATGATGGTAGCAAATCAAGCACATATAAAAAAGATGGAAGGAAATTTGCTATACAGTATGGATCTGGTAGTTTATCTGGATTTTTGTCTCAGGATGACTTAAATGTAAGTATCATGCATATTATGAATTGTATTGTATTTGTTAATTTACTCCATGCTTGTGCTTGTGTTATGTGTGACTGGACATTGGGAGTACTTCCTTTAGATTGCTCCTTTTAGGGTTGTCACCCTTTTTGCTGGTTCCATTCTTAGTTGTATCAACCTGGATAACATTGTTCCATTTTTTGTTCCATGAAGTTCCATTTCTATTTTTTTAGATCTTCAATTCTCAGATTTTCTAGCTGAGCCACTTCGCCTTCTTTCCTAAATTTATGTTTTGCCAAGTCTCCTTGCAAGCTGAGGTTAAGTCTCTCTAAGACTTACATTATTTCATGAAACACACTTTGATATGACTTGGTGACGTGGTTTTATTGGTGTTTTAAGCTGCTTTTTTTTAGTCTCATTTGCTCTTCTTCCCTTACTGATAAAGATCATTTTGGGTTAAAAAAAAAAATTAAATAGACTCTCTTTTATGGTTCGGTGTGCGCAATTAAGTACCATTATAATTGTCTCAGTTGTAGAATATTTATTTATTCTTATTCTCTTTGAAAAACTTTGTTATGCCTCTTATTGAGCTCAAGCCTCAGCCCTCTCCATATTAGAGGCTCAACTCAGGACAATGGGTGGCTAAGCTATATCCCTCAACCTTTTCCTTCCTTGGTAAAATTAGTGTAGTGTATAGTCCTATAGTATAAGCATACGTGTAGGGGATTAGGGGCATTAATCCAATCCCAACTGTGGGTTGTAGTTTATATGAATGCAGCTAGAATTTAGATATTTTTTCGTTGAATTAAATTTAAAATGAATATGTGAGCAAAGCCTGAATGATTAATTTGAAGAAAGATCATATTGATGTAATAAGTAGTTATAGATATATTGAAAATTAATAGACAAGGTCTGCCCAAGAAATAGGCAGACTGATGACATAAAAACTTTATTTTACAAAATTTCAGTTGCATCAATCTTGTCCCTTTTTAAATAGTTTTCATTTAAAGTGATGCACTTATCTCACCTCTGTTTCTTTGGTTGAAAACATTCTTGGAATTCTTCAGAAGTCAGCAACTTTAGGTACCTAGTCATTTCACGTTTTATTGTTTCCACATCATCCTATTTCATATGACCATTTTAATTTTATAAAATGAAAAATAGTTGCTGAGAGCTAGGTTTGATGAGTATTGAGGATAATTGAGCATGGTGATGGAATTACTTAGGTCCTTTTCTGGTTTTGATAAGAGTCCAACAACTTGGGAATAATTTTTAAGATCTCTTCCCCTAGGTGGTCCCCAGAAGGGGTGCTAGTATTCAGACAGGTTGCCTCATAAGAATATACTCCTCAACAGTACTTGATGATTGTCTCACTACCTGAAAATCAATAATCATATCACTCCACACAGTTGCCTCAGAAATGGCAGTAGTTGTTAGACAGAGCCAAATCTCATCGCGATGTGTTGTTCTAGCTGGTGATGTATCTAGATTGCTATTTTGCTCTCAGGTTATCTGTTTATTCAATTTAAACATACAAAATGTAAGGTTTTGTTTTGTTTTAAGTTTATAATAATTTAGGAATAAATAGTAAATCTGCAGATTTTATTTCCTAATAAAAATTTTTATTGCAACATTTTTTTAGGAATAAGTTTTTATATTTGACCAAATTTTAGGATACAATTTTGACTATTCTCTGCAAATCTTATTAAATTATGATCTGTTATTATTTTGGAAGATCATATTTTGTGCATTGAGGAGTGAATAGGTTTTTGTCCGTTTGTTTTGAATGAATTTGTCCTTTATTAATGAGCTGAATGTATAGAGTAACAGATATAATGTCATGCATTTGCATCAAGAGGCTCCTTAAGGTGTCTATATTGGACCAGACACTTAGGCAGACCTAAACCCTATTGCAATCCTAGGAAGTTGGAATCCCTTGGATTTGTGATATATCAAAGAAACTGATTAAGGAGGCCATTACTAAATCAAGTTGTACAGCTACTCGTACATTAGTACTATCTTGTTTGTTCCAAAGGACAAAATATTTCTTCTTAAATTATTTACTGAGTTAAAGAAAAACTAACTAAACACAACAGTGCCTAAACTTTATCAGAGTTGAGCCATCAGGTAAGCAACCAAGGTAAAAATGATAAGATCATGTCAGGACTGATCTTGTAGATTTGTTAATTGTAGGTTTCAATGGGGTTGAAGGAAGGTGTCTGGCATGAAATTGATGTTATTGTCGGTATTTAGCCTTCGAGTTCACTAAGCTTTTATTACTATTATTATTAATGACTAATTTTAAAATAATGTGAATTTTATAATAAATTATCTTTTCAGATTGGTGGTGTTACTGTAAAAAATCAAATATTTGCTGAAGCTGTTAATGAGCCTGGTATGGTTTTTGTAGCAGCAAAATTTGATGGTATACTTGGCCTTGGTTATGATACTATCTCTGTTGATGGTGTTCGACCTCCATTTTATTTAATGGTTGATCAGCAAAAAGTTCAAGATCCTGTTTTTTCATTTTACCTTAACAGGTACATTGCTTGTAAATTTAAAATAAATTCTGCATAGTTTTGAATTCATGAAAAATTATTTATTATTTTCATTTTAGAGATCCATCAGCTCCACAGGGAGGTGAAATAATCTTTGGTGGTTCTGATCCTGATAAATATGTTGGTAATTTTACTTATGTGCCAGTCACTAAAAAAGGCTACTGGCAGTTTGAAATGGATGGGTAATTGTTTTTTTCTTAATAATTATTTATGTTTCTTCATAGACTTGTTTATTTAAATACTGTTATGTGTATAGTATACTCTCAATTATCAGTGGCATTAGGTGTTACTGCTATTATCTATTATCCAATAGACCGAGGATACACATGCCAGAAAATTGGGAGAGTAGCTTGCATGCTAGTTGCTGGAATGCGCCAGTAGCTGGAACACTGAAGATACATTTGCTAGTAATTGGCATGCAAGCATATGTGCCATTACCATGGGGAGCAGATGTGCCAGCTCCTGGCATGCCAAGAAGTAAGAGTGGATACACATGCCAGTTCCTTGTTGCCAGTATTCTTATTTGGAAAGTGAAACACTTTGTGCACATCTAAAAAGTGTTTTGTTTTTACTATGATAAATTCTTTTCCAATAACATTATATTTTGGGTGAATTATGGAAGCCATTCGAAGTGAATTAAATAACATAATTTTGTTACTTGCAACAGAATATGTAGGTAAATTAATCTAACCCGAATCAAACAGAAAAAGAAGAAAACTTTGGGTGAAAGATTGGATTAGCAGACGGCAAAACTATGCAGCAAGCTGTTGTTGCTTAGAGAAATGAGACAAGAAGATATAGGAAAATATATAAATCATTTAAGGTAGCTACTTGAAAATTTTGATGAATTGTTAGTAAAAATTGTGAACAAAATTAAAACAAAAGATACCCATATGCGAAATTCAATCCCAACCAGAACTAAATTTGAAATAACTGTACGATTTTTAGTAACCGATGATTCATACAAATCTCTGAAGGTATTGTTTAGAATGGGAAAATCTACGATTTCACAGTTTGTTCCAATAGTTTGTTGTTAATTAGCTGCTGCATTAATGGATTATTAAAGTTAGTAAAAGAATTTATTTTTAAGTTTTTTTATTTAATAAAATATTACATTATAATATAAGTAAAAGAGAATAAAGAATGAAATAAGCACCCCAAAAAACAAGCAAAATACTACTCAAAATGTCCTAATAGGCTCTTGCCTGCTTACTTATTAGGATCTTGTAGCTGAAGTGTGCGTTTACACATGCCATTTCAATAGGGTGGAACTCTCCACGTATGCGTACTTCATCATTAGCACATCAACAGGCAAGCAAAATCAAATGTGAGATCTACTGGCAAACCAGCTACTTGCATGCCAGTTACCGTACATACATGCCAGTAAACAGATTGGAGCTGGCATGTGCTAGGTGCAAGCATGAAATTATGCGAGTTACTGGTATGTGTATCCCCGGCCATATAGATAATCTACAAAACAGTTGAAACAGGACATAAATCAATACAAAAACATTCTAAACAATTTTATTAACATAAAATGTTCTAAAAATTGATAATTATAAGTTGATAATCATTGTAGTTTCATATTAGTTCCACCCCTCCAAAAAAAAAAAATCATGTTTCTTTTTGTTTAATTATTGACTTATAGTCCATTCAATAAACACATTGTAGAGTGCATGGAATATGCGATCATTTTTGACATCATAGCTTCGTTAGGAATAGTTATAAGGGAGAAATACTAAAAGTCCCCGCCCCTGGGGGGTGAGCTACTAACGGTGGGGGGGGGGGAGTTCAATTTTTTTGGTTTTTTGATTATATCTCGAAAATGGTTGACTCTAGAAAAATATGTTACAAATAAACATTAAAGCTCATAAAATTAAATCTTTATAAATTTGTCGTAATTCTAACCGTTTTCGAGATATTCGTGTAGGTATAATTAAAATTTAATGCCTAATTTCTTGGGTCCTATAATCTGATATGATTAATGTATTGTAGTTTTAGTTTATTGGATTGCTTTTATGTTTAATGTGAAGTCTTGAGTAGTGGACATTTTGATGTATATTAAAGTTGAATTAACCAATGTAGTTGTAAAAATTAATTGCAACTGTATAAATTTAATAAAACTACCCCAATCATCATCAATCTAGATAATTATTTATTTATTTTTCAGTATTGAAGTTCCCGGGATCGACGCTAAATTTTGTTCTGGTGGTTGCCATGCAATTGCTGATACTGGTACAAGTCTCATTGCTGGCCCATCAGAAGAAATAACGACTTTGAATAAAATGATCGGTGCTACTCCTATTGCTGGAGGAGAATACATGGTAATTATTTAGCTTTAATACTTCAAAACTTATTAATTTTGATGTTAATATCAATTTGTGATTGTGAAACAATACTTAACAGTTTGTCAAAGCTTTTATTCTTGGTTTTTAGTAAATCAATTTTTTTAATTTCTAAAACTGATTTTCAAATCAGTGATCTGATTTGAGCGAATCTGGGCTGTCATTAAATGAATGATGATTCAACAGTTCCTAATAAGTGCTCATTTGACAGTTCTTCTAGTCAAAATTTAGTTTGAAGATGTCTTCTTATAAACATTTTTTTTTGCTCTAAGTAGACTCTTCAAATGCCACGTCAGCATTTCAAGTGTGGGGGGCACTTAATTTAATTTTTCACTCAAAAAGCTAATGATCAAAACACTTCTAATCTTTGCAAACTGAATATGCAAATTGGTTGATATTTCCAACAAATAGTGGGGATGTATATCTACATAAAAAAAAATTAATTTCAAAAATCACCTAACTTTTTAATAAACCAAACTGCCTATATTAAGAAAAGTTAGTTTGCTTCCAACAAGGCTCCCCTTGAAAAATTTCATGTTTTTTTTTTATGTATTTAATTTGATATTGTCTCTTTTTGGACTGTGTCACAGATTTTTTTTTTTTTTTTTCAAGCAATTCTCATATTAAATGGTATTCAGTATGATCAAATTTTTTTAATGAACAAATACTCATGCAATGTCGTTTATATGCTACTCATTCTATTTCTTAAGAATGCCTGAATTTCTTGGTATTTCACCTGTCAATCCTTGCATTATCAGTTCAAACACAGTATCAATGATCAAAATGAAGTTTGTTTATCTTCCAAGTTATCCTCAATGATAAGACTCAGCTTCTTATCAAGATTTTAGCAGTACATTGTATACACTGCAGTAGAGAGATATTTCTCTTATCGATATGCAAGTTTATTTAGTTCTGTGATGCTATGTGAGCCATGTAATCTCTAATTGAACCACAGAATTATATTTGCTCTACTATTAATTTTCTTTTGTACATATATCTGTGTATGTCTGAAGTGTACCACTTTCGATGTCTAGCCATATTTCTCTTTGTTCATCAGTAGTTTTATTGAATGGAGCCAATTCCAATGTCCTTTTCTGAGGATTCACTAGTATTGCTATATCTATTTTCTTATACCTTTTTTAATGTTTTCCCGGTTGAATTACTTTTACTGCTTAAAATACCTTCTAATTTTCTTGCTGTAGATGAAGTATATTAATGTTCTACTTATATAATCTATTACTGATTGTTCCTTTCTAATGCAGGGAATGTCTAATCCATGAGCATGTTTATTTGAAGAAATATATTTGTTGGCTGTGAATGAGTTTGTGTTATAGATATTTAAGGGGTCAGTCGAAGGGAAAATATGAATTGTTAAAAATAGCAAAACTAACTGGGTTGCTACAAAAGTCCTTGTACATAAGTATAGCTTTATTTCATATTATAAAATTTAAATATTATTTATTAATACTTTTAAAAGTATAGTCCATTGCTTTCATTTACTTTTACCTATCTTTCATTTAGTGATTGGATTTTATACCTGTTCCACTCCTTTGGTTTTTAAGTAAATAACTCTTCACATACAATTTTTATACCCTCATAATTATCAAAGATCAGACCTTTTCAAAAATGAGCTATTTTCATTCAATGGTTAGATTCAAATAAACCATTATTTGATGGTGTGATATTTGTGTTATACACTGGATGAGTTAAAACATTTACTCCTTGCCTACTTACCTACGTGGCACAGCAACCCTTGAGTGGGTTCTGGCCTCCTCCAAAATTTATGCTAGTTGTCTCGATTTCTTGCTGCCGCTCTCCAGTCTCTCACTCCAAGTAGGGACCTTGCATCATCACCAATACCATCCTGCCATCTCAGTCTGGGTCTGCCAACTCGGTGCTTAGCATGAATCTTTTCCTCCAATATCTTCTTTGGTATCTCCTCTTCGCTCATCCTCGTGACATGTCCAGCCCATCTGAGTCTGCATATCTTTATTAGCCGGATTACATCGGTCTCGTTGAACAGCTGGTATAGTTCCCGATTAGTCCGCTTCCTCACTTCAGATTGCACCATCACAGATAGATCCAGAGATCTTTCTTAGAACTTTTATTTTGAATCTCAGCAGGTTCTGTTCATCATGAGGGTCTTGTAGATCCTTTCCTTGGACATGCGTGAGATGAGTTTACTTCTCATATATTTTTGCAGCCCAAAGAGACACCTATTAGCCGCTATAATCCTTTTAATTTATTAGTGCTTGTTATTGTGAGGGTCTACCTGGATTCTTAGGTATACAAAACTTTCCACACCCCCTAAATGTGTACCCCGCTGCAGTAATGTCACTAGCTTCAGCGTCCATATGTATATACTTTGTTTTGCCCTCTTTGATCTTGAGCCCCATCTTATGGGCAGCTCTTTCTAGCCTCATGAAGGATTCCTTAATTGAGCTTTGAGTTCACTCTATCAGATCTTTGTCATCTGCATAGATAAGAATCTGCAGACTTTTGTTTATTATAGTGCCTCAGATCTTAATGCCTGAGCTATGAATCACTTTGTCCAAAGCGGGGTTGAAAAGGAGGCAGGCCAAACTGTCCCTGATGGACTCCCCTTTCTGTATGAGATTGGTCATTGTTTACCATGTACTCTTACTACACATTGTACGCTTTCCATTGTCATTCTTATCAGACGAGCCAGCTTAGTGGGCACCTCCATCGCTATCATAGCATCATAAAGGGCCTAAGGATACTTTCATATACCACTTCAAAATCGATAAAAAGATGATGTGTTATGATGTTATGTTCCCTAGTTCTTTTCAACATCACACAGAGAGAAAAAATCTGGTTGGTCGTAGACTTATTTTTATTGAACCCTGGTTGGTAAACTCCCAATATGTTTTATGCATAGGGAACTAGCTTTTGATACAGTATATTGGAGAGAATTTTGTAAGTGGATGGAAGTAGTGATGTGCCTCTATAATTACTGCATTCTAGGGCATTGCATATTTCCGTCATATTCCAATCCTTGGGCATGCTTTCTTCCACCCACACTGTGAGAATTATATCTCTCAATACCTTAAGCAGTTCATTACCTACATATTTGAAAAGTTCGGCTGGCAAATTATCATGCCCTGTGGCTATATTAATTATATTTACTCCTTGCAGTCTCAATAATTTTTCCTTGATAAAATAAGAAGGATGTGCAGGTATTGTTGCTCTGCCAAATGTCGTGGTTCTTGTTGACTAAATCGGGATACTTTGGATTTAAAACTGCATTAACTCTGTCTTGCTGTTCACAGTAAGGGTTTGAGTACTCTGCCCAACCATCAGGAACAAGCTAAAAATGTAAAACGCCTTTAAAGTTCCTATGAACACAAAGCATCACTTTTTTTCTCTAAGTACCAAAGTGTGTTAGTATTTCGATGGATAATTAACTCTCCTTCTATGCACAAATTTCATCAGTGGCTACCTTAGCACTTAAACTTTTTTTTCTGACATTGTATGTGAGGTTTAAAGATGTTAATGACCCCATAAAACTCATTCAAGTCACAAGGAATTTAAAGATTAGTCAAAGTAAACATTGACCCAAGTAGAAAAAACAAAAACATTGTTATATGATTAGTTATGAGAGTTGAAATTAAGGTTAATGTTCATGCTCAAGGATTTTTGTAATAACGTAGTATTAATTATGCCAATGTTTGGCCATGGAAACAATTGATGGCCATTGTCAGGGCTAAAAAAAGAATTTCAGTTATAAAATCAAGAAATATAAAAAGAAATACAATAAATGAAGAAGAAAAGTAAATAAAATACTAGTAAATAGCAAATGAAATATGACCTAAGTGAGAAAAAAATTTAATAAAAAAAATATAAGTTAGTGAAAATTAGTAAATGATAAAATAATAGTAATTATGTTGGGATTAGAATAATAATAATAATAGTAGTTATGTTGACATTGAAAAATTCAGTAAATGTACATAGGTACAGTGGGCAAAAAAAGTATTTGTACACCATATATTTTTGTTTTTTTTAAACATAAATATTTTTGTCAAGCATAATTTAATTTTTTATAGTGCAACTTTCATTGAAAAATAAATCGTTTCACAAAAAAATGGACATATGTAAATTAGAAAATTAATGGTTATATCTTAAAAAACAAATTTTTGTAGTTCAACAAAGTATCCGTACGTTTCATAATTTGAAAATACTAGTAAATATAGAAGTATTCATTCGTTTCATAATTTGAAAATACAAGTAAATATAGAAGGCCATATATGTATTTAACTGATAGTTCAGTACTTTGTATGCAGTCTTTTAGGATTTATCACAGTCTCACACCTCATAGGCATTGACTCCACTAGGTTCTGAGTCACCTCTGTTCCAATTTCACTGCATGCTAATTATCATTAACTTTCTTATTAATTCTTGTCCTTAGAACATTTAAAAGTTCTAAAATTTTTATCCAAGACAGCCCATAAATTCTCAATCAAGTTCAGGTCTGGCGAGTAAGGATGGGTAGGGAATACACTACTAGCATTGTATAATAACCATTCTATTGTTTTGTTCACAGTGTCTTTGGGATCATTATTTTGTTGACTGAATAACTTTGTTCGATCCCAATTTAAACACCTTTATTTAAATCACCACTCAATATGTTCACATACCTTTCTGCTGTCATAATGCCATCAATAATATGAAGTTCTACTGCTGCCCGGACATGCAGCCTGAAACTATGACAGAACCGCCTCCATGCTTAACTGTTGGCACAATATTCTTTGCTTGGATCCAGTGCCATTTTGGGTTTCCTAACACATTTTCTTAAATCACTTCCATTAGCATTTTCATTAAAATTTTCTCTCATTGGAGGAGAACAGAATATTTTTCCAGAAGTTCAAAGGTTAGTTAAATTTTCTTAGTCTTCCTCTATTATATGAGTACTTTTATTTCTGAAAAAATTTATTTAAATCGTGGGCCTTTTCTTTGGTCATATTTCTTAAAAATTCAGAACTGTCGTGAACAGTTTGTGTACCCAGCACTCTTATCCTCTCTTTCACAAACCTTTTGCAATTAAACACGATATGTCTTGGATCTTACAGTCATTGGCATTTAGGACACATGCCACATTGAGCTAGTCCCATTAAATTGAGGTATTTATTGGTTTTGCTGCCTTAATCTTCAGTCTATTAGGTTTTACTAAGCTTGGGCGGTCAAGATTTAACCTATGAGTCACAAACCATTGAGTCAATGCTACCTTTTGTTGTACTGCGTAGTGGTCCTTTCCTTTCAATGCACTTTCCCAATCGTTAAACTTTTGCCATTCTTCGATCGCATTACATTTGATCTTTCTTATTAGGTCAGTTATTGGGATCTTAACATTTATCCAGTGATGCTGGTGTTGGTTGGCTGTTCTATCTGCCGTGTCATTACCTGACAGCCCTATGTGTCCCGGTACCCATTGGAAGAAATAATGGTTTGTCGGCATGTGTAATAATTCAAGAATTTTAAAAGAAATGTAATTATATCATTTTGTTTGGTGTAACAAATTTAGATGTTGGCATACCGAGGCTGAATCTGTTAGGATAACTATATTAGTATTTGAGTATGTTTTTTCGCAGTATATTATGGAATGAAGGATGGCGTAAAGTTCTGGGCTGAAGATACTAACAAGGGGACGTTTGGAGTTGTAACTCACTAATGATAGATTCACTATAAGAAGCGAGGAAAATCTAAAATTTTTGGGAGTAACATTAGAGAGAAAATTAAACTTCAGAGACCATATCAAAACGATTCAAAAACAGTCATTTTTGAACATATTATAAAAACATAATATGAACAGATTAAAATCTTTAGCCGGAGTATCCTGGGGATCTCACCCTCAGAATTTAACCTCACTATACAAAACAATTATTTGATCCGTTCTAGACTATTGCTCTGTTATTTACAATGAAACAAATTCCCCTACATCAAAGTTTTAAACTCATTGCAATCAGGTGCCATTAGGTTGTGCCTAGGGGCTTTTAAAACGTCTCCCAATAATGCACTTCAGGCTTCTGCCGGAGAAATGCCGTTAAACATTAGAAGGACATGGCTAGTTAAAAAATACCTCCTCAAGGTTTATTAAGACTCTAACCACCCACCGGTTGGGAATGCAATTAATAAAGGCAATGTATTCTATCAGAAGCTAGTAGAAATTATTAACAAACTACAACCACTGCTTAAATCACTCCATAAATCTGAAGCTCCTCAGGAATACACAACACCAGCTCCTAAATGTCTAACGGACCAAATAATTGTTTTGTATAGTGCGGTTAAATTCTGAGGGTGAGATCCCCAGGATACTCCGGCTAAAGATTTTAATATGTTCATATTATGTTTTTATAATATGTTCATAAATGACTGTTTTTGAATTTTTGATATGGTCTCTGTTTAATTTTCTGTCTATAAAAATTTTAGATTTTCCTGTTTTATAGTGAATCGTTTTGAATCTTTCTGAATTTTCTTTTCCTTGTTAAAGGAGTCGCACTTTTGATTAGTTTCATAGCCAAAAACAGTTGGTTTAATCTGTCTAAAGCTGTACCTATTATTTCTTTGCCTTCTTCTGCCGTATTGACTGAACTGTAAATTAAGAAGTCTTCTGCAAATTGAATAGCTTTAATTAATTGATTTTGGTATTGGAAATATGTTCAATGTAAAGGTTGAAGAGGATTGGGCTCAGAGCCCATTGTATGTATCAAAAGCTACATGTCCTTCCCAGCTGTCCGGGATTTAATCAACATTAAAAAATTCACCACTCTTACATTAATGTCAATGTTTGCCCTAGTCAGAGAGAAACACTTTATTAAGTGGTGCTGCCCATTTTAAATGGGTTGCTAAAAACACAGCATACTTAATCGATCCAAATATGACATCTTACAATATTTAATATTTTTAAAAAAAACTTGTAGTAGTCATTATTTTAAAAATATAAAAATCTACATATTAAAATGATCAATCCATGCGGAATATAAATTACAATTAAAACAAAGTTTAAAATATTAAAAAGATAATATAAACCTTATTGATAACAATATAAAATATAATATATAAAATAAATATAAAAATATTCACATAAATAACAATAACAATAACTATATAACTAATAACAATAACAATAACTATATAACTAATAACAATAACAATAACTATATAACTAATAACAATAACAATAACTATATAAAAACTATGATAAGCATGCTACATATATCTCAGTTTACCTATTTTTCTTTCTTTGTATATACTTTCCATCTCTTTTGCTCTTCCCAAACCATCAGTTACCATAAATGTGGTGGTGGATTATTCCCAGGGAGTCCAATATAATATTTTCTGCTAACACAGCACAGCCACATCCTTCATATCAATTCCCAGGTCTTCCATGAAGCTCCTTGTTCTATTAGGAATAGTTCCGCGAGCTCTGAACCATAGGCCTCTCATATGGAACTCTCTCTCGCCGAAAGTCTCGCAAAACTTTTCTTTAAGGAAAAGGATGCATTTGTCATATATTCCCTTCTTTTCCCTTTCCACTTTACCAGCTTGATCCGGATCGTTGCTTTCGAATCTAACCGTGGGATCTAGAATCAACGCTGAATTTCCTTTTTTTGAAAATGCAACGATATCAGCGTATCGTGTAGATCCATCGGTATCGATGCAATATACCTCATCGAAGCAGGCAAAATCTTTCTCTTCAAGGAGCCTCACTATTTCCTTTTTAACTCTGTGATGACGGCGTGTTATAAGGAGGGAGTTGTTGGGGCAAATTCCCAGCACATGTGCTGGTGTTTCAGACTCTCTGCCGCATTTGCGACAAAGGGACCAAATTCCTCTCTTCTGCTCGCTGACGCCTGGGACTCCACGCAGGGGTGCGTAATTAATGTTAAGCTTAAGGACGTTGGCGCATTCAGACCCAGATAGCACCTTCTTGTCATACAGGTAGCTTTTGGGGTTTCTTTAAAGTGTCGAACACCAACGCCCTGCCACCTGCAACTGGCCCACTCTTCAAAGGCATTTTCTCTCAGCGACTGCCGTAGAGCTCTCACATTCTGGTACCCCTGATCAACAACCAATCTATCAGTGCACTCGGTGATTTCCACTGTATAATCAAAGACAGATTGGAACAGAGCATCCAGCACATGGACAGTCGCTGGGCGATAGACCAATGCTGAAGAGTGGCCTCCCATTGGCAACGCATCAGTCCCAATCCTCTAAACCTCCTTGGTGTATACAGCATCGCCGTCGATGTATTTGCTGGAAGACCAACAATAGACTTTACACTTCTCCAAATCATTGTATCAATTCCATCAAGTAGAGAAGGTCGCAGCTTTGTCAGGGGTTCTGTTTGAAGAGGGTATTAACAAATGCTGATTAATAATGTTGAGCTTTTGTTCGGGCTTGAGCAAACTGGACGTTACTAATTTGTCCAAATTACTATTAATCTTTATCACCGAATCCTTGTTAAATATTAGCTCCCCCGAGAATGTGCAACCAAGATACTTCACTGTTTCTTCTTGCTTTATTGGATTGCAGTTCCATTCTCAAGGGAGAGCATCGCTGATTGCAGCTCTCCTTTGTTTAATATTATTCCCACGCTTTTCTGTGGGTTAATTGCCAGACCTATTTCATTAAGTATTTTTTGGATGCTGTTGATCACTCTCTCCGCGGCTCCCTTGTCTTGCGCCGACACAACCTGGTCATCAGCAAAGCCGCGAGGACCACACTCTCTTGGTCACTCTTCAGGTTGTACCCGTATTCCATAGAAAATTCATGGTCACAAAGTTCACGGTATATATGGTTGATGGCCAAGTTAAAGAGAGATGATGACAAGGGGCCGCCTTGGGGTACTCCCCTTAGCACCCTAATCTGGCTTGTCGTATGAGCACCAACATTTATGCTAATCTTGTTGGTGCCTAGGA
Source organism: Euschistus heros (assembly GCA_003667255.2). Classification (NCBI taxonomy): domain Eukaryota; kingdom Metazoa; phylum Arthropoda; class Insecta; order Hemiptera; family Pentatomidae; genus Euschistus; species Euschistus heros. Next base: position 2,239,024 of record RCWM02000092.1, on the reverse strand, counting down.
GTGCACCAATTACATCCCTAAGATCCGGTGACACACCCCTAGCCTCCATTGAGCTAACTATATGGTCATGCCCAACATTGTCAAAGGCCCAAACACGTCAAGAAAGGCCACCGCGCAATCCCTTTTTTTAGCAGTGGCATCCTTTTTGATTGCATCGACAATCCTGGCGTTGACGTGAGTTCCCGGGAGGCCTTTAATGAAACCTCTCTGATTTTTGCTGAAGGTGACCTGTTTCCTAAGCTCGCAGTCCAAAGCCTTTTCTATTATGTGGCGTACAATTGAGTAGATAATGATAGACCTCCAGGATGAAATAGCCTTAACTTCACCCTTACCTTTGTAAATCAGAATTGTACGCCCCTGACAAAGCAGTTCTGGTACATAGTCCACCCTCAGCATTATTTCCGCAATGGTCTTGATGATGTGAGAGACATCGAAATATTTCAACGTGTGGACTAATACTCCATCAGGCTCCGGCGATGTATCCAAAGATGTAGATTTAATTGCTTGTATATCGATGGACATCAAATTTGGCCTCGGGGCACACTTTTCATAATCCACACGTTTGCGGGAATTTGCATTTTCAAAGAGGTCTCTGAAGTGACGCTCAACTTCGGCCACCTTCAAAAGGCACTGCTTAGGAGCGTCGGCATTCATAATAGTTTGGACTACTTTTTTCCTTCTATTATAATAGTTGTATTGTGCCAATTCATAATGATATTGCTCCTGCCGACGGCTCCTGTCTTTCTTGTTGGCTCTCTGAGGATTCGTCACTTTCCCAGCACCCTTATCTGCCATAACTGTTTTATTTTTCTTCCTAATTTTGTAAAATTTAACGGCAGGGTGCTGGGGCCCGGTAATTCAGCATTAGCATTTTTCAAAAACTTGAGAAAGCTGAATACCGCTTCATCAAAATCCCCATTGTGAATTATGTCCCTTTTTGTAGACTCTTAAAGGTGGCCGACCATTTATCAATATCTTCTTTAGCGCCACAAGCTTTTCCCTCCTCATTGATCGGATTCAGTCCCGTTCTCAGTACACCTCTGACCGCTCTACAATTTGCCTCCCTGGGATGTTTTTTTGCGATATGGGTTCCCAGACCTCTTTCTTCCTTAAAACTTAAACCATATATGGGACATGCTTTGCTTTTGGGGACCTGAGCAATTCCACTTCGATGTTCGGGAGGACAAGGCAGGCACAGTCTTGCCTAACACTTGGCCTTCCTCACTCTTCCATTCCACCTTCACAAATTCTATTTCTTCACCTCCTGTGGTAGATGGATGCCACCAAAGCCTCTTGGACCAGTCCCCCGGTTCTTGGAACCCATATCGTCTCACCGATTTTAAAATTCTTAACTCTCCGCCCAGTCGAATCCTACTCTGTCACAAAAAAAAAAACAGCAAAAATTTCAATCAATTTACCGACGGAGACCACCATATATACCCATATCAAATCAAAGTTGAAAAATATAACATTAAATTTATATTAATATACAAAACAATACAATATTGCATGAAAACTAGGCTATGCCTATATATAAATAACTAAAGCAGTATTTACAGACTCTTATGATAGAATGAATAATAAATAAATAACAATATGAATATATTCCTAAAAAATTATTCTTAATAAATATTGACAAATAATTAAAAAATAAATAAATAATAACATGCACAAACTCACACAAAAACACACATATACATATATATATTTATATAAATTATTCTACTGCCAGAAAATTAAAAAAAAAAAAAAAAAAATAATAATAATAATAATAATACTAAAAATTAAAAAATAAATAAATAAATAAAATAAAAATAAAAAAAATAAAATATATATATATATAAATAGAGTGCATAGAATAAATATTTAATAAGGAGATACAACTCCCTTTAGATAGAGAAAAAATAATAATGATAAAAATGTGATTTAAATAAAAATTTATATTAATAATAGTAATAAAAATAAAGAAAATAGATAAATATTTTTAGGAATTGAAACAACACAACGGAGCTAAAAACTTACAATAACATATTAAACCAATCATTATTCTATATTAATTCAATATAAAACAATGCGCATGGATTGAAATAAACTTCTAACTACGGGGAAAACAAATATATATATATATATATATATATATATATATATATATATATATATATATATATATAAATAATACATTTAAAAGTTATTATTACTAATTAATTGATAGGAAGAGATAACAGCGAGCGAAGATGAAACTGACCTTAAGGGCGTAGCTGACTGAGGGCCAGTATGATGGTGTGGTGAGGGGCGACAGTTCATACAAACAATCCATAAATAAAGATGTAGGGCACTTGACAAAGATTACCTAAAATTACTAAAGAAATGTTGGATAATAGAAAATATGAGGTTGATCTCATCTCATATGTATAATGATAAAAGTAAAAGAAAAAAATTAAAAAATGTACATGAAGGACATAGCAGTATAAAAAAATAATAAAAGTGAAAAATAAAAAAACAAGTAGCTCTAAGGGGGGGGGGGAGGAACAGCTGATAGCTACATACTGAGTATTACATATTCTTATTGTCTGTGTCAATAATATGATTTATTTTATTTGTGTGAGCATATAAACAGGTAAAATATGTAATTACTAAAATGTTCAGAAGAACTAAAGTTTGAAGAAAAGTTTTGGTGTAAGAACGGATTTAAAAAAAACATATAGTGAATTGAGTAAGGTTAGTTATCATCTAATTTGTTTTTAATTTCATTTTGTTACCTATTTTTCTCATCCTCATCTACATATATGCCCCGAAACACCGAATTTTGGTACTAATACTAATACAGTGTTTAATACCAAAATTCGGTGTTTCGGGGCATATATGTAGATGAGGATGAGAAAAATAGGTAACAAAATGAAATGAAAAACAAATTAGATGATAACTAACCTTACTCAATTCACTATATTTTTTTTTAAATCCGTTCTTACACCAAAACTTTTCTTCAAACTTTAGTTCTTCTGAACATTTTAGTAATTACATAGGAGGCGCGGTAGCTCAGTGGGTAAGGCACTTGACTACCATGCTCCCGGGCACGAGTTCGAGCCCGACTGAAGGCAGAAAATTTATTTTCTGTTATTTCGGCCGTGTATCGAATTCGAGGTTGGGAGACCCTCCTGGGGCACACCCAGCCTCCTAAAAAAGTGGGTACCCTTAATTGGGGAAAAAACCTGGCGGTTGAGCGTGAATTCTGGCCAAATCACCTCCTTTCACAACCGTTGGCTCAGAAACAGTACACCCTACCTAAGTACTGATCCCGAGACCCTTCATGGGTTGTAAGTGGTACAGGTTTTATTAGTATTAGGGTAGTTAGTAACCATTTAGTGCCACCTGTCGTCTGTGAACATTCTCATTTTTTAAATTCAGTAAATTACTTAAATACTCTCATCTTACCTCTTTTTAGTGTAAGAAGCTAAATGTAAAAAATTATTCATGTGTTAGTCACTGACAGTTACGGTTGTTAATTCTCTGACTGTTGGCTTTCTGTCAGTCCTCCCCTAGTATTCTAATGGATTTCTTCACTGTAAAACTTTATATACTTAACACACTAACTTGCCTTAACCTTTTACCAGATCACCAGTTCGGATTCTGTTCATTTCACTTCACACCTCAACAGCTGCACAGTCAGTATTTTTAGGTGTGACCCAAGGCTTTTATAGGATATGGCATTATGGTCCTCTTATTAAACTGAAACCAATTCTCTCAAGCAGTTATTATTTGGTTCTACAATCCTCCCTCTCTGACTGGTTCTTGCTGGGTCCCACAAAGCTCAGAAATCTCATCTATTTAGCCTATATAAGCAGAAATCTCTCAAAGTTCTGTCCTGGCCCTGTTTCTGTTCTTGACTTAACATAATGAGGAGAAATGCAAACCCTGTATAAGCACTCTAACCCAACTTTAATTGTTTAATTTGACCATTTCTATTTATTATTTTTCTGTTAATCTTTTACTGCAATCTCTAGATTAATTTTAAAAATATTCAATATGGGTACATAAGTTTATATATTCAAGATACTTCGTTTCCTTCCTAATATACAAGTGTTAGGATTTTAAATTATATATTTCTATATATAACCGGAAGTTTAAAAATGTTTATACTTTTCGTAATGGATTGTGTATTTAGAAACGATCTTTACTATCCATTCAGAAGTAATTTGTAAAAATTGAATCAGTTGAAGTAATGGTAGAGTTAAATAAATTGCATATTTCTTCTATGCTTGAGTCAGGACGCAGATGAGTTATAATTAGAGAACAGATTTCTGTGATATTGCCCATTTAGTTGGCTTTTAGCGCTCTCTAACCCAAGTAGTTATCTCATTCATGACCTAAGGATTCTTATTCTTAAATTTTATTTTACACGAAATTGCACAAATTTGACTTTTTGGGCTTAATTGCACGAATTAGGGTTTTACTGCACGAAATTGCACAATTGAACGAAATTCATCTTATTTTATTCACTTAACCATTTATATTTTAATTAGTTTTAAATTGAGGATTTATGCAAAAGTTGAGGACCGACGTACTTCGTAGAACTAAGACGTTTCCTCAGAAAATTTTACTCCCCGCTTCCCATTGTATTCCCCACTTCTGATTTAGCACTAAGGCTCAGTTGTTGACAAGATTTAAAACTATCAACTTTGGAAATGCCAAAAACGGCCGTGAGAGTTTCTACAAAATTGAATCAATGGACAAATGAATATCCAGAGCTGATATTTGATGGGAAGGTGGTGGTTATGTATGTACCGTACATGGTTAAATGCATTACTATTTTAGGCCGATAACTTCCAAAGTTTTAAAATTTTATGAATAAATAAGAAGAATACGAGATAAAATCTGAAAAAAAAAAAAAAAAAAAAAAATTAAATCCACTATCATATCCGATTTAACGTCGCACCTGCCAACCCCTCTTATACGATTGGAATCCCGAAATCAATCCTTGAATTCCCAAATCGAAATTATTGAAACTCTTGATGAAAGCTTAAAACGAATTAAAAATGAAAAGGGAAAATGTTTGTTTTTATAATTTGAGTTACTCCTTGAGAAAAACTACGGTTACATTCGTTAAAAAAAAATGAATTATTGCATCAACGGAAAGGAAATAGAAGCTGATAATCTGGATCCATCCACAATCGCATGCTACAAAAATTGTTTTATTACATCCTTAAATGTAGAACGTTCCTTTTCTTTGCTAAAGAACATTTTAAGTGACAGGTGGCATAATTTTACTGAGAAATATTTTGAAATTTATAATGTCGTAAATTTTCACGAAAGTTTTAAAAACTAATTTATTTTTCAAAAACATTAGATTATATTTTGTTTCCACGTAAAAGGAAATTTGAATAAAAATATTAATATTTTTTTTTATGAACAACTTTTTTCATCTCCTTTTTTTCCCAAATTTTAAAGTATTTCAGATTGAATTAACACTAAAACGAAACGATTGTCGAAATGTCCTTAAGTTTATTCAAGGCTAGTTAAGTGTTGCATATTTGTGTAAATAAATGGATTGCTGCATGCATTAAGTTTTTAAATGCACGTTTTGAGTTTTTTACTGCATGATTTTGCTTATTTGGGTTTTTTACTGCTCGATTTTGCATATTTTGAGTTTTTTACTGCACATTTTTTGATTTTTTACTGCACAAAAATCCGGTCCTAGTTATAATATTTGTTTCTTATATAACTCTTATCATTTTGGCGCAATCGCATGGTGTTGCTGGTTTCCTTTTATCTCGCTCTGTTATTGCCGCTATTTTAGTTCAGACTAATTTACTACTGTTGAAATACTTGATTCGGACTTTTAACATATTTTTATCTGACATAAAAATTAGTCTTGAATTATGGTCCTTAAACTACTACTAAGATTTTTTTTATCACATTTGTATTAATGTTTTTCTGTATTCATAAACTAACAAATTATATTAAATAACTGATTAACTCATTTTGCTGTATGCTAGGGGAAATATTAGATTATTTTTGTTGGCAACACTGCCCCGCCAGCGGTGTGATTTTCGTTGTCGGTAGATCAGGTTAAATTAACCTATAAACGTTGTTGATCAGTTTTTTTAAAATTATGTCATCACGGATTTGTGTTACTAAACCGCAGAATTGTAGATGCTGTTGTGTTCTACCCGATATGGACTTAGTTCATTTTATTGGTCGTCCGGGTTTGTTTTTAAGTACAATCAAGAACGATGTATTTGATGTTGGATGATCCTTTATTCATGTTACCATTTAAGAAGGAATAATTAATAATCAATGCTGCTTTCAGATATTACTGGTACGGGTATATCTTTACTATCACAATTTTGTAATTATGGCGAATTTATAAATTTCTGCTATTCTATAAAAGAAAGAATGTTTTAAGATTACTGAAGTACCTCTATATAATTTTGTTTCTTTTGTTGTTTCATATTTGTATTTATGGTACTTGGTTGCATAATGACATTATAAATTATTAAATAAAGTTCTGTATTTTTTTGGTCATTATCCAGTAAGTTGTTTTTAGATTCCTGTAGCTATTGCATGCTTTTGTGGAATGAGGAAAAAAACCTATGCTCCTCCCATTTTACTTAATGCTATTGTAATACTTCAGCATAGAAATTTATCATTGGATTACTTTGTGTTATTTTGCCTCATGTGAATTTGTTAATTATTTAATTATTGTTAATTCAAATGATTGTTAAAATCTTACTTTCTTTTCTAGCATATGTATTACTGAAGTTCTTGGGAGTACATTATGTCATTAAAAAAATCCAAATTTCTTTTAGAAGATATTGTTCTATGTGAACGATCTTGTATGTAGTTCTTCATCTATAATCTTAATTCATTCTTTCTTTTTAATTTCAAGCTCATATTTATGAACTCATTTTGTTTATCTATCTAACCAAATATATTCAATAAAATTAATTTAACTAAATGTCGAGACTTCCTAGGTAGTGAGCGATTCTTTTATCATAACTGAGCCAAGATGCAATTTTTTTTTTTAATTGTTAAATTTATTTTTCAATATCAAGAACTGAAATCTGCAGATGCAACTATAATTATTTTACATAAATACTTCTATAATTGTTCAGGAAAAGTAAGGACCTAGTGACATATCATTAAAGAGGTTTTATTTGTACCAATATTTTGTAATTGGTTTGCTGGAAAAACGTAAAATAATTCTAAAAAATTAGTATTTACATATTTTTATTTTAAGAATAGTATACCTGAATTAATTATGGTGATATCATTTAAGCATTACTCCACTCTAGCTTCTTGATTGTTTCCCTTTCTTAGTTTGTTTTGAAGTTTTCTTGCTCTATTAAGAAGAGTAAGGTTAATATCCATTGTTTTCTTCCTTGGAGAGGAAATCACTTTATTTCAAATTTATGTCAACTCTTACCTGCTACTATTAACTACACCCTTGGTTGTTAGTAAAAATCAAGGAGATATGGATAATTTTGTGTGCATTATCACTTCATGATCATATCTAGATATGATGTAAATAATAAACCATCATCACAATATTTATGGTACCGTTACACAAACATGTCTCCACGAAATTTACCTGACCTGCACTACACCGACCAGTTCGACTCTTACGCTTCACTTCAAGTTTACAATTTTCGATAGTTTATTCTAATAACCTCACGTGTAAACAACCACTTCTACAGTTTCTACTTGGATCGTGTTGTTTAGTGTGTTATATTGATATTTAGTCTTCTTAAACGTAAATATGTGAAACAAAATTTAACAACGTGAGTCTCATAAAGGATTTAGTGTTTCATTAATTCATTTTTCTTATTACCTCTTCTCTAATTTGTCAAAGTGTTATAAAAGTAAAGAAGATTAATTTCTACATGGATTTGGTGTTTTATATATTTATGTTTGTTTTATCAATTTAAGTGAGAAAATTTCAGTATACATATGTTGTGAATGGATTCTTTGTTCTCCATATTACTTATTGCTCCAAAGTAAGACAGATTGTATTATTAATTCAATTAAATAAATCAATCTAAAAATAAATGTGAGAAAGTATGTTACAGGTTTCATATTTTATTATTACCATTTCCCTGAGAAAATATAGCAGAAATTAACATCATAACTTTCAACAAGGATTCTGTACTTAATATATTAATAATTTATTATTTACACTTCTCTGACTTTAGAAAGCTTATCAGGATTTAACATTACTGGTGATTTAGCTTATATTAATTCTGATTTAGTATAATATTAATTCAACACTGATTTAGTTTCTTATATTTTGATATTTTCAACCAACTTTAAAAAAAAAAAAGGAGGTTCTCAACTCATCTGTTTTTTTTGTTGTTTTTTTTCTGTGTATGTTATGCGGTTACTCGGTCAATTCTGAATCAATTTTGATGATTCTTTTTGAAATTAGTAGGGCATACTTCAGAGGTGGTCCCATTAAAAATATTTTGAAATCAATGGAGCACTTTTTAAGAAAAATTAAAAAAACAGTTAATAAAAATCGTATAATAGTCTAAAATCTCCATGGTAACTAAATCTAAATTATTAACAAAAATAATTTACATATACAGTCAACTCTCGATGTTAAAAATTGTGTAAATAAGTCGAACTTAAAATAGGGTTCAAAAGAGAGAACTTCTAGGACCACCTACCTCTATGAAACTATTAGAAGACATCACCCCTATAACTCGAACTCTAATTAAAAGAATTTCATGTGTAATTTGTTTTCCGGTTTCCTGTCATTGTTTATCTTTCCAGTTCATAGTTGCACCAGTCACTTATTATTATTTATTTACTCGAGTGGTTTTACAGTGGCTAAATCAATTTTGATGATTCTTTTTTAGATCGGTAGGGCATATTTTCTTATTCCCACATCATTATTTTCTTATTTCTGATTTTCATATCAGAAAATAAACAGAAGTTATTATTACTTTGAACAGGGATTTAGAGTTTCTCCGTAATTGAAAGAGAATATATAGAGAGTTAGGTTATAGAGAATAACCTTTTTCCTCGAAAAGTAGCGACGAAAACACCAAAGTAAATCAGAACAAGGTTTGAATCTCAATAAAAGATATTCTAGGTAACCTTTTTCCTCGAAAAGTAGCGCCTAAAACACCAAAGTAAATCAGAACAAGGTTTGAATCTCGATAAAAGATATTCTGGGTGATCTTGGGGCTGGAGATATGCCTGTGTAATGGTACCATATTTATTTATATTAATGTCTTATTTCTGTACCTCAGAACAAGAAGAGCCATAAGTTCAAATTTAACAATTTTCTGATTATCACACCATTGTATGCAAAATTTTATATTACATTAAGCCATAATTACTTAAGTTCCTTGAAAACTTGCCTTTTCTATTTCTTAAGGGTTGTTAGAATGTTAGTCCTTACCTATGATTGAGCCAGACAAACTTAAGTCCACTTACGTTATTCTCCTTAGACTTGTGTGACTTTCTTCTGGTTCTGAGGTACATATTTATCCAGTCTTGTCTTAAGAATAACCTCTTGTTGTTTAAGATAGTTATAATTGATTGCTGTTTATCATTTCTGCCATTATCATGATATGTGTGGGTGTATATCTATTAGAGTTTAAACTTGGACACTCGGCAGCCCAAAGCTATAAGAAACATTACCAATGCATTGGGGAAGGGTGTTTTCCAACAAAAGACTGGACAGACGCCAAAACCAATTTATGCACCCAAAAATCCATTTTGGTTGTTGATGGCAGGAATTCATCTCTCCTTTTTCTCCTGAGGTGAAACCATTACATCCACATCATACTGCAGTAATATTGACATCATGCATCTAAAATTTACCAAAAATCAACTGGAATTGGTTAATCCAAAGAGGACCTATACTACATGACTATGCCAAACATAAAACCTTATGTTTTATGGCAGACTGAAGAAACTAAACAAGCTCTTAATGGGGTCCTTCCACACCCACCTTGTTTGTCAGACTTACCCCAACAGATTTCCATCTGTTAATAAATTTGGGCAACTTCCTTAAAAGTAAAATTTTAGAAAATGATTCTCTTATTTTCTGATTTTGTCTCTTCACAGAACTCCACTACATTTCCTATGTAAATGACCCAATTTCCTTATTGCTCGAATTGACCTAAATGAGGAGAAGGAATTCATTTTCAAATATTCTAATTTATGTATCAGTGAATATTTACATTTTTTTTCCCTCCCACCTAGCACATCTTAAGCTTTTAAAATAAACTGATAATCCCTTCTTCCTCTTGGTTCAAGATCAAGTTACATTAATTTTGTAACACAGGGGTTGAAGATCTGATTAGGCTTATTTCCTACTGACAAGGGGAGGCCACACTCAGTCTCTCACGGATCTTGTTGGCAATTTTTTTGGAGGTTCCTGGTCAAAAAATATTAGACACGTATTTTGCCGTTCCGACCAATGGGCCCAAGAAGCCCAGAAAAAAAAATAAAAATAGCATTAAACTAATTTATTTTTTATCTTTAGTTTAAAAAATGACGACATGATCCTTGCACCAAGATTTTTAGTTTTGATTGCAGATTTAAGGAAAAATACAGTTGCTTCATAGATTTTGGTTTAGGTTAATTAAATTCTAAAAAAATGATAAGTTTTTCAAGCAAACTACCTCTATAGATTTTTTTACACAAAAATTGATGTCAGATTCTAATTCAGCACCCTCAAAAACATTAAATAACGCTTATTCAACAAAATAAAAAAATATTATTTTTTTTCACCCTCTTCGAGGAAAATGAAATTTTTAAACCGATTATTGGTTACATACCTTTAAATCGCCATTACTTTGTCACACAATTCACTGGTTGCTTTCGCTGGAAAGAGGAGACAGCTTTCTTTTGATGTATATAAATGTAAAATTCGATGAACAAAAACCTATTAAAAAAATTCGAAAACCCGAAAAACGTTTTGATTTTTAACTTGAGTTTGAAACCAGATAGGATGATGTAACTAAATACATTTCAAGCATATTACCATACTATATTTTGTGTAAAAAAATAAAGTTGATACGTTTAACCGTCTAAGCGTAATTCATGTTTTTATCAATTTAAACAAAAGTTGCCTACCATTTATTTGGTCCGGCAAATTTTGAAGCTTACGAATTTTTATTTTTCTATTTGGATGAAATTTCATATTTAAGGGTTCTTTTGAATGCTGAATTCGAATCCTATGTTGTGAAAAAAATATATTGAACGTACTTCACTTGCAATATTTAGTTTTTACACTGTAAAATGTGATAGAAAATTTTTTTAGTCCTAGAATTCCATTTCAGCACCCTTAAAACTCAAGAAACGTATGTATATATATATATATAGATACCGATAAAACAAATATATATACACTAATTAGGAGAAATAATTTGTTACTTTAATTATTATCTAAGTAATTATAATTATTAATTATTTATTGTGATAATAATTTATTACAACTTAATATTTGTATAATATACAGACAGAACCACATATTAGATTTGATTGTTAAGTATTTACAATTTTTATTTTATTCTTCAAACCCATAACACATCTCAAACATATCAACTTTATTTTTTTACAAAAAATATAGGGTGGTAATACGCTTAAAATGTATTTGGTTTTATCATCCTATCTGGTTTCAAACTCAAGTTAAAAATCAAAATGTTTTTCGGATTTTCGAATTTTTTTAATAGGTTTTTATTCATCGAATTTCACATTTATATACATCAAAAGAAAGCTGAAAATACCACTGAGATACCAACCAGTGAATTGCGTGACAAATTAATGGCGATTTAAAGGTATGTAACCAATAATCGGTTCAAAAATTTCATTTTCCTCGAAGAGGGTAAAAAAATTATATTTTTTTATTTTGTTGAATAAGCGTTTTTTAATGTTTTTGAGAGTGCTGAATTAGAATCTGACATCAATTTTTGTGTAAAAAAAATCTATAGAGGTAGTTTGCTTGAAAAACTAATCATTTTTTTAAGAATTTAATTAACCTAAACCAAAATCTATGAAGCAACTGTATTTTTCCTTAAATCTGCAATCAAAACTAAAAATCTTGGTGCAAGGATCATGTCATCATTTTTTAAACTCAAGATAAAAAATAAATTAGTTTAATGCTATTTTTATTTTTTTTCTCGGCTTCTTGGGCCCATTGGTCGGAACGGCAAAATACGTACGTGTCTAATATTTTTTGACCAGGAACCTCCAAAAAAATTGCCAACAAGATCCGTGAGAGACTGAGTGTGTCCTCCCCTTGTAAGTCGGTCAATATATGCCTTTGATGTTATTGAGGGTTGTTTATAGAATAGGACAGTTCTCTTTATACAGTAGTAATGGAGTGTTTAAAGTTTTCTGAAAACTGCAAAAAATCTCAATTACCTGTATTCTACACTTTAATTTAAAATATGATTTTTTTGATGATTGAAATCAAAGTGCTCTTGTAGTTTAGCTATATTTTAGGGAAAGATTGTTATAGTATATAAGATTTATTTGTAGTATAACATTTTAGTTTCTATTTCTGGTTGTCAAGGAAGTTAATTATTTGATTTTGTTAATGAGACAAGGGTCTTGTTTTATAATTTTCTCCACTTATTTTAAATGTTGTAAAACCAAGATTGAGATTAAATGTAATTTTATCTAATATACTTCATTATGTAATGAAAACACCTTATACAATTTCATCATAAAAAAGAAAAAGTTAAATAAGATTTTAATTGTTTTTTTATGTGTTTGCTTCATTGATAAAATTTGTTTACGATGCTTCAGTTTTGGAATGTTTATTTAGCCTTTATAGAAATTCTGTTTTTCCACACATGCTTTAGTTTCGCTTCGTCTGTCACTTATGATATGAAAGATCCTCACTAATGCCCATATTTTTTATTTTTATTCTATATCTAAATTTATTGTGTGTAGTAGGATGTGATTGTTTAATATAGATAAGGAAACTTAGTTTCAATTTTTTACCTTTTACTTTACTAATTAGGGTTTGCCTGCTATTACTTACTTAGATCTCATGGCCCGTTCATGCCTATTTTGTAAGAAAGTGTTTAGTCAAGTATTTAGTTAATTTTGATGCGTGTAAATGGCCTGTTTAGTGTTTAGTAGGAAGTAGAATGGAAAGATTTTTAATTTTCTATTTAGTAGTGGTGCGCATGCTTGGTGGGCCTTTTAATTTTAATTTGGGTGATAGTGCAGGTTACATCACAGTACCTTTTTTTTTATAAGCAAGTGTTCAACTTTGGATTGAAGGTAGTTAAAAGATTCTTTTGACATTCATATTGCAAAAAAAATTATTTGTCCTTTAATAATTCCCTAAAAAGAATTGTACTAGGACCATTATCGTTTCTTTCTATATTTTTTTGTTTATTCCACCTTCCACTTCTAAAATTTTGCTCAACATAACATTGATACTGCATCATTCAAAATAACCATGCAAGTTCTTGCTTTTTATCATCCTTGCTGTAAATTATTGTTTTTGTGAAGATCAAAAATAAAGTAAATAAAAGATAGGGTATAAAAATAAAAAAAAAAAATTATTATTTTGTTCTTTGGTTTATGAAATTCCTGAGGGGTAATTTCAAGATCAAATTACATACATAATTAATAAATTATAATAATTGTATTTGCAGTGTATAAAAAATATTTAAAAAAAATTTTTTTTATTATAAATTAATATAAACAAAAAAATATATATTTGAGCAAAAAATTAATATCTTATAAACCTGAATAAAATTACTTTTACAACAAATATTTCATTAGAAGTTCCTATACATTTTTTTAAAACAAAATTTGACTAATATAAAATAATATTTAAATATAACACTTATGGCTTTAAATTCAGTATAAATTTATTAGTTCATGAACTAATGAACATTTATTTTTTCTTCAGAACAATCAACTATTTGCCGCTCTGTCAAAAATCATAATTCACTATATTACTTAATTTGAAATTTTCTTTAACTACTTTACTGAAGAATTAAAATTTTTAATTAATGTTGACTTGTGCCCTAGAAATCTTCTATTACCTTTACCATCTCCCCAACTCCAACTGAGGCTTTTTCCTCTCCTCTCACTGCCTTCTAGGTCACCACCATCTCTGATGTAAGGTCACAGCTTTAAATTAATAAATTACAGTATTTTGATTCTTTTACTAATTTTACTATAAATTTAAACAGTTATTAATGGAAACATTGTTTTTTTTTTTTAATTAAGAATGTGAACAGTATTTGTTAGACTAGTTGATCAGAAAATTAAAATATTCTAAGGTTACCACTAAATACTTCTAATTAACTTATCTGTTTAACTAATGTAAATAAGTAAAATCAACTTTGGATTTTAATTAAAATTAAATTATTTTAATTGGTGTTTTGAGTAGTAAAATTGAGGTGAACGAATTTTGATGAAGATTTTAATTACTTCTTATTATTCATAAACTTCATAAATTTATTTATTTTAAAATTTAAAAATTCCTCTAAAACTTTCTCTTCCACCTCCTTCTTTCACTCCATCACAAGTTGCAGAACATATTAAACATTTAAACAAAAGGAAAGCTCTTGGTTAGGGTTTGATAAATGCTATAGTGCTCCAGGAAATGCCAAGAAAAGCTCTAGTATTTCTCACAACAATGTACAATTCAATACTTCGGACAATCAAAATCCCAGTGCTGTGGAGATATTCATACACATCGACAATTAACAAACCTGAAAAACACAACTCAAATTCTTTATCATACTGACCAATTAAATTAGCATACTACCCATTTGTTCAGAATATTCGAAAAATTATAGCACAAAATACTGCATGACACAACTGACTGATGAAATAAAACCCAATCATCAATTTTTTCTTCAAAAATTTCACTCAGCCATGTAATAACTTCACAGAGTCGTAGACTATATACATTGGACATTGGAGCAGTAACTATATGCAACTGGTGTATGTGCATGCGCCTGTGTGCAAAGACACACATAGAATGACTTCAGACTTTTCAATCCTAACCCCTAAACTTTATATGTAAGTAACAAAACTTTACAACTGGCATAAGTATACCAACAGTTAGTGAGTGGCTGCATCGGTTTTTACTTAAATAATTTCCCAACAGACTACAAAGACACAACACATAGAAACAATGGCAACAACATGTATGCCAGAAAACACTAGGAGATTAAAAGGGATGTAGATGATAGATCTCTCATAATCCTAAAAAAAGAATTTGATACCACGTTAATTAATAGATAAAATTTATCAACCATTTCAATGTTTTTTTAGTTTCTAAATATTTATTTGTTATGGAAATCATATTTTATTCCTGTAGGCCATAATTTGTTTGCTGGGGCCTGATTCCTTTTTTGTTCCAACCAGATCAGAAAGGACTAATTAAACAACTTAATCTCTCTTTTAATAATGAAGCTTAATATTCTGAATTAAACTTTGATTGGTAGATAAGATGATAAGGATAAAATTTAAAGGAAGATACATAGCTATAGTTTTATCAATATTGCTTATCAACTCATGTTCATAAGAATGACTTGGATCAGTGGTTGGTAAACTTATTAGCCAAATATGAACATTAGAACAATTAAAAAAAAAAAAAATTGGAGCCAAATCTGCTTGTTTAGTAAACTTATATTACACTAAATAAAACTAAATTTCATACTTAATAAATATTTATTGATGTGAGCAGTGTGCTTGCATCTCATTGGAAAGTTTGAGTAAGTCAGGTTTGTATGTTGTTGTTTTTAATTTTAGGCATGATTCCGAGTTCTCATCAATAGGACGACTTCTCAGTTTACTCTTGATAATGTTCATGCTTGAAAAAGATTGTTCGCATATATGTGTGGAACCGAAAAGGGAAAAAACAACAAACGTTAGCTTTTTCAGCTGATCGTAAGAGTCAGGAATACTATTCCAAGCATTGAAAATGATCATGTCTTCCTTCTCCAGGTCATTCAAAGCAGACCACTTGTGTTGTGAACTAAGATCACATTTTTTCATCTCCAATATTTCCAATTCAACACAAAGACGTTCGAATTTAGAGTGCCATATCTCCTTGTTTTTTAATTCGAGGAATTGCATTTCAAAGCTACCAATGTCAATTTCAAAAGGAGAAAATTTCAACTCTGTTATCGTAGCATTAAGAGGATTTTTGACCAATGCTAAAGTTGCTCTGCTGTTTTTAAATTTCTGAAACCTGCTGAGAAATGCTTCCCCCATATTTAAAATTATTGTTTTAAAGTAAGTGGTGTTAATCAATAGAAAATTGTTTTCTTGGCGATGCTTCAGCAGGCTCGGGAAATGAAACAATGTTTCCCTTTCAAAATTCTGAGCAAAAATGGATAATTTGTTTTCGAATGTTATTACTTCTTCTAACATCGAAAAAATTAAGTTTCCTTTCCCTTGTAGTTTACGATTAAGCTGATTTAGATGAGACGTAACGTCTAACATGAAATAAAATTTTTGGATCCACTGATCGTCTGTTAGTTCTGGATAGTGAACGCCCTTCTTAAGGAGAAATGCTTTATTTTCCGGATAAAGGCACGAAACGTTTTAAAACGTTCTCTCTTGATAACCAACATACCTTGTTCTGAAGCAGATCAGCGTACTCACTCTCCATTTCAAATAAAAATTCTTTGAATTGGGGATGATTAAGAGCTTTAGCTAAATTGGAGTTGTTAATGGTAATCACTAATCCCGTAACTTTACAAATTTCATCCTGAAATGTTTGCGCACAAAGCGCTTCTTCGTGAATGATACAATGGTAAACAAGTATCTCGTGATAAATTTTTCTTTCAAAATAGCAACTAACCCTTTTCTTTCTTTTCTTTTCATACTTTTGGCCCCATCTGTTAAAATCGACACAATCTTCTCCACGCGTCTGACCTTTGAGTGGCAATAATCCTAAAAGTTCTTTAGGGCCTGAACACATACATTTTACAAAAAGTGAAACTTGCGCTCTATTATTTTATGTCTTTAAGACTCGTCAACTGCTATTGATAAAGCCGAAACCGATTTCAGGTCTTCGATATGCTGGGTGGTTATATTAGAACACATTTTATTTGTTCTATCTTTAATGGTTTTGGCAGACAATGGTAACTCATTAATTCTTTTCAGAATATCTGCTTTGTTCTTAAAATCCTGAAATAGCTCTTTGGATGCATTTTTAAAACAATTTTTTACGTATGCACAGTCTGTGTACAGTTTCCCTCTCTTAGCAATCTCTTGGCTAAAAACAAAACTTGCCATATTAACATTGCTGGAAAATTGCATCCAGTTATTAAACACATAGCAGGTGTAATAAAATAGTATAAAAATACCTGCAAGATGTGCAACTAGATTGAAAAATACAACTTCTTAATAAGAAAGGACAACGGCCGACACACACGATAAATAAGACAAAACTTTTCACACTGCAACTGCTGGTCTGTGATGCCCATTTGTACCCCCACTACTTAAATGCTTATGGTACCTTTGTATCACACCGGAGTACGCCGAAAACATATGAACAATTTCAGGAGGTAGCTTGTACATGGTTTGTGTTTACGTTTACGAAAACTAATAAAATTAAACTCTATGTTCGTTAAGTATTTTTACAACAATATAAAATTTTAACCCGGTGTTGGTCGCTAGCCTTTCTGGTGCACTGTTAGTCGCTAGGTGAGCATTTCCCTCACTTCTTTGATTTTCATAAAAAATGCAGTTTTATGTTGCCAAATATGTAGTTATAAAAGGTAAATAAATGTCATCATAATGTATCAATAATTGTATCATGGAGTATAAGAATTAAAAATATATTTTTACAAAGATTTATTGTAAAACAACAAAAAATCCAAACAAAAATTAAATATTTTACTAGTTGCATAATATAATAATGTGTTTTTCATCAGTTAGATCATTTTCTTCTATTACTATACAATTATTACAAGTATATTTAGTATGCTCATTGTGAATTAGAACATTACACTTTTTACAATTCTTTTTTGTTTTTCTTTTTTTATTTCTTCGGCACACCTATACCAGATCTATTTTGTATTGCCTCGAGCAGCCACGAACAAGAATCTGGAATAGTAAAAATTTCAGATTCCTAGTAAATGATCGCAAAATAATATACGAGGGTGAATCAAATATAAACGGTAATTTTCAAAATTATATTTATTGAATAATATTATACAGAAACTATACCTTCAACATTTTTCAATGTAGTCTCCTGCATTATCTACACACTTCTGCCACCGATTTGGAAGCTTGAATATTCCCTGTTCATAAAAAGATTGAGGGCGAGTTTTTAACCATTCACGTACGTGCTTTTCGACGTCTTCATTGTTTTCAAATCGTTTTCCTCCAAGTGATTCTTTCAGGGGCGCAAACAAAAAATAGTCACAAGGGGACAGGTCTGGACTGTAAGGAGGGTGTTCGAGAGTTTCCCAGCCCATTTCTTCCAATTTATCCCTTGTCAACAATGCGGTGTGAGGCCTTGCGTTGTCATGGAGAAGGATGACATCTCTAATGGGCACACCTCGTCTTTTGTTCCGGTAACTGGTTTTTGCTGACTGTAGCACCTGGTAGTAGTAAGCCGCATTCACTGTTCGTTGATCGTGAAGAAAATCAATGAGTAGAACTCCCCTTGAGTCAAAAAAAATTTTTGCAAGAACTTTTCCGACTGAGAGACGAGTTTTGGCTTTCACTGGGCAGCCTTCATCCTTCCTTCGCCACTCCTTACTTGCCATTTTCGATTCGGGGGTGTAATGGTGGACCCACGTCTCATCACATGCGCCTCAAAAAATCTTCACCTTCTTCTTGAAATCGTTGCAGAAGTCTCCCAGCAATCTCCGACCTGACCTGTTTTTGATTTCCGGTCAACAACCTCGGAACCCAGCGAGCACTAATTTTTCTGAAGCCAAGGTGGTCTGTGATTGCAGACTGAACACTCCCATAGCTGATACTGATTTCCGACGAGATTTCTTAAACAGTTAACTGGCGATCACCTTCAATAAGCTGTCGAACCGCACTAATGTTGTCATCTGTAAGACTTGACCTTGGGCGTCGACCGTGACTTTCGTTTTCAACACGTTCTCGGCCATCCCTAAATTCTCTGGCCCACGTAATACACTCGATTTTGAGACAGAGTAGTGTCCCCAAACTGTGCCTGCAAACGAGTAAAAATTTCCGAAGGCTTAACACCTTCATTTGTTAAAAATTTTATGACGATGCGTTGTGCAACAGATGGATGTACCGCTAGTGTGAGGCAAGCAGTTCCCCCCCCTCCTATTAAGCAACACTCCAATCGCCCACAGCCGCATCACATCCGGACGTGTTTGGTACAGTCAACAGCAAAATTACCGTTTATATTTGATTCACCCTCGTAAATACAATTCATGACGATTTATCAACTAATTACTTACAATTTATCTTCTCAACTGACTTTTTATCCAACAATTCAAGAATTTAGATCCACGACTCATTTTGAACCCAAATAATCACTAATTAATCAAAAGAAATTAAAAAACTGCTTCTGTAAAATGTAACGAATAAACTGCATGAGGGATAATCTGATACTGAGGAGTGTGGACTTGGCAATTTTTAGTACAAATCTCCCAATATCCTTGCCACCTGCATCCGTTTTACTTAGATACCGAATATGGATTATAAGGTTCTATGGAGTATCATGTCCTAAACTCAGCTATACTGAGATTCAGCGATGAAAGTTAAATTCAAATAAGATGTAATTTTTTTCTTTAGTTTTTTTTTTTAAATGAAAATATTATTGTGCCTACCGTGGATATTTGTGTCAGAGCTTAATATTGTAGTAAACTAATTGGTTTTATGTTGGCAAGTATACATGAGGTATCAAAGGCTATTGTTCGGTATCCTTTTATAATTTTTGTACCTATGATTCTTTGAATGGATCCTAATTTTTTTAGATTTCTCTTATATTGCAGTCCTTAGTGCCAAACATCTATTGCATAGGTCATCGTTGGTAGAATGGCAGCCTTGTATATAGTTGAGAGAATGTCCGAGTTTAAACCCCAACTCAGTGATGCAGTTTTAGACAGTCCAGGGGTAATTTTTAAAAGTCTATTTTTTAAATTAGTAATATGTTTGGCCCAATTTAACTTTCTTTTCTAATGCTAAGCCAAGGTACTTTATTTCATAAACTTAAGATATTTTTCGATTATTTAATATAATGTTAAGATTAGGGATACAATGTTTCCGAGAGAATATTATGGATATAGTTTTTTCAGGTTGAAAATTCAATTTATTTTTTCCAGCCCATTTGCTTAGTTTATCCAAAATCTCGCTGCATTGTAGTTGGAGCTGATAAAATAACTTTGATTTAAGTAGCAATAATATGTCATCTGCCTATACAATGACTTCAGCTTCTTCCCTGAGTCGTTGTCTGCTGGTTCTTCTTCACTGTCGGTATTTTCTAACTCTTGAGCTGAGGTTGCAATATTGTCATCTTCCAGGATCTCTTTAACTTTAAAACCCCCGACAACAGTTTGGCCCACAAAATTATAAAACTTCGATTGTTTCTGCGCTAAATATTCAAAAAAATCCTCAGGAGGCGTTCAGATTTTTGAAGCTCTACTGTAAATTTAAACAAAACGATCACGATCAAATTTTGAATACAACAGATAAATATCACTGCAGGTCATCAGTAAGGACTGCAACATATTCAGCACTTTCAAGAAAGCTTTCTTTCGTAGTACATAAGGACAGATGAAAGGTACATATACATTAAAAATACTTTCAGTCCATAAAAAAATATATAATTGAATATTTAAAAAAATGCTAGGCAATCATCTAGGTCAGTGGTCGGCAAAGTGCGGCTCTGCATTGGTCGCTCCTTAAGTGCAGCTCTGACACAAATATCCATGGAAGGCGCAATAATATTTTCTTATTATATTATAATAATAGTATTTATAATAGTATTTTATTGACTGCATCCGTTTTACTTAGATACCGAATATGGAGGATAAGGTCCTATAGAATATTATGTCCTAAACTCAGCTATACTGAGATTCAGCGATGAAAGTTAAATTCTGATGAACTTATTAAATATTTTTTAGAGGGGTGAGGGAAATGCTCACCTAGCGACCAATGCAGGGTTAATTACCTATCTATCTTTTAACTTAAACAAAAAATTATACATGTTCTCGATTTATAGAAGAATTTTAATTTATTAAAATAAGAAGTAATTTTTTTCTTACCAAGTTTTTTTTTTTTAAATGAAAATATTATTGCGCCTTCCGTGGATATTTGTGTCAGAGCCGCACTTAAGGAGCCAAAGAGCCACATGCGGCTCCCAAGCCACACTTTGCCGACCACTGACCTAGATGATTGCCTAGCATTTTTTTAAATATTCAATTATATATTGTTTTATGGACTGAAAGTATTTTTAATGTATATGTACCTTTCATCCGTCCTTATGTACTACGAAAGAAAGCTTTCTTGAAAGTGCTGAATTTGTTGCAGTCCTTACTGATGACTTGCAGTGATATTTATCTGTTGTAATCAAAATTTGATCGTGATCGTTTCACTTAAATTTGCAGTAGAGCTTCAAAAACCTGAACTCTTCCTGAGGATTTTTTTGAATATTTAGCGCAGAAACAATCGAAGTTTTATAATTTTGTGGATGATATTGCAACCTCAGCTCAAGAGTCAGAAAATACTATTGAAGGCAATGACAGTGAAGAAGAACCAGCAGACAACGACTCATGCGTGAATATTGTAACAAAACTGAATATTGTTAACAGTTAACAGCATTTGTAACTGCGACGGGAACAGTGAAAAAACTTGCAATCATCTTATTTATGACTGCAGAAATTTGGAAAGACACAGATACAAACTGATATCCAAAGTCCTACTGAACAGAGACAAATGGCAGCCTTCCAAGAAGGATCTCATAGATTAATATTTTGATGCATTTGTGGATCCTGTTGATTATATGGAACTCAACAATTGAACAGTTTATCTATAATTCTACCTCTATATGTTTATATATATTATTTTCAACCGACTTAAAAAAAAAAGGGGGGGGGGTTCCTCAACTCGTCTATTTATTTTTTTTGTGTGTGTGTATATTACTCGATTACTCGTTCAATTCTGAATCAATTTTGATGATTCTTTTTTAGATTGGTAGGGCATACTTCAGAGGTGGTCCCATCAAAAATATTTTGAAATCAACACAGCACTTTTTAAGCGAAATAAAAAAAAGCAATAAGGTGTTTTATAAAAGTAATCTAATCTCCCAACATTATTTATTTAAAAACCATATTACATTAACAATGATTTTCTAAAATGGGCAATGTTTCATGGCTATTGCCTCATTTTGAAGCCCTAAAACAAGCGAAAACATACATGTAATACAAATACGAATTAAGTATTGATAATGTGAAATAAAATTCATTTCAGTACACAACATATATAATATAATATTGTAGCATGTGATCCATATTAAAGTTTAAAAGAGATTTGTCGTTATATAAGGTAATTATAATAGTTTAACAATAGCGATAAAAAAATATTAAATTTTGCAAAAATCATAGCAATATGATAGAACATTGTACATTTTTCATATTTTTTATTTATTTATTTTTTATATATTTATAATGTTTTTATTTGTTTATTCATTTAAGTTTTAATATATATATATAGATAAGACAAGATGCAATACCAGGACTTGACTTTTTTAGTCATTAAATGATTTTATTTGTTCATCAGACGGATCCATATATTAATGGACATGAAAGGTAATTCATTAATTATATATGTTGTCTACTGAAATGAATATTATTTCACATTATCGATACTTAATTCGTATTTGTCGTATATGTATGTTTTCGCTTGTTTTAGGGCTTGAAAATGTGACAATAGCCATGAAACGCCCATTTTAGAAAATCATTGTTAATATAATATGGTTTTTAAATAAATAATGTTTGGAGATTAGATTGCTTTTATAAAACACCTTATAACTAAACTCTCCTTTATTAGGTAGTATATATTGTATAAAAAAAAAAAAAGCAATAATTCTACCTCTATTTGTTTATATATATTATTTTCAACCCACTTTAAAAAAAAAAGGTTCTCAACTCATCTGTTTTTTTTTTTTTTTTTGTTTTTTTTGTGTTTGTTATGTGGTTACTCGGTCAATTCTGAATCAATTTTGATGATTCTTTTTTAGATTGGTAGGGCATACTTCAGAGGTGGTCCCATAAAAAATATTTTGAAATCAACGCAGCACTTTTTAAGAAAAATAAAAAAAAAAGCAGTTAAGAAAAATCATATAATAATCTAAAATCTCCATGGTAACTAAATCTAAATTATTTACAAAAATTGATAATTTACATATACAGTCAAATCTCGATGTGTCGTACTTTGATAAGCTGAATTCTTAAATAAGTTGAACAAAATCTATGGTCGGAAGTACATTACACTTAAATTTCACCTCAAAGAGACGATTTCAGACAGAAAATGTTTAAAATTGTGTAAATAAATCGAACTGAAAATAGGGTTCAAAACAGAAAACTTCTTCCTACAAATGAACTACATATTAGAAGTCATCGCCTCTTTAACTCAAACTTAAATTTAAAAAATTTCACGTGTAATTTGTTTTCCTGTTTCCCGTCATTGTTTATCTTTCCAGTTCATAGTTACACCAGTCATTTATTATTAGTTATTCACTCGAGTGGTTTTACAGTGGCTATTGGAAATTCCTTCAATTAACGAAAAGTTAAAATTGATTTGAAAAGTGGAGAAATGAGAAAGGAGTTGGGCTTTTCCTTAAAAAAAAAAAAA
Source organism: Euschistus heros (assembly GCA_003667255.2). Classification (NCBI taxonomy): domain Eukaryota; kingdom Metazoa; phylum Arthropoda; class Insecta; order Hemiptera; family Pentatomidae; genus Euschistus; species Euschistus heros. Next base: position 2,215,231 of record RCWM02000092.1, on the reverse strand, counting down.
TTCGCAATTTAACAATACCCAACATAAAATAATATTTTCACCCTTGATATCAAGTTATTTTTAATAGTAAAATTTTTTAGTTTTAATTCAGTCCATATTAGATCAGTCAGTGTATAAACTAAAATGAATTTAAAATTGTACAACCTTCTCTCCATGGTTTTCTTCTCATTAAATTAAATAACTCTGCTATGACTTAAATGGCACTATACTCCTTTTTTTTTCTTCACTATATTTCTTTTTTATCACTATATTCCTTTTTCTTTTTTTTTTTTTTTATTCTCCAGTCATCAATAATTCCTATTATTATTTTTTAAAATAAATTAACAGTTACCTTTCTTTAAATTAATTGACATTTACTAATCAAGTGAAGCTTCTTCCTTTCCTATTCCCTTCTCTCCTTTCTTGATCTTCACCATCTATCAAGTTTAATTTTAATATACAAGATTAATACTTGTATTAAATAAATTGAATTAAATTACAGTGTCAGAGACCCCCTCACCTATATCTTCGGAACAACTGACCTATCTCCTTCCCCCTCCCCAAAACCTCAGTACTGCTTTTATTTTTCAATCAGGTTTATTACACAGAATCTTCAAGGGGTACCACTGTGATAATATAAATAAAAGAAGAATGAATTCTTCGTTCTGACCAGCAAAAAAATGCCAACATCCGACAATATTCAGAGCTCCAAAATATAATGTAAATTTATGCACTCAAAATTTTGATCCTCCTTGAAACAATTTAAAAAAAGTTTTTTAGTTTGTGATTATAATTTTAATATGAAGATTTGTTGATCAGGGTGTCTACTAGTCGGGAATTCCGGGAATATGTCGGGAATTTTATATGGTTGGGAAAAATTCGGGAATTTACAGGAAATTTGCATAAGTCGGGAAAAAGTCTTGGTTAATGCTAAAATTTTCAGATTTTTTTCAGTTTTTGCTCAATATGTCAGTTTAGGAAGCGTCTGATAGGTATAGTCACTCTACATACTTTTAAAGTAAACTAAATTTGCTATAATTTGAGATCAGGGTGAGCTCTATATATCCATTGGTTCCCTAGATACAGGGATATCATATTCGAATAGAGGCCATTTTGTTTCCAAAAAGTTTTTCAATATAGTCACTTATCTCCTAAAATACGTCAATTGAGACCATAGTGGTGCCTGTGGGCCCAGCGGTTCTCTCAAATACGGCAGATAACAAAAAACAGTCTGGGGAAAAATGCTTTTCCGTCTTTTTCTGTTTTATTTATCAATCAAAATTTATTTATTTTTGTTATTGTTAAGTAATTTATTGATGAAAAAGAAAAATATAGCATAATCGGGAATTACTCTTGAACAAACATCATATATATTGTAGTGATATTTCGGAGTCAAGGTAAATTGTATGTAAAATGATTTGGCCACCACCAATGCCTACAGATTGGCTAAGTTGTGGTAAGTAACACATTGCGAAAACACGTTTGTCGTTACTCTTTTGGCTATGACTCCAAAATTATTTGTCTGATCAGCACCCACTCCAGCATGCTTAGAATCCCATACCGTTGTGAAAACCACTTTTTTTCAGTACAGTTCTAGTGAATAATTTTGGAGTAATCCTTTCCTCTTTTGGAGTTATTTGATACATTTGTTTGGTTTCAGTAAGACCTTGGTAGAATCTTTCTGAGTTCGCTCAAATAATTTGAAGTTAAACACATCTAAAACTCAGGTCATCATTACAGATTCCTAATCTTTGCAACTTTAATCCTGGAAAATCAAGCTATTACAAGAGTAATAAGCTATAACAAAGATGTTCCTCTCTTAAAAAACCTTGGAATTATTGACAAATCCTCTTCTGGAAGCCCCACATTGCCCAGATATCACTAAAAATCATTAGGAATTGTTTACTCCATTGTTCCTGCCATTTCCTTCCGCAAGCTACTCACAGACTTATAGTTTCCATTTTCATCTTTCCTTGTTTTTATAAAGGCTGTGAATTATGTGAGGACCTCTCTATGGGACTCTAAATAAGCTTGGTTTATTCAAAGTACTCCTTTTTTTTTCCAATGCCTGTTCACAATCGGTTCAGATATCTACTAACTGAAGATTTTTTTTGTAGTAACTTTGGTCAAATCTTATTAAATCAATACTAATGAATAAGGCCTTGATTGCTGTGGGCATAGGGGTGAGGTTTCCAAATGTGGGGTTTAAGAAAAAGATCTTGTGTGGATATTCAGGAATGAAAGGGCCTTAAATTTGATTGTCATTAAAATTTGCAAAAAATAAAAAAATAATAATTAAGACATAAGTAATTAAAAATCTCCTAGAACACCGTCATTATTTATATGTTTAATATTTAGTAACCAAGATTGACTCTGGAATATGAATACAAGCCATAAAAATAAAGACAGACATGCAAGTAAAGTGTACCGTAAAGTTGTTTTGATCGGTAGAGAGTTAAAAACATTTATACATTAATATTAACATATTCATATCGATCGCTGGAGTATTGCTAACCAATGTGAGATAACATTCTGCAGAGTCTGGACCAGGTGTCTATCTTTGAACTCTCTTCTACTCCAGTCCATAGTTTGTTTCAGGAATGCCTCCAACACACTCTTCTCCTGTATTGTATGTTTTCATCTTGGCCTCCTCTCTAAATGTGCCTTATAGCTGTTTCTGATGGTTCTTTCATGAACCATCATTCAGTGTCTGAACCATCTTAGCTTTTGTTCCTTTAGAATTAATTTGTACGGTGGTGTTCTAGACCCAATCTCTTTGTATACATCCTCCCTCTTTACGAAGGTTTCACCTCTTCATATTTTGTTTTATACTCTTGTTTTTTTAGGTGAATACTGAAAAGTATCAGAGGATGGAATGAAAATTTGTTTTGTAAACATTTGTTTTTGTTTGCTTTGTAACCTATATTCTACCCAGAAATCTCCTCTGTAGTAAACAAAATACCGTCACGGCTGCTCAAATTCTCAGAGTAACTTCATCATTATAACTAACTTCATCGCTAAGATGAAGACTTAAATATTTGAAGTTATCCAACTGCTTTAATCTCTCTCTGTTCAACCTTATTATTCAGTCTCCGGGGTTTCTTTCCTATCCACATACATTTGGTTTTTCCCTGATTGATTTTGATTTTTATCCTGAGAATCTTGTGGGTTGTAGATTTCTGTGTCCATTAATATTTTATATTTTTTTTATTTTGGAAAAATCTATTTCATTAAAAAACAACATTATTAAGAATGCTTGCTTTTTCTTTTTTTTTTCAGATGCCATTATATTAATTTTATTTATTTTTTTTTACCAGGTATCGTGTGATCTGATTCCTAAACTACCATCTATTGATTTTATCATAAGTGGCAACAAATTCACACTCGAAGGAAAAGATTACATATTGAGGGTAAGTCGTTTTTTCTCTTTCTCTTTAATTTTTTTTTTTCTATTTTATTTTAAATGAATCAGTGTGGGATTTCCTAATTGCTTTATTCACTAGTTGATTATATTTTTGATGTTACAAAAACACAGGGTAGAGAACATTAATTCTACGCAATTTCTTTTCTTCCTTGATTATTTTAAACCATGTTCATTATTAGTTCAAAATTTGATATCAAATTATATAATTCTATTAATCATATTTTTTAAGGAGTAATCATTCTTCTTTAAATATACAAAAATTTATATGCTCGATAGATCTATTTCTATTCTATTCTATTTCTATTAAAATTTACTGTTAATTCTATTTTAGTACTGAGATATCAGATAATGTTGTACAAAGATAGTTCATCTTTAACATGCTTTTATCTTTTCATCTTATTTGTTTTAGGACTAATTTATTTTCAATATATATTATTTTACACTGACTCTTGTCTGTTAGTTTTGTATTTGAGGTTTTATTTTAATAATTATATGTTTTGAAGTTTAATTTATGTTTTGCTGCAAAGCATTTTTTTTTTTTTTAGTTAAGGAGTTCGTGTCTAAAGCAATAATCTGAAGGATTATGCCTGTAGTTATTCTTAGCTTTTAAACATTTTCAATTTTCTATTTGTTAATTTGAACTCGTGTCGAACTAACTCAGAAGCTCTGCTCCAGCTACATCTTATTTCTGATTTACCTCATTAATTTAGTAGTCTCAGTGAATAAGTGGTCAATCCCTAGTTCCAACTTTTCAAAAAAACATTTTCATAATTTAAGTGTTGGTATAACTTTCAAAAATTGCTTAGATGGGGGCAAGGTCATCATGTCTTCTTACCATTTTTTATTTCTCAATAGTAATTATTTTAACTTATTAATTTTTTTAATGCTGAAGTCGGTATGTATTATAACTAATTTGAAGATCAAGTTATCCACTTATTCACTGATACCACAGAATAACAATGATGTTTAATTTTTTCAAATACGATTATTTGCAGGAATTGTTTCTTGTTTTCGCCTAAATTCACTAATATCTATAAACGTTATTTTATCTACGATTCTCCCTGATTTCAATCTCATTTTTAATTGTGGTGACTAGGGTTTGAATATTTATTCAGAACACATTGTCAACAAGTTCTTCTTCAAACACATTATTTGTGTTTGGTTATTTGACTCATAGCCAATAGCCTACATATTACTAAAAAAGGTTTCATTCTTAAATATAATTATAATTAATTGTGAGCACTTATGTATTTTATATAGTCCATTCTCCTAAGATAGTTTCTTCTCTTGGCAGTGGTTTATGTCTCTCTAAACTCATTCTTCCCTAGTTGCTTAGTACCTCTGACTAAATTTATTTGGATCCAATAATGTTAACTTTGTTTATATCACTGCTATGTGTTACACATTTTTTTTTAATATAGGTAATTGGAGACTAATAATTTTTAGCAAAATCTTTTAAATTAACTGCTTTGTTAAAAATGACTCTTATTAACTCCATTATTTTTTAGTGGATCAATCGCTCAGGCTTAATGGGTTAAGTGAAAATTCTTGATTTTATTTCTTTAAGTACATTTTCTTTTTTCAATTAAGAATTGATTAATCATTTGTCACTTAATATTTAATTTATTAGAAAGAAGATAAGTTTTAAATTTTTTAAAATTTCTGGGGGGAATCAAACTAAAGATGAATGTTTAAAATCTGAATATAATCTTCCATTTAACTAATTACTATGGAAGTGGCAAATAATCTATCAATTTAAATTTGTATTGATCTTTCTACAGTATCATGTGGATATTAACTGTTTGTTTTTTCCTCCTTAATAAGTTAAATTTATCTTGATAATTGAAGATATCTGACGATAACAGTGCTCTGTAAAACGTTTTTGAGAATTGATTTTTTATAATGAATGAAGGTTTATTGTGATTATACTGTGTTCTGTGCCATTAACAAAACATGGATACACAGTCTGATTCTTGGTTTAACTGATTTTTCATTGGATGGAAGAGTTAATATTTTGTGGTATCTGCCCGATCTAAAGGAATGTTTTTGACGGCTGAATATCCTACTATTATGGCCTCTCCTTCTGGACAAACTGATAGTTGTTCTTTTGAAAATTTAAAATTGGTCCTTTTTTTTTTTTTTTTTTTTTTTTTTTTTATAGAACTCACTCCTTTCCCATTTAGTCAGTTTGTACGATTACTGTGCTAAAATAGTTGTAAGGAAGATTAAGATGGACTTGTCTCTATCTACCAATCATAAGATGTCCTAAAAAAAATTTCCGTGTGTTTCCAAGCTCGGGGGAGAGTGCATATTGTCCTGTACCATCTGTTACGGCCAATAGCGCGCATCAATAGGGAAATTAATGCTAATGTTTTTTGAAAAATTCCATATCAACCGTGCCGTCCTGACTTGTGCTAAGCTTATGAGGGCAATTTAACAAAGCTGGAATTATTTTACGATTTTATGCATAGCAATATGCCTATGGCTTGGATTTCTTTATTAGTAGAGCAGTATCTGCCATGAGCTGGGTTTTGACATCTATTCTGTGAGGTATAAGGAGTATGAAATGTGAAGTATAGATTGTGCTGTGAGCTTTATCCCTTTTATCAGTGCTGAATCTGACTGGGAGCCAGACAGCCACATGCAAATTTAATTGCAACAACGTGATTTTTTTCCTAACGCATTTTATAGTATCATCTGCCTTGAAATGAGACTTCATAGTCTGGAAGCCTTTATATGGAAGCTGGGTGTAGCGCCCGCTTAATAAAATTGCCCAAAATTGCTACCAAAAAAAAAAAAAAATAATAATAATAATCGGAAAGGCATGTTCTGAGTTTGGTCTCATATTTTAGTGTATTCCTTTCTAAATATGAATCGAGTGGTCAGGCAGTCGAAAGCCATCGGAAACATTTTGCCAGACCAGTTTTTATATCACTGGAAACTGACCCAAAATGTGGTTAAACAAATATTTATCTACTATTAATCTTATGAGTCCTACTCACACATTAAAAATGTGTTGTTATGACCTATAAGAGTAGTTAACAATTCTGAAAACCTAGTGCGATTATTGCTAATATTTACAATATTAAAGAGCTCTAAATTTTTGTTAATTTTAGTCTCGTAGAGTAATTGGTTGCGGAGATACAGCTCTCCAAAAATCGAGATTTTTCACATAATTTAAAATTTTTCTGTTAAGAATAAAGTTCACTGTCGCATACTGATAGAAGTACTGGTTTTACAAAAACACCTTTGGAAAATCATTTAAAGGAAATTTAATTAGCTTTAATGTGACCCTTAAAATATGCTCGTAGATCCAATAGTTTTCTAAGAAAGAGTAAAAGATTGGAAAATCATGATTTGAAGAGAAAATCGTGTAGGCTGGTTTGACTAGTGTGTGGGTCGATAGGAGCCAGCCTATTTCATTTTTAATTTATTGATTTAAATGTGTTGGGTTGTCACACATGAAATGTCCGATTTTTAAAATCTTAATCTTTATAGAGGATTAAAGTGTTGCCTGTTGATTCCTCAAACATCAATAGAGGACGAAGATCTTAAGAATGCTGTGGAAGAAGACCCTCATAAAACAGTCAGAGAATCTACGTCAGAGCTAGGCACAAGTCGTACGACAGTTTCCAGACATTTAAAATTGATTGAAAAGGCAAAAAAGCTAGATTCCTGGGTCCCAAACGAGCTTAACGAACGTCAGCAGTTGAAATGTCTAGAGACGTGTGTTTCTTTGCTTGCTCGTTAAATTTCTCGGCCACTTAATAACTTGTGACGAAAAGTGGATCATGTATGACAATGGACGCTGATCTGGTCAATGGTTAGATGCCGATCAGCCTCCTGGGCACATGCCAAAACAGAATCTCGTCCGAAAAAGTTAATGGTTACTGTATGGTGGTCTATGGCCAGGGTCATTCATTTTTCTTTTCTTCCAAAGGGAAAAACAATTGATTCAACATCATACTGCCAAGAAATTTACCAAATGCATCAAGATTTGACTAAGCAACAGCTGGTACTGGTAAACAGGAAATGACCTATTCTCCTTTATGACAACGCCCGACCTCATGTTTCAATACAGACAGTGAATAAACTAAAAGGAGTTAGGCTATGAACACCCCCCATATTCCCATGATCTATTCCCTACAGACTACAACTTTTTGCGAGGAAAATTGTTTACCAATGATTTAGACACTAAGAATTCATTTTCTGAATTCCTTTCATCACATGACTCAATGTTTTTCAAATCTGGGATAGAAAACTTGGTAAGCCGTTGGCAGAAGCGTATCGATAATGATGGTCAATACTTTGAATAAAAAATATGTTAGATTTGATCTCAAATTTTTATTTTCTTCCTGGTTCTAAAAATGGTCATTTCATGTGTGACAACTCAACATAAGTATCTATTTCTGTATTTAAAAAGATTTATCAGTATAAGGAATTTCACCGTGATACATCTTTTTAAATACAGAAATAGATATTTATACATAAATATTAATAAATTAAAAATGAAACAGGTTGGTTCCTCCCGACTCACGCATTTGTCAAACCAGCCTATATGATTTTCTCTCCAAATCCGATTTTCCCATTTAACAATCTCTTACTCTTTCTTAGGAAACTATTAAACCTATTTTTAAGGTGTCAAATTAAAGCTAATTAAATTTCCTTTAAATAATTTTGATGATGAGAACTTTATTCTTAACAGAAAAAATTTAAATTTTGTGAAAAATCTCCATTTTTGGAGAGCTGCAGGTTAGACTTAAATTAACAAAAATTTAGTACTTCTTAGTATTGTAAATATGCTATGTTAAGCAAATGTAAATATTTTACGTGATATAAACGAAAAAATATAAATAGTGTTCAAATTTTGCGGTTTTTTGAGCACTGAAAAAATCGCACTAGGTTTTGAGTGCTGCTAACTTGGATTTTAACTACCCTTATAGTTTTTAACAACATATTAAAAAATGGCAGATAAATATTTTTATTTCACTTTTTGGGTCAGTTTCCAGTACATATAAAAACCGGTCTAGCGACATGTTTCCGACAGCTTTCGACTGCCAGACCACTCGATTCGTGTTTAGAAAGGAATACACTAAAAAAGGAGACCAAACTCAAGAACATGCCTTTCCAATGATGTTTGGCAATTTTGGGCGATTTTAAGTAGGCGCCACTCCCCGTTCCGATGGATATAGGCTTCCAGACCACGATATCTCATTTTAAGGCTGATGACACTATAAAATGGGTTAGGAAACAAATTCATGTATTTCCAATTAAATTTGCATTTGGACTAAACGGATTTTTGTGTAGACATAAGTTTAATAACATCCTCTGTTGCAGTAGTCCAAATTTTGATTGTAAATGATGGTCAACTGGTTAAGGATCACTTGAAACACACAAGACTTGTGTTACCCAGAACATCTAATGCAAGAGGCAAAAAAGTGGCTGCATGATATTCTACATCTTTTAAAAAAATTAAATACTAATGGGAATGGACAGAGGCTCATTGACTTCTGTGCAGCACACATTCTGGTCATTGATAGCTTCCTGGGAGGATAATTCATAAATCTACTTTTAGATCACCAAATGGAGCCATCACTAACCAAATCGACCACATTCTGATAACCTCTTAATCTAACCTTATTGGTGTGAGAGTGTACAGGGGAGGTAACATGGATCCAGATCTTTTCCTGAGAATTATCCGTATTCAATAAAAAGAAATGTTGCCGGCTCAGGCCTTCAGTGATGTGATGTTTCAAAGCTGAAGAAAGATAAGGTTAGCACAGCATACTGCCAGTACTTTTCAATAAAGCTTATGGAAGAGTTTATACATTGTTCAACCATTGGGCAGGAATAGCTGATACTAAAATTTTCAGTCAAGTAGACATGTGAACCTCATTAAAAAGGTTTAGGATCCCCATGGTTTGGCAATGAATATTTAGATGTCACATCTAGGAAGAACTAGGTCTATTGGATGATCCATTATCATATTAAACAAGTTCAAGTTGAACATAGAAGCAGAACATTGGAAAGAGGGGGGGGGGAACCTGTACCACTTACAACCCATGAAGGGTCTGTCTCATGTTCAGTACTTAGGTAGGATGTACTGTTTCTGAGCCAACGTTTGTGAAAGGAGGTGATTTGGCTAGAATTCACGCTCAACCTCCAGGTTTTTCCCCCAATTAAGGGTACCCACTTTTTAGAGGCTGGGTGTGCCCCAAGAAGGTCTCACGACCTCGAATTCGATCAGAGACCGAAATAAAAGAATATAAATTTTCTGCCTTCAGTCGGACTCGAACTCGGACCCGGGAGCATGGTAGTCAAACGCCTTACCAACTTAGCAACCACTCCGCCCTTGGAAAGAGAAAAGGATGGAATATATTGAGAGCTACAGGGCTCATCTTGAATGAAAAGTGGTTCTCTTTCAGATTATATATAAAGGTAAAAATCATCTGTTTTCAAAACATGAAGTAGTACCTCATGCTATAACAAAGTTGGTAAACTATTGATAAGAAATCAAAAGATGCTAGAGAGATAGAGAAGGCACTTCAAAAGCACAATATTTATTAACTTACTTTACAGAAAAGATTTTCAAGAGGGAATCTATAAAAATCTGAGAGCTGGAGATGAAATTACTGGATGAGGAAGAAGTTGTAATGGCTCTTACAAACTTAAAGAATAATAAAACCCCAGATCTGAATGGCATACATCTGGATATGTTCTAATATAGAGGTGAAGAAAGAGTGTCAGTCTCATTCTTAACAATATGGAAAGAAGTAAGCTGCCCAAAGCTTTGAAATTAGGAGTTATATGACCATTTCACAAGCAGGGTGCCTCGTAGATCTAATAGTTTTCTAAGAAAGAGTAAAAGATTTGAAAATCATGATTTGAAGAGAAAATCGTGTAGGCTGGTTTGACTAGTGTGTGGGTCGATAGGAGCCAGCCTATTTCATTTTTAATTTATTGATTTAAATGTGTTGGGTTGTCACACATGAAATGTCCGATTTGATAAGAAATCAAAAGATGCTGGAGAGATAGATAGAGAAGGCACTTCAAAAGCACATTATTTATTAACTTACTTTACAGAAAAGATTTTCAAGAGGGAATCTATAAAAATCTGACTGAGAGCTGGAGATGAAATTGCTGGATGAAGAAGAAGTTGTAATGGCTGTTACAAACTTAAAGAATAATAAAACCCCAGATCTGAATGGCATACATCTGGATATGTTCTAATATAGAGGTGAAGAAAGAGTGTCACAGTCTCATTCTTAACAATATGGAAAGAAGTAAGCTGCTCAAAGCTTTGAAATTAGGAGTTATATGACCATTTCACAAGCAGGGTGCCCAGGCAGTTTGTGTTTTTTATTGAAGTATAGATCTTCTTTCAAGTGCATACTGGATGTTAAACTGAAAGAGAGATAAGTAAGTTTCTGGCTGAATTCAGGAAGGGTAGATCAACCATGGACCAGATTTTCTCTTTGAGGATGATTTTGAAGTAAGTGAAAAATTACAAAATGGTTATATATCACCTTTTACTTAGTTTTATATTAGCTTATAACAGTGTTATCTAACCAGAGCAATACCTTGTGTTATAAGACGTAAATATATGTGGAAACCTGTCCTGTCTGTCTAGCTAGGGTTCATATTTTGGGCTTGAACCAGTGTTGTTGAAATGAGATCTGACTACCTCTCAGGACCTATAACAAACAACATTAGTGTAAGACAAGGAGACACTCTTACATGCCTCATTTTTAATTTAGTGGTTGAGTGAGCAATGTCTTGATCAGGCATCCAAACCTGGGTCACATTATTTAATTATTTATTTTCTATTACTTCTCAGTACTTGCCCTTGAGAAATAGGCTTAAAAAAACTTGGCTTGGTTATCAAAGAAAATAAATCTAAGAACAGTGAAACTTCAATTATCCAGATATCCGATTATCCAGGTTGATTTGAAAAATATATATATATATATTTATATTTTTTTTATTACGTACAATTTTTTTTTAATATTTTGTTAACAGACATTGCAGGCCGTGGTTCAGAGTTCACGTCTTATCAGTTTCCATGACCCAATAAAAGATTAAAACTAAATAGACCAAGCGGTAGCTACCCGAACAGAGTCTCAGAATGCGGACCACACACTCTTCATAAGTCAAGTTCTGAGTAAACGTAGTTAGTGAATTTCTAGAAGCATAGCACATCCATCCTACACGGGTTTTGCCCAGTCTGGGCCCTATTGCCGTCGTGAGTGGTCTCTTTACAAACTTAAAGAGGTATGGCGCTTTAAAGAAAACTTGTTGTATTAACTGTGTCCGAAAAACTGTCCATTGCAGAACGTCTTAGGAAAGGCAAATCTGGGAAAAAATTGGCAGATGAGTTCTGTGTTGGAACATCCACGATTTCCAATATGTTAACTAAACTTTAGTGTTTCGTAAATATAATTTTATATAAACAGTCACATTTTTAATTATACAATAAAATACATAGTTAAAACATTACATATGTCCGCATTTTTAATCTCAATACCCTAATTTGATTTTAAATCTGATTACCCAGATTTTTGGGTACCTGGATCAATTTCGGCCCCAATTAATCAGGATGATCGGAGTTTCACTGTATTTAAGAATAGTAGGAGAAGGAACTGGATGAATAGATTGTTGGAAACCTAACCGTCTAAATTTGAAAAATGCAAAGCTTTTTACACCTGGTTTTGGAATATACAAAAGAACATAATATCCCAGGATATTAACAGGTTCATTGTTGCAGCTAAGAGGATTGAGCTGCTTTGACCTGGCCAAACATTTCAAAAGTAGCTACTTCTCAAACAGAATTAAAATCAAACCTTACAAGACATGGTCTTCCCAGTTGCTTATGTGTACATCAGAGGCGTATCTATCTAAATTAACCATGCCTCCGGTATTTTTAGAGGAAAAGATGAATTTTGTATAGTGAAGAAGGAGAGTGTGGAACATTCAGGGCTATGCCATGATATTGATGTGGTTAATTAATCAAGCTTAGAAGACTTTAATGGTCGAGCCAAGTCATGAGGATGGAAGACAAAGAGATCCGAAGGAAGACATTAAATGACAAGACTCGTGACAGGCGAAGACTGGATTAACCTAATGTTAGATGGATTGACTAAGTGGTGGTGGAGGTGCTAATTTTTTTTGGTATCTAAACTGGTGCAAGCTTTTGGAGGAGGCATGTTGTAATATATGTATGTAATGAAAAAATAAACTTTTGTTATTTTTATATGGTGTATTAAATATGTGATTAACCAATTGGTTCTGGGCATTTCAGACAGCATAATAGCAAAATTGATGAGGAATTTCTTACCTAATCTTCTTATTACAGATCTTTGTGATTACTTAAAGCTTAAGATACTTTAAGACTTTTAAATTGGAGTAAAAAAACGTGGACCAAGTTGGAGACAAAAAAAATTTATATTTATAATTGAAGAATATGGTTAGAGTTGCAGTCAGGTTTAAAAACTACACCTCCAAATTAAAAAAAAAAACTATGTAAGATGTCATGCAGGTCTTCAGGGAGATTGTTGTCAGGTTGAAGACACTGCAGACAGTATATATATATATAATTCACCTAAAGAAATGCAAGTTCTGGCCAATTCTGAATTGAATGATGTTTGTTTGCCTCTTCATATCTTAGCAGTTTTAGTAGTTCCCAAATTATAAAGCTAATTATTATGATCAGCTCTAATAGATTTCAAAGGTATTGAATTCTCTTTGACTTATTCCGTCAGTCATTATATTAATTTATAAGTGTTTTGAGCTCAAAGAATATTTGTTTAACAGTAATAGAAGATTCCTAAACAATAGCAGTTGGTCTTAGCTACTAACCACAATAGAAATGTTCTCAACAGTCTTATCAGGACTGAGGTTTGGCTGGTTCATTAGAGGTTCCCATGAAAAATCTATTTTAATTCAAATAGAGCTTATGCTATCAGATATTATGAATAAATGAACGAATAAGCAAATAAGATGTTATTGCAACTTATTTTATTTGATATAGTCATATAAATTCAACGAACATGAATAAATTTATATTAACTGTCAAAACAAGAAATGGACATGATAGTAATTTTTTCCACATTAAAATCATCACTAATCTATTTTTGGCTAATGCCCCACTTTCAAGTCTTTTCAAGTAACTTTTAACTTGTTCTCAACAACATTACCCCACCTTAGATTCATGAAGAAATAAATATACTCAAAAGCATGATAGTAATCCAATTGAAAACTGACTTATGAACTGAACTGATCAATAATAAGCTCAGGAAAAATATGTATAGTGTTGGTCAAAAAGTCTGCTTGGCCATTGTCTTGTTCGTTTTTTCAGCAGAATTTTCTGAATTGTTCAGCTAATCCTTTAGCCATCTTCAATACAAACAATTGTAAAGGAATATTGAGGAAGGGCTCAGTGGATTTTTAGCTTTGTTCCTAGCAGCTTTTATAATTTCTTTTGCAATAAGAAATGGATTGTACAGCTGAGCATTTTCACCATTAGTGTAGGGAATTTGGTGGCCGAGTGAGTTGGGACGAGGGTCTCAGCGCACTCGGTACTTAAGGTTGTGGGTTCGAATAACTGGTGGGCTGGTTAAAATTTATTTTGTGGTGGACCCATAAAATGAATCTTGGCCTTCCCACTCAGGGTAGAATAGATTAGTAACCTATAGGATGACCCATCCTTCCTGTTATAGTTTGAGTATATAAGGATGTTAAACTTAAACAAACAAACAAACCATACAATGTGCCATTTCAATGAAGGGTTTAACACCATTGAAACATCTCACAGGATGTGTCAAGTTCATGGGCATGATTCATGAAAATGATATGTGGTAAAAAATGGTTGCATGTTATGGAAATTTTGACGTCCTTCAACCATAGATTAAAAAAAAAAGTATGGCTTTAGTGGACACCAACCCACATCTGAGGGTACAGGATATTCAATATATTCTTGATGTGTCACAGAATAGTGTCGTTTCCCTCTTAAGAAACGCTGGCAGTGTAAGTAGGAATTTCTCTTAACGCTTAGCCCACATTTCTTTATGCACTCTTGAAAACTTTTTCATGTTTACCTTGAACGGTTTCATATCTTTAGTTCTCACCTGTCTTGCAATTAGGATTATCAATGAAATTGCTAGGATACAAAAATAACTAGATAAATAATAGAATGTGAGGCACGATGGATAACTGGTCCTCATTGTTCTCTTATTGTCTTGATTTCTAGGCTCTTCTGTAAATTTATTCTTTTTATTTAATAAAATTTAATTTTGAAAAAAATTCATCATTCAATTCAATTTTCTAAAAAAGGATCTTTTCCAGTATGAGTGATAGTTTTTCTAATAGAGATTTTTTGGTTTCTATTATTTATATAGATTTTTTTTTGTTTTTAGTTGTTATTATATTTAGTATAGTGTGCAGTTTCACGATCCAGCGGTTGGAAGTAATAATTAAATATTACCAAAGGGTTCTCAACATTCATTCACTCATGAATTGGGTCACTGTCATCGGTACTCTGCACAGGTTTTATGTTGTATTGTGAAAAAGTTTTGATGAGTGTTAACTTAACAAGACAATAAGCAACCAAAAATATTATAAAATATGCAAAGTTATGGGAATGTTGCAGGTGCAGCAGCCAGTATCGTCGATGAGCCAAATTTATCAATTCCATGATATTGCAACAACTAGCCCTATCTCAGGCATCAACTTGGAGAATATTTCATAAGTATCTAGGGTTGCATCCTTATTATTAAGTCGACTCAAGAACTAAATCCAAATGATCACAGATTTTATTCATTGGGCTCTTGAGCACTTGGAACACGATCCTGATTTTTCCAAATAATCATCTTCTCAGTTGAGGCACATCTTTGGTTGAATGGCTTTGTTAGTAAGCAATATTAGCGTTATTGGTGCGAGGACCATCCAGAAGTGTTACATGAAGTTCTGTTACATCGAAAAACTCACTGTCTGGTGCAGTTTATAGTATGGTGGTGTCATCACACCTCTTTCAAAATGAGAATAGTTAAGCCGTAATTGTGAATGTTATTCGAATTTCTATGGTCATAACTTGAGTACTTCAATATTAAAGAGGTGAGATTCCTACAAGATCACATTCAGCTGGTGCTACTCTCGCTTTATTGAGGGAAAAGTTTGGTGATGGCTGCCTAGGTCATGTGATTTGACACTCCTGGATTATTTTCTTTGGGGATTGTTGTAAGCACAAGTCTACAGCCACAGCTTTGGATAACTTAGAAGAAAATATTCCTCAAGTTATTGATAAAATGCAGCCAAAATTATTGCACTGAGTGATTGGAAATTGGAACGATCGAGTGCATCAGTGTCAATGTGCCCGTGGTGGACATTTGAACAGTGCCTTATTCCAAACATAACTGCATTGTCTAAGCTTCAAATTAAAGCAAGAATTGAGTTGATAAGTCAAAACTTTGTTGTTTTATTTAAAATTAAAATACTATCATTCAATTCAAGTTCAATAATCAATTTCAATTGTTTACTATAGACAGGATCCCATTTATCTTCAGCTATCGATATAAACTGTTGCAGAATCACCTTAATTAGGAAATCATTACATGAGAATGGACGTATTTCTATGATGCTGATATTATTTTTTATTTTTTTAAAATTATTACAACTTAAATAAAAAATGGTGTTTATCTGTAGTTCATTAATGTATATGGTGTGATGCACTAATTGAGGAAAAGCAAGGAGAGCATATACATCAAGCTACTGTCAATGGTGCAATTACTAGATTCTCATGGTCCAGGATGTGGTCAAACATTAGAGATTTCTTTTAAAATCAAGAAATTTCGTTATAACTACTAAAAGTACTTCTGTGAAGACTGAATGTAGCTACAATCCACAACTAATTCTTGTTGTGAAGAAAGCATCCCGGGAGACATTTTTTCTTCTAATTTTAAATGTTATTAAAGGTACTACTTTATAATGGCATATAGATAAACCCTAAGCCATTTTTTTTTTTTTTTTTTTTTTTTTTTTTTTTTTTTTTTTTTTTTTTTTTTTTTTTTTTTTTTTTTTTTTTTTTTTCAAATTTTAGCAGTCTAGATTTCCAACCATTCATTTATGTTAATTCTATTGCAATATTCCTAACAGTGCCCTGTTGCCATCAACCCCACAGCAACATTTTCAAGCAACATTGTGCTTTGGTTCATTTATGCCTATGAAGTTCTTTAAACATTCAATAAAATCTAAGAAATCATCTAAAAATGGGATGAGGTGCCAGCTTGGTTAAGTTACTTTTCATACAAGTTATCACTATCATTTAGTTCCATTCCTAGAGGTATATATTAGATTTAACTATATTGATCTTGTTATTGTTTGGCTGCTTGGTGCATTTCTCAAATTCCAATTTCCAATTCAGTGAGGGGCGGGCTGCCTAATAAGACTATAATAATGAATAGTTCTGTTTTTGTGTTTCTTCACTATTCTTATTCCTCATGTTTTACTTTGTTTTCTTTTACAGCACTACTAAAGTTTAGCAATACAGCTTTATTTATGTAATTGTTTCAAAGTAATTTCCATTTGATTCAATAAACTTCTCCTTTTGGCAAAACCATTTCTTAACCAGTTGTGGGAAGTTTCGTTTGGTAATGTGGGTGGCACACTTATCCCAAGCCCTCAGAAGTTCCTCCTCACTTAATAACATTTTCCTTTCAGCTGCACATGCAACATGCAGAAACAGTGAAAGGTCTGGACTCTTACAGTCCACACTGTTTGGATGAACATAATAGTACAGCCAAGTCTTGTCACCTGTCATATATTTTGTCCCTTCTCAAATATTTTCAGCATATTTCGGCACCAAATTACATGATGTCATATGATCTTCCATAAGTTGCACCCAAACAAAACAAAGTTTCTTTACTCATAAATGGAATCTAAGAATCAAATGAACTGCTGGTGCATCAAGGTGTAAGGTCTCATTTATCTGTTAATATGTCACTCACCAGTCTTCGTTTAGCATTTCCCTCATAATACTGTGATGTTTTTCTATGCTACCAAAGTTTGTGTACCCTCTTCTCTCTGTGTCCTCTAGAGCAAAATTGCCCCTTTCACACTGTCTACTACTGGAATATAGTTGTACGATGTGGATAATCATTATTCAATGCAAGCTTCATTTCTTCCAAGCATTGATCTATACTTAAAACCCGTGTAAAATTATACCTCAAAATGGCCCTTACCTATGTGACCACAATGTCGTAGTCCAGACTTTAATCTGTCACTGCTAATGAACAACTGAATCTACAGATGTATTTCTGCCAGGTACTATGCAGCTATTGATATATACTTGTCTGAACACACTGCAGTCTCCTTAGTCTTTTTGTTAAGTCACATTGCAAAACGTAGGACTCTTTGTATTTCTTTGGTATCCGATTTTAGGTAGCAAAAAATAGTACCTTCTTTTACTCTTCCTACCCAATAAATAGGAAATCCTATCACCTGATTCCCTCACTAATAAAAAGAAACTGATTCATATATATGAAGTAGTGTGTATAAGTGTACTATATATAGTGAATTCTGTTCTTATTTGACTTCTATTTTTGCTTTTCTTTTAAACCTTCTATTCTTGAATTAGGTGAAAATTCATATTATACATAATTTATCAATATGCTCCACTTTTGTTCTTATACAGGGTGGACCAAAAGTCCGTTTACTTTTGAATTGTTAGCTGGATAGGTAAGGGACAGCGGGGTGAGGCGGAGGGATTACAAAACAGAAGAGCAGTGAATGGGAATTCAGTGCCATGGCATCATTCAGCAGAGCACAACGTGCATTCTGCATATGCGAGTACTATCGAAGCAACGATTCTTTGACTATAGAGCAACGAAAATTTTGCGCTCATTACAACATTCGGCATAGAAATGAAGCTCCAATCGATTCAACTGATAAGAAAATGAGTGCAGAAGTTCGAAGAGACAGGTTCACCAATGATTCAAATGGTACAGGAATTAAAACCTCAATATCCTACTCACAGGCTCCAGTTTGCTAATGAAATGTTAGAGAGGTTCACCAGTTTTACCAACATTTTTTTTCTCAGATGAAGCACACTTCCCCCTAATTGGACAAGTAAACAGAAAAATTGCAGATATTGGAGTGTCACTAATCCTAAATTGAAGCAGAAAATCTTTTGACTTTGTATTTTCATCTTCATCTTTCTTTCTATTTTTATTGAACTATCTAGATTGGCACAATTCCATCTTATTTAAAATTTTTAACCATTATTTTTAGGTGAAATGGTCTTTGTCCAACCTTCATGGAATTAAACTTTGTTCTATATAATTGCTGTGTAATGTAGGGTTATCTTTCTTCACCTTAAATTGCTAAGAATGTTCATCCATCGCTCACGTTGTTAGGTTTTGTGACTATACATTAATAATACTACATAATTACTTTAGGTCAGTATTATTGTAAATATTGTCAAAGGATAGAAGACAAGAAAACTTACGAGGAGGAAAGGAGGCGGTCTGTGAAGTTTTGGAGATTGACAAAAATATCGTAGCTTGTGTCTTTTGGGAGTTTGTAATAGATTAAGAACAGTTTTTGAATTCGTGGAATCATGAATCTCGGTCTATATGTTAGTAATACTAATACTACGTAATAATACCAATTAAAAACTGACCTAACGTTTCCACTGCTGGTATAATCTACTACTGCTTTATAGTGGCAGCACAGTAAAAGCTAAAGTTTAAAGTGTGACCCAATTCAAATCGTTCTGATGGTTCTAACTGTTATTTTTTAAAGTTGAAGTTTCAAGTGTCTACTACTGGTGCCTTTACCCTAACTAATAATTAAATTTCTTTTATATGAATTTGTGTAAGGCGCCAAACTCCCCCTTACCCCTAAGTCCTGAACCCAAGAACCGTTTTTTTTTTAATCAGTGTTTGCTGATTAAGATTGGCTACTAGATATTCTGATTACTAATAATAATCATTTTATTATATATAAATGTATTTATTTCATAGTTATCAGAGCAAAGTTGTTACGATATTTTTCCCTACAATTAAAATTTGTTGCCCTTATGGTGATGCAGTTATTTGTAGGAAGCCTTTTGTTTAATGTTTTCAGTTTAATTTAAAACTAAAATGCCCAGTGAACTAATTCATAACAATCAATTTTGATTAACTTATAAATTATTTTAAACTCATATTTAAATATTACAACATATTTCATCTTATGAAATATACTTTCCATTGTCATAGAATCTATATCATGAATAAACAGTATTTTGAAACTATTAATAAGAAAATAGTATATTTTTAAAAAAATTCCTTAGTTATTTACAGAAACCACAGTTTGTACAAATCATTATTTGCGTTGGCACTCAAATATTTAATCAATACCTTGAGATCAGTTATTTTAGTTTCTTTCATGGAGCAAAAAGTACTAGGCAATCATATAAAATTTTATCTTGTGTGTACACTTCATTCCACATGTGATCCAGAACTCATTAAAAAATTGTATTTGATCTGAAACTGCAACCTAAACCACTTTGAACATTTTTTTTACAACATACTATATGATGTACAAGGAGGTATCTGGGACCGAGTTTACCCTATGCCAATTGAGGAGACCATTGTCATAGGACAACTTCCTGGCATCAAATTGTTGGCTACATGTAAACACTTCTGGCAAATTACCGATAACTGCTCTGCCAGCCTATCAAAACAGTTGTCACGACAATTGGTGTCATGTGAACGTTGTAGGGCAGTAGATCTCTTGTTTTGGGCGTCTGCTTGTGTCAGTCATGACTGCTACATGTGTTTTATTAATTGGAGTGTTTAATTTAAAGTTTTCTGTTGTATACTTAAAAGCTATGTATGGTTCCTAATAAATGGAGTGATGATTTGAATTTAAAATTCGTGAAGTTATATAACGAGCATTGGTGCCTGTGGGATCAAAGAGATGAATTGCATCAGGGCAGAAATGTTTGTGAAAAAGCACTTACTGCAATGGCCGAAAGTTTAAACATTGAAGGATTCTATCTATGGAAGTTCTAGATCATTCCGCGGTACATTTAACAGTTCGCAAAAAACCAGGAAAGTGCCAAATCTGGATGTGGATCAGCAGATCAAATATTTCAGTTTCAGGTGACACAGAAGAAATGCTGTAGACTTTTTTAACTATTTCCTATAGCAAGAAATGATAGTGTTGCTTCTAATTTTAACTTAGGAGGGAGTGCTTTCCTCATTATTGTATCTTGTTTAGATATTTTACTTTCAACAAGCTGCAATAGCATAAAAACTCTCCGTACTCATCTTTAAACATGGATACCAATGCATTCTCCATTCAGAATTCCTTTGTCAATTGAGATGACACTCCATAACTGTCTCTTTTCAAATCCATTTCCTTTTTCACTCCTTCTTATTAAACTCTTCCTCTAGAACTTCATAAGTCAGCAATTAAGTCCCGACTAAGATCTTCACACATTACTTACTTTCAACTCATCATGGGACACTTAATCTCACTTCTCCCTTTATATCCTTGTTGGATCCCTTTAGTTTTGTCCATCAGTTTCTTTCACTATTGTAGCTCAGTTAATATTTATAACAGAATTGCTCAATAAATAGAAGAAACAGTGTAATATGATCTATCAAAACAATGGTTACTCAAAAAACGGCAAAGAATCCAAATAGTTTTTTTGCAACCTGCTCTTCAGTTGCACCCTTTATCTGAAAATATTTACTCCTGCTAAGGCCTTAGGTTGTTTTGTCATATCTTCAACTTATAGATTACTCTCATTTTGAAATAAATTTATAATGCTGGATATTCATAGAAAACAGGTAACATAGGTTTTTGGAACATATATAAAATTTGTGTAAAATTTGATTTGACAAATTATTAAGACATAATTGTTTATCAAATCTCCTACATCAAGCTTTCTATTCATAGTAAATGCTTATTAAATATGAGGGAAGGAATTCTGGGGATTATACTTACAGTAGAAACTCGATAGTTCATCATGAGTGGGGGAGGGGAGGTGACGAAATAACGAAAATGATGAATTACAGAATTTTGCTGATAAAGTAACAAAAAAGCATTTTAAACTATATAATTGTAATTTGTTTGCAATTTATTGAATGTAAAAACTACTGTATGAACATTATAAACCTTGGAACACAAACATTTTTTTAAAAATGAAGTCATATATAAGAACGTACATACATGTATAAAATAGAAAGAAAAAAAAACAAAAAAAAAAAAACGACATACGTATTTTGATTTAAAATGCTTTTATACTTGAACAACGAATACATTTTAAATACGAATACTCTTTGACACATTCCCTGTTAGAACTCATCACTTCTCCTTGAATAGACAGCTGCCGAATATTATATCGCTGCTTAAATTTGAATTAGGGACCTCTTTTTAATTTCACATTTATTTCAAGAGCTTTTTGCATTAAAATTGGCCCACTAAGCAGTACACCTAAACTTCTTTCTTGTACAAACTAAAGGAACATAGCATCATCCAATTTTGTGTTTGCAGGGAAAGTAAGTCGAATCCTCTTGGTCACATCGCCGTCTGCGATTTCCATTTGAGTCATGAATTTTTCAATTTTATCTCCTTTTTTTTTTAATATCACTTACAGTAGTCCGGGGTATTTTATAAATTTCCGAGAGTTTACTCGCACTTTTACCTTTTCTAGGTCGTTGCAGTATTTCATATTTCATTGGTAAATCGGATTAACGGGTCTTTTGGAATGCACTCTAAATTTAAATGGAAATTTGAAACTTAAAATTTTGACTAGAAAAATGGCAGAGAACCGAACTAGCCAATGAATGCCTGGATATAAACTAGCACTTAGATAGATGAAACCAGAGAAAGAAGTTTTTTCTCAGATGAAGTTTTAGTTTATAGAGTCTTAACTGGTACAATCTATCGATATGATCAAAGGATTGACTCCGGACTTGTTCTGTTTGTTTTCTTGTATCAAATGATATGCAAAATGTATAAATATAGGCACTTTTACCTTTTCTAAGTCGTTGCAGTATTTCATATTTCAATGGTAAATCGGATTAACGGGTCTTTTGGAATGCACTCTAAATTTAAATGGAAATTTGAAACTTAAAATTTTGACTAGAAAAATGGCAGAGAACCGAACTAGCCAATGAATGCCTGGATATAAACTAGCACTTAGATAGATGAAACCAGAGAAAGAAGTTTTTTCTCAGATGAAGTTTTAGTTTATAGAGTCTTAACTGGTACAATCTAT
The DNA here is from genome assembly GCA_003667255.2 of Euschistus heros. NCBI lineage: Eukaryota > Metazoa > Arthropoda > Insecta > Hemiptera > Pentatomidae > Euschistus > Euschistus heros. Next base: position 2,192,564 of record RCWM02000092.1, on the reverse strand, counting down.
CGATATGATCAAAGGATTGACTCCGGACTTGTTCTGTTTGTTTTCTTGTATCAAATGATATGTAAAATGTATAAATATAGGCATATTTTTCAGTGACAAAGCAAATGAGGCATTTTTAAGATTAACTATTAAATAAGTAGCTAGGGAAAAAAGTGAATTACATACGTATTTGATTTTAATTAGGATTGATGAATTAATTGCCACTTCAATTGAGATTATTTTATTAGAAAAATAATTTTTAGAAAAAAAACAAAACCGACTTCAAGATTAAACCTACATAAACAAACTTAAACTAAAAAATAAAAAATAATATTTTAATTTCTTCGAAACCAAAACCATTAAATGACAATCAACGAAATTATCGATACTTATATACCTATTCACAATTTATGATCAGTTATTTTTAGAGTCGGTGCCAGCCAAGAAGGGCAGTTTAATCATGCCCTAGCAATAAACGTTCGAATGGCCGGAGACAGCGGTGTGGCGGTGATGAAACAGTGGGAGCATCTTTACAATTACCATTTCTTTTCAAATTCTGTTTGTTTTTGTTGGCACCGACTCCAAAAATAAATGATCATAAATTGTGAATAGGTATATAAGTATCGATAATTCTGTTGATTGTCATTTAATGGTGTTTTTTTTCAAAGCAATTAAAATATTATTTTTATTTTTTAGTTCAAGTTTGTTTATGTAGGTTTAATCTTGAAGTCAGTTTTGTTTTGTTTTTTTCTAAAAATTATTTTTATTTTTTACTTTTTAGTGGTGAGTGTATTTTTGTTTACGCAGTCAATTCTCGATCTTCAAGCTACCCTGAAAAATAGTTCAACTTATTGAACAAAGAATTATCGAGGTTATTATTCCACTTATCTACATGTAAATGGGAAAATTGAACACAAAATTGTAGTTGAAATCATTACGTACATTTTCATTAATGGGAATGTTGTTTGTACATACATATAAAATCATTGATACAGAAAATTAAATACCCGATACCATTTTATCATATAACTTTCAACTAAACTGCGTATAGAAATATTTTTCTGAGGGTGCCTATAAGTTGACTTACCGCCTTCCACCAGTGGCAATCTTTTCTTTATTCTTTAGGATGGTTGAAAGAGAACTAGGCGGAATTCGGAATTCACTAGCAACAAATGCCCTACTTCTTTCTCATTTATCCACTTTGCAAATCAATTTTAACTTTTCGTTAATTGAAAGAATTTACAACAGCCACTGTAAAATTATTCACTCGAGTAAATAACTTATAATAAGTGCCTGGTGTAACTATGAACTGGAAATATAAACAATGACGGGAAACCGGAATGTAAATTACACATGAAATTTTTTTAAACTATAGTTCCAGTTATAGAGGCAATGACTTCTAATAGTTCATTTCATAGAGGTGGTCCTAGAAGTTCTCTCTTTTGGACCCTATTTTCAGTTCGGCTTATTTACACAATTTTCAACATCGAGAGTTGACTGTATATGTAAATTATTTTTGTTAATAATTTAGATTTAGTTACCATAGAGATTTTAGATTATCATAATTATAAATATGTTTAAAATGGAAGGTTATATAACAGTGATTTTTATTAACTGTTTTTGATTTTTCTTAAAAAGTGCTGAGTTGATTTCAAAATATTTTTTATGGGACCACCTCTGAAGTATGCCCGTATGCCCTACCGATCTAAAAAAGAATCATCAAAATTGATTTAACCACTGTCGAGTGAATAACTAATAATAAGTGACTGGTGCAACTATGAACTGGAAAGATAAACAATGACGGGAAACCGGAAAACAAATTACACATGAAATTCTTTTAATTTGAGTTCGAGTTATTTAGGCGATGTCTTCTAAGAGTTTTTTCATAGAGGTCCTAGAAGTTCTCTCTTTTGAACCCTATTTTAAGTTCGGCTTATTTACACAATTTTCAACATCGAGAGTTGACTGTATATGTTTTTTTTTTTTTGTTATATGATTTTTATTAACTGTTTTTTTTATTTTTCTTAAAAAGTGCTCCGTTGATTTCAAAATATTTTTAATTTAAGGGACCACCTCTGAAGTATGCCCTACCGATCTAAAAAGAATCATCAAAATTGATTTAGAATTGACCGAGTAATCGCGTAACATACATACAAAAAACATACACTCTTGTTTTCCTTGCTACAAAGATCCTCCCTAATAAAAATATTACGCCTAAATATGTTTACTTACTAACTCATTTACAAATTACAAATGTCCAATTACATGATCTCCATGGTACGTAAGTAATAAAACACTGTATACAGACATTCAAATACCCACTGTGTATGCTTTTACCACATCAAAACAAAATACAGAATATGAAATGATAAGCTATATGACTATCCAAACAGATTCATACACATGTCTACAGTAAATATTCCAGACAATACTTACCAAAGACTTAAAATTAAAAGGAGCTGGATGGAAGGACCTTCTTAAGTAAGAAACAACCTAAAGTAATGTCCGCAGGAGGTACAGATGGGTATGGGTACTTGTCTCCCTCATGTCTTATTTTTTTATAAGTATTTTTTCAGCACATTCACTGGTTATCTTCATTCGAAGACAGATGTGAATCAATATCAATAAGTAGAGTTAAAAAAAAAAAAAAATTTAGTAATGATTTTGACATAATTGTATGTTTATGTTTTGTTTTTAAATTGATTTGCAATGCTTTTAGTTACGAATAAGTATTATTTATGAAGGAACTATTAAATTTTGAAAAACGAATCAGGAATGATTATTAAGTGTATAATTTTTGAAACATAACAGTTTCTAAAGAAATTAACAAAGAAGTCATGCAAATTGAGAAGTTTTTAACATTTTTTTTCCATTTTTAACTAAAATGGAAACTTCAAGAGAACTAGTTAGGGATCTTAAACTGTCTATTTTGTGAAAGCATAATAATTTGATATATATCTTATTTTACTCCAGTTTCAAATTTATTGTTTTCTGGGTACTAATTTGTTCTGTCAATTAGGTTGATTTGTATTGGAATACCTTCTGCATCACTGGATGGTATACCGTCTCAAACAATCAATGAACCCTCCTTAAATTTCATTCCTATATTAGCTAATTTTCATTCAGGTTCATTATTTTCACAATTGTTAACTATTTCACTTTCCAGCATTCTTCTGATACATATCACATCTCTTTACTCTAATCAAAATTGTTATCACTAACTTGTGAATAATTCGGCCACACCTACTAAGGTACCCAAATAATTTAGTTAACTGAACTGTTTGTTTTACCATACTTAGTCTATGATTTTCAGTTTTTGTTTTTCATTAAGATTTATTTCGATTGATCCACCTCTCAAATCAGTAGCCAAGAAGGTTAAATGCAATAGACTAAACAAAAAAGTGAACCTGAATTTAAAAGGTCAGGGTGTATATATGAGAACATTCTGCAAATAGGTCTTATGATATAATATGCCATTTATTTCTGTCTTAATTGATATTTTATGTTATGCTACTTGGGAAATACTCCTCTACATATATATTTGGAGAAATTTATTTATAACACTATTAGATGCAAACACATAATAGGATGCTGGAATTCTAGAAGGTTCGTTAATTTTGAGGGCTAATGTACTCTAGGATGGGTTATCTCACAAGTTACCTGCCTATATAAAATTACCTAGAGTGAGAAGAATTAATTCCATTGGTCCTTTACAAAATAAATATCAACCAACTCAAAAAGAAATAAAATATGTAATAGCTAAGTCTCAAGAAGGATTAAGTGCCGCTTAAACTATAAAAGGCTTGGTGACCATGGCTTTAAATCTATAAGATCTATGAAGTCAGCCATTAGTTTTCTTTTTTCCATATTGGTTAATGCTTAATTTATTTTTCTTAGATGTATGTATATAAACCAGCAGGTTATTCTCTGTAAAATTTAAATGATGAATAAACGTAATAAAGAATTAAAATCTATATTTAGTTAAAAATTTAAATGTCATTCGCCATTTAGTTGAATTGATTTCTAAAAAATATTTTAAAGTGGTAGGTAATGTTCATGCGTACATTAACATGTACTTACTAATTTTTCACTGACCCCACTTTAAACTATTTTTATTTTATCATCAAGTCTTGTGGAATCCCTTGTTTAATTCGTAAATGTATGTATTTATAAGCTCTTTACTGTTTTGTTATTGTTTTTAAAGAACTATTAGTTGAATAAATGTATTAATGACGGGTTAAAAAATTAATAACAATTACAAATTAGTTCTTATGTGCATGAAACTGATGAATTAGGATTGTTATTTTTTAAGATTCTTTTCTTTTATCTAATTTGAAAAATACATTCTTTAATTTATTTTTTTAATGTAATTTAAAATTAATGAAATGATGATTATGAAACAAAACCTTGCTCTGGTGTTATGATTGGTCAGAGTTACTAACCAGTACTTTAATTTTGGTCCGATTTGGTTTGTTAATTTATTTTTCATTAATTCTTCCTGAACAGTAGATAGATCTGAAAATAAATAGAATTAAATATTTGAGCAAAGACCTCATGTATATTTTATTTAATACTTACATTCACTTTTTTTTCACTACCAGGTATCAGCTATGGGAAAAACTATTTGCCTCTCAGGTTTCCTTGGTTTGGATATACCTGCACCTCATGGCCCACTATGGATTTTAGGAGATGTCTTCATTGGTAGGTTCTACACTGAGTTTGATATGGGAAATGATCGAGTTGGCTTTGCGCAATCTCGGGAGTGATTATATCCTTCAGCCCAACTGCAATCAGAACTATTCATATTGTATATTTAACATTGTTAGTTTGTATAGATCCTTGGGATTTTTAATTATTTTGTTTAATAAAGACATCCTATAGTGTAAGCTTATTTATTATTATTATTTTTTAACCTCATTTTGATAAAGCTTAATAGATCTGCCTATTGAATACACCAACTGGATGTTTGTTTTTTGAATTACTTTTTTCATTAATCTTTAATATATCCGCATCATTAGGAAAGGAAAAGGATAATTATGCAGGAAAAAAATATGTATATAACTTATTTTATTAGTACTTTTATTTTTTTTATATTTACGAACAATTTTTGTCAAATGTAATAAATATAAGGAGTAAATTATTTACATGTAGATAGAAAAAATCTTATTTTCTCAAGAAAATAACAGACTTTTTTGAACATAAAAAATTTTTGCATGATGAATTAAAATTATTTCAATAAAAAAAATAACATAAAATAATATCTTTTTAAATAAAAATAAATAATGCACATAATAACAATAAAGCTATCAATCAATGTGCTACTTATATTCAATACTGTAGTATAAATAGCGCATCTTATACCAATGTACAATCACAAACCCTTATTTAAAAATTACAATTTGATAAATCATCATACTAAAGAACAATGATCTATGTAGTTACATCAAAAGTTATGTACAGAATTATATTACATTTTTCACAAAAACCACCATTATTACATCTTTATCTATTAAAACTATACAAAACTTATTCATATAATAAATATGTATATATACACCAACACACTCAATCTTAATCCATTCAAAGGAAAATAATGTTTATGGAACCCACAAGAATAATGCAACATAAGATGTGCATCAGAGAATATGATTACAAATGGTTTCCATTAATTCTATGAACTACATATATGGTATTTATCTCACAATCCATATATATATATATATATATGTTTCTACAGTAATGTAGTAACAAAACAGCAAAATTAAGTTAAATAAAGTTTTAGTCAAAGTAAATTTGAAAAATATTGTTTTCAGTCCGAAATTAAATTACTTAATTAAAAAATTGTCCTTCAATCAAACCGGTGACAAGTTCAAAACAATTTGTTTTCAATGACTAATTGGACGATAAAAAGGAACTTGACCAATTTTTTTTATTTTATCATGGATAACCATTCCCAAATAACAATAGCACTTCTTTATTTAAAAAAAAAAAAAAAAAAAATGTATAATTCAAGTATAGTCTCCCTCATTCTATCCTTGATCAGCAGTCAAAAGAGGTTAATTTTTAACATTATTCAAAATTGGCATATTCATAATTAATTTTCTAAACTGGTGGACATATAAAATCAGTTGAGAAATATTTACATGTTTAGAAAATTATTTTTCTAAAATTAATTCCTTAAGGAATCTTTTTTTTCCTTTTCTGTTTTTTAATTTAAGGTAAATTCAATTTATCTAAATGATCTTTTCTTGGAATGCAATTTTAAGTTTTATGTAACATCCTTCAACTTATAACTCACAATACAAGCTAGATGAGCTTTGACAAAGTCCTTCATTTATAATTTCCCCTTCATTTTCTGTTAGGATTGGTACAATGAATTACATTTTTGAACCAGATCCTATTTCCTGAGTGAAATTGTTTCTTAGCACCACATTGTTTGTTTGCTGAAAAAATTAAAAATTAAAAAAAAATCTTGTTATTAAAAAATACAATAAATAAACATTTAAGTAAATAAGATAGCTCAAGAATAGTATTGATGTAGTGGGAAATAATAGATTGATGTATAATTATTCGTAATATATTAACAGGTCCAGTAAATGATATCCTGATTTTATTGTGTCTAATAAACTATAGCCGTTAAGGTATAGTTTATAGGATAGAAGTTAGATTTTTATGTCTTGATGTTCACATGATAAGACATCAAGTAAATATTTTTTAAATGTGACTTATGGAGACTTTACACAATTTTTTTTTTTATTTAAGAACAAAATACTAATGATATCATCATCAAGGGTTTACACACATTAAATTATTATATATTTTCATAAACTCTCGGCAAAATTAAAATAATTAAAACATCTATACTCACGGTTTAGGTTTTAATGGTTGAAGAGATTCAGGAGCAGAGAAAGTGGGCATTTTTCTCTTCTTCTTTAAGTGCCTATATTTTTTGACATAGGCTTCGATTAAACGTTGAATTTTCATGGGATTTATTTCCCCTGATCTGCTGTGGCATATCTAAGAAAAAATATGTATTTATTTACAATAGGCAATATCTGCTGGCTATAACTGAACAAGTAAGATGTACACTACATACCTTAGGTACTGATTTTCTTAAAATTTCTTTGTACTCTTCTTTTGTTACATGTTTCTTGGCATAGTGAGGTTTTAGAACCATTTTAACTTCCTCAACCACTCTCTCCTGCCTATTTAACTTTTTTAAGAACTGAAAATTTATAATCATACACCACTGGCTCGTAAATATAAATATTTATTTATAAAGATAGAAAAAAAAAAGAGCTCATAAAAATTGAGAGCCGTACCTAGGAAGGATGCTTAACCCTCGAGTGGCCGTGCTGATGACAAGTCATCTACTGCTCTTAAAATCACTGATTTTTACTTGTTTTGGCATGGACGAATACAACGCTCATAAAGCTGCAAGGATGGGCTATGTACGGGATTAGTCTCAGCACCTCACGACCTGTGATTCCCTTTTGTTTTGGTTTTATGACAATTGTCCTCCACATGACCTTTCAATTAAGTTTTTTATTTTTTTAAATAAATTTTCAAGACTTATACAATTACAGTTTTTTATAATTAAATTGAATGCTCCCTATTAATATTTTTGATATGCTGTGTTTTTTGAGCGACCTTCCCAGTAATTATAATAGTAAGGGATTAAAAAATATACCTGTTGTTGAAACACTAGAAAACTTAGTGTTTCCACCACAAGATCTTTTTTGTAACTAGTCCATCGCGACCACTCCAGGGTTAAGTATATTTTTTATATAATATCCTTTTGAAGTGCTGATGTAATGAGCGGTGGAGTTAAAAAGTGTAAAGAAAAGTCAACAATCAAAACACTTTTAAAGTACTTTCTCTGAAGTTATGGTTATGATATTATAATATTAAACACCAAGGAATCACTAGACATCAAAATCTCAGTTCAACCAAAAATATATGTCAGCCCTTTGTCCTAAGCATGTATTATTGAACTATAATATGGAATCCAAAATTAATTTTTGCACTTACTTTATCTTTAACTTGCATTTCTACAGCCGAGTTCGGAAGATCATCTAAAATTTTCAGCTGATCTTCGTCTAATTTTAAGCTGACTGGTTCTTTCTTGGAATTTCCTGGAAGGGAAAATAGTTATGAAACAACAAAGAAGCAGATATGTGTATTGTAATGAATATTAGGTTTAGTTAAAGAATTCAAACATCTACAGTTATTTCCATTTCATTATCTAGTGACAAAAACTAATCATTTCAGGATTTCTTAATAATATAGCAAACAATGAGATTTTTATGTTTAAAGTATAATTTGATTTTGGATCTTAAAAAAAAAAAAAAAAAAAAAAAAAAAAAAAAAAAAAAAAAAAAAAAAAAAAAAAATTCAAATGACTAGATCAAAAACTAGTAATAGCAGTAATTACATAGAATAGAATATGCATGACATAACCATGAAGTTAAAAAAAAAAAAAAAGTAATTTCATTAAAATAAGTCAGAATTGATCTTTTAGTTTTAACAATCGGAACTGAAATTGTGTATACATGTTTTTTATAAAATCAATCAAAATTCAAAGGGGTTTTATTGAACAAATATACTGTGCAGGAAGTAGCATTACTTTATGAGAATGAACCTTAATCTGTTAATTGAAATACTTCAAATGCTGTTAAAATTCTGATCGAGACTATAACAAATGTCATGGTAACAGTCCTGTATCATACAAACTGATTTTTAAAATAACTATAATTAACAATCAAGGTTTTACATTAAAATCTTTTCTTATTGAACAACGACCACAATCATACAAGATATGAGCTTTTGTAGTTTAGCAGGATGACTGGTACATGGACTCATAGTCCTTGTAATTTTTTGTTTGTTCTCCTAGTTTGGTAATGTTTCCTTGACTCAACTCAGAGGTATTTTTTTCTAGTAGTATATTTATAACTAACATAAAGGGATAAAGCAATTCTTAAGATAAGTTGCTAAAAACTTCCAGTGATATGCTTAATATAACATACCACTCTACTCCTAATAAAGTATTAAGTTGTAATATAACTTCATTCCACACTAAGTGAATAACGAAGCATACATAAAAAATTAACAGCAATATCAGAAAAAGAGAGGCTTGAAGTTCATAACAGTATAAATTCCTTATTGGTGGATCTAAGATGCACTAAAAATTGAAACATGGCATCAACAAGGGATTACAATTTCATGACATTACTATTATTAATTTATTTTTAAATATGAGTGGGATAACATTCTGGGATTCTTAAGATACATATATATTGTTTTGTAGTGCCAAATGCGACTTTTTTCATTCAAACCAATATAGCTCCAAAACGGTAGGTGCTAGCAACTAATGTTATATACCAAAATATTCTCTATTTAATTTCTGACAAAGTTTTAGTTAAATTTTCAATCCGAGCAATAAGAACAGAACTAGAGCATGTCGAAATGTTACATTTTTGAATGTCAAAAAACCTTACACCAAAATAGTATAGACCCTCAGCCAAAAGACATCCATTTCAAAAAGTTAAACCTAGGATCAAACACGAGGTCGTGAATGGATTTCAAACAATAATTTTGCTAATTAATTTAAGTTATAAATTGATTCTGTGTTCATCTTTTATTCCTTATGGCTTTTAATTTTTAATGAATCTTAGATCCACCAATAAGGAATGTATACAGTTATAACCTTCAAACCTCTCCTCTTTAATATTGCTGTTATTTTTTTTATGTATGCTATTCACCTCACCTAGTGTGGAATTAATATTAAGTTACTGACAACTTAATACTTTATTAGGAATAGAGTGAGTGGTATGTTATTTAAAGCATATTTGGTACTTGAAGTTTTTAGCAAATTTAATTGAATTTTATGTTTACGTATGTTTTAATAATGAAGAATAAATAAATGAATTGCAATTGTTAACTGTCTGTTAATTAAAAAATCAGTGATGTTGTGAGTGTTCCAGTGATTTAAGTTGATCTTGAAGAGTGTTTGGTTTTTTGATTATTATAAAAATATATAATTAAATAGTTGAGAAAATTGTCCAAAATGAAACATTATATAGCAAAACAATTTCTGTGAACAAAAAGAACAAGTTAGGCATTAAATCGCAACTTGACTTTTAAACTGTTCCTGTGAAGTAAAATAAAAATAATAATAATTAATATCTACAGGGGTCAAGTATCAACAATCAAAACTTAGCCAACATTTGTACAGAGTGCAGGAAGGACTAGAGATGATGTACATTTTTTAGATTCGCTGTAATTCAATATTTCAGGCCATTTTATATACCTTCATCAGGGCTAAAATGAGGGTATAAGAACAGAAAAGTATTTCATATATAGATATAGGGAACAAGAAGACTAAAGGTTCAATCAACCTTGACAGATTAAGTAAAAAACCAAGGGCTCTGAATATTTAAAATAAAATCATACAAATAAAGAAACTATATAACACCAAATTGAGTATTATTGTCTATTTATTTGGTTTCCTTCCATGGGTACTTCAACTAGAGCACATGTGACGACTTATCACCATAGGTTACAAACTTTTATCAACTATTGTGGGAAGGTCAACATTTATTCCGTTAATTCATCACATATTGATTCAGTATTTAAAAAGAAATATTAATAGGAATATTAGTTTATACTTTATAGGAACAATAGCTGTCACTGAAATTATTATAGACTATTAAGGATATTTAAGAGTATTTACAAAAGTTTGATGCCCACATCAAAATGCTTTTGCTTTCAATCAAAATGTGTTAATAATATTATCATTAGTCCAGTCAATGAGTGCATGGAAGATGCGATAATTTTTGACTTCTTAGCTTTGTTAGGAATAGTTAGAAGGTAAATATACTAAAAGTCCCCACCACTGGGGGTTGAGCCAACAGTGGGAGGGAGGGGAGAAGTTCAAACAAAAAATTTTTTGTTTTTTCGATAATATCTCTAAAACAGTTGACTCTAGAAAAAGATGTTTCTAATAAACATAAAAGCTAATTAAATTTCCTATGATATTGACAAAATATATTAATTTGTCGCAGTTTTTAACCGTTTATGAGATATTCGTTATTGAAAATCGGTAATTTTCTCAGAGAAGTGCAACCCCAGTTAAAGAGCGCTGAAATGAGGGGTGTAGAGTGCATGAAATATGCAATAATTTTTAACTTCACAGCTTTTTTAGGAGTAGTTAAAAGGTAAATATATTAAAAGTCCCCGCTCCTGGGGGGTGAGCTAAGGGTGGAGGGAGGGAAGAACGTCCCAATATTGTTTTCCGAAAACGGTGAACTCTAGAAAAATATGCTACAAATCAAAATTAAAGCTCATTAAATTTTCTTTAAAATTAATTATATACATTATTAAAAATCAATAATTTTAGAAAAAAACAAAATGTTTACCTCACTTTTTATTGAACACTTGCTTCTAATACCAGAAACCTATATATGAAATTAAAGTAAATTTAATGCTCTACAATTTTGATTTTAACGTTTTTATGAGAAACGATTGTGGAAGGTACTAGAAACAAAAGTTTGACAAAAAGTGAGGTGACATTTGTTTTTTCCCAAAAATCACCAATTTTCAATTACGAATATCACGTAAACGATTAGAATTACGACAAATTTATATATTATCAATTTTACAGGAAATTTAATTAGCTTTTGTGTTTATTTGAAACATATTTTTCTAGAGTCAACTGTTTTGGAGTTCATAAAAAAAGTGAGGTGACATTTGTTTTTTCCAAAAATCACCAATTTTCAATTACGAATATCACGTAAACGATTAGAATTACGACAAATTTATATATTATCAATTTTAAAGGAAATTTAATTAGCTTTTGTGTTTATTTGAAACATATTTTTCTCAACTGTTTTGGAGTTATTATCGAAAAACAAAAAAATAGAACTTCTCCCCCCCCCCCCCCCCCCCCCAGGGGCGGGGACTTTTAGTATGTTTACCATCTAACTACTCCTAAGGAAGCTATGAAGTAAAAAATGATTGCATATTCCATGCACTCTACAAAAAACATGGACATAGCAAATACTAACATGGGAAATCACAAATGTTTGTTCTAAACTGGAATGTCGATGAGTGTGATTGGAATACGACAACGTAAAACATTGCTTCTAATGAACTTCCTATTAAATTTGACCCATTCAATGTTATTACCTATTTAACTAGTCTCATTCCATTGGAATGCATGGTGCACTTAGGTTTCTTTTGAATTAAATATTTGTTTATTGAGATCATATTGAAATGTGACTATAAATTATTAAGGAAACATTTATTTTTATTGTATAAATGTGTATTTTTCAGTTATTCATACTAATTTCTCCATTTAAAAATTTTCCAGATTTGAAATTCAGAAATAGATTATACCTGGAAATTAGTTTTTTAATAAATTAAATAGTCGATTGGGATTATATTTGTCCTTTTGGTGAATAAGTGGTTAACTTGATTTTCAGAAAAAAATTAGTGAAGTTTATGTGAGTAGTAAAATCTACTTCTACATTCTGTTATAACCAATTTTTCCTTATGTAAGCAATTTTTGTAAATTATTTAAATCATAAAACTGTTTCCTTGAAAAGTTGGACTTGATCACTAATTCACCAATATTGTTAAGCTAGTTTACAATATTTCAGATACATTAATTTAAATAATTTATCTTTTATAGTGATTAGTTTATTTTATTTTATTTTATTTTTTTTTTTATAGTTTGGCCTTTTTAAGACTTTATTAAAAGTAGACTCACCAGTATTACCCAACAGTTCTATTTTAAGACATTGATATAACTTGTGTTAACCTATGAAAACAAAACCTGGATCATGAATAAAAAGAATACTGAACTACTTGACAGGTTTGAGAGCAGAAAAAATAAGAATCTGTATAATAAATACAAATACCTTAACATCTGTTAATAAATGGTTTATCCATCTAATGAAGTATGGAAAACAAAATAGTAGGACATCGAAAAGCCAAAGACTTAAAAGAAGGCACATAAAAAATAATGTGTGTAATAAATAAATAAAAATAAAAGTAAGAAGTTGAAAAAGCTATGAACAGCTATTTAAACCTGTTGAGCTGGAGAAAGAATGAATTCATTTTAATTAAAAATAAAAATGTTGAGTTTTTAACCGTGATATCACACACAAATAATACCTGACAAATCTAAAGAGAGTTGATGTCCAAATTGATTCATTCAAATATATATAGCACACTTGTCAAATCCTAAAATTTGTTTATAAAGTTATCCTGCAGTTATGATTTTCTTAGTTATATGTAGCGCAATAGGTCTTTACTCACTTGCTATGAGGAAATATTTTTTTATTGTATTTTTTCCAGCAACTTTAGCCATTTATTGGAGTATATAATCAAAAATTTACACTTCATACATAAAAAAATAATTACAGGCTTTAAAGAGTTAACAGACTCATCAACATCAAAGTATTTTTATAAAGATAAACTTTCTCTTCTAATCCACCTTTATTTAACCTCTCTGCATGATTTCTTACAAAAAGCCCATCATTCGCTTACCTTTATTTGTGTGATTTCATAACACAAACTGTGTTACATCTGTTGTCAAATTTAGATTTCTATAATTGGTATGTTATACTTAAATTTATACATTTTTTTTTTTCTATATCTGTTTGAATTTTTTTTTTTCTATATCTGTTTGAATTTTTTTTTCTTTATCTTAGCACTGAAAATATACATAACAAAATGTGAAGGATTTTTGGATTGTAAGGATTGGATACGAGAAAAATGGTTAAGTGAAGCTCAAAAGCTTAGCTCCTTATGACCTAATGGATCTAATTATGGTCATGTTGGAGAATTCCAATTAGTTCTTAAGTATTATTTTGTTTTAGTGACAAGCTTCGATTTACGTTGTGTCAATATCGATTTGATTAAATTTAGAAATGAAAAATTAATAATATTTTTTAAAAATTGGGTAATTTTTGACTGTGAGCGTTTATGAAGAAAGTAATCAGGAATGCAGTCAAGAGATTCAGAATAACACACCTAAGAATAACCTAGGCTTAAAAAAAAAGAAGTTTATTGGAGTGCCGCTGTTTCGGCCCTCCTCGCAGGTCTTCTTCAGGGCTGTGTCAAAGTGTCATTACAAAAGGTGACCACAATGGAAACTTAAATATGAACATGAAAATATGAAGGGGGAGAAGTTTTACAAGTAAATAAACGAATTGATCGCTCTACTCAAGTATGATATCTGTACTCGGTGTATTTGAGTCATGGGTTCTTATTAATTTTTTTATAATAATTTTTTTTTGGTTTCGTATACGGGTTGTTCGGAAGATCGTTGGCCAAAAAGGTTATCTCGGGTAGGGAGGTTTATTTTGAACCTATTTAAGGTCACTTACCTGCATTACCTGCAGGTTACTTAGTATTTGCATCAGTGTTGGCAATAATCTGTTTATTTATTAATTGATTAGCTAATTTTAATCATTGTTATCATATATCATTGATTAGATTAAGCAGATTAAGATATTTATAATAGCAAGTAAAAGAATAAAAGAATATTACATTTGCAAATAAAATTTAGCCAGGATGGATGACGAAATTAGTTATAATTTGAGAAAATTAAAATTATGAAATGTTTTGAATTATTAAAACCCAAATATTTGAATAATTTGGATTACTATTATTCAATATCTGATTATTTCACGGTTATAATTATTACACTAATACAGTATTTATTTTGTTAAGTGCTGTCCACAGGCTTATAACTTGTTTCTTTTTATTTTTTTTTTTTTAATGGGGGGAAATGATTTCAGATTCTGACATGACACCTAATTTTCATAGAATTTGATGATCAAATTTCTTAAATTGCAACTAAAAACTTCTAAGGGTGAAAACAGCTCTTTTTTTTTTGTTAATTTAAGGGAGAGGGAAAATTTGTATTTTAGAGACAAAGCCAATTTCCATAAAATTTGATAAACATTTTTGAAGGTTTACAGTGGTTCTAAATTACTTATAATTCATTTATTTTTTCTGGATGGGGAGGTGAGTACCCTTACAGGGTTTATATGTACTTTAAAATGATTCTGCCAATTATCATAAAATTTGATAATAAGAATTTCTTCGAGTGAAAAGAGCTTTAAAGTTTTATAATTTAAGAGGTTTGAATGGGGAGGGAAGGGGGAGATGGAAGTATTTTATAAGGTGGAATTTATATTTACTATTTAAAAAGGTTAATGGATATTTAT
This sequence comes from Euschistus heros, assembly GCA_003667255.2. NCBI lineage: Eukaryota > Metazoa > Arthropoda > Insecta > Hemiptera > Pentatomidae > Euschistus > Euschistus heros. The sequence goes on along the minus strand of RCWM02000092.1, from coordinate 2,177,346 downwards.
GAAACATATAATGCACACGCTACTAAATATAATAGAGCAGATTTCACACTATAATTCTCGGAAACAAATTTTCAAAATAACGGGTAACTATTGACAATTAGCTAAAGCATGTGAAATGAGAAATTCATAGAGATTGAACAATATTTGTTATGTGCTGCACCAGTCAAGAATGCCCTTGAAGATTTTTCGAACATTTTGGGTTTGACAATCAAGCCAGCCAGCAGTTGCAGTATTATTTTACCCCAGATTTAAGAACAAGTGGCTGGTGTGCCTAGCTTCTGCTGATGAGACATAAAATATTAATTTATTTAAATCATTTGTCAAGTTGGAATCAATGGAAAGTCTTGAGCTCAAAGCTGAAAATCAAATGATCAATAATTTAGAAAAAAACAATTATTTTTTTAATTTTAACTCTGGAAGTGACCCTAAAACTTTTGATCGAAGATAAAAAGCAGATTTAATCATCAATTCAATTTCAAATCAAAGGAAACCAAAAAAATGATCTTTCAGAGCACTTCCTAATTTTAAAAGAAATGTTAAATTAATATAATAATACTTCTATGCCTTTCTCCAGCTCAGTTAAAAGAGTTTTTTACTTTACTTAAATGTTAAATTTACCTAGGTCACTCAATATGTCAGACGATTCATTTGAAAAAGAGAGTAGTAATGAGATATAATTTAAATTATTCAAAAAATTAAAACTGTATTTTAAATTACAATTAACTCATTCATGCAATGGCATGAATTCCAGTTACTATTTTGATTTATGTGATTTTTATTAATATTTAAGTAAAAAAAAATATGAGAACCCTTTTATATTTTTCTTTAACTTGCCCAAACCGACACAAAAATCAAATGATTTTTAATTGTGGTTAGTGATTATGATTAATTAATTTTAATCATTGATCAGATTACTTTTTGTCAACATTGATTTGCATAACTAAACAGTTTAGTTTCATGCAATGTCGATCCATTTTGATAGCACTTCTCCTTTCTTTACTATTTTCTAAAACCAAAATATTAATATAATATAAAATAATATACCTTTGCTGTTTTTAAGAGGAGTCGATGCTTTATTCGAGGTAGGTTTCCTTTTCAAGGGAGACGGTGTCAATTTTTGAGGATGCTTTTGAGATATCTGTCTCGGCTTAACTTTAGCAACTGGTGTCGATGTATTCATCTGACTGACAGGAGCATCAAATAAATCATCAGCTTCTGATGAACCAGGGGAATAAGGCGAGTCCCCTCCACCCATATCCATTGAATCGTCATTACAATTGTTTGGAGGTGATATATTTGCCTTCTCTGGGGTTAACTCTTCAGGAGGCTTAGGTTGTGGGGAATGAAGGGGAGAAGGGGTTTTAGGTGATTCTGGTAAAGGCTTGGGAGGAGAAGCAGGCCTTTGGGGAGGTTCTAAAGGTAGATTTTTTTCAGTTGGAGGGGTGGGATTTCGACTTTCCTCCAGTTCTTGAAGTGGAGTAGGTGACCTAGATTTAGTTGGTTCAAAGGGATCATATGGAACTGGTGGTTCAGGTGGAGTGTTAGGTCCTTTATGAGGTATTTCTACTCTATCATCATCCTCTTCGTCCTGATCGCCATCCAACTGATCAGAACTGTCTAGCAAAGGATTAACCAAACTCCTAAGCATTTGAGGTTTGGAACTGATAATATTAAACTTAATATGTGGTTCTGGAGGAGTTTTAGGGCCAGTAACCTGACAAGATGGCAAGTTATTTTCATCTGGCTTTCTCTTATCATCACTGTCACTATCAGTTAGAACAATTACTTCTTTTGGGGATAACGTCTGCTCTCTAAATGGTGATTGTGCCAAATCAATTATAGCAACTGGTTTTAAATTTTTTGCATTTAATCTATTTTTCTTTTGAGAAGGCTGATTGGAATTACTTTTTGAAACAATACTCCTTAAGGGTTGATTTTCTTTAGCACTTTTATCTTTCTTCTTTTTTGATTCATCATCTTTTTTCTTTTTTGATGGTTCTTTCCTGCTAGCTTCACCAGATTTTGAAGATTTGAAATTGACACTAACCAAAATATTGTCTCCTGAAGTAAAAACTTCTTTAGAAGGAACGGGCGAATCAACACGCCTTCTTTTCAAATCTACTCTATCTTTGTATTTTCCTTTCTTTTTTTCTTTTCCTGAGGCACCAGTAACAGGTTTATTAGGTACAATTACTGTAAGTTTCTTATTCTTTCTTCTCTCTTGCTCACAACTACTGCAAGAACAACTAGAGCAACTTATTGATGAATCCCTTTTCCTTCTTTTCTTTTCTTTACTTTTAGCCCTACTTCTCCTTTCTTTATTTTTCCGTGGGCTTCGGCTCCTCCTCCTTCGGCTGTCACTTCTACTACGTGATTTTGTATGTCCTCGGCTCCTTTTCCGACTTCTGTCTCTGCTTTTACCTCTACTACGACCTCTGCTTCTTCCTCTACTTCTATTTCTACTTTTTCTATCACGGCTACGCCTTTTCTTACTTCTCGATCGACTTCGTCTTCTACTGAGACTTCTGCTTTTACTTTCACTAATACTTCTACTTCTAGATGGAGAAATATCTCTTCCAAATTCATCAACTTTCCTCTTCTTTGGTTTATCACTAATAATTTTCCGAACATCATATCTTTCAAGTTCCTTCCTTTTTTCTTTTGGTTTCTTTTCCTTTTTCTTGGTTTTTTCTTTAAAAGTAGTCACATCCTTTTCCCGATAACTTCGTTCTTTAGTACTTTTTGAAATTTTTTTCCATGCAACAGGAAGCCTTCTCTCTTCTGATATTATTTCACCTTCTTCTTCTTTAGGACCGTTTTCAGCATTTGTTCTGGAAGCTACTTGGCCATCTTCAGCAATATTATATTCACAATCAGAAATGGCTTCTGTTTCCAATCCTTCTAGGCCTACGGTTTTATCAGGTGGGGCTTGATTATCTTCAAGTTCCCAACTTTTTTCATACGTACTGATTTCTTCATCTGTAATATCAACTAAACCATCTCGTTCATCATCTCCACATCCTAATTCCAAAACATCTTCTCCTTCATGATCATTATCCTTATCTGAGGATATTTTCTTATCTGGAGAGCTCTCTCTACTCCACTCAAGTTCACGGCGCTTTCTATCCACTTCATTAACATGATTTGTTTCACCATTCTCTGAACTAATTTCAGCTGTGTTAGCTTCTTCATTTTCCTTGTTTTCAATTATATCAACGGGCTTCATTTCCTCTAATGGTGAATCATGGGTCATATGTTTTTTAATGGGACTGTCTTCTTCACTAACTTTTTCTAGATCAATGTTATCTTCTGAATCAGAATCAGTTTGTTTTTTACTTTCTGAAACAGAATTATCTTCTGAGAATGATTCAGTTGAAATTTGTTCTTCTGACTTCTGCGTTTTTAAAGACTGATCTTGTGTTATGGGTTCTTCAGTTGTTGCATCATCATCATCAGACATTAGAGGATCATATTTAGTATTTCCATCAGTATCATTAATTGGGGTTTTATCAGATGTATCACTCTTATCAACATTAATATCATCAACTTCTTTTTGAATATGAATTTCATCTTCTTGAGGAGGTAGTTGTTCTTCTGAAACTACTTTTTCATCCTTGTCATCATCCATTATGTCAATATCAACATCGCTCAAACTTTCAGAGTCTCCTTTCTTCTTTTCTGCATCAATATTGTTATTGGGCAAAATACTTGAATTTACTAGATCAGGTTCTTTCTCAGTATCAGATTCTGAATCACTTTTTGTCTCTCTAGCAATATTAACACTAGCTTCTGAATACATAACTCTATTAGGGCAATCATCAATATCATCTTCATTGCATGGGGAAGGTATCCTAGGTGATGGAATTTTAACAACATCAATATCTACAGAAGACGTATTGTCAGTAGTTTCCATTTTTTCTTCTGGAGGTTTTTCTGTGAACAAATAAGTTTATTAAAACAGAACCGTATATTATGAAGTAAGTGATTTCAAAAATCTATATAAACCTGGTGATGGAGGTGGTGAAGTTGGAACATCAGGATCATACGTCTGCCTATCGTCATCTATGACAAGCATTGCATCTTCAGGTGAACTTGCAGCATCATCGCCCTCTAAAGCTAACAACAATGCTGGAGGTTCTGGAGGTGGAGCTAACCTAAAAAATAAGTAGTAAGATAGTAAATAAATTATCAAATAATAGTCTATTTACTAAACCTATCAACATATTAAAATCTTACTACAATGGAAAAAAAAAAAAAAAAAAAAAAAAAAAAAAAAAAAAAAATGCAGCTTTGTAATTATAGAGAGGAAGAAGTGTTTCATAGAACATACCAGGTATGCAAGTTTAAAATCTTATTTCTTAAAATATATACTACAATGGATTCCAAAAGAATGCTTCATCTTTCAAAAAAAAAGTATTAAAAAAAAGTATATTTTATTCATAAGTACTGACCCTCGCTTTCTACAACATTTTGTCCATCTCTCGGGCAATATATGGAAAAAAAAAGTGTCCCATCGATGAGAAGAGGTGATAATCAGAAGGCGCCAGGTCAGGTGCAGCATGCTTTTTGGCGTAATTATAGAGAGAAGAAGTGTTTCATTGAGAACAATAATTGTCTTCTTCCCAAACGATTAATGTGGATTAATTCTGAGATATTATTTTTTTCCAACCTTTTGAAATAATCGGTACAGTATTATACACAAGGATTCTAAAAAGATCTATTAAAGCAAGACAAATCATAAGTCTATCTCCAAAATTGAATCTACTTGAAGTTAATTAATAGAGCACATGAAAAGAAAAATCATTCTAATCAAGATGGATCCGTAAATGATGTAGAATAGTTCATTTCCAGTTAGATTTTCTCCCAACCCACTCATCTAATTTCTGTAAATAATTTGCCCACAAATATTCATTAAACAATAATGAACATAATTTAATTTTAACATTCAATTTAGCACAGATGGCAGTTAATTTCTTTAGAAAATAGAGCCAAATGACTTCAAGCCTTTGAGATTGTCTGATTTAACTAAAAATCAGGTAACTCTGCCAATAAACATCACCAGATGCCAAGTTATTAGCAGAAATGGCAATCATCTCCATGATCAAGTATCTGTGGTTTACAATAACTATAACATAAAATGTTTGTTAATCTGCTGAACAATTACTGATGAATGTTAACCATCCAGAAACTTCCAAGTTAAAACTTAAAGATTACTATTCTACTTACAGTTTTTCTTGGTGATGAAATGGCTACTAACATTAAAGAAACTTACATTATTTAAAAATAAAATACTTCATAAAATATTTTGTCAGGAAAAATAAGAGCCCGCAGCAGAATTACAGGGCATGCTATGCTTTTACGCTGGTTAATGATAAATTCCTTAACGACAAAGGTAGAGAACCAAGAAGTAAACCAAAATACGGGTAGATTGTGTTCTAGCTAACCTAGTCAATTTAAGAGATTTATTTGTTGACTGTAGGTCAGTATGTCTACTAGATGTTCTCTGATCGGTCTAAAAGAAATAAGAATTGTTAAAATTAACAAAACGTTATTTTTAACAGATATCTCAAACACATACAAGATTCTAAATATTAACTGCAACTGGGTTCTTAAAAGTCTTCCTTTATGTTTATATGATATATATTAACACCAATAGAAAAAAATACCTCTGAGTTGAATTAAGGAAACATTACCAAACTAACAAAAAATTACAAGCACTATAGGCCCATGTACCGACAACCATGCTGAACTACAATAGCTCATATCTTGTATGATTGTGGTCATTGATCAATAAGAAAAGGTTTGAATGTAAAACCTTGATTGTAAATTATAGTTATTTTAAAAATCAGTTTATAGTATATATGATATAGTAGTGCAGTGGAGGGAGGTATGTAGACATAGGCTAGAATTGACAATGTAACTTCAGATTAGATTTCTTCTTCATAGGCACAACATATGCACCAGGCGGTTCTTGGCCCGCTCAATAACTCTTGCCCATTTTTGTCGGTCTGTAGCAAGTCTTATAATTTAAAATTCCAGCAGTCCTACAAGAGGCTGCTCTTGAGGCCTCCCTTGAGTTCTCACTCTTTCTGGGTAACTTTGATTATGGCCCTTTGCAGAACCATTTCTGCCATCATCCATTCTAAGGAGGTGTCCAAACCACTTTAGAAGTTGAATTCTAACAATTTCACACAGCAATATAGTTCATATAATTCTCTATTCTTTTGGAGACAATATGAGCCATAATACTTTATGCTCAAAGATGTCAATCTTAGCAGCTGCTGATTACAGATTAAGTTGAGCATGTCTTAATATTTTAAGAGGAAAAAGTTCAAATCAATCCAATGGAGTGGAAAAATATATCTTTCAATTAAGAATTTAAGACTCCTTTTGTAATGTGTTCTTAGTTTTGCTCATGTTTTAAAAATGTCCACACATCGCTCATCCGAGCAACTGAAATTTCACAGAAGCGAGAAACAGAAATGAAATACTTTCGACCAACATTATAGCCATAAATAATATTTATATAAACTTGTGGATTGGCCAGACTACAATTCAGTCGATTATTCTACATATGTATTAAACTTTTGGGATCACTTCTGAACTATTAATCTTGTTAATCTTTTTTACCCAATTTTGCAGTTACGTTATTTTCTACCAGATGAGCCATATGATCATATGACCTGGGTAAGACACATGAAGCTCAAGAAAGGCAAAGGATCAATATAGAAACAATAAATAATTCAGAAATCAAAAGGTTAGTTATTACAGAAGATGGATATAAAACAAGACATTACACAAAACAACAAATATACATTTAAAACCTTCACAATTAAAATGTGCCATACAGAAAATGTATTATTAATCAACTTACGGTGGATCCACTGGAGCTTCAATATCTGCATATAGATCAAAATCTTCATCATCATAAGCTCTTGAGAAAATAGGCTGAGGTGGAGGTGGAAGCGGAGGAACTGATTCAGATGTGTCCGCACAATTTTGAGAAGTATTTTCTTCTTTTTGACAATTCTGGTTATTATTTCCATTTGCAGATTTCTCTTCATTTCCCACATTTTTTTTTACTCTTACATTATTAGCTTGATTTTGAAGTGTAACTTTTACCTCACCATTACTGTAAAAATCAAATAATAAACTTAATGTTAATTCAATTTTGTTAAATTAAACATTAACCAAACAGCATTTACATTAATATTAAAATAAGTGCAATTCTACGACTGCTGAAAATGACTTTTACTTATTAAATCAAATACACAAACATATGTAATTGGAAACAATGGAAAAATCTTTTCGAGAATGCTGTAGTTTCTTCTATTTTTTTTTTTCTTTGATTATCAATGTTTTTTTTTTGTTTTTTTTTAAACTAATATAAAATTACTGAAAATTAAATTAAAATTTTTAGGTAGAAGAGGTAAGCTGTTCATTAAAAAAAAGATGAAATAATCAATCCATTAGAAATGAAAATGGAAATTGACATCCTATAATTGCAATTAACATATAAATATACAGGTAACAGTTACCTATTACTCTGTATGACAGCGTTAGGTGAAAGCCATTTTTTCTGCTCATTTAATATGGAAGATAAAAGATCAGGAGGAGCTGTGGCCAGACCTACTCTTGGAACAGGCCTTCTAGGAGCAGAACGAAGAACTTGAGCTGCAAGTTGCTTTCGCCCTGCCATACTTCTAATACCAGAAATTCGGGACCGCAATACCCCTAATCCACCACCTCCTTCTTCATCTAATTCATCCTCTGCTTCACATCTACAACAAAAATTCATAAATAATTTTTGTCTAAAAATTACCGCCATTGTTTTTTGATTTAGGGATAGAGGAATCTGTAACAAAAATGAACTTGTTTTCTAATTCAAGAATTGGATCATTTACATGGACATAATATTTTAAGATTTATAGTCATACCCAGAAAAATATTCTAACTGTGGTCTTGAGCCAAAAATATCAAGTGGTTTTACGTCATGCAGATTTGATCTTAAATTATCTATTGCTCCAGAATCTTTAGAAGAAACCAGCCTGAATGAGCGATTACCCTGAAACACATGAAGCAGACCAGAAATCAATAAAATTAAATACAAACTCATGGAAAATATAATTTAGAAATAAATAACAAAATCTTAAAATTGACACTAATCCACTGAATGGAACACAAGTAGTGCATTATTATTAAGCATGTCGTAATTTAGGATGATGAATAAAGTAATTAACATAAAAAGTGTTAACAATTTCGTAAAATTATTGTAGTACACATAACAAAATGGAATGAACAGAATGGAATTTTTGTAACAATCAACATCAAAGTATACACATATTGTTACACAGTATTTAATCAGGACAAGGCCCAATTTAATAGTATTTCTGAATTACATGCAAGACCTCAAAGCTGTTACAAAAGTTATCAACCAAACAACACAGTTTAGAGTAAAGAGACAATGCAGGGTAAACACCACATCATTGTTACGAAACGTTAAATCCTTAAACACTACAATAAAATGTTCAGACCTAGTAAATAAACATAAAACAAACAAAATGATGAGTAATTTCATTAAAATTGACTAAGTATGAACTTTTCTGGAAGTTTCTGAAAATACCTTAGAACGTCCTCTACAAGCATTTGACTTCCTCTTCTTCTTTCTTCGGGTTCTAGTATTAACAGCAACTTTTACCTCTATTGTTGACCCATCTTCAGCAGTAATCAACTCCAATTTATAATGGGTTCTTCTTCTCCTGTGTGACTTTCTTCTTCTTCGAGATCGTTGATTAGATGAACGAGAAGTTGAAGCCGATGGCTGTAATAGTTCATTCTAGAATCACGTTGAATTTAACTGTGTTAATATAACAGTTTTATTTGAGGATGAAAGGTGCAAATCTTTTTACATATGTACCTGATTTGCCATTTCCCTAATGTTACTAATTATCCTTTGAGCAGCTCTTGTACGGGGACCGATTCTTGGGGGTCGAAGACGAGATGGCCTGTCTCGAAGCCTGTTTTCAATAAGAATACTTCCTCTTAACAAGTCCTGAACTTCATCATCATTGATGTCCTAAAAATTGTGGTAAATGTTCATATTCAAGTTTTTATCACATATTTTTTTATAATACCACTTATTTTACAGACGAGCTCTTTTGAAAAAAGAAAATATAAAAAACAAGGCAACTAGAAATCAATGAGAAATAATAGGGAAAATAAACTAAAAGATTTTTTTTTTTTTTCAGAAAAATTTGTCACATAAATATTCATTTGTTTTATTAATTACTTTTTAATATTTTTAATTTTGTGAGAAATGTATACCAAAACAGTGTTATTGTTTACAACTTTAATCTTACTCTTATCATGGGATAATAAGTTATTTTAACTAATTCATAATACTTTCTTCACTGAAGCATGGTTTAATTTGATATAATTGATACAAACATCAGTGAAAAATAACAAAAAAAGGAACAATCATTAAAAGAGAGAAGGATAACCTTAATTCTAAAACTATAATATGGAAATATAAATCTCATTTTTTAAGATATTTAATTCAATAAGCTTATGACAAAATATGTTTACTTGGTACCAATAAAATAGAAAATTATTATTCAAAGAGATCATAACAAAAAAGAAAACTTTAAAACAATCATTTCAAATTTTACAAAGTGATAATTAATAATACAGTATAACATTTATGTAACACTTACAAACTTATTTGAACAAAAAAGTCATGCATAAGCAGAACTGAGTTAATAGGATCATAGAGGGAAAGAGAAAGATTACTAAAAGTTAATACCAATTGTCAATTTTAAAAAATATGCTATTGAGGATAAAAACTATAATGTATATCTGAAAAAGTAATACTGATAAATTTATTATTTATTTTTGTAGTAAAATATAAAAGTACTTCCAAATTAGCATAATAAACTTTTTAAAAAGGAAAGCACTTAGTACATTGAAATATATAAACTCTCAAGATGAGTTTTTGTTAACATGAACATCTTGATAGCTATTTACAGCTATGAATGTAGAAATCATTATAGCTATCCAGAAAAATTGATTACATCAATGGCTCTTCACTGTGCACTTGTATTTTCATTCATCAAATTACCAGAAATTAATTTAGGATGTATTTTTCCATTCTCCAAATTAAAAAAAAAAAATAAACAGTTGATTTAGAAAGATATAAACAAAAAAAATAAAATAATAAAAACAAAACAAACAAGTGAATGGTCAATTTTTTTATTAAGTTTAGAAAATAACACATTCAAAAGAATTGAGACAATTGGGACAAAGAAAAAGAGTCTACTATAACGAGACCGTGTCTACTGACGTTTTGTAGTGAAGTACAATCAGGGCAATACCAGTCTCCGATAGGAACTTCATTCAATGGGGGATCGAGGCAATCCAGGTGATACCCTGCCTCACATCTATCACATAACAGCATTTCATGCTCTCTGTCGTGTTGATTACAGACCTGGAAAAGAAAAAAAAAATTGAACATAGAATGAACATATTTTAAAAATTCTCAGCAGCTAATGGAGTGATTTAGACTAAATAAATGGGTTTCTAACAAATTTAATGATCACGATGAATTGAAGGTTGTGAGCTATCATGATAAATAAATGATATAGTAGAAGATCTTTCGTGTCCTACTCACAAGGGACGTTTGCAGTTGTAACTCACAGATTTGAATGCCGATTTTTGTGTAGGTAGAAGGGACCTATAATAGTGCAAAACTAGAGTTATAGCCACCATTAGGCCATAACTGAGCATTAGGAGCCGAGAAAAAAAATAAAATATGAAAATCACGTTTTATTTTTTTTTTTCAGCTCTCAGTCAAGATAGAGAAATGATTCTTTCACGTTTAATTGCAGTTATGAATGCTATTAGATATAAAAATACTTTTGTTATGCTCAAGACACTATCCGGCTTTAGGGTGCTCAAAAATGACAAAATTCCAAGGAAATCCGCTGTAAATCAGTGGAAACTTTTTTTCATGACCTCAAATCTCGAGTTAACGCACCATAAAACCCTTATGTGTGAAATTTTATCAAAATCAAAAAATATTGATTTTTTGCCCTTTTCGAGGAGGTTAAAATTTTGAAGTTGAGATTTCATCAACATTTTCTACCGGCCATAACAACTACTGCTGTGTTCAACCGATTACAGTAATAGCATCATTAGAATCAGCATACATTCTGCTTTTTATTCATAACATAACATTGGATTTACTCCCAATTTTATTGGACAAAAACTGATGTGAATGAAAAAGTCCAAGGTCAGCTATAACTTGAGATATTTCAATAAGGGGAAATCCTGCGACCTCCGGATTTGGGCTAAACTAAGCAGTTTTAAGGCTTCTTGATGACCACAAAATTTTGTCTTAATCGGTTGCGAAATATGTGAGATGGGGCATATTATTTACATTTTTGGAGAAATTGACAGCCCCTTCCTTCATCTTCCTTGCCTTCTAAAATCCTACAAAATTTTAAAGGTTAAAAAAAAAAAAATTATTTTTAATTTCGACAAAATTAAGTTTCTACATGTTTTTTGAGATGAGGAATCTGGAAATAATATCAGTTTTTAGTTTAAAAATTTTCCTCACCTATATTATATAAGGAAGACGTTTTAAAATGACATATTTTTATTTCAAATTGCATAGATATCCTAAGATTGATGAATAATCTAAAATTAATAACAGGTTTTGGTTAAAAAATATGTATATTGTTTTTAAATGGTCTTATTTGAAATTTATGGAGTAAAAACTAAAATAATAATAGAAATAGATCATTTTAAAAAGTCTTATTTATATAATATAGGTGAGGAAAATTCTAAACTGAAAGCTGGTATTATTTCCAGATTCCTCATCTCAAAACACATGTAGAAACTTAATTTTGTCGAAATCAAAAATAATTTTTTTTTACCTTTAAAATTTTGTAGGATTTTAGAAGGCTGTCAATTTCTGAAAAAATGAAAATAATTTGCACTATCTCACATATTTTGCAACCGATTAAGACAAAATTTTGAGGTCATCTAAAAGCCTTAAAACTGGATAGTTTAGCCCAAATCCGGAGGTCGCAGGATTTCCCCTTATTGAAATATCTCCAGTTATTATCAAATTTTAACCTCCTCGAAAAGGGCAAAAAATCAATATTTTTTGATTTTGATAAAATTTCACAAAGAAGGGTTTTATGGTGCGTTAAATCAAGATTTGAGGTCAGTTGTTCATGAAAAAAAGTTTTCACTGTATTACAGCGGATTTCCTTGGAATTTTGTCATTTTTGAGCACCCTAAAGCCTGATAGTGTTTTGAGCATAACAAAAGTATTTTTATATGTAATAGCATACATAACTGCAATTAAACGTGAAAGAATCATTTCTCTATCTTGACTGAGAGCTGAGAAAAAAAAATAAAACGTGATTTTCATATTTTATTTTTTTTCTCGGCTCCTAATGCTCATTGGCGGCTATAACTCTAGTTTTGCACTATTATAGGTCCCTTCTACTCACACAAAAATCGGCATTCAAATCTGTGAGTTATAACTGCAAACGTCCCCTTGTGAGTTTCATCCTTAAACTGTTCTTTAATAATAAGTCTATTTTTAGAAATTTGAATTATTTGTAAAAATGAACTTAAGTCCATATTTGGGTACCTATTATAAGATAGTTTTATAGTCATACAGTAGAACATCACTAATCTGAAACCTAAGAGACCAAGGGATAGAGCGGAATGGCAAAAAGGTTGGATTAACCGGAGATTTCAATGAAACATGTTTCTTAAAGTTAAAGTGTATTATAATAATATTGAAAGTTATGTACTAACATTTTATAAACATAAAGTAAATAGAAATGTACGTTAAATGAACTTGAAGAGTTAAGAAGCTCTTCATCAGTTCTCTTCATTTCATGAAAATATATCAGGTTAATTTAAGTTCTTCAGGTTTTATTGTTTCTGTTATCTAATTTTTCATCTGCCCTGATGACAGGCAGAAAATGTTGACATTACCCATTAGCGAGCTTCGGCGCTTTAAAGTCCTAAACTTTAATTTTAGCAGACAAGCACAAAACTCAGAATATATAAATAGATCAAAACTACCTGACCTTTTCCATACCAAAATGAACAGTTTTACTGGATTATAAGGGATTACACAAAAATATTGTCCACCCGAACGGACTCCACAGGAGGATTGGGTTAAAAACCCGGAGAACTGGACAAGCAGGAGGCGAATTAGCGAGGATCTACATCTACTATAGTTGTAATTCGATTGGTCATCTTGTTTGTAGATAAGAATAAACTAAGATATAAGATATAAACATCATCTGATTCAGGAGAGCTGCCAAGTATGTAATGAGTATATATTGTTTGGAAATAATATAATATAGAGCCATAAAGCACTCCTTTTAAGTCAGGTAAAATTGAAATTATGCTAAGAACTGAATGAAATGCAAGACTGGGAGCTTCTTCAGTTTAAAGGTATCTGTTATAAGACTTAATTAAAGGTTTTGGCAACATCTATTAGTTGTTTACAGCTTTATCTCTATGGTGATTCATTTTGTCATCCTCTGAATTAATGATAAAACGCGGAAATTCTAGAAAAGTAGACATCTTTAATAAGAGGACAGTCTTTATTTCCTCAGCACCACACCTTTCATTTTAAATTGTTTTTAACTTCCATTAACAGAACCTTCTAATAAATGTATACATATATAGATATTGTCCTTTTTGTTTCTAAAAAAAAAATCTCTCGTAAGTGGATAATAGGGGAAAGGAAAAGAGAGACACGATTTCTTTGAACATGTTAATAGCTAATGTGGCCTGTTAGAATTTTATTTATAGAAAAGGCAAATACAAATCAATGCCGTTTCAAAAGAACATTTTACTAAATCACTTCAGTCTTGTACATGGTTTTTGTTTATACATGTGTAAAGTTAATAAATGGAAAAATTGAATAAAATGGCACCAAAAACCATGTTATAACTTGAAACTAAACAGTTTAATTAATTGAGGTATTTAAAAAGAATATAAAAAAAAGCATGGCTCTTGTTTATCGTTTTAAGGTAGGAAACCTTGGGGCATCACAATTTTAAATTTTGACAATGCATTTGGTAAAAACAGCAGATTTTACTATATTGTGATGGTTCAAATTTTTAGTTGGTCATAACACAATTTTAGTTGGACGTTTGACAATGCATTTGGTAAAAACAACAGATTTTACATTGTGATGGTTCAAATTTTTAGTTGGACATAACAATCAATCTTAAAAATAAGCAGCACTGAACCAACACACCTATGTAAATGTAAATGTTAGTAATTATACATTGAACAGATCTGCAAATGTATGATTGTATGAAATAAAATCATCACCAACTTTTAACATATATTTGTTTTTAGGCTGTTTTAGATTTTAGTCTTGTTAGTATTCAATTTTTTTCACACATAAGTGAACAAATAATATTATTCTCAGTGATGTCCATTTAAGGAGTTCCTCAATATTTTGTGATTTTCAAAATTCAAATTAGCAACCTAGAACTATTAATTTATAGACAAGTAATGTGTATAGACTGATATTATGTAAGGTTTTATTTCTCTCTCCAAAATTTTGTTAACAGGTATAGGCAGTAAACTAACAACAAAACAAAGTTAAAGATTAACAAACTTTTTAAACCATAAAGAAAATTTAAATTATATAATATAGACTACTGTTGATCAAGTAAAAACTCCACATTTGAAAATTAATAATATCTCTGAAGGACATCATTAATATAGTTGTTTCCAACAGCTCAAAGAAAAAAAACCTTAAGACAACAAATTAAGTTTAAAATGAATTTTAACTTAAGACCTAACTGGAAAAACAATAGTAATTTTTACTGTCAAAATTATTCTAATGGGTTTTGGGTTTTCATACTGAAATTCAAATAAAAATTCATTTATAACATTTTAAAAACTTTAAACGACTACTTATAAATAGTGACTGATAAAAGATAAATCAAAACCAGAACTAAAATATAAAATTCTTTGCAATGAAGTTCAAATACAAAAAATACAGTTAAATTTACTTATAAATTATGCAAAAAGAAAAATAAATTACCTCACAGAATGTTGTATCATCTGGTTCAATATCATTGTTATGATCTTGAGGAGGAGGAGTAACAACATTATGTCTTACAACTTCCCCCTGGAAGCCAGTAACAATAACTTCTGTATACTTAACCCGGTCAATGGGGCAGGTATTGGAAGTCTACAAAGAAAATAAAAAAATAGTGTTGGTCATTCCTTCTTGACAAAAAAAAATTAACTTAATACAGAAAATAAGTATAAGTTTGATGTAGTAAAATTTAACACAGTTACTATCGTAATATAACAAATGAAATAATAATTATTGTTCATATGAGGAGTTAAATAAGTTTAAGATCTGAAAGTGCCAGGTCTTTATTTTATTTGATAAAACAATGTCAGTAGCAAAGTAAAAAAAAAAAAAAATTAATTGGATTTTACTCAAAACCATGTTTTTTGACTTTCACTTGTTACATGATGTAATAGAATATAAGAATAAATTATTGTTTTAATTTTTTTTTTTTTCTTGGACTGCAAGACTACTATCTAGATAATAATTTTCTGTTTGTTTTTTTGTACTTTCTTTATACTAAACCCATTCCATCTTTCTCATTCTTATTCACTGTTATCTTTTAATAACTCTAAATTTTTTCTTTACCCTACATCCCCTAACTTGGTTAAAGTGGCTACCTGATATATCATTCACAGCTTCTTGTTTCCAATTTGGCAGGTTAGTCTCATAATCCAAACATTATCCTTTATTTCATTTACTAAATATTTTATGTTTTTGAATTCATTACTATAATCTTTTTCCATCACTTATCTTCATACAATACCTTATGTAATTTCAACTCAAATAGTTTTATATAACAGCATGTTTTTAAATTTTCGATTAATTCTATTTATTTAATATCTTTAATTTACCCATTTGTTATTGTTGTTTCTCCATATCCTTATATTCACTTTTTCATAAATGTTTGTCATATTTAATGACTGCCTTTTCGGTCCTGATGAAGATATTATTGTTACTTTAATTACTTTTAATTACACAATAATTAGTTTCTTACTTTTCCTTCTTAATTAGTAATAACCAAAACCAAAATAGAAAAACAAAATACTAATCAATATCAAGATATATTAATAATAACTTGAAATGAAATTGGTATTAATTTTAGTGGTAATTCTAAAATAAAAAATAATTTGGATATAAAAATGTTTAATGCTATTAAACTAGAGACTTGACCCCAATTACTTACTATTAATCAAGATGTGTTCTCATACACTACCTATGTATTAAGGAATGGGGCTATATTTCTCTCTAATTTTCCCACTCATTAAAAGAGATTGTTTTTAACAATTTCTATATGTTCCTGTAAGTTTACATGTTGAACTTATAAAGTAAAACTATAACTTACCTTAGACCAAGTTAAAAGACATTCTGAATGAAAATTGTGACTGCATCCAGATGGATGTGCTATGACACCATGGAAAGCTTTGAAGCAAATGATGCATTTCTCACCATCATCACTATCTGAAGACTGATCTTCATTCTAGCATTGAAAATAACAGAAACATTAACAAACAGTCTATGGTAAAATAGAATATAAAAAAAAAGAGAATATCTTACTTTCACTTTGGATCCTTTATCCTGTGATGTATAATCTAAACAAATAAATACATTATATTAAGTAAATACCGTTGGATAAAAATTTTAAAACTATGTTATAGAAAATAAATGTTAAAACATTCAAGAAATATAGATTAAATTAGCAGAATGCTAATGCTAATCATCTATATATTATTATTATTTTATTGATTTGAACAATGTAAGAAGATAATATAAGAAATATATTCATTCATTTAAAAAAAAAAAAAAAAAGCAGTTGTGCTTGGGACCACACTCAGGAAGTATAAACTTGTTTGACTGATCTACATCCCCAAATAAATCTAAAGATAAAAGGAGAGGAGGACAAGATGATGATGCTTAAAACATGATGTTTAAAACAGTATGCCTATGACAACTGTATCTTGTTTCGTCAAAGACTTAAAAGGGGAAAAAAATGAATGAAAACGTCAAAAGTCATCTTTAATGTCCTAAGGTAGTTTTTGTTTTATTAACCCATCCCAAAAAGTGCCCAATGGGCTAAAAGACGTTTACACTTCAAAAATTGTTATACTATAATTGACAGCACTAACTTAATCAACTTCAAAAATAAGCAAATTTTTACAATAAAACATCAAAGGATGTTTACAGTATTACTGTCATGATATAATAAGATGTTTTCTATGACAATCAATATACAGTAGTGTCGATTATCGGAACTTCAGTTATCGAAATGTTCAATTAATGGAATTTTTTTTTTTTTTTTTCTTTTTTGAATGTAATTTTGATTGAATTGAACATCTCATTACTTATTTTTATTGTTAAAATTGTTTATATTTAAAAATTAAATTAAATGAAAAACAATATTATTTTTCCATGAATGTCTATAAGGGAAGCTCAATTTATTTCACAGAAACTGCAAAAATTAACTTATATACATACCTACAATTTTGTTAACTGAGAACTGTAGACTTAATTAGACCATTTCATTTGTTTTTCTCAATATCTTCCTAATCATTTGGTTGGTAATAGATCTCACCTTAAGTCTTAATTTGTTCTTTGTGAGATATACATCACCTTTGTGATCACTTTTTGTTTTAAAAACTACATCCATACTAACAAAAAGGAAACGAGAGCTCTTTTACTTTAGATACGCATGATGGGATAGAAGGATCAATCCTGAGAGCTATTTTCATTTAAAGACAAAATGGAAATCATTACGAGGCTAAAAAAAAGTGAATCAAGTCAGACATTAGCTATCGATTTCAAGGTTGGTAAATTAACAATAACGGGAATCAAAAATAATTCTGAATCAGTAAATTAACAATAACGGGAATCAAAAATAATTCTGAATCAATCATCAGGTATCCTATAATCCACATAATAATACCTCCCCCATAAGTGAGACGGGCAGTTTGAGTCGTAAAACTTTGAAAAAATCAAAAAGTAATTTCAATTATAAGAATTTTTGATTATCCTAACCACCCCTGACAACATTAGTTCGGATAATCAACGCTGTACTGTAATTTTTAGTTAACAAAATTGACTACTAAAACTTCATTACCTTGACTTGAGCTTTCTGAATCAGATCTAAGTGCTGTTCTTGACTTAGGTATTTTGTTCTAAAAGAAAAAAAAAAATTAATTTCTATAAATTGTATAAAGTAATTTAATGAATAATGCAAGATAATAATTAATAATCAATAATTTAAAACAAACTTTAATTATACATATTTTTCAGGCAATGGATAAAAAAGGATATAATATCTTTGATGATCTGAGTTCTTCTGAGCGTCAGGAATCTTGGGAGATGAACATAATTCATTTTGGCCAGTAATCAACTTAACTTGTACAATTTGATCACAGGCAATTAATAAAACACTATTACTCATTATTATTATATTGACTGAATTCTACAGCTGTAGTCTTGAGCCTTGGACTCACAAAGAATCGACAAATCTCTGAATTCCTCTGCCACCCTCTCATTATGTCTACTTAGGTCATCTTCGATATCCAGCCACCTCAGCCTTAGTCTCCCACTCAATCTCCTTTCTCCTGGCCTGCCATATATCATCTTTTTTTGTTTTATTATTATTATTATTATTATTATTACACTATTATATTATATCATATATATTATAACATACCATGGTATGTTATGTACATTCATAATTAATAGTTTTTCTCACTTCATTGATTTAACTGACAGAAGCTGTTTTTTGCAGCAAAAAACCAGCAATGTGTGACATGGAATAAGAACAATAAGAGTAGTGATTCAAGTTCATTTAAGGATCTTGCCAAAGAATAATAGTGGACTTAAGAAATGGGCCAGTGGCCTCATGTTGGCAAAGGTTGATATTGTTTGGAGGAACCCTTCTCTGATTTTATCAAAGTATGAATTAAATGGATAAAGAGTTTCTTCTTCTGCATATGTTCATACATCTTCTGAGACCTTACTGATACACACTTAAGTCTTTCTTAAAGTTTTTTATTGTCTCATCATTTCTGTAGTAGTAATTTTTTTTTCTAAAATTGAGATCCCTCTAAGGTGTTCTTTGATAATCGGAATGGTTCAAGGTTAATGTCCCCTCTGTAGTACCAAATGTTGCCACCACGTAGCGTGCCAAAATAAATCTCAACAAAGTATCCATGGTTCTGTACAGTTAATTTTGTTCCACCTTTCCGCAGAATTTGATGTATCTATTTTAGAAGGCCATATATGTGATGTTTACAATTTTAGGTTCAAAAAACTACTTTCTATTATTTTTTAAAGAAAAGTCAACTAATAGGCAAGTGTAGAATAATAACATATAAACATTGGCGAAAATTTTTTTTAAATTATACGAACAACATCGGGCGAAATCCATAAATACAAATTTCTATGCAAATGTTTTTTTGTTTTTTTTTCAGGTAGCATCTAGATTTATCATGACTATAGCAGCATCAAACTACAAATCTAAAATAACATTTCAATCGAAAGGTTGTTTTGGAACTCAAAATAGAATTTTCACGATCCAAACTGAAAATTTTGAAAAATTATAAAAGTAAACAATAATTAAAACTATATAACCAAACACACTGCATACTTATTCATAGTGTCTACCAATTTCAGCTATAAAAATTCCCGACTTTTTCAAAAATATTTCTAGAAATTCTAGCCAATCGATATTTGAATGCTATTTCAATAATAATCTAAACAAATTAATCTACTCATACTTTGCTACTTAACATATCACAGTTAAACAATATAAAAAAAAAAGGAATTTTTTTTATATTTCAGATTACCCAAAATAAATTTCAAGAAACACATCTAAGTCGAGTACTGCTGTTTGGTTTGAAAATAGTTACGAGGTTATAGGATAAAATAACTCCAAAAATACGTCTGGATCAGAAAAAAAATTTTTTTTCCATCTGAAAGCTGGTTTAATTTACTATGGGACCTCATATATGAAATTTTGATCAAGTCCCATGATATACTCACGCCATCACACTGAGAACCCCATAATCTTGTGAAATCCACTTTTTTTTTCAGTAAATTTCTCGCTATAACTCCGAAACTATTCCGACTATAGCTATACCGACTAACGTGTTTTCGCGATGTGTTACTTACCGCAACTTAGCCAATCTTTAGGCATTGGTGGTGGCCAAACCGCTGAACCAATTTGAATGTAATATAATTAAAAAGTAAGTTTAAATGTGACTTTTTAGTTTTCGACAAAATGTTGTATTTTTCCCTTTCCCACATCTATAAAACTAGCTGACTGCTCAAAAAAAAAAATGGATAGAACCAAATTTGATTGGATTTAATGTGCCGATAAGAAACTTTGAATGATTATTTTCCTTTATTAAATAATTAACTTTTTTTAAAATTATAATTACCTAGTACACGTAAGTATTTTCGTTTTTTTTTTTTTTTTTTTTGTTTGATTTGTAAAATGTACTACAAATAACGGATTCAGAGTTATTTGATCAAACAGCTGTGAACTTACGATTTTCAACCCTTTCCCCCCCTCCTCTATATATATATATATATATTTGTTCAAGCATTTTAGTATATAGGTATATAAAACAATGTTTGATGATGACGTAATTCCCGATTATGCTACCTTTTTCTTTTTCATCAATAAATTATTCAACAATAACAAAAATAAATAACTTTTTATTGTTTGATAAATAAAAAGACAGAAAAGTATTTTCCCCCCAGAACCCACTTTTGACTGTTTTTTGTTATCTGCCGTATTTGAGAGAACCCCTGGGCCCACAGGTAACATTCTGGTCTCAAACGACGTATTTTAGGAGATAAGTCACAAAATAAGTGACTATATCGAAAAACTTTTTGGAAAAAAAATTGCCTCTATTCGAATATGATATCCCTGTATCTTGGGAACCAATGGATATATAGAGCTCACCCTGATCTGAAATTGTAGCAAATTTAGTTTACTTTAAAAGTATACTATACCTATCAGACGCTTCCTTAACTGACGTATTGAGGAAAAACTGAAAAAATTCTGAAAATGTTAGCATTAACAAAGACTTTTTCCCGACCATATGAAATTCCCGACATATTCCTGGAATTCCCGACTAGTAAACACCATGTTATTGTAAATATATTTATAAATGCAGGGTGCATCAAAATATAAGAAGGAATTAGGAAAAATTACGTTAGAAGTATGGCAAAGAATAAGCGATTATAAACACTAATCCCCTGATCTCCCGCCCCAGGTATAAAGACTTGCTCTAGCTAGCCTTATTTTGGAGGGCCTACAACTTTTGGTCTATTTTACTTCTCCAATGATAATTTTATTGACAGGATTATAACATTCTTCATATATAACGGGAAAAGGATACAAATAAAAACATTATTTTATTATTAATTTATATAAAACTAGTTGAAAAAAAAAAAAAAAGGAATCCACAAACCAAGTATTATCTATTCCTATTACTAATTAAAAAATTCAAATTACTTATGCTATATTACAGCAAATTAAAAAAATATATATTATGAACAAATATGCCATATTATTTTTGCATAAATGTTGCTTATTCTTATTAAGAATAATTATATTATGAGCTGTATTCATTAAAATTATTTACTTTTTTAATTTTGGGTTAAAAAATTGAACTAAATTTTTCATTTTTTTTTTTTTTTTTAAAGCCTTAACCTATATTTTAATTAATAATATTATGCAATAGCATAGATATGTATCTGGTCTCTCATAAACCATAATGGAATTATAAATAGTTGGTGTAATAAAAACCAAAATAAATAGTTGGTGTAATAAACATTTGTTCGGTAACAGGTAGCACTGAACTATGTACTAACCAAGTTACTTTTTATGCCAAACAAAATGAACCTTCCTCCAATTCGATTAATCAGGGAGACGATGCCCGTAACTAGAATTGCCAACTAGAATAGTGTTTGCACCTCCGCTGCATTTTGTGAAACTGAATTTTGGTTGGCTAAATTATAACTTCAACCCTCAGTGCAACGGTCGCTAGCAGTAGAAATAGAACATACCATTTAGGAGCTGTATTGGTATGAATGACAAAAGTCTTGGTTTGACATAATTTTTTAAGTGTTTGAGCTTTTTGACACACTAGTTGTTGGTGTTTCTTGAAATGAAAATTTGCCAATTATTACCTAATCAGAAAATTAATGAAAAATTTTTCTTATATAATATTTGTCTCTAGGACATTCCGTTTAGGCGCTATGTTGGTCTAATGAAAAAAAAAAGAAAAAGCAGTTTATAAGTGTTGAGGCTTTATTTAATTAATTAATTATAATTTAATATAGTTGTTCACAATGATTTGATTCTTTTAATTCTAAAATGTAAACTGGTAAAAGTGGTAGGTTATAGGATATGTAGGTATACATATGCATGATCTATAGTTTTTCCCAGTCATGAAGAAATTATTTTTCCTATAACTAATACAATGATTAAATAAATTTAATATTTAAAGAATTTTAATAGATCAATCAGACTAGTTACCTGCCGATGTCTAAAAAAACGCTTATAATTTATTGAACTACCCGCATAACTCTGCCGCTAAATTTTATGGGGCCATACCTTATCATACCTGCCCACATACCTTAGCATATAAATAATTAACTGATTTTGTTGGGCTAAAAGTCAAATAAATTACAGTGTTAATAAATTTTTAGGCTAGTTTAAATAGGCAGTCTTTCCCTTCCTGCCGCGCGTATTCCTGAGATATAAAACTCATTTTTCTATCTTATGTTTTGCCATAGGAATCCACAGTCAAAATTATGCTAGGTTCAGGTAAAAAGAAGAAGGTGGAAAAGACGCAATTTCAATTGTAGCATATTTTTGTTGAGCCCACTGTTTTCGGGATAAGATTGAAAAATACAAAATTGGGAAATCTCCCATCCCCCCCACCCTTAGCTCAACCTCGAGGGTCGATGACTTTTAGTAGGTTTACATTCTAATTACTCCTAGTGAAGCTGTGACGTGAAAAATAATCGCATATTTCATGCACCCTACACCCTCTGTGAAAACACCTGTATCACCAGTCATTTGGCTACAGCTCCGAAACTAATAGTTCGATCCGAAATTTCTTTTTTTCATCTGAATGCTCATTAAATTTACTATAAGAACCTATATATTAAGTTATGGTCAAGTTCTGTAAAATAACCATACCAGCACACTAAAAACCGCGACCTGTTTTGAAATCCAAACTTGTTAAAGTAATTTAATTAATTAATTTGGGCTGAAAAGCCCAGACAAACTTGATAGTATTGGTAATTATTTCATGTTGTCTACTAATTTCAGCTATTAAAATTTCCAACATATTCCCGACTTTTTCAAGAATTTTTCTAGAAATTCCCAACTTTTTCAAAAATTTTTATAGAAATTCTATTCAATCGATATTTTAATGGTATTTCAATAACAATCTAAACAAATCAATCTATGCATACTTTGCTGGTTAACATATCACAGTTAAACAATATATTTAAAAAAAAAAACATTAAAAAAAAAAAAAAGCAATTTTTTTTATATTTCAGATTACTCTAGATAAATTTCAAGAAACGTATCAATGTCGAGTACTGCCATTCGGTTTGAAAATAGTTAGGAGATTATACGGGGTTGTCGGATAAAATAACTCCAAAAATAATATGTGATTATTTTTTTCATTGTATTTATGTCATTGTCGGAATGACATCGTAAAGCTGGTTATATTTACTATGAGGCCTCATATATGCAATTTTGATCAAGTCCTATCATATACTCAAGCCATCACGCTGAGAACCCCATACTCTTGTGAAATCCACTTTTTTTTTCGGTATATTTCTCGCTATAACTCCGAAACTATTTATGAGAATTGTACTGAAAAAAAGGGTTTTTCACAACGGTATGGGATTCTGAGTGTGCTGGAGTGGGTATTTCATGGGATTTAAAACACATTTCATATAAGAGGTCTCATTGCTAATTTTACCAGCTTTCAGATGAAATAAAGAAATTTTCATCAGATAAATAATTATAGATTTATAGCCAAAAGAGTACTGACAAACGTGTTTTCGCGATGTTTTACTTACCGCAACTTAGCCTATCTTCAGGCGTTGGTGATGGCCAAACCAATGAACCGATTTTAATGTAATATTATTAAAAAGTAAGTTTAATGTGACACGTTTTAAAGTTTTCAACAAAATTGTTTTTTTGTTGTTTAGGATTGTAGCAAATTTAGTTTACTTTAAAGGTATGTATAGTGACTATACCAATCAGACGCTTCCTTAATTGACATATTGAGCAAAAACTGAAAAAATCTGAAAACTTTAACATTAACGACGACTTTCACAAATTTTCTGTAAATTCCCGACCACACGAAATTCACGACATATTCCCGAATTTCCCGACTAGTAGACACCCTGTATTTGTAAGGTTAATATCATATTTAAAAAACCAAAGGTCCTTTATTTTTTATAAAATATTTTTTCGAAATCAGCAACACAAAATATATAGGAAACGATGATATTTTTGGTCAGCCAGACCTAACATTTACCTTTCTGTGCGTTGGTGTTCCATATTGGTGTTATTTTATTAAACTCATTCAATAACTTTTTTTACTCATCACTTTTATATGAAATCAGTAAAAGTACTACAGCTTTTTGATTTGTATATTAAAAATGTAAATAATTTTAATGAAATAATCATAATATCATTATTCCTTATTAAGAATAAGCAACATTTATGTAAAAATAATATGTCATATTTGTTCATAATATATATATTTTTTTAATTTGCTGTAATATAGCATAAGTAATTTGAATTTTTGTATTAGTAATAGGAATAGATAATAATTTATTGTTTGTGGATTCACTTTTTTTTTTCAACTAGGTTTACATAAATTAATAAAAAAAAAAATTCGAAATTTTCAGTTGGATCATGAAAATTCTATTTTGAGTTCCAAAACAACCTTTCGATTGAAATGTTATTTTAGATTTGTAGTTTGAAGATGCTCTAGTCATGATTGATGTAGATGCTACCTGAAAAAAACAATTTGCATAGAAATTCGTATTTATGGGTTTCGGCCGATGTTGTTCGTATGATTAAAAATTTGTTTTCGGCAAAATTTATATTTTATTATTCTACACTTGCCTATTAGTTAACTTTTCTTTAAAAAATACAAGAAAGTAGTTTTTTTTAAACCTAAAATTGTAAATATCACATATATGGCCTTCTAAAATAGATACATCCAATTCAATGTCCATTTTATTAATAAATCCATTTTCAGATTTAAAAAATGTCAATAGGTTTTTTAATTAGGAGGAATCTAAAATTGACCCTGCAGGTGCTGCGATCTCTTGAGGCAGAACCACAGTAGAGTGAGGGGACATTTAGCCTTAAAGCAATTTTAAGGAAACAGGTATCTTGAACTAACCACTTAGACCGTTAGCAAGTTTAACACAGAAAATAAAACATACTGTTTGTCCCTTGTGCTGCCAAACAAAGTAAATTTTTTTCAGAGATGTTTGGGTTGGCCTGTCATAACAAATGATTAGACTAAAATTTACAAGAATGATAGGAATAACTTCTAAATATTGGCCAAAAGGTTATTGAGGGTGGAATTTTTACTAAGGAAACATAGCTGAATGCCTAAAGTAATTGAATAAAATGTTATTTATTTCATTATTGAAACAACTAACCTTAGAAGTCCATGGTCGAAATACTTCATCAATTTCGGAATCAGAACTACTGTAAGATTCTGATTCACTTTCAGATATAACCTGTAGTTTTAAAAATATAGTATTACACATTAGTAAAATGAAAAGCAGAGAAATAAAAATTCAAAAATCACATTATTAAATACCCTTGTTTTCTTATGAGATGGTCCAACTATACCACTCCCACTTGACTCAGATGAGCTCGAAACCTAATAAAATTTAAGGAAAAACAAAATAAACATTTTAAAGGTTATTAACAAAAAAATTCACAAATATTTTTATCTATAGTAAACTCCTTCCTTTCATAACTGAATGCCTTCTTCTTATGACATGAAGAAGATAAAAAATATTGTTTGTTAATATAATAAAAAGTGACATCATTTTAAATCAAATAGTCCATTGGATATTTTAGATTTAGATATGTTGATGAACATTTTCTAACAAACTTTTATACATTATCACAAATATTAAGCTCTAACCAACCCAAAAATGGGGCAAGGAGTAAACTTTAAGGGCCATATTTCTATCCTCCATAACTTTGCTTTTTCAACCCTTTTTCTCACACATTTTAATCATCTACAACAATTAAAACCTAAGCTGATCGCAACTCCTTTAACCTCAATATCAGTACTCAACCTTATAAGAAAAGATAATTTTGAGCTATACAATAATTTAAGGATCATTTTATTTATACATATCTATATATACACACACACACACACACAGGCACACTTTAAATATATATATTATTTTAAATTTAAGGGGAAAATGTAGGAAAGAGCAGGGATGTAACAAATTGAGGTTGAAGATGCTTTTTTATTCAAAGATGCAATCACAAAGGTGAGGCTGATGCCTTTTAAATAATGTTAGATGGAAAAGTCTTAAAACACATAACTGTAGTCATGAGGAATAAGTTGTTAACATACTAAATCACCATTTGTCAAGACAGGATTTTGAAATATTAAATTATTCCTTGAAAACTAGTAAATGAGATCAATGTAAATCATATATTAATAAAGATAAATATAAATGTGCAGAAAGCTTGGGATAGTAACTTTGTTTCAGACATTTTTAGTCTTAACAACATATTAATAGATCGTGGGTCTACCTTTCACACATACACATTCATCCCATCTCAAATTATTTTATTTTATTATAATTCTCAAATCTAAATTGTTTAAAGACGAGCTACAAAAAAAATTTTTAAGAAGAAGAGATTACTAAACTACTACTAACTAACCAAGATTGCTATCTTCAGAGGTAAAACAAGTATAAATAACTTAAGAACTCGTATTATTAAGATACATACAGAAATTCAATAAAAACAAAACAATGGGTACTAATATCCTACCCCGACTCCACTGAAATCACCTCTACTCTAGTATATTATAAACCTCACACCTTCACTTTGAGTTTCAGATTCAACATGTGTTTCCTGATGAAAATAGTTGCTCCTTTTACTACAAAATTAGTATTTCATTCTCCAACACAACATAACTTTGCAAGCCATTAATCAACTCAAATGATATGTATAACCTGAAATATCTAATATTAATTTGTTATGGAAATAAACTTGAAAAGTTTTATCCTGAATCCTTTTCATGTAAGTCATCGCACATATGCTCAAAACTTCAATATATTTCATGTACTTACATACACATAATACTTTATAGAATTATAATACTACTATTAAACTGTTATAATACTTCATAAAATAACAAAACAGGAGTGTAATAGATATTATGATGATGGTTAATAGTGTATCTCATGTTCAGAAATGAAAAGGAATAAGAAATCAGGGTGACACTGAATCTGAAGTCTTGACTCCACCAAATTCCTCAAACCCGCACAGCATGGACACATCAACTAGGTATGTTTCTTCACTTTAAGTTTCACTCACAGCGAAAATATCAAAAGGTCACATATAAAAAAAAGGGTATTTTGGACAAGAGCAGGGTGGAGTCATGGTTCAATCTTTTTATCAAAATCAGTAAAATAGTAAAACCCACAAGGAAATATTTCCAAGGCTAGTTTTGGTTGATCAGTGCAATAGGTTTTATTATAATAGCTTATCGATTATTTCATATCCCTATGATAACAAACAACAAATAATGTACCCTTGATTGAGTAAAAACCATATTTACAATTAAAAGGGGTTACTAATGATTGTAGGTTCATTGAAATAAATTAGACTAACCTAACTTATCCAAAAAAAAACCCCGACAAAAACATTAAAACAGATCAAGAGGTCACAACTAAGAAAAAGGTTCAATCCAAAACAGGGTCGGATATTAGTACCACATTTATAGTAAATAATGAAAAAATACTAACACTGAACAAATAAGGAACAATATCCACGTAAAAGATTTGAAAAATCATTTCATCAAAAACAAAGTTTCTATAAATGTAACATCAAACACTTTCATTCAACTTAACAATAAACCAAAATGAAAACTGGATAGGAAAACAGCTCATATAACAACTAAGACTGAAAAAGCAAAATATGGAGTAGTGACAAGCTTAAGCCTTATATAAGTCTTAACATTAACAACAAATCTTGCAAAAATGAAACTTTATAAAAATTATTGTTAAGCAATATTAACTGGTAATTACCCGTCTGCGCCTAACAGTTTTCCGTTTTGATATGTTATCATTATCCTCCTCTGAGTCAGATGATTCCTTAATAAAAAAACATGTAAACAAGGATTA
The DNA here is from genome assembly GCA_003667255.2 of Euschistus heros. Lineage (NCBI taxonomy): Eukaryota > Metazoa > Arthropoda > Insecta > Hemiptera > Pentatomidae > Euschistus > Euschistus heros. The sequence goes on along the minus strand of RCWM02000092.1, from coordinate 2,148,791 downwards.
AACAAATATTTCTTGATCTAATTTCATAACATACCTTACACTTCATAACGTGCTCAATTTACCTTAATATATTTCTTTCGATGATTTTTAAAAGGTGAACCATCAGAATTACTTGAATCACTCTGTTAAAAAATTGAAAAATATTTACAATCCAAATAGAGTTTATAAACGGGGTGAAATACTTTAAAATAAAAAATAGCCTAAACTCACCAGCATAGTTCTTTCCAATAAAGCAAATTACAATATCATTGCATCCAATCCTAAAAAGTAAAAACTATTTTATAACTACAAAAAAAGTTTGGGTCCCATTGATAATACTTCATCTGCAAGATCGCAAAATAAGGACATTTACACAGATTGATCTTAAGTTCACAACACCCTAATAATAAAGCTTACCTCCACTTATATTCAAAAACAATAAAAATGAAACAACGGCTTGGACGATGTTGATAAAATTATAACATCTATCTACCCTATATCTGATGACAAACACCAAACGAGAAATGTTAGCAATCTCAGTACACTACCAAGACGAACTGCACCATTTGTTTATCCACGAATTAATTATCTTAAAAATATATAAATTACATAATCCAAGCTCATTTAATTAAAAAACATTCACATCACTTTCGACATTATAATCACTCCGTAGCAAGCGAAAATTAAAATACTAAACCCTTGATCGGCATCAGTAGACAAAATTTCATCAAAATGGCTACTATTCTTGATCATTAGTTTACCTCTTAGACCAGTTTAAAAAAATTGAAAAAGAAACTATTGATTATCTTATAATTATTTTGTTAAAAATCAGTGATCTATTAAATTTAAATATTTAAAAAATGGTTAAAACTTTACATAACAATTTGCAGATAGAAAGTGTCAAGATAATAGTTAACTTGTTATTCACCTAAAATGGCTGCCGGTATGATTTGAATTACCTTTCGGAATGTTAATTCACAATCTTGACTCTAAGAAAATTAATTTATTTCAATTAAATCGGTTTAAAACATAGTAATATGTTAAGATATCCTATTCTCGATTGCAGAAAACAAATCTGTAAAAGGGTATTTATTTAAATCTTATTCGTTAGTAAATTGAAAATATGTACTGTTCAATAATTTATTTGAATATTTTGAAAATTCACTTGATGCTCTAAAATTTCCCTTTGATTCTTAATAAAAGAGTGTTAACTGACAATTGTTTTGTTTTTGTATTGTAAATGAAAACTAAATTAGGATGAAGGGAGTTTATTCAATGCTGTAATAATTTGAAAAATAAAACCTATTTTCTGAGGTACCCTGTTATAAGTAATGTTACTTTAATATTCGCATTGTTGTTAAATTAGTTATTTGAAGATCAAGTGTACTTATAGTTTTTATATTAAAGCCATTACTAAAAAACATTTTTGGGCGTAGATAAGGATTGGAACTAGACTTATCAATGGTGGCCAAAAATTGACTTTGAAACTGAGTAAATTGACAAACTATTCTATTGACTTCTAACTTTAAAAAATAACTTTGTTCCTTGTAATAAATGACAATTCTATTTTCACTGAATAAAAGTATCTACCATTGAATAGACTTACTGCGATTAGCATCTTTAATTTTACCAGTTTCAAATGCTAATATCCATGTGACTACAAAATAGAACTCATAGCAGTGTATCTATCAATGTTTTATCATAACTTATAATAAGAACCAGCTAATAAAAGCTGAATAAAAATGATTTATTTTATAAGGTTATTAGGATGCCAAGAATTCAAAAAGTGTCGACTTTGGTCCCTGAATACATTCCACATCAGCATCTGAAAAAAAAACTGTCCAGTCTTTAGTTGTACCCTGGCTAAATAAATAAATAACAGTGTTTAATATTAATATAATATATTTGCTGAAAATTCACTTAAATTAAGATTTTTATTGCATAAAAAATAAAGTTACGAACATTAAAATGGTTCGAGAAGATTGCTAAAGATGCAATGAATAGAAATACAGTATATATTTTTGGTTTTTTACAATAAATCTGTAAAATATACTATGTTCCTGTTGAACACTCCTTCAACCATCTTCTCTACTTTTAATATAAGGTCAATCATCCTACTCAAACATGGTTCGTATAAAATAATATGAAGATAGTATGACTGTCGTTATTCAATCCAGGTATCGTAACAATAAAATTTTATTGAAACTAATGCACTGAGAATTGCATTTCATCTATTTACTCAAGTAATTATTAGTTAGAATTTTCAGTCTCCTGTCATGATTGGAAATTTATCTGAGGAAACAGACTTATTCCATTGATAACAGAATTATTTTTTATAAATAATCAAGTTCAAAACTGTGTATTCAGTCTATTTGATTTTTTGGTCCTAAAGTGGTTTCAATTTGTTTTCTATCATTTTCTGATTTTTATTGTTTTCTTTATAAACTTGTTAGTTGAAAATTTCTATTAGCTTAATCATTGTAATGATATAATATAATTTCATTTTTCCTTTTTTTTTTTTTTTTTTTTTTTTTTTTTTAGATTAGTGAAGCTGTTGGTGTATTTTACGAGTCAAATCATGATGTTTTAATTACTAAATTACAGCTACATCATAAGTTTAATGATGATCTGTCTTCTGTCTGTTTTCACATTTCTACAAAAGATCTTAAATCCCTTAATCTCCCTAATATTGATAACGTATTATGCATGGAATGTGATTCTACAGTTAAAAATATCTCTAAGAACTCAATTGAAGGAGAAGAAAATATAATTTTTCGTGTTGAAAAAAATGAGCTATATTCATCAGTTTTAAAAACTTCACTTGATCCCAATGAAGATGAAATGTTGAGATACTCTCCTAAAAGCAAAGTTTTGATTGATTTTAGGTAATATTATTTTCCCAAAGATGTTAAATGATTGATTGAAGGAATACAATTTTTATTTGTGTGTTTATGTATATATATATATATATATATATATATTTTTTTTTTTTTTTTTATTTTTTTTTTTTTTTTTTTTTATTGCAGCTCACCTAATATTGCTAAACCCTTTCATATGGGCCATTTAAGATCAACCATCATTGGAAATTTTGTTGCTAATATTATGAGCTTATCAAGTGATGTTATAAGATTAAATTATCTTGGAGACTGGGGAACACAGATTGGTTATGTTAAAATAGGTTTGGATTCACTGAATAATCCTGATGTTCTTCTACTTAAAAATCCCATGAAAGAGTTATATAAGGCTTACAGCTCAGCATACAATAAAGGAGATTCATTAAATAAGGCTAAAGAAATATTTGCTCAACTAGAACATAATTCCTCTGACTGGACTGAAGAATGGAAAAAAATTAGATCAATTACAGTAGAACATTTAAAGGAAATATACAGTTCATTTGGAATATTATTTGATGAATACTTATATGAGTCAGATTATCGTGCACAAAATATTTCTCATGTTATTGATAATATGAAGAGTGTTGGATTGATTTGTGAAAATAATAATCATTTGGTAATTATTACACATTATAGTTGGTAATTATTATACAATTTTTAAAAAGTGGTACCTTGAATCTATAAAATGCAGATAAGAAAAAATGTTTTAAAATTAATTTAATAAAAACTCACAAAAATAATGTGGTAAGAGGTCTTTGTTATTATGCTTATTTTGCTGATTTGGGGTATCACTTATTAACTATCCAGTTAACTTTATGTTTTTATAATAATAATAATAATTATTATAAAATAACTTGGTGAATCAAATGGTTCATTGGTACTTATACTAAAGTATGCTGCCTGAATATCTTTTCCATATTTCCTCAAAATGATTAAGTTGAACATAATGAACACTGTCTATTTATCTATATTTTTTGAGTCATTTAATTTCCGAGTCTAATTCTCAGGTCTATTAAAAATCTACTCTTTTTCATTCATAAGGAAAAGAATTATGTACATATTTCTTATTATCATATAGAGCCCCGTAGAACTGTTTGTTTATTTATCTACTTTAAGCCTTACAGCCATACTACATACATCACTACAAGGGTTTAACAATTATTCAGCAAAATTTATTTTTTAACTATCATGTTAAAAAAAGTAAATGAAGAAATTTATAAAAAATAATGAATTACTCTGCCCATCATTGATCAATATATCTAAGTCAATTTTTACATATAAACTAAATTAAGTCTGTCTTTTAGATAATTAGAAGTCAATTTGGTGCTTTCTCTGTTCCTTTTCCATGTTTAAGAATTTTAATTTTATTAAATGAAATTGTCAGTCATTATCACATGTCTGATCGTAAATTATTTTACATACTGTTTAGTGTCAATTTGTTACTGTTAGATTGAATATATTTGTAATTCTCTAGTGTAATATTAGGTAATATGTGTATAAAAGAAAAAGTTTGATTGTTCATTAACTTAAAATCATATCCTATGCTTGGGCAGTCCATTTTTGTGAGGACTAGAATCTTATATAGTCAGATTGAAATGTTTAAATAAAATATTATAAAAGATAATATAAATCTTCTATAAATAAGCTAAATCTTCTACAGGTTATAAATCCTAATTATTGCTTTGTTCCATTCCGAAATTGTCAAAATAGAGATAACTGAAACTACCATTTTATTTTGATTCATCAAGAGAATAATTAAAATAAAATTGATTAAATTGATGTTTTCATTTCCGATTTACTCTTTTGAACTTACATAATTATATAAAACTGTTTTTAGGCAATGGAAATGGATGGAGTAAAAATACCTTTATTTAAAAGTGATGGAACAACTCTATATTTGATCAGAGACATTGCTTCTGCTTTAGACCGAATTAATAATTACAATTGTGATACTCTCCTGTATGTTGTTGATAAAAGTCAATCGGAACATTTGAGTAGACTTAAATTTGCCATTTCTAAATTAGTAGAAAAAAATGTAGTGCATGTACCATTTGGTAGGCTTACTGGAATGAGCACAAGGAAAGGCACAAGCATTTTTCTTGATGAAATATTAAATGAAGCTGTAAATATAATGGCGAAACAGCAAATAATTTCTCCAAGTAGGTATGTTTTAAGTAATACTAAAATTTGAATAGATTTTTACAATGGCCAAGCTTCTATTATGAATATTGCAATAAAGAAGTATACTATATATAGTTTACTTAGAGTTGTTTGGACATTCAATTCCTTGAACCATATAGATATAGAAAATATGAAGCGTTACATTTAAAATTTAAATAATGCAATTTGATTAATCAGAGACCATCTTACTTTATAATAATTATTTGTTTTGATGTATATCTTCTTTGAATATTAGTAAAAGTCTTCTATAAAATATATTATTTTAGTATAGTATTGGCAAATGAATATTAAATGTAATAATCTAGTATTTGGTTTATAAGAATGCTTGTAATTATTTCATATGCTCTTATTTGGTTGTCAATATTTTTTCTTGGTTTTAGATACTAGGACTTCAGATCCAGAAGTTACTAAAATTCTTGGCTTAACCTCTTTATTTGTTTACATTTTAAAACACAGGAGGGATCGGAATTTCCAGTTTAATTGGGATAATGCTTTACAGGTAAAAATTCTTCTTTTCTTAATATGCTTGATTTCCTTGGTTTTTCAACTGTAAATAACTATAGGCGAGTATTTTCTTTATGCAAGATACAGAGTTCTGTATTCTTACTGATTAAAATTATTTATTGTGCTTCAATTATTTAATTATTGATGTAATAGGAGAGGTGAATTTGTTGACTGTTGGTAAATATGGCTGTGTAATTATTTGAAAGATCTCTCCAATATTTACGCAGTCAGTCATATTGTTCTAATAGGTTCATAATAAATGATTTTCACCTAATTTCTTAATTTAATTTTTGACTATGAAAAATTAATTTTCTTTATGGATAAGATAGTGAGCAGGCTTTATAATTTTTTATTTGTTTATATAATTTGGTGAATAGGAGTAATTAATAAATATAGACTGTAAATGGATCTCATTTCCTCTGAGTCTGGTAGAGTACAACTACTAGTGGCAGATATGATGATGGTCGATAGAACTAACAGACCAGCGGTGAAGTTCATCGTTAGTCTAACGATGAAGTGTGAAACCATGGATTTAAACCAATCTCTGATACATGTTTGTAAAAAGATGGAAAAATAATTGGGAATAAACTGCTGGTACCAGATCAATGAGTGGGACACTGATGAAATGAACCAAAATATAGTAGCCTCGATAATCCAACACATATAGGACCAGAGGTGTGCTGCATAACCGAAAATAGCAGATTATAAAATATAAAAACAGCAAAAATGAGAAATTATTCTATTTTAACAAATATTTAAAAATTATTAATAAGAAATAAGTCTATTTATGTAGATCTAATGTATGACACTGGGATTGGCAAACAACATAAAAGCCAGATGATCTTTTGATAATTTTCTGCTAAGAGCCGAATCTTCATTTCTATGAAAGAAATTTTTTTTAGGTAGTAGACTTGAGGTAGTAGTTTTTCTCGTTGTAATAGATTTTTTTTTGGACACAACTGTTGAATTTCAGACAAATTTATCTTGGAATGGCTTTACAGCGGAATGATCTGATAACAGTTTTTTCTCCTGTTGTAGTCAGATACCTTATCCCAATACAACTTTTAAATTTATCTAGCCATCCATCGCTAGCCTTAAAATGGTCTAGTTCTACCGTTCTTGCCCCAAATTGAGAAGATAATGTGAATGTGCTGGGGTATATCTCTGCTCGGTGTGGCCTAAAAATGTTTTTTTAAATGTTTCATTAAGAAAAGCTTGATTGTTTTGCTATAAAGATATTAAAAGATTTAAAGTAGATATTCGTGATGCAACTGCTTGAAAAATATTGGGAATAGAAAATTGATAAACATATTTTCTTTATAGATTACCGCCTGGCATGTAGGTGTGGACAGATGCAAACTGTTTGAATATTCAACACCATTTGGAATCCCTCACAAATTGGCTCAATTAATTAGAAAAACATGAATCATAATGATAGAATACTGGTAGATGGAAAAAAAACAACAAGAAGTTCCCTAAATCTTGGTGCATGAGACAAGGCGATGCTTTCTCAGCTACCCTTTTCAACCTTGCCCATCACAAAGTTGTAAACGGGCTGAACACAACAGGAAATATGCTGAAGTTGTGTGGTCAGGTATGCACCTGTCATAAGCTAGGTAAATAAAAGAATAATAGCAATAAATCGAGCATACCTTGCCAATATCAAACTATTTATATCTTTGTATTTTACAAGAACCATGAAGATAAGGCTGTATAAGACATCAATTAGACCAATCCTCACCTATGATGATGAAACCTAGACCCAATCAACTGCTATCATAAATTACCTTAATGTGGTGTTTGAGCAAGAGGTTTTGAGAAGGATTTTTGGCCCAGTCTTTGACCCTGATCTGAATACCTGGATAATTAAAAGGTATCAAAAGCTCTATGCTCTTAATGGAGATGAAACTGTGGTGAGCTATGTCAAATGCAGCTATACATCATGGGCTTGTTTGGATTTGTTTTGTAGATTAAATGTATTTTTTACTCAATAAATGAGGGGTAAAACACTCTTTATCAGGAGGTAAAATGATTCCTCCATTCAAGTATCTCGGTTCAGAACGGCTTATAGATTATAGATTTACCTAATATTTAGGGAAACTGTTCAGATATTGTAGTTCAGTGGCCAAGGAAAGGCTTGTTAACTGAGCTGTATACATTATTAGGTAGAGAGTGTGTGGTAATAATTATGTACCCACTTTAATAAGGTTTTAATTGGGGGTCCATGATATCCAAGTGTACTGGGGTGGAGGTCCTAGAGCACCCAATTCTGAAGGCCCTCGGTTTGATTAGGTCAGTTTATATTTATTTCATGGCAGTCCTATAAAATGAATCTTGAAGTTCTCACTCTGGTTGTAACCTCTTAGTAGTTAGCAAATAGGACCTATCGGCCCACTCGCCGGACTAGTTCCCCCCTCTAATACCAATACCAGTAATGTTTATGTAGCAATTTACATTTTGAAATATCGTATTTCTTCTTAAACTAAAATTGAATAAAATGAAAAAATAAAATAAAATAAAATAATGGTACATCTTTAGTTCTAGTAGATTTTTGAAAAATCCTTTCAATTGAGTGGTTTAGACTTTACATCTAAACCAGGGGTACAAGTAACAAAACCTCTTGTAGAGTAGAAGACAATCAAAGTATCTGTTTGCCACAAACACTTTCAGGATTTTCGGTAAGTAGTTAGATTTCTTCTCTATAGATGGCATCACCTAACAGGGTATACACTTGTATTTCTTTGCCACAAATATATTTGTAATTTTAAGTTTCACAATATGCACTTACTCCATTTTTTCAAAATTTGCCACTTGTAGCCCTTTGCATCTAAACCACTCAATTGTCAACAGAGATTTCATGAATTTAAATGAAAGTTTGTTTGAAAAAATCATTTACCTTCTATCTCATAACAGTTAATCATGATCTTTGTTATAACGTTTTATAGCAAAATTTTTGTATTTGTCAAATAGGAAAAAATTACTTTTATTTTACAAAAAAATAATTTCCAACCTACCTGTAATAACTTGTTCAAATATGATTAATATTTTTACTTTATTATTGTTTATTGGCTAAGTCATTATAAACTTGTTTTCTCTTTTTCTTTTAAATTGGTTGTATTTTAGTTATCATGCATCAAATAGGAAACAATAAAGTTAAAATTTTGCATTTTAATTTTATTAGTTGCTTCTATATTCTAAATTTCACATAACACCCTTATGTGATTGTCTTAAGATGAATTTAACCATTTATTTCAATAGGATTTTATTAGTTTATCTGTTTATTTAAATTATTAATTTAAGTTTATTTAAATTTTTATATTAGCTTATCTGTTTACTTGTTAATAAGTCAAATCTTAGGCTTCAGGTGACACAGGAAGTAAACTGCAGTATACTCACTGCCGCTTGTGCAGATTAGAAGAAAATTGCGGAGTTCTTTTACCTAAAGAAGTCAATGTAACAGTTCTTAGAGAACCAATTGTTTTTGAGCTAATTTATGAATTGACAAGGTAATATTCTAATATTTCATATAATTAATTCCCTTTGCTCATATATTGATTTATTTCATTCTTGAAATTTGACTTCTCTTTATTTCAACTGAGCTTTCACTGTTCTGGAAACATTATAAAATAGGAAAACTAAATATAATCATCTTTCAAACTTTTTTATATTTAATTTCTTGCATTTAACATGACTCTTTTGCAATGAATTAAACATTTGCTTTTTTTTATTATTCCATTTTTTTTTCTCAATATAATTCATTAATTGAAGATTAGTTTGTGATATTAAATACATTAAAATATAAAATTTTTATTTTTGTTTCTAGTTAATTTTTACTTTTTAAGGTTTGAGGACGTTATTAATAGTTGCCAAGATGAATTAGAGTCTTCGTTTTTAGTAAAATATTTATTTAAATTATGGTAAGTGTACTTTTGTTTATTTTTATATTCCTATAAACAATAGATTTGTCATGCACATTTTTTTCTTTGTAAATTTGGAGTAAGCCCTATTATTTTGTTTTGTATTTTTTTTTTTTTTTTCCTAATGTAAATTTACTACTGGTATAATGATAATTATGATTGCTAATTTGACACCATAAACACATGAATCATGATTTGAAATATTTATCTATTCATATCTAACTTAACAAACCTAATTTAAAAAAAAATGTTTGTTTTTTTTTGTTTTTTTTTAAATGTCTCCTTTATCAATCATAAGTCAGTGCATAGCTTTCCAAACTATTCAAGAAAAATTAATACATTATTATCAAAATAAATGTAGAGTGAATAAATAAAATTTAATACTCAAAAATGTATTTTGCTGCCAATGAAAATAATAATAATGGATACTGAAAACAAAAGTTGATAAGTCAAATAGTTTGGCAGGCAGGCGGGAATAGGCTGGTCTCTTTTCCAGAAATTTCAGAGTTGTTGCACTGTATGTTCATTACTCGAAACTGATGCTTCTCGAACACCGAATTTTGCTTCAGTTGTATATAAAAGTGTCATTGTGTCTCGAGAATACCAGTCAAGCTCAAACTTCTTTCCCAAGTGTTCTACCTTATGTCTCTTTATTAATTCGTTATTTACTTCAATACAATATGGATCGGTGTCTCTGTCGGAATAAAGTCGGGTTCTCTGAGGAAGCAATGAGTTTCTCCATCACCTGCACAACAAATTTCCATTGAGAACATTACAGACGACAAGCCAAGTGAATCTTCAGTTGATGCACTGCAACAAGTTTCAGCTTTCGCAGATTTAACAAGTCTCCCAAATAGTTGCAGTTCAAACAACCAGTTGAAAGAAACCACTTCCTGCCAATATAACAGGGGCAGAAATATTCCGTTTGCTGGATGATTTCTTTTACAATGAACGAAATTAGAGAGATGTACAGATATTCTTAGGCTTATAATTTAGATAAATTGTATCCTTATCATCAACCATTTTTAACCAATTTAGACACTATTAAAAATTTCAGATAGAAACAGCGGAAAAGTAATCTTGGTTAGGTTAGTTCAAATCATTTATGTAATTGCATGGGAATTCAATAAAATATTTTGTGTTCAAGTTCACAAATTTGTTGGAACTGTGTGTACATCTTAATGTATAATATTTTATTTTTCCAGTAATACTGTGAGTCGGTGTTTGAAAACGTTACCTGTTAAGGGACAGCCTTCAGATGTTGCTGAACAACGGTTGTTGCTGTTTCATACAGCTAAAAGATTTTTACATATATCAATGAAGATTCTTGGTTTACAGCCTTTAAATAAAATGTAGTCCTTAAAGGAATATTATAAAGTATTAATTTTATTTTCCCATGTTTTCTCATTATTTTATTAAAGTGCTTTGTTCATTTGTGTTATTGTTCTAATTTTATACTTTAGTTAAAGCATCGATGTAGTTTCTTCCCACAATAAGAACTAACAACAGAATAATTTACATATGATAGTTTAAAATGACATTTTAATGTTATATTTTGGTACCATTTGGTTATTGGGATTTAACATACAGTAGTTCAGAATGACAAATTGTGCCGGGTGTCAATTCTAGAGCTCATTGATTCTCCAATCAATTATTCCATTTATATTTGCAGAATTATGGGGAAAACACTTATAGCAGCTCCATTAGTTTTCCATAGTTTTCCTTTAGTTCCATCTTCAGTTTTTTTTGTTTGTTTTTTTTAATATTTCACTATGACATAAGTTTTGTATTTATAACAGAAATAATTATTCTTAATCTTTGGCAAATGGAAAGATCTATATTTAAAAAATTATTTCATTATCACATAATACTAAGGAAAGAATAAACCTCAATGACAGAGTTCATACTTTCATATTTTAACAAGTTCCCATCCAATTTTGCTGGGTTTGATATCATAAAAAAAACAAAAAAAAAAACAATATATATATATATATTTCTTTCGATTAAAAAAAAATAGGAATGCCAAACTTAAATTTAAAAAAAAAAATGAACTGCGATATGAATTTTTTTCTTAATTTTATTTAAGAAAAAAAACACAAACTCTTTACTTACGTGGTTATAGCTTTAATAAAACCAATTACTATCTTTATTTAAAATAGATTCATTTCAGTTATTTTCTTTTTAAAAAAAATATGAAGCATTAATATTACCAATCATGAAAATACCCTTCTAAAAAGATTTATAAAAAAAAATAACATAAGTTTCAGAACATTTAAAATCCATTTGGTCATAAATCAATTTTTAGTTAAATGAAATTAAAATTAATTGATCAATTGATAGCAATTAAAATTGTTTTGGCTCTTTCAACAGAGCTTAACTCAGTCAACGTTTTCCAAAAGTGTTTGTTGCTGAAACAACCCAGAAATGAATATCATTTTCACAACTGAACCATCAACTTAAGGAAATTTTAGTAAAATTTAAAATCTCTTTCGAATTTGGTAAAACTGGGGCATCCTAACTTGTAGAATAGAAATGAGACATGTAATCTGGTACTACCAGAAATTTGGCAGATGGCAGCCATGCCCACTATTACTGTTACTATTAGTTATTTTCCTAGTTTAGTTTAAAGGTTATTTTTCTACTACAATTATGCAATTTTTTACATTTGGTAAAAGCGTAATGGCCTAATAATTACTACTCTAAGCAGATCACAGACTTTCGCTCCCTCAAAAGGTAAGCAAACCCCCAAGGGTTCCTTTTCAATGGAGTTCTTGACTTAAACATTATTCTAGAAAATTAAGATGTTGGGGAACGACCAAAACATCCTAAATTTAAGATAATGATATTGAATAATATAGCTTTTGTTTTAACAACAGTACTTGTTTGTAAAGATATCTAGACATTTCTTTAAGCTCTGAAATCTTGCAATAGAACCTACCCAGGCCCACCTTCCTTTGTAATAGAAACCCAAAGGTATCCAATATAAATACAAGGAATGCATTATGGAATTCAGAAATTTATACTATATAGGGAGGAGGCATATTTCACATCCTTCGGGTATTCTTGCAGAACCGAGTAAAAGGAATAGTTCTCCAGTGGGGACTTAATAAACTGAATGTAAAAATATAATAATTTTAATATTAGCGGGTGATGAATGTTATTAAGTTTTATCCTATTTGTATGGTGTCCAAAAATAAATGAAACATTTATGATTTCTTATCTATACATTTTCAATAACTTTTTTCGCGGATACGAAATTCCGTTAGAATTATTTTCAATCTTCATAATTATCTCTTTTAATGATCTCTGTTCTTCTAATATGGCCTGAAGCATTCCTTTAAAATTTTTTATTTCTACGTTGTTTTCATACAAATTTTCCTTTGATAGAGTACGAAATAATTGGGAAATCATTTCAATTTTGTTGTAAATATTTTGAAGACTATTACTTATATTAGATTTATTTTGCCTGTTTGAAACATTGCTTAATATATTTTCTATGATCCCCTTTGGAAATATTACATCAGATTGGGAATGTCTTGCGGGATTAATTATAACTGTAGCTGTAACTGATCTCCTTTCTGATAATGCTTTCCTCCACTTCCGGGGAAGAGAGTCTAGTTTCTTGGAATATAAGCAAAGCTCTAGGAAACTTAAAAAGCCTGCTTGTTTAGCTAATTGATGAGTCCGACCTTGAGCTTCTAACTGTGATATATCATTTACTGAGAGACCAACTATCAGATTCATCATGACCATTGCAACAAGTAATACAAACGTTACAAACATCAGTCTTCCTACCACAAAAAAAGCCGTTGGCTCTTGAACATTTTCGAACATGCTTTCATAATCAAATTCATTCATCATAACAATGACTTTCACGATTGCTTCAAGAACACTTCTGAAGGGAATACTTGCTTCAAAAAGAATCTGGAACGCGAAAGCAAATCCGATCATCAAGAAACCAAATGTTATCAGAACCTGCAACAGAAATATATTAAAATTTAACGTATTTTTTTGTCTTTTAAAATGAATTTATAACTAATTGATTCTAATATTATTTCTGAAACTTAAGTATCTTAAAAAAAGTGGTCATCTGTTCAATCGGATTCACCCAATATCTCTCTTTACACTAGCATTTAAAAAGTCATTTCCATTTGACAACTCATGAATTTTATTATGTCTAACAAGTCATTACCGTTCCCACTTTAGAATTAAATGTCAGGTACTCTTTAAAGATCCCTATCCTAATTATACCTGGATAGGCAAAATTTAGGACTCCCACCGTAGCATCGTCCGATTAGCTATAGCAGCATAAAGTGACGCTAAACGAAATAAACAAAAACCTACATTTAAAAATCAAAGATTCGATGCAACGTCGCAACACATCACAGAAAATGTTGCCTATTCAGATGTTGGCAGTAACAATCAGGTTAGTAAATCAAAATTATAGAAATTTATTTTTGTATTGTTTAAAAGAAAATTCATTTTTTTATTGTAAAAATAATATATATATTTTACAACGAAAAATTAAAAATTTATTGAATCAATTGATGAACATTCTGAGAAATCAGCATCTAAGGGGATGCTGGCCCCCAAAATCCTTGCCTTTCATGTTCATATAATTTGGTGTTTGCTGACAGAGTTAGGCAAAATTTAATCATAGTTATTTGGCAAATAATGTCTTGGAATCAAATATTTAATTTAATAATGATTAAATCTTTCAGTAATGTTTTAGTGACCTTATGATTATTTGAATGTAATATTTAATCATTATTAAATTAGGTGATTGATTCCTAGAAATTAGTTGTCAAATAGCCATGAATAAATTTTGCCCAACTCTGGTTGCAGAATATGGCATTGTTTATTAATAGACGGTGGCCGTCCTTTCTACAGGAGGGGGTGTCGGCTTTCCCTCGGCAATAGCACGACAGTCGGATGAGGTTTAACCGACCCCAACATTTGTCGGTCAAGTGAGTACTCTATCGTATGATCTTCGTCCATAAAGTAGTTTAGACGGCGTCGTTTGTTATGCAATGATAACAAACTCAGTTTATTACAGAATATTGCAACACTAGATCCTACCTGAAACGGTTCAACATCATACCAACTGACAAATATGACAATGTCGGTCAGAGACAAAATTTTAGACTCATTCTCTACGAATGTAGATTATTTGATATTGTAATAATTATTATTAGATTATATTACTGGAAAGTATAATATTAAATAATGTTAACTGGCCTGTGTCAGTTTTTCTGACTCAGGGAAAAAAGAAAAAGACACGGCTCACTGCCGACACACACACATTGAAGGTTCAACAACAACTATATTTAACCCAAGCATAACATAACGGGCAGCAGAACATGCCACAACCATACTTTCTGACAGCCTGAAAAATAACAAATCCTGTTTACCCAATTTAGGATATATAAATGTGATAATTAAGTTTATCAAAGAAATTGATTTCAATCGACTAACAAAAGAAAGGCAACATGAATCCGTATTGCTTTGCTTTAATGTTTATTCTAACTATTATTTACAATGTTTAATGGTTTATAATTATTAGTTTATACTCATATTTTCATTTTATATTAAGTGTTTATAAAAAACTTTCATAACTTTTTTAGGTAAGAAAGTATTAGCCGAAGAAAGGCAGACTAGACTATTAATGCAGTCCTTTTGTTTGTGCATATTAATTTCATTTTATTTAGTTAATCATGGGTTATTTTGGGGAAATAAAGGCCCTTGTGGGTGCCGAGGTGAAGGGGAGGAGAGTATGGAGCGAGGAAGAAAGAAGAATGCAGTCTGAAAGAATGAAGAAGAGGGGGGAGATGTGTGGGGAGAGTTGGGAGGAAATGATATTCAAGTGGTCTATAAGGCCGTTTCGTTATTTAGTTTTAAATTAATTTTATTTTGTTGTAATTATTTAAATTGTTTATGTGTCTTATTAAGGCCGGTTTACACGCTTAAGACATTTGCGCAAACTGGCTTGCACAAGCAAGTCGATGCTGTTTACACGTTCAGTTTTGCTTGCACACATGTAAAGTACAAACCTCTATGTTTTGTTGAAAATGAAAAATTGTGACGAAGAACTATTAATTCTTGCAACGGACAACAATGGTATAATATCCTTCCGCTATCTTAAAATCGTTAAACTCTGGAATATTTCAAAATAGTATCCTTAAGGAAAAAAACTAAAAGGATAATAATGGCGGAATATCCTTCGTATAACTTGAAAATCGTTAAATCCTGGCGGAATTCAATATAGTATCGTATTATACCATTAGTATAAAATAGTAAATAGTACAGTATGAAAACTAATATATATGTGGCCAAGGATATCCTTCCACAATCTTGAAATCTTCCTTAAGGACGAAAACTAAAATAACAAAAATTCTGGAAGATTGAAAAAATAGAATAGTATCCTTACGGACGAAACCTGATTTATTTGGAAGGAGAGTGGCCAAGGACATCCTTCCGTTATCTTAAAAATCGTTATTTCCTGGAATACTTCAAAATAGTATCCTTAAGGACAAAAACTAATAAATATATATGGACTAGGATGTCCTTTCGCTATCTTAAAATACATAGTATCTTTAAGGTCGTTAAATCCTGGAAGATTACAAAAAAATTGTATCCTTAAGGACGAAAACGAATTAGTGGTAAAGAAGAATGGCCAAGGATATTCTTCTTCCGCCAAAAATCGTACATATTAACACAAAATATAGTATGGAACAGGTGGTCGAACGTAAAATGCGCAGGCGCTAGGCTTGAGGATCTTTTACGCGCTCAAGCCAATGCACCAACCTCAAGTCGAATTTCTGTCCCGGCCGATTTTACTCAAGCCAAAATTTTAGGCTTGTGCAAACTTCAAACCTGCGTTTACAGGCTCCAATTTATTTGCACAAACTAGCTTTGCAAGCCAATTAGCGCAAATTGCATGAGCGTGTAAACCAGCCTTTATTATTACTTAATAAGTCAAATATTATATGTATTAATTAAATATTATCTAACAACCAAACACAAGTTCATAAAATACTACTTCATCGTGTTAGGACATTCATAAACTATCTTAAATCATAATTTTCTAACTCCTTGTAATATAATATGTAATAGGACTCTAAGTACTCATTTCCCATTATGGCCGCAACCTGGCAATCTAGGGGAAGATCGCAGAAGAAGAAGATATAATGAAACGGGTTTCATAAAGGAGTATGTTTGTATGGACATAGTACTTGTAATAGTGCTAGAATCATTGGTCCATTTATGGGTTTACAATTTTATATATATATATATATATATATATATATATATATATATATATATATATATATATATATATATATATTTTATTAAGGTCTCTGAGGTTCAGTCATAAAATAAAAAATCAACTATATATATATATATATATTATATATATATATTATATATATCTTAACATCTTTACCTTTTCAATTTTAAAATCCCTTAAAACTTCCATATAATTAAGTACAAAGTTAGTAGACTGCTGTTTATGCATTTTTTACTAACCTTTATTACTTTGGAAGCAACTCTTGAAAACATTAAGACGTAGAAACCCCAAGTTGGCCATCGAGATATCAGGAAGAGAAGTTCAATCCAGGAAAGCAGAACTGTTACGGAAGCTAGGTAATGTATCCAATAGATTTTTGGATTTAACATTTCTAAGATGCAAGCGCTGATGATGACGGACCATTTTACCCAAGATTCGCTATCTAGGATATAATAACGTTTCAGTTGGCTTACGTTGATTATTTCCTGAAATATCATGAAAATGTTGGTGACTCAGAACTAATCAGTGAAAATAAAAATACATGGATATATATACTCACAATAGCTATTATTGTTACCAGACAAAGAAACATTATTACTCTTGCAGCCATGGATATTACTAGATATAAAGTAGTTTTACTTTTTTCGATGAACGTTATGTGTGATACAGTAGTTATTGATATAGTTAATGTGGCGTACAATAATATCATTAGGATAAAATATGCTCTTAATTTCATCCACTTGAGGTAGAGAAAACTTTCGGTTAGCGGATGGGATAGAAGATTTTTTTCAAGAGATTCTTTTCCACAATTGATTATTGCGTCAACTACTTTAAGTTGTTTTTCATACTCTCCATTTGGCATGAGTATGTCATATTTCAACTCAATTTCACTATCTAACTCATGGTCTGGAAAATTATTTACTGTGATATAACAATTAAATATATCTTCTAAAAAATCAACAGGCTTTGGAACACAGTAGAGTATTATATCTAAGGCCGTGTTTTTTCCTGAATCATTAGGAACTGTTGCAGATATGTCAGCTCCCATCAGTATCATGTATCGAACACAATCACTATGTCCTTGAGCAGCTGCTATGTGGAGTGGATACCAACCAGATTTGTTTTTTACTTCTAGTATACTTTGGTCGTGAGCAACTAAAGCTTGAACCACTTCTAGGTGTCCTGATTTGGCAGCAAGATGAAGGGCAGTTTGTCCATCTGTTTCTAAAAATATATCAACTTTAACTTGTAACAACTCTTTTACGCAATCAACATAACCTTCTTGTGCTGCGATTTGCAAAGGCGTCATTCCTCTTCTCTCATCTTTGCTCTTGACGTTCTTACGTTCTCTGCCTGAACTTTCTAATAAGCACTCCAATATTTCTCGAGACTTGTTATGTACTGCTAAGTGAAGAAGGGTTAAATCACCAGGTAACATAAAAGTTGTATCAGCTCCTTTGGAAACGAGTAGCTTTACACAATCCAATCTGTTGTTTTTGACAGCGCAACAGAGAGCAGTTTCATGGTTGTAGTTTCTGTCTTCCAAAATCTAAAACAGTTTCATTGAATGTAGTTAAATAGTTCAGTTTTCTTAAACAAATCAAAGCATCTCACTAGAAATAATTACCGAAAAATTAAAGTTGATAAAAAAATAAAAATTTTCAATAGACCATTGAAAACACAAAACAGCCTAATTATTTTACTATAAACTTTAGTGATATTTGCCGATTCTACGACAATTACATACATACTTTCATCTTACTAACCACACTTTTCTGATCTTATCTTCACTAACCATATTGTCTATTCACCCTGTGTTTTTATTTGTTCTTAAGCAAATAAAATTAATTTATGAAAAATTCAACGCTCATTTAAGGACCTAGCTCCAAAGCTGAATAATCAGAGGCCAAATAGGTTTTATTATACTACATAACATTTAACACCATACCAAAAAAAGACATTTCTAATAAAGGCTCGAAGTCTAAAAAGTTTTGGTTGTTGTAATATCTGTCTGAAATCTAGAGTGACTATTTATTTCAGAAATTTATATCTTTTGGTACTATTGCATATTTTTCTAAACAATTTGTTAATAGACCTACTATACTAAAAACTATAGCTCTAAAATACTACGATGTTTAATTACCTGCTCAGCTTCCCGAAGGGAGAGAAGTTCTTCAAGTATACAGAATCTACCTCTTTCGGATGCAATGTGGAGAACATTTTGATTATAATTGGTTGTAGCAGATACAATAGAACCAGCCTCTAGAAGTATTGCGACACCGTCCTTCCATCCATTATCAACGGCTAAGTGAAGTGGAGTTCTTCCCTGAGCATCTCTTATCCCTATAATTGAGCTAGAAAACTGAAGCATACTCCTCAACAGGTTTGGAGAAGAAAGATTGACAGCTAAATGCACTGGAGACAAGCCATCTTCGTCCCAGGTCATAAGGCAGGCCCCTCTCGACAACAAATACTCTGTTAATTGAAAGTCGTTGTTCTTCACAGCTGTGTGAAGTGCTGTTACTCCCTTTCTTCGTTGGTTTACCACATATCCTTCTTTTAAGATTATATTAGCCTTTGGCATTTGTGCGCCACCATCAATTAATCTCTTCATCACTTTATGAATTTCACTTTCTTTATCTTCAATGAATGTGCGATCGCTTATTTGATTTACATCGTTTTCATCTGTAAACATTACTTGAACACCAGCAACATCTAATGGGGATAAGCCTTTTCCATCATGTACGCCCAAGTTTGCCCCTAAAGACAATAAAAGATCGACACATTTTAAATCTCCTCGTTTGGATGCAATATGCATTGCAGTATAGCCATCCTCGATTTCTTCAGATACCTGTAAATTAAAAGCTATTAATTTGCTAGTACCTGAATCAAGGTGTAAGTCATAAAAAACTATCACCGAGTTTTTGTCAGATAGGTTGTTTTGTACCTTATAAACATGACGGTTTTTTTTGGTCAAGGCTTACAATTTTAAAATAATTATCTACGTGGTTACGTGAATGCAGGAATATCGAATAGTCAAAACCATTTTTCAGACGAAGGTGGACGGAGGACGACCTAGAAGAAGGCCTAGAAACACGTGGAATGGCGCATTGACTGTGTCAATTCATTCAAGGGAGCAATCAACAAGAGATGTATGGACTGGAATAGACCAAGCCAGCTTGTGCAGGATCAGAATCTATGATCATGCTCTTCAAGCTGGCTCCTCACACAGCACAGCGTTAAAGGAGGAGATGGTTAAGAAGAAGAAAATCTTAACAAATGTTAAATCAATATAGCAAGTTGATATGGATACGGATAATAGCAGTTAATACGAAGAAAGACTTTAACCTTGATTATTCCTTAAAGAATCACGAGCCAGAAAATTTTAGTTAATTTTACTATGCTGATTTTTCTGGTGACATTGATAAGGAATAGTACAAAAGAATATATGATTTTAAAACAACGAATTTGTAAACTGGGCTCCAAGATATCAATCTATTATTGCTTTCTACTGATTTTCTTTTTCCTAGGACTGCCTATGGAGGAGAACAATCAACATTTAGTGGCAGAAGATCGGAAGACCGACCATCAGGAATTTGTTGCATAGAGGACAAACGGATTACTAAGTTATAACTTTAAATGTTAACTCTGTGGTTTTGTGAGATTCATAATTGATATTTGTCAAACCTAAGATCAGAAGCAGAAGAAAATAAATACAATCGCTCTGAAACAAATAGAAAAATTATATCTATTATAATGAAAGATTTTATACCAATTCCTTATTTTCATCATGATTGTGGTTCCATGAATCAATAGTGTCCATATCAATGCTTCGATCAAGTTGAGGCATTACAAGAGAATCTATCAATTCTCTATTTGAATGTATAAGCGTTTGAAGGGCCATGATATTGCCTGCAGCTGCTGCGAAATGGTGGGGTTGTCGACCTGCATGGTCCCGAAGTTGGGAGTCAGCACCAGCCTCGATTAGTGCAGATAGAATTCCATCATGACCGTTCGCAGCTGCAATATGACTTGCAGAGATTAAGCTCACCCGACATCTTGCATTTGGTGACGCTCCCTGAGACAGTAGGCTGTAAAAATAAAACAGAAGTCTGTGAGGATAGTGGATGTGTTCTGGAAAACCACTATGGCTCAAATTCTTTAGATATATTGAAATTTACAAGCATTATTCTAGTCTATGTTAATACTATAAATTCACTCAAAGCATGTACATCATATTAAAGAAAAAAATATTCGATATTAAATTAAATATATCACAATTAACTATATAAAATATTTTAATATAATTATAATACTATTTGATAAGGGAAAATTATAGGTTTATTCTTACACACCAGTCAAATCTTAAACCCAATTAAATTTTTTAATAACTTGGATTTATTTAGAGGCCTTTTTATTTCTATGGTGAACAGGTTAAATATTTTTATTTAAACAATCACCCCCAAGCTTATTAAAACTTAATATAAATACATTTTCTTTACTGAAACCTATTTGGACGAATGGAGTAGAATTTCAGGATTCTGTGAAACCCGAACACTTGCACACTAAACCATAAAGTTTAAATGTGCTGTCAAAAATTAGGCATTTCAAATACGCAACACTTAGAGGCTTTCATATACCATTATATAAACATGAAATACAAAATTTTATATTTTTCCGTACAACTTCTTATTCCACTCGTGCAGACAATTACTTTTTCCCTGGTATCTAGTAATCATTTACGGTGGGCTTGAATGTGTCTGGCCCAGAGGCCTTATGTCAAATCAAATTTTATTTAATTCCTTTTAGGCGTCATATTATTTCATTATTTTCTTTATTTATTTGAATTTCAAAATGCCAAAATTAAAACTCATCATAATCGCCAGATGCAGAGAGCATCAGCAGTTGTTGGGTTCTATTGAATAAATAGATAAAAGTCATTTTTATTTTTATTCTTTTTTAGCAGTTTTCTTTTTCTTCGTTATTATTTTATGTTGACATTGGTGTTAACTTTAACACGCAAATCAACGAAACACACCATTTTACAAAAATACTACTTAAAAAATTTTTATATATTCGATTTGTGATTTCGGTGAATTTAAGTAATAGGAATCGAATGATTAGAAAAACAAAATAATCAAATTAAGCTAAAGTTTGGATTGTTTCAATGGGTGAATACAAATATTTAAAAAAGTAGACCGCCCCCAAAAAAAGTATTATGGCATAATAAAATAAATTTATGATTTCATGATATTGTGAATTATAAAAGAAATGTTTATGATGATTTAGTATTAGGTTAAAAATGAGTCGAGAGCAAGAAGAGTTATTTCCTTAACAATGACTCATCTCTATTATCATATACGAGATAAAAACTGTATTTACACTCGTAATTAGGCTACAATAACAATTGAAGAGTTTGCGGTCTATTTCCATGAGATGGGGTTAAGTACATAGCCACTGCAGCCCATTTGCATATTTTGATAGTTAACTTCTACCGCTCCCCAATATTCATACTAGATAAACAGGGCAAAAAAAGTCCGGAAACACTTACCCAAGTTTTACACTTATGTTTAATATAGGCCACTAAGCCAAAAATGTTAAATCGACTTTCGTCCGAGAAAATAATAGATTCGAAGAGCAATTGAGGCTTTTATACATACTCTTTAACAATTTAGAAAATGGCGGTAACGACATGATAATGAATGGTTTATTCCTGGTGATTCGACCAAATAAACCACTTTTCCAAAACTAATACACCATAGGTGCCAGAGAAGTTTGTAGCAATTTTCCGAGCGCTAGAGCACGGTTTGTCTGGGACAGTTTTTAAAATTTCCCGATTATTTTTTTTTTTTGAAAACCCATAGCGAGTACAATCAGTCGTCATTGTTGAAATATTTTGTTTTCTTTCATCACATAAGCGTTTTCAGACTTTTTTTACTGTAAGGATATATTTTTTTTACTTCAATGTCTTCTGTTTACTGCTATTGATATGCATGCAATGATATATTATGTTAAAAATAAAGATTATTGTTTGTTATGTAAAATAAGAGTATTTTCACTAACTGGGACTAACTGGGAATTGCCTATTTTAGACAGGAGACGCATAAGCGTAAGATTTTGTATATGCAGATACATTGCTGTATTACATAATACAAGCTAGAATTCCAGTTAAACCTTTCAGTGAAATCGGAAGCTAGAAAGTTTATTTTCAAAAGGCTATTAGCAAGCTTTAGGGTGAATCTCATTAATTTGTTCACTGTTGCCCGAAAATAAATGGGAAAAAGGACCAAGCTTCTTTTGAGCTGAGTCTCCTGAACAATATTCCAAAAGTAGCATTTGAAACTTTCAAAAAATACTCTTGATCTTTGCTCACTAATTCTTGTCTATACCAGAAATCGAGCAATCGGTTCATCAACCACAAACAATTTTTCACAGGAAGTGGTTCCACTATGTCGAGCCTATTTGGGTTCTTGGTTATAGAAAGAACTTAAAAGCAAAACAAACCATCTCTCACAAGAAGGCAGTTAGACATTTCCTAAGTTTAAAGCTTTAGATTATGTGGGTTTTATTAATTCGAAATCTTGTATGTTGTATCCTACCCATGAGTTTTGCCGGATCGAAGTGACGAAGATATTAATTTTTTTCATGAACTTATTATGCTAACTGATTTTCTTCTAATGCCATTTTTTAAATTAGCAACTTGTCTCCACTAAACTGGCCCGAAAAAAATGTGTCTATATCAACTAACTACACCCAAACTATCTAATGATTGATTATTAAAAAAGTTCCGATTTTAAGTAAAACCCTGAAATACACACATCAAAAAAAGTTTTGCATCACCCTAATTTTCTTATTTCGCTTGAATATTTTGGAGAAATATTTTTAGGTAGTGAAAGTGCAACTAATACTGATAAAAACCATTATAATTACAAACAGAAAACATCCTTGTAAAAGTACAAAAATTAATAAAATACGAAAAATTCAGAAAAGAGGAAAATGTCACATTGTTATAATATTGCTTAACAAACATTTATCGTTTACCTAGTACTCCGTGTTTCCTCCCTGGGCTCTAATTAGAGCCTGGACTCGAACTGGCATCCGTAAAATAATGTGGTCTATGTCTTCTTGTCGAAAACTCCGCCATTCTTGAATCGCTGCTTCCCTCAGTTCTCAGAGTGGTAGGGACGTTGTTAGCGTCCGAAAGTGTTGAGGACAGAGCACTTAGTGGTAGGCAATGCTGTACCACAAGGCATGAGGACCATTATATAGGGCTAACTGCCAGAAGACAGCCCTTTTCTACTCCAGGTGACTACCTTCGACAGCTTCAGCGGGGTACAGGCACTACTG
Organism: Euschistus heros; assembly: GCA_003667255.2. Taxonomy (NCBI): domain Eukaryota; kingdom Metazoa; phylum Arthropoda; class Insecta; order Hemiptera; family Pentatomidae; genus Euschistus; species Euschistus heros. The sequence goes on along the minus strand of RCWM02000092.1, from coordinate 2,124,681 downwards.
TAAGTGACCAAACAGTCCAAAATCGCCCCAGGAAATTGATCTTCGAGCAAGAAGACCCATACACCGCGTAGGAACCATCGTCGGCTAAGAATTCAGTGGGCAAGGGCTCACGAATAGTGGCTGTTGCCTCAGTGGAGGAATTTTCTTTTTTCTGATAAAACCAGACTTGCCCTCGTCCCTGACAGTAACCGATTAAGGGTCTGGATGGTACCTGGGAGGCCGAGTCGCTTGAGGTACCCATCTCATCGAGCCCAGCAGCATTGGGGCTCCATCATGTTTTGGGCAGGAGTAATTGACAGGTCCAAAACTGATCTGATACACATCCAAGGGACCACGACTGCTAATTCTTATTTGAACGAGGTGTTACAACCTATCGTGAGACCACCAGCAAGGAGGCACGGCGATGGCTTCATATTAGTGGATGATAATGCTCGCCCTTATCGCCACTGAGTGCCTTAGGGAACCTGAAATTCAAATAATGGAATGACCTGCATTGTTACCAGACATGAATCCCATAGAAGATGTCTGGGACATGCTTCACCGAGCGGTACAGCGTCACCAGAACGTCCCTACCACTCTGAGAACTGAGGGAAGCAGCGATTCAAGAATGGCGGAGTTTTCAACAAGAAGACATAGACCACATTATTTTACGGATGCCAGTTCGAGTCCAGGCTCTAATTAGAGCCCAGGGAGGAAACACGGAGTACTAGATAAACGATAAATGTTTGTTAAGCAATATTATAACAATGTGACATTTTCCTCTTTTCCTCTTTTCTGAATTTTTCGTATTTTATTAATTTTTGTACTTTTACAAGGATGTTTTCTGTTTGTAATTATAATGGTTTTTATCAGTATTAGTTGCAATTTCACTACCTAAAAATATTTCTCCAAAATATTCAAGCGAAATAAGAAAATTAGGGTGATGCAAAACTTTTTTTGATGTGTGTATAAGGTTTGTTCCCATGAAGGAATAGTCTAACAGCTACTGAATCCTACTAAAATATATTTTTGGGAAAAATGTTTGTGAAAAGTATTATATATTCTATATAATATAACTATATATTCTCTCTCTCTCTCTCTCTCTCTCTCTCTCTCTATATATATATATATATATATATATATATATATATATATATATATATATATATATATATATATATATATATATATAGCTAAATAAAAGGTTCGCGGGACTGAGTTTTTAAAAAGAGATTTTATTGAGAAGTACATACATTATATCAAGAAAAAACACAATTTAAAACTTAGTGCAATAACTTCGTGTTGAACACCTGAACATCCTAACGGTGGCGGCAGAGTGTCACCGAGGCAAGGTGGAGATGGCCTTTTATACAGTTATCTAGGAGAGGGGATATCGTACATTTGTTTATTATCCCTAATACCATTGGGTTTCCATAACTTCTCCCCCCCCCCCCCCCCCAAGTTCTGAGGTCTCCGATGGAACAAATATCTTAGTGTAAATAGGTTAGATTCTATACAAAAATAAAAGGTTTGAACCTTATACCCTTCTTAGTACCTTTTACACTAAGTCATAACATTCTATGAACAAAGGGGATTGGACCTTATTCTCTAAGTTTATACAAGCATAGAAGGATTAGACCTTGTTTACTAAATTAGAATTTGAACATTTGAAAACAAAAAGATTAAACTCTGTACTGAAATACAATTATCAACTTCCTATAAACAAAAGGATTAGACTTTGAACTTCCTGTTTACTAAGTCAGGATTTGTTCACTTGAAAAATAAAAAGATTAAACCTTGTGCTCTAACACTAAAATAGGATTTATATGATTGTCAATTTCCCATAAACAAAAGGATTAGACCTTGTCCTTTTCTTAATATTAACAATAAGCTTAAACTATAAAATGTTTATACATTACAGAATTACTTACATGCTAAAGTACAAAAGATAAAATGATATTTCTTAATACTAAACAATACATTATTTAAACAAAAGGAAAAATAAAATAAGAGTCTTTGAATTAGTTCCCTCTATTACAAATAATACTTTTAGATTCAAAATTACTCAATTAAAATAATAATATTTTAAATCGAAATAATAATTCAAACACTCTTTTACAATAATTAAAATAATTACAATTAATAATAATTTCAAAATAAAATACATACTTTTTCCAATGATCAATCAAAATAATATTTCAAGACAAAATAATAGTATCCTAATATTTATGATAGTGACTTCAAAATATTAATTACAAAATAAATCGGACAGAATATTACTGTGAAATAAAATAATAATTTGAATGATCTTTTACATTATTAACATTGAATATAATATTTTACAACAAAATACAAAAGTCCGACTTTATTAAAATAACTACAGCATTGTCAATTTAATACAGATAATTCTTTTAATATAACATAAACATCTTTCCCTAATACCATTATATTTATTACGTTTTATTAAAATAAAAGATGTTTAAAACATTTTAATAATGTTTAAATAAAATTAAATATTTTTTAATCATAACCATTATCCGAATCATTTGAGTCATAATCATCCGAGACATCCGAAATATTAACGCGAATGGATTCATTATCGTCGTCTGAAATAGATTGTTTCTTTTTCCTTTTTTTCCTAGTGGGCCTTTTAATATTGTCAATATGAGTTTTAATTGGTCTTTTGTCTTTAACTAATACATTTACTTTTTTAAATTTGTCCCTACTTTTTATTTTTGCTTGGGTATTTTTCAAATATTCTGTATCTCCTAATTGTTTCTGAATATCTAAAGGGTCTTCTCTATTTTTATTTAATTTTTCAGTCCTTGTTTCTTTTTCGTCATTTATTTTAGATCTAATTAGTTTATGTAATAGTTGTTGGTCCTTATGATATTTCAATACGTATTGTTCTGTCAGGTCGATATTTTCGTCTGATTCTAATCTGGAGGTTCCAAAAGTAATTTCATTGGGCGTTAATTTTAATTTATTGTTTAATGTGTTATTGTATGCTATTATTGCTAATCTCAATTTTTGCTGCATCGAACATTTATCTTTTTCTTTTCCCATTATTCTTAATAATTCGTTTAGGGTAGAGTGGACTCTTTTAAATAATCCCAAAGAATTTGAGTGGCTAGCTGAGGTATAATGTAAAATAATATTATTTTCTTCACAAAACTGTTTTACCAAATTATTTTTCATTTCCGTCCCTTGATCTAATGATATTTGTAGAGGTGTGAGAAAGTATGTCATATAGTTAGTCAGTGCATTATTATAATCAAAAATATCAATCATTAATTTAAATTCTGTCTGACTATAAAACTTATAAAAAGATATTCTTTTTCTAAGGCTTGAACGAATATTAAACAGATTACTCTGATAAGTCTATTTTAAATTTTTGAAGTGTAAACCATTCAAATCATATTAAATCTGTAACGCTAACTTCATTTAATAAATGCATAAAAAAATGTTTATAACAATTATATTCAACTTCTCAAAATCAAAAATTAGCAAGAAATCAATATCATGGTATACTGTAAACTTATTAGATTTTTAACCAAAAATGACAATACCTGATAACGTAGATAAATAAAATTGCTATGCATATTGCATTTAAATTTAAACTTAAATCTGTGAAATCGTTTATCCTTTTAGTTTTATATTTAATATTTCGATTCTAGTGATTAACAGGACATTAAATAAAATGATCATACCTTGTTTTGTTTGAATTGGATTGTTACAAAAATAAAATAAAATAATTGGTTTTAATTTATAGGTTCTTTAGTTCGTTGATTCAATGTAATTGTTTAGAAGCTTAAAAATAGAACGAATACAACAGTTTAATCCTAAACGTATTTAGTAACGCATATATGAAAGTTAACATTATTATCGGAGTAATAATCAAATAAATATATTCTTCAAATGGCTAATTAACGTACAATTAATTATTATCAACTAAATTATTATTATTAAATTATTAATTTATTATTATGATTAAGTTATTATTATTAAAATTAAATAATGATTTTTAATTTGTTAGAAATCCATTGCTCTTTTCAGAATTACGTATCTATTAATATTAATTATAAACGAAACATCGTAATGAGAAGCAACATAAAACTAAATTTTGCAATCTAAATGAAAATAAGTAAGTTATAATTTTACAGAAATAGTTAAAACATATTATTAATAATTAATGATAATATTAATAAATTTAAGTATGGGCAAAAACTGGTATGAATAGAAATTATTATAGTTAAGAGAGTTATCAGATTGAAAAACAATCGTTTTAATTCTATTGTTTAAATCTCTATGCTTCTAAAACATAAAATTGAAAACTAATAATTGGTATGATTATGAATATTAATAAAAATGGTATTGATGTTGAATTCGAAGTTACCAGAATCAACAAATTATCCGATTTAAATATTTTTACTTAGTTTTTTCCTATATTTATACATCTTTTTTGGTACAATCCAAAGTGGGAAATTATTTTTTGATTTACTTTGTCTGATTTTAACCATTCCATTTTTAAACAAGTTGTGAACTGCTTTCTCGCCAAAAAAAACATTAGTTGAGCTTTAAATTTTTTTAACTTATTGCGGCAGTGATCCAGCCTACTTTTATGGAAATAGAAGCTATTATTTCTTTTAAGGTCTTTTGGTTCAATTTATTAACTTTTGTTACTTTATTATTAAATTTTTCAACAGTTACTTTTAAACTATTTTTCGAAGCTTTTAAATTGTTCGTTTCTTTCACAATATTTGAATTTAAATCTTCCGTTTCTTTGATTTTACTAATTATATTTTTTTCTTTTCCTTCCCGTGACTTATTAACGGTTTTTATTGTTTTATTTAAATTACGATATTTATTTCGGACTGCTCCTTATTTTTATTAAGTTCTTCAAGTTCCTGGTATTTTAAATTATACGCTTCTTCCACACTCTAAATATTGTTTACAGAATTTTCTACAGTTTCTTTTATTTCCGGTTTTATATGTTCTTCGCGAATTAAGTTTTTAACACTTTCTTTTATTTCCGATTTTATATGTTCGTGGCGGATTAATTGCTTTTTTTTTCATTTTTTTCGTCGATTAGATTTGGTAAGTCGTTATTTAAGTTTAAGTCATGTATTTCTATTTGCTTATGTTCAACGGTCTGGTTAGAATTTAAATTATTTATATCTGGTCCGGAGGTCTGCTCGTGCTTGGGCCTAATTCTAAAAAATGATCCTATCTTTTTTCCAAAGATTCTATACGTTCTAATAATAATTTTATTTTTTCATCTTTTTCTTCCTCTATTGTGTGTACTCTATTAGAAACGGTTCTCATCGAAACTGTGTTTGAATCTACCTGCGGTTGTTGATAATTTTGCCTGAAATTTCTGGAGGGTGGTTTATTAAAAAATTTATGTTGCGACTGGGGGTCCCACGGTTGATTATAAATCGGTGTTTGATATTCAATAGCTCGCTGTTGTGGCCGGAAGTTATGCTGATTGTTATTGTTAAAAGAATTAAAGGTTGGACCTTGTTCATGCTGATACTGTTGTGGTCGGTAGTGTTGAGGATTATTATACGACGCATATTGCTCGCGGTGATACTGATGGGGTCGGTAATTTTGATAATCATGGTGGTTGTTAAAATTTGGTCGGTACTCTTTATTTTTATAATTATTTTCAAAATTTTTCTTATTGTAATTATTTTGAGCTGGGTTATTTTTATACTGTTTTTTTTCTCCGTAAAGTCGGTGAACTATGTGGGCCGCGCTATTTCTTAATATTTCTTCTAGGTCTTTTGATGAATCGAATTTGATATGGTAAATAAAGTCAGTTAGTGCTGGGTGTAAACTATGTACTGCGTGGTGGGATTTTTGTTTGTCATACCTATACATTTCGTCCTGTTTGTCTAATATTTCATTGTCTGAATAAATACGTGCGTATAAATCGCCTCTTTTTTGGCCCAGTCGTTCTAAGAAATCGAGTGGGTTTTCATTATGGTAAGTCCGCGTATTTAAAATTTCTGAAATTAATTGTTCCCTAGTTCTCGTGTCCTGGTACTTTTCTTTTAAGAATTTTATTATTTCTTTTACTGTATTAAATTCCTTGTCATATACGGCGACTTTAGCTTTTCCAGTTAGTTTATTTAAGATTGTTAAAACAAGTTTAGCTTGGTTTGTACGAGATTTTTAATTTCAAGAGCCATATTATTTTCTTTTTTAACTAACGTAGAACCAGTTATTTTTAAGTTGCTTAATTTTTCTTCCAATATATTCATAAAAATGCTAAATTAATATTCTAAATTATTACACTTATTATACTAATTACTAACTTATATTTAAATTACAAAATTACTTAAAAATAAAAATAAAAATAAAATTAATTATACTTTTTCTTGATACAGCGTTGTCTTCGATGTCTTCTTGATGACGCCTTTAGCTCCTTCCCGTCGATTCTTTAGCAAGAGGTTGTAGGTTCTTTTGGTCAAGGTATTGGAATACCAAGCGCTCCCAAAGACTTGAAGATCTGCCGATGTACTAATACTCAGCTCCCAATCTTCTCATGCCAGTGGAAAGAGGTCTCGCTGTTCTGTACCTGAAATAAGATAGAACTGCCGCGAAGTTACGTTAACGCTTCCAAGAGTCCCTCCGTTCGGGCGCCAGCTAAATAAAAGGTTCGCGGGACTGAGTTTTTAAAAAGAGATTTTATTGAGAAGTACATACATTATATCAAGAAAAAACACAATTTAAAACTTAGTACAATAACTTCGTGTTGAAAACCTGAACATCCTGACGGTGGCGGCAGAGTGTCACCGAGGCCAGGTGGAGGTGGCCTTTTATACAGTTATCTAGGAGAGGGGATATCGTACATTTGTTTATTATCCCTAATACCATTGGGTTTCCATAACTATATATATGTGTGTGTGTATATATATATATATATATTTTTTAATTTGATTTAGCATCAACATGATTTTCGTATGAACTGAATGATAAAGTAAAACATAAATCACAAATTATATATGCAAGTGATTGGTCACGATTATCTACATGTTTTACAATATGTAAAATAAATATGATATCAAATAGTATATAATAAATAAACTCTCACAGCAACATTTACTAGGAAATCATATATTACACCATCAGGGTTAGATATGGCACAACTTATTGTTAAAAAAAAATAATGTAAAAACCTAGATAGAACTGTTCCAGATAAACTTATATAATAAAAAGGACAAACTTTACAAGTAACTAAATCCACGAATTTCCCTAGTTGATTGAATGGTTCTGAACTACGTGAGATCTTAAAGGAGAATAAAAATTCGAACTGTTTGCTATAATATACATGACAAGTATTACTTGTTTACAAATCAGTAGAAGGCACCATTTATTATTTCAAAATAAAAAACGAAAAGTAGTTATTAAAATCTGTAATATATAATCCCAGCTTTTTATTTACGCTAAAACTACCATAATGGGTCAAATGACCCTTTCCGGAATTTTTGGCAGAAGTTCTTGGAAACAAGATTCATTACTTTGCTTTTTGACTTTTATTGGAAAATATATCAAAAGTATTTATACATTTTACACTCCTCTCTTATTGTTGTTTTTTATCGAGACATTGTAGTAGAAAAAAAGAATACATGAAGTTCATGATTGGGTTAATGGTCCGAAAATTTGCTTATACAATATTTTTGATAACATATAGCTAAATGTTTATGTATCGTTCCTCATTATGTGATATCATATAAGATACACATTGAAAAAAAAACTATCTTTAAAGAAATCGTTTATCTTATCGATGACAAGCTAATATCTAAGTAAACTGTTTAATCTAAAAGGTAAAACTGCTTATCTTCGCTTACAATTTTAAGATCTACAAATGTATTGGTTAATTCTTGAGATTAGCAAACTAAGATAAAATAATGATAGTTTATAAGAAACAGAGCAGTTATTAATGTTTACCTTTAATATTTACAATAACTGTATATTAAAAAAATGTCTATGGGGTCACCTGTGGTGTAGTGGTTAGCATAGCAACCTACTAAACTCAAGATCGCAGGTTCGCAGCCCGGCAGATGACCTTAGGATTTTTTAAAGGGAGTAAAAAATCCTTAGCTATGCCGTCCTTCGGAAGGGACGTAAAATGGGGGTCCCGAGCCTGTGCGATGTCAGGTACTCGTTAAAGATCCCTATCCTAATTATACCTGGATAGGCAAAATTTAGGACTCCCACCGTAGCATCGTCCGATTAGCCATAGCAGCATAAAGTGACGTTAAACGAAATAAACAAACAAAAAATGTCTAAAATATAGGAGAATAAGCTATAAAATTCGAAAAACCCTTCACTGTTCATAATTTTACACCCTTCATTTTTTAAAAATAAAAATTTATATTCACTTTAGTGAATAAAATTATTAGGTTCAAAAAGACATTTTTAACCATACCTTTAACAAATATAAACAACAATCATCGAATTGTTTGGTACATACATACAATAATAATAAAAAATGTGTCAGACATAAGGAAGAACTATACTAGCTGTAATTCTTCCGAGTCTTGGCTTATCAAGATCGCGAGAGTAGATCTCTCATCCACATTCTTTTTAATCCGTGTGTTTTCGGTTATTTACTTTGTGATTATTGTTTTGATTTATGTGTTATTTTATCCTTGCAGTCTGTCAGGAAATCGTTTATGGTGAGAAGGTGTGCACTCGCTAACTGTTAGTATGTCAGTGTGTTACTTACCTTTAAAGGTGCTTCTTTAAAAAAGTCTACGAATTTTTAATTGAAATATCTGAAGTCTTTATAGGTGTGTCTTTTTTACGATACCAAAATTAGAATAAGCGTAAATCCCAAGAGGTTTAAGTAAGTATAAGTAGCAAAGTAGTTTTAGAGAGAAAGTATATTTGAAGAAAAGAATTAATCATCTGAGTTTTAAATAGGTAACCGAAGGATAATTCACGTCTAGGCTTTTTTTTTAAGCTGATATTTTATCTATGTGGCATCTACAAGCCACAGCATAAAAAAAATAAATGTAAGAGACGCTAATAAGCTGTTTTGATTTACACAAGTTATCATTGGACAGTGGTTTGTTCTTGGAGTGACTGAAGTCACCGGCCGGAATCATAACTTCTTTAAACTTAATTCGTTTGTTTGTTGGAGCTTAAAGTCCATATGTACTCAACTCAATTCATTGTAATCAAACTCAATTCGTTATTTACATCTTTGGACTCATGGTTTCCTGTTGGTAATTCGGAACTGTTTGAGCCACGAAACATTTCGAGGCAATTGGGCAATTAAGTGTTTTTCAAAACCGATTTTTTGTAATTTCATGTACCCTAACGTTAAAAAAAATAAATAAATTATAAACTCGCAGATAATTTAACTCAGGTTTGCGCTAATTGGTTTTCCAACTTCTTTCAAAAACCTCGTTGAAAAGTTTTGTAAATTAACAAACGTTAATAAAACAAAACACCTAGTATATTGTTATAAGGAGAAAAATATATACAATTTACTAAAGATGTAAGAAAGATATTGTATCCATAAACTCAAATAATTTGAAACAGATAACGATTTTAAGCAGTTCTTCATTTGTAAGGAATAAGCAATAACACGAACCGACCTCAAGACTTGATCCAAATCCAGACATGAGACAGCTTTTAGAAGTTCGGTGTTAAGGCGCTCTTTTCTCCGATTCCTTTGCCCATTGTAACAGCCATAACCAACACTAGAAGCCGTCTCATAGGACTCCCTCCTACTAAGCATTACTATAATCACTAATTGTAAAAGTTTCCCCACCTCACACATACCTCCCACCCATTCATTGATAACATTCTGATATCAAATGGGATTAGAGCAAAACTAAGGTAGAAGTGTCATCAGTTATTAATATCGAAGCCAATTTTCGTAAACCTTAAGCACTTGTTAATGGCAATTGCCATACTGATATTTTTATGGCTAGGTAAAAAAATATATTTAAATTTGAAGGTGCAAACCTTTTTGAAATAAAATATAGTGAGTTCCCTGTATAGCCCAGTCAAATAAGGATTTCACCTTGGAAATAAACCAATGAAGCTGAACTTTTGCATATAACTTTGTTTTAGTCTTCTAAATAAGTGGTAAAAAGTCACCGATCTCAGCACATTAGCTTCATTAGATATTCCAGGTCAAAGGTCACAAAAATGTTTTTTTTGTTTTTTTCAAATATCTCGATTTCTATGCCACTTGAATCAAATATTTGGCAAAAATTGAGGTAAAAAGATTTTGTCTCTGTAATTATCGATTTTTAATAACGTATATCTTGAAAACCGTTGAGAGTTGGACAAATATGTATAGAAACAATTTTATAGGAAATTTAATAAGCTTTAATTTTGATTAGTAGTTTATTTTTCTAGAGTCCACCGTTTTCGTGATATAATTGCAAAACCTAAACATTGGACCTTCTCCCCTTACCCAACCATTAACTGGGGATTACTGTACCCCAGGGACCGGGACTTTTAGTATATTTACCTTCTAACTAATCCAAACGAAGCTGTGAAATCATATATATGAAATTAAAAATAAATTTAATGCTCTATAACTTTGTTTCTGACAATGTATCTGTGAAACGATCCTGGAAGGCACTAGAAACATGTGTTTGTCCGAACTGATGTCCGCTTCTCCTCTGCGCTATATCTCGAAAACGGTTAATCCAAAAATAAAAATTAATACCAAAATTGTAGAGAATTTTATTATCTACAAGTTTTGTAAACATTTTGATTGACGTCTGAGGCATAGAAATCGAGATATTTGAAAAAACAACTGATTTTTGTGACCTTTGACCTTGAATATTTAATTATGCTAACATGCTGAGGTCGGTGACTTTTCACCCCTTATTTAGAAGGCCAAAATTGGTATATGCCAACATTCAGCTTCATTGCTTCCTTTCTGAGATTTGCTGTATAAAACTCCTTATTTGACTGGGCTAATAGAATCACTTGAGGTAGGCATGGTATAGAAGGATCAAACCTAATTACATATATAAGCACTCTTGAAAATTAAAAATGATTTCACTTTCCTATATTTATTTCATTAATACTATTACCATAAAGGAAATGTATAGAACAGGCTAAACCACATAACTGACCTTTTTCACCTTCATCATTAGGGGATTAACATAATGTTCTAGGTATATGGATTTAAAGTAATGGGGTAAGTCAGAAAAATCTTCTACTTACGAGGTTTTTAATAATCAAAATATAAACCAATGTGTACTAAGGTTTGACGACGCCATCTGTAGAATTCCTTAATGGTTCTTTGGGTTTTGAATCGAAGAACTCACGAACCCCATTTACGTTGTTGAATGTTATTCCACAAAGGAAATGAGCCATTGATTTGAACAGGTGGTAGTCTGATGGTGTTAGGTCTGGACTATATGTCGGGTGAGGGAGAAACTCGATTCCATCCAAATTAGCTATTTTTTCTTCTGTAAGGCGAGAGGTGTGGGGTCCGGCATTATCTTGTTGGAACTAGACTTGCTTCCTGATGACTAAACCTGGATACCGCAGAACCAAAATATCATACATTCTCTGCAGTTGTTCTGAATAGAGCTCTGATGCTCAAAGCGTACTGGTTGACTACTGAAACACGCCGATCCTGATTTTTTTTCAAGGCTCAAATCACCTTCATTAAATTTTTGGAACCACCATCTCACCGTCCTTTCATTCAAAGTCTTCATCCTCAAATTCAACCACTATAGTGGCTTCAGTTGCTGAAAACTTCCGTTTCCAATAATGAAGCAAAATTACGAGAATTTCATACATTATTGTCATTGTGAACAGAAGAAAGCTAGATGGCATGCTGTTTACCAAATATCAAATACTTCTTATCACAATTCTTAGCTCCCAAATGTATATAAGAGAGAAATTAGGATGCAAAGATTTTTAAAAAAAGAGAAAAACTGCACTATTTCTCCCTACTGTAAAATCCCTTTTCAGTTATATTATTTCCTCAAGATGCTAAACAGAAAAAAAAAAATCCTGTGAAAAGTAGACATTCAGTTTTGAAAGAACTCTCCCCAGTTCTCTAACATGGCAATAAAATCACTAGAAATTCAGTTCCTGTGTGATTACAACTGACCTTATAAATGGGGTTGCATTCTTAACCATATTTAGTGTTAACATTTTAAAAATACAAAGGGATTCATCCAATAATGAAATAATTGTTCCCTTACTTTGTACCTATAAAACTATGCATGAACTCTATATATTAGTTTACTTCTTGAAGTAATAAATACACACCATTGCTTAACAATATGAAATTATACACTGCCAACTAAAACAATTCAGCTTAAAAAAAAGTTATAGGTCCAATCCAAGTAATATTTGTTATTTCTTAAGGACAAAATTTAAAAATAAATTTCACAAAACCTCAATTTCCTGAGTTACTTACTTTAAATTATCTCTAAAGGAAGTGGTAAAAATAATTCTGATTACTAGAAATTAGACTATTTTTTTCATTATATAAACCAAATATAACTTCTTTAAAGCAAAAGCTAATAAAAAATAAAATAATATGGAAATGAACATATTTTAAAAATTGAAATAAGATAATAAATTTAATGCCAAGACCAAATGAAAAAACAGGAATAATAAAAAATATTCTTCAAAATGTAGTCATTTTATTTAAAATAGAAGATAAATTAGTACAATCTTTGAGGAGGTCCCATAGTAGATTTTACATGTAATGACCTGACGTTTTGCCAGTGCTTTTTAAGCAATGAAACCAAGAAATTCACAGCAAGATGGACATTTTGTACTAATTCATCAGCTGACATACCAACATGTCCAACTGCTACTGACAAACAGAGAACCTAAAAAACAAGATAATTAATAATAAAATAAAATGAATTTAACAAAAACATTCGGCATACAATTAATAAAAACCTTTGTTCACAAGTTGCTTTCTGATTCAAGTTAAAAATAGCAGTTTGCTTTAGTTATCAAGCAAACTCCTATCTTAAATTAAATAAAAATGGGGAAGGAGAATTTTATTTTTAAACCAAAACCTTCTTTATTTCTTTTAAGATTAAAAAAATATTTTAAATATTTATATAATTTTATACAGAGAATAAAATTGTTTCTTAATTTAATAATTACATTACGCGTTAATCTCTCAATGCAGCTAGTGAAACAGAATTAACTGAGTTAGACAGCATTACTGAATAGAACTGACCTAAGTAAAAAATGTCTCTTTAAGTTAACACTACTTAAAATCAATATCCTTAATATTTATTTTTTCTTAATATCCCTCCAGTAATTCAACACAGCTGTTATATATTTAGTACACATAATTAAATTGAATAAATAAATAATTTGATACAGATAAATAAAAATAAAATTACCTTCTTCATCTGAAATTTGATGGTAGCTTTAACTTCATCAATCTTTTGCATCATAGATTCTTGATGCGATAATAACCCAGGAAATTTACCAGCTTTGTTAAGACCTGGACCTAATAGCCTGGGAATTTGTTTGATAAGAGCTTCACTCGCAAGAAAAGCATCATATTTCTTGGCCAGCTTTTTAACTAACTTCTTTTGCTTATTTAGTTTCTTAAGTGCTTCAACATCCATATAGGGAACATTATTGGCTTTAGCTTCATCACAATGCTGTTGGTCACCAAGAATACAAACTTGCATTTTTGGCCTAGGAATGTGCTTCAGCCTAAAAATTTGTTATTTACAATATTTATATTATAGATCATTTAGTAAGTAAGCAGGAAAGGAAAAATAACTTATATAATAAAATGTAATCTAATATCAAAAGTCTAAGAGTCCCAAAATGCTCTAAATTTATTAAGGCTGGTTTTTTGACAGTTGATTACTCTCTTTAGTATGCAAACATACTAGGGTCAGTCAAGCATACATCAGAACAGGTGCTACAATCTAGTTACTGAGTTAATACAAAGAATTTATCAAAGCAGAGAATTACTTTACACCTTCTTTATTATGTATCAATAAAATTTAATCAGTTGAATATCGGAACAGAGCTGATCAGTCAATTTGAATGTATGCATGAAAAATAAAAAATGTGCAATTAGTATATTAAGCTTGAATTATTTTTTTTTTTATGGATGCGTATTGATCTATTAAACATTAAAATAAAATAGCCTGTCAACTGTATTGTAGAATCAGTCAGCGAAAATAGAAATATACTAGCATCTCTGTCACAGCTTCACTCGCTCTCAAAAGTAAAGAACTTAGATAATTTTAACTAATTAATGAAGTTTTATTTGTTAATCGATAAAAATCTGGTATTGGAGTAAAAAGTTAACATTATTCCTTCAATGATATTTTCGTGCATAGCAGTAATTTTAGACAAGGTTAGGTCACTGAAGATTACATAAAAGCATAATTAGCCAGCTATTTTTTTAATTTTAGTGTATCAGTTGGTAAGCCAGATTGACAGACTATTAAGAAACTCTTGCATATAATGGACTGCATTACTAGTGCATACACTAAAGGCCCATGAAACATATTTTAATAGACATTATGAAAAACCAAAGGGTCGACATTTTGAATTGGTAATAATTTTGATTTAGCAGAAATAATGTTATTGATTTCATCTGGATGGATTTTAATTTCTAACCATAAAAGTATATGAAAGTTTAGAAAACCTTGTTTCTGCTATTTCACCATTGTACATCTAAATCTTAATTATTATTAATTTTATTATTGGTAAACCTTCCCAGAACTTTGAAAATGAGGTAATTAAAATTTGTGAAAGGGGTTTAGTAGTTTAGCAGGAATGGTGTCAACCATCGGTAAATTTTCAAACTGCACTGGGATCCACATGTCGCATCACTTATTTATAGCTTTTTAAATAATTTAATCGAAAAAAAAAAGAAGTAAATTTTATAATAAACGTTCAGCTCTACATAACACAGTTGCTTTGTAACCTCGCAGAAATGGTGCTCGCCACCTATCGGTCGATTATAAAACTTTACTGCACACCACTTATTTGTCACTGTTTTATCATAATTTAAATGAAAATATTCAAATTTTATTAGTGCTCAATGTCCTTGAACTATGAAGATGTTGTGGTTAAAATTTGGTACAGATTGGCTCGGTAGTTTTGCGTTTAGTGATCACAAATGAAAAATGGCTTGTCCTTTTACATAACAGTACAGACTAGCACTCCCTGTCGCGGCAACGCCCACTCTCACATTTAAAGAAATAGGATATATATATCTAATAAAAGAAGTATTAATTATAGATGAAAATTACGTATTTTAGCATACAATTAATAAGCATTATTTCCTCAATGATATTATCAGGCAAAGCAGTAATTTTTAACCTGGATAAAATTGCACTGATTAGGTGATTGAAGATTACGTAATAGCACAAAATCAGACATCAATTTTTAAAATTTTAATAAATGAGTTGCTAATCCAGGTAGACAGAGACTATTAAGAAACTTAATGTAATGTTTATGTACATAATGAGAGTGAATCAGCTACTAAAAAAGCAGCCTAGCATGTTTTGGGATCTGGCTCTTGGACTATAACATGGTGTCGGTGTCTACCAATTTCAGCTATCAAAATTCCCGACTTTTTCAAGAATTTTTCTAGAAATTCCAAACTTTTTCAAAAATATTTCTAAAAATTCTAGCCAATCGATATTTTAATGCTGTTTCAATAATGATCTAAACAAATTAATCTATGCATACTTTGCTACTTAACATATCACAGTTAACCAATATAAAAAAAAAAAAAAGCAATTTTTTTTAATATTTTAGATTACTCTAAATAAATTTCAAGAAACACATCAATGTCGAGTATTGCCATTCGGTTTGAAAATAGTTACGAGGTTACACAGGGTTTCGGATAAAACTACTTAAAAAATATATGTCCGATCAGATAATTCTCTTTTTTTCCATCTAAAAGCTGGTTAAATTTACTATGAGACCTCATCTATGAAATTTTGATCAAGTCCCATGATGTACTCATGCCATCATGCTGTGAACTCCATCATGGTGTATACCAATTTCAGCTATCGAATTTTTTTTTAGAAATTCCCGACTTTTTCAAATTTTTTTTTAGATTTTAAGGATTTATAGAATAGAATTTAAATCGATATTTTAATGGGGTTTCAATAATAATCTAAACAAATCAATCTATGCATACTTTGCTACTTAACATATCACAGTTAAACAACATAAAAAAAAAAAACATTTTTTTTTTATATTTCAGATTACTCTAGATAAATTTAAAGAAACACATCAATGTCGAGTATTCCCATTCGGTTTGAAAATAGTTAGAAGGTTACAAGAGGTTGTCGGATAAAATAACTCCAAAAATATATGTCCGATCAGAATATTCTTTTTTCTTTTCCATCAGAAAGCTGGTTAACTTTACTATGAGACTTCATATATGAAGTTTCGATCAAGTCCCCATGAGAACCCCACACTCTTGCGAAATCCACTTTTTTTTAAGTACATTTCTCGAATTAACTCCGAAACTATTTACGAGGGTTGTACTGAAAAAAAGTTTTTTCACAACGGTATGGGATTCTCAGCGTGCTAGTGGGTATTTCATGGGATTTAAAACACATTTCATATAAGAGGTCTCATTGCAAATTTGACCAGTTTTCAGATGAAATAAAGAAATTTGCATCAGACAAATAATTATAGATTTATAGCTAAAAGAGTACCGACAAACGTGTTTTCGCGATGTGTTACTTACCGCAACTTAGCCAATCTTTAGGCGTTGGTAGTGGCCAAACCGCTGAACCGATTTTAATGTAATATTATTAAAAAGTAAGTTTAATGTGACGTTTTACAGTTTTCAACTAAATATTGTATTTTTCCCTTCCCCACTACTGACTGCGCAGAGAAAAAAATTAATAGAATCAAATTTGTTGCAAATTTGATTTGCTTTAATGTGTCGATGACAAACTTTGAATGATTATTTTTCTTTATTATATAATTAACTTTCTAATTATAATTACCTAGTACATGTAAATATTTTCGTTATTATTGTTTGATTTGTAATCGTTTAAATAAAAGTTATAACTGTAAAAAATATTGAACTATAGATCCAGTTAAAAATAAAGTAGCAAACTTATACATAAAATTAAATTAGATTTAATGCTCTATCAATTTGTTTCTGACTATTCTTTTGAGTGCAGAAAAAGCAAACCCAGTGCCGGCCATGACTGTTTGGCGAAAAGTGAAGTGAAAATGATTTTCTTTTTCTTTTTCATCAATCAATTATTTCAAATAACAAAAATAAATTAATTTTGATTGACAAATAAACCATAAACAGACAGAACAGTATTTTCCCCCAGAACCCACTTTTGACTGTTTTTGGTTATCTGCCATATTTAAGAGAACCACTGGGCCCACAGGTACCATTCTGGTCTCAAATGATGTATTTCAGGAGATATTTCACAAAATAAGTGACCATATCGAATAAAAAATAACTTTTTGGAAAATAAATGGCCTCTTTTCGATGATAATATCCCTGCTGTATCTTGGGAACCAATGGCTATATAGAGCTCACCCTGATTTCAAATTGTAGCAAATTTAGTTTACTTTATAAGTATGTGGAGTGACTATACTAATCAAACGCTTCCTTAACTCACATATTGAGCAAAAACTGCAAAAATTCTGAAAATTTTAGCATTAACGACTTTTTCCCGACTTTGAAAACCACAACTCTTGTGAAATCCACTTTTTTTCAGTATATTTCTTGCTAAAAACTATTTACAAGAAATGGGTGTTGTACGGAACTTGATCAAAATTTCATATATAGATCGGATAGTAAAATTAACCAGCGTTCAAACGAAAAAAATAAATCTTTAATCAGACAGTTTCGGAGTTGGACTTAAAAAAAAAAAACAATACAGAAAAACGTGTTTTCGCGGAGTAGTATGACTCACCGCAAGTTAGCCTATCTCTTCAATCTTCCCTTACAGCTTTAAAACTATTGATTTGAGAAAAAAAATTCATAGGATCAATTTTTTTTCCAAATGTGATTGGATTTAATAATATAAAGAACACAAAATGTGCCACAAATAACGGATTCCGAATTATTTGATCAAACAGCTGTGAACTTACGGTTTTCAACCCTTTCCCCTCTCCCCCATGTGATACCGTGAGATATACGACATATATATATATATATATATATATATATATATATATATATATATATATATATATATGATGTGTGTTCAAGCTTGTATGTAGGCATAAAAAACAATGTTCGATGATGACGTAATTCCCAATTATTCTATC
This sequence comes from Euschistus heros, assembly GCA_003667255.2. NCBI lineage: Eukaryota > Metazoa > Arthropoda > Insecta > Hemiptera > Pentatomidae > Euschistus > Euschistus heros. The sequence continues at coordinate 2,106,432 of RCWM02000092.1, read as the reverse complement.
TTCTTTTTCATCAATAAATTATTTAACAATAACAAAATAAATAAATTTTGATTGTTTGATAAATAAACCATAAAAAGACAGAACAGTCTTTTCCCCTAGAACCCACTTAAATTGTAGTAAATCTAGTTTACTTTGAAAGTATGTAGAGTGACTACACCTATCAGACGCTTCCTCATCTGATATTGAGAAAAAAATAAAAAAATCTGAAAATTTTAGCATTAACAAAGACTTTTTCCCGACTTTCGCAAATTTTCTGTAAATTCCCGACTAGTAGACACCCTGTATAAAGATAATAAATTTACTGAAACAAAATAAACAATTAAAATTACCATAAAACACACAAAAAAATTAAGTTTCGGTCATACAGACCTCCCCAATTTATTTAAGACCCTGGGTGAAGGTCCGTCATGATATTCATCATGACTACCTGAACCCCAAGATAAATAATGCTTGGTGGACAGCATCAATAAATAAATAAGTATGATGAATGTATAAAATATAAACACACTAATATTTCTTAAATAGTTTAAGGATCGAGAATGTTAAAAAAATGTATTATTATTCAAGTGGAGCTTTTCTTATATACCAATGATCAACTAAAAAGTTTTTAAACTTTATGTAATCCCTTATGCCCTAACCAAATTCATGACATATGTTCATATCAATTTTAATTATATCATTCAGATTTCCTGATAAAGGTAGAAATATAAAGAAGTCATTGATAAACAATGATTAATTACTTAAACTGTCTTCAAAAGGGATAAGAAATAAGAATATGGCTTTAAATAAAGTAAAAACCACAGAAACTGTCAATTAAGTTCTTTAAGATAATTAAGATACTAACAAATATTACAATGATGGTTTTCATTTACAGAAGGCTATAATTAGATAGGCAGCCAGATATTAATATAACCTCATTGACTTTTGTAAAAAAAACATGAAGGTAATAAGACACATTTAAAAAAGTACAATACCACTGAAGTAGAAAAAATATAAATATCAGGGCAAGACCTGATTCACGAGTGGTAAAGTATTTAGGGGGAGAGTAGGTAAAAGAGCTCCACTTGTTACCTTGTAATATTATTATTAAGGACCTGATTTGCTGAACACCAAGCAAATATCAAAAATAAAAAGTTTACTTGGGGTAAGGTCTTACTTAACAGTGCCTGAAAAACGCTTATCCTTCTGAGGATCATAATTTTTCAGACCGATTTGAATCTCTACAGTTTCAACAAAATTCCTTTTCTTCTCTTGTGAATTTGTGAGAACAGAATTCACACATTCATATAGAGTTTCCCTCGAGACCTTGGACCTATATAACAAAAAAAAAAAAAATTGAATATTAATATCAGTAACATCAAAATCGCCAAAACTTCATACAAATATAACTAAGGTAAAGCTATACTATAGCTTTACAGGTCTAAACTTTAAAATTTTATCAAAATCGATCTATAACTACAATAATTTAAGTCTACAAGTTGCGAAATATTCTTCAACACTTCACATAATGTAATATTGTTAATTGACCCCTCCCTTCACTATTCAATTTGGACTGCTATCTTAACATAATACATGTTGGGTTTAATTAGATAAATTCCACAACAAAAAAACCCATTCTATTTGTTCCTCATTACAGATCCTTACTGATTTATGAATATAACCATATACTTAATTAAAAAATATTCAATAAAAATTCTTTAAGTTTAAAAAAATTAGAATAGGAGTTTGTAACAATTAAATAGACGGTAATATCGCATATACAAGTAATATAATTGCATTATAAAAATTCAGAGTACCACTTAAAAGAACTTAAACTAACAGCAGTTAAATAAATTAGCACAGCTTTTAAAATAGGGGTGATATTCCAACAGACCAAGGGTAAATTCAGAATATCATTCCAGTAAAGCTTGAAAAAAAAAAAAAAAAGATTCTAAAATGGGTTTCAGATTTATTGCATTAAAAAATTCATCAAGTATCCACCTAGTCAATATGTAGACTTAACATTTGTGAAGCTGATCAAAACATAATTAATTCTTCCTAATGAATCAATAAGAGAATCATATTATAACAGTTAAATTACAAACATCAAAATAATTTAGCCGTGAGCAACATGGCGACCACGTGGAGCATTTATAGGATTTGAAATAAGCAAACCTAATGTATTGCTGTGAAACTTTACTGACCAGTGAATAAGTGAATCTAATAAGCTTTAGATTTATAGAAATAAAAATAATTCATTATAGAACTCACGTCATTTTCCGATAGTAGTTTCACGGACGACAAGACGAGAACCACGTACCTTCCACCAAAAGAGACTTGTGAAACCAAGAACATATAGGTATCGATATTTTCTAAAAATCGATACCTATATGTTCGTACCGTAGTTATGTTTTTCTTTAATCATACTAACATTCTGTTTACAATAGAAGATAAAATGGGCAATAACAATGTTCAAATAATACTTTACAAGTACTATATATTTTGTGTAATTGAAATAGGTAGAAACGAATTAAACTATCGTATATCAACTCTAAAATATATCTATTTGAAAATGGCACTATCCTTTTATTGAATAGGTAACCATAATTTTAATGAGGATTTTACCTTCCAACAATATGTGAATGAAATCGATCATGGTTTTGAGCACCCTTTTAATATAGTGGCAATTTTAACCCTCCTATGTTCGCGGTCGTATTGTTCCACAAAGGAACGCGGTGTATCTGTGAGATACTCCATTGTATTTTCTTCTTTAACATACATAGGATAGCCCCAAAACGTTTATTGCTTTGGTACATTGCTTAGCGTCTGCTGCTCTTGGATTAAATATTCTGATAACGAACGAAATAATTTTATTTTTATGATAAAGTAACCGAGAAAAGGAAAAAAAAAAAAAAATTTAGGAAATGACAAGTACTTTTTCAAACACAGTTATAAACAAAAAAAAAAACAACTTAAATACATGAATTAAATAATAACTAAAGTTCACCCCTAACAAAAATGAATATTTACGAGGGTAGGCGCGGAAGTTCTCAGATAAAATTCAATGTTTACACATTTTAACAGTAAAACTGACGTCAAAGTTTATACAGAAAGTCCCTATGAAAGAAAATAATAAAACAAAAGATCACTCGAAAATAAACTGCGGTGTTACTTACATTACTGGTCAAGGTGTATACTTAATATACAACCATGTGTAATGGCTCAGCTTAACGATGTCAGGCAAGTTTGACGAACGAGAAAAAACTAGACAAAGAGGGGAATGAAGAACGCCGCTCTTCCGTTTTTAAATTCAACATGTATCTGAAAAATAATCATGAGCGTCGGAGGGCTAACCATTGCAAAGCCGGGAGTGGTATATCTTTGTGAGGCCCGATATAGAAATGTATACTTCACATTAACTTTAAACTAATGCTCAATAATAAAATGAAGTAGTAGATGTCAACTCTATTTTGACTGTTTGATGCAGGAGACCCTGATGGTTGCCCTGCTCACCACCCCTTCATACCACTACTGCCTTGAGCTACTACAGACAATAAAAAACATTAAAAAATTTATTGGATCCTGAATACTTTTTTTGTTGAGTTACTCCAGAAAAAAAAACAGTTTTCTCTCGTTCCAGGGTTCCTGTTAAACTTCTCAAGAAGGAAAGAGGTCTTATTGTATTCCCAGCCTTTGAAGTCCTTGAATCTAGTGTAAGTTCATCTAGAAGTTAGTACTAAATAAATTTATAGGAATTAACAAGGATATAGTAAGAAATATTTAAAAGTTTAAAATCTTTATTTAAAAAACTTAAATAAATAGGTTTGAGTTCTTCTTTTGTTGGTCTTGAGGTCAGGACTAGTCAATCCAATTTTTTGATCCTGTCAGTTAAAAATATATATATATTTATTTATTTATCAAGGATTTTCCTCAATGCAGTGGTGCTTTCCATAACTTAACTTGATAATGGCCTCCCTCCATATTCTACTGTCTAAGGTCCATTTCTCTCTTAGGCAATGTCCTATCTTTTTTTCTTCCATGTTTTCCTTCGCCTATCTCGTTTCCCTCTTCCTTGTTTTTTTGGTGCCTCCATTTTTTATCTTTTTCCTCCTAGATATTTTCGCTGCTTGGTGCCAATAGTCAATCACAGTGACAAGAAGCATCTCCTGGAGATTGCCTTTATCTTCCATTTTTCTGCTCCATGTCATTATACCCAATATAATATTTTTGAATACAAGGGTGGTCTGAAAAGTTTCCAACCTCAAAGTGAAGATGGCAGCACTCTTAAGTCAAAAGTCTAGTTGTTATGTAACAGTAAAAAAAAAAAAAAAAAAAAAAAAAAAAAAAAATCAGAAATGTCTTGTATCTTTGTTAGGTCAGAAACTTTTCAGACCACCCTCGTATATTCCATTTGTTTTGGGAATTATATTCCTACTCCATAGTATTGCATTTAGTATGGAAATAACCTTTCTGCCATCTGCCATTGTCTTTTTAATTTTAATGCCATTAATTTATTTATTTAGTTAAATAACCAATCACATCATCCTCTGAGATCGATGATTCATTAGGGTTAAAAATGAAATTTATAAATTTTCACCACTTCTTATTGGAGAAGCTATCACTTTTCTTTCAGTCAAATAACCCAAATCAGGGGAGAAACTATTTGTTTGTGAAACACCTATTTGTTTAATTTCATTTCTTATAATTCCGATGTGTAAAAAAGGTGTCATGCCTCACTCCGTTCGATCATCAGTTCTATTGAAAATATTTATGGTTAATCTGTCGCAATGTCAAAGGATCACAGTTTTGTTGTTGAATTTATTGAAATTTATAAAAGTTCACTGTGTTTCTGGGGAAAAAACAGACGAACGCTATCACCATAATATACCTCAAGTGTACACTAAACCCGAATGAACAATATATATATTGAACACTTAATTAATTAACTTTTATGTGCAACTCAAGTTTTTGAAAAAACTTTTCTAAACACTACAGAGAACTGAAACGAATAACGATAGTGAGAACTAAACAAATTGTGTAAAAGGAGTGCGCTTCCAAACTGAAATGAAACGAACAGAAACTAAAACTGACTTGGAAAAGGGTATGAACGTGTGAGGGCCTTAACAGTGGGTAAGATTCAACCTTAAGTAATCAATAGAATTTATATAAAACACATGTGTACCAAGTTTCATCAAAATTAGCTGAGCCAATTTAATGAGTAGATTAACTATGCCTCCAGTTCATTACTATGACAAGGGTTTTGAGGTTGATATATTCTATCTAGTTCAAGGATGAGGATCTCAGAGTCACATTTCACTTTACATGTTCATTAAACCTTTTATTTTTATTTTCAATTCTTAATTGAATACAAATTACAGAAAACCCAACAAACAAATAATATCATTTATGGATATTCATTTGTTTTCTCTCTAATTCACTTATAAGCAACTAATTAAAACAAATAATAACTCGGAGAAAAAATACAGTTTGTCTTTTTCTTTGAAAAATGGATTTGAGTTTTTTCCATGTTTGTTTGCATCATTAAAGGAACACAAGAAATTTTTTGTAGTATGCAAATATCCATTCTTAAATTTTCATTGTAATACATAATAAATTTAATAAAGATATAAGAATAAGATCTAATGAAATAAATAAAGTAACAAAATAATGATGATAAAAAAAATATAATTATAGATTTAAAGAAAACTTTAATATACATTCGGCATGTTTAAAATATTAATTTACAAATCAAACTTTACCACTCATAATAAATACTGAAAAAAATCATCGACTGTATGGATGCATCTGGTTTGCTGATTTTATGTTTGTTTTAATGCCACTTGGAACTTTACCCATTGGTCCCACTAGAAAAAAAAATGTATAAATAATCATATATAGAAAACAAGTTAATATAAGAAACTAAAGATAATAAATAAACTAATCAATAATTATTTCAGAAAATACACAAATAAATAAAATATACTTTGTTGTTGAAGCTGATTGGAAGGTAGCTGTCCACCACCAACTGGCCTACCAGAAGGTCCCATCATGTTAGGGGGTATTTGTCCTTGTCCCATTCCCTAAAATGATTAAATATAATTGAAATGTGATAAAAAAAATATGCCTGTCATTTATTTCATCTGATAAACCTAAATATAACCAAGAGGTCTTATAATATTTTTAAAAAATACAATCTGCAATTTGTGCTACAATTTTTTTAATATGAATGTGCAGTTTTTTCCCACATATTTGTACATTTTATTAAATTTAAAATGAGAAAAAAATAATAATAAAAAACCGAAAACAAACGATGATAAAAAAAAATTATACCAGAAAAAAAATTAGTAAAATAAATTTTATTCTTCTTTCATCTCCATCATACAGTAGCTTCTGAACAACCTTTTCTATTGATCATGATCTGCCAATATCTTCAATCCTGCAGTGCTACTTTCTCTGTTAAGTACCTCCAATTAAACTTTGTAGATGATGCACACATTTTTCATTGAGAATTAAAAAAATAATTCTTCTTTATTTTTTCTTCAAAATTCATTGGGTGCATAAAAAGTCTTTAATTACTTTTTTTAACCACTTCTGCACGTTTCAATACCTTTTCTTCTTCAATTAAAATTGTTACCAAAGCAAACTATTAAACAGAAAAGATTTGAAAACATGCACAATGAAATTTCATTTAACTATGCAAATATGTACACCTAGTTATATTTGCTTAGTTAAACTACATCTAAGTTTTTTACTTAAGAGAGAGGGCTAAGTCGCAACATTGGATACTAGTATATATACATAAAAGAGCAGATCAATTAACAACAGTGATTGAATAAAAAATAGTTTAAAATTTAAAAAGTCAACTTACATCACATACCTTCAATCCTTTGCCCATAGCTACAGCAGCAACTAGAGTATTTGTATCTGCTAATGATGAAGTTATAGCTGTACCTGATCTTCCACTTCCTTCTGTTTCCCACTCTTCTCTTGCTTTAGAGACTATTTCCCAAACATGTCCCACAACTTTGCTATAAGCTGTCATTTGCTTCTATCGTCAGAAAAATAAAACTATTGTAAAAATACTTTTTATTTCAGCTAATATAAAGTAATGTTATACTTAAAGTGAGCCAGCATTAAGTCATTGACCTACTACATACCTGTACTGTCTCAAAAGACAAATTTGATGCCTTATGCTCAAGTTGTATCATCTTCTGTTCTACTTCTGGAACTGGTTTAGTACGAAGATAATCAGGAGCTAGATCATGGGAAAATATAGCGACCCTGCCTTCTGTGAGTCTTAATAATTGTTCGTCTCTTTCGGGGCTCAATTCCAGGGGAATAATGGCCAAGGTTCGTAAAAGTGGATATTTATCATGGCCGAGCATTTTTGAAAGTGACACAAGCTAAAATTTTAATTAATTCTTTATAGAGTTAATTTAATCATAAAATTAATAAACACATATTGCTCGGATGTAAACAGATTTTTTTTTCAATCTTACTTGGCTGGAAAGTAAAGCGAAATTGTCCAGAAAATTTGGCCAACTGAGATTTTCACTCTCATTTTCAAGTTTAAAAATCATAGAACCGATGGAATTTTTCAAATCATTTACTCTTAATAAAATAGCATCTAATGATGTTTCTAACTGTTTTTCTTCTCTTTGCATCTTCATTAAAATATGTAACAATATTAAATTAAGAAGAATATATAATCTGAAAATCATCAATTGAATTAATTAATGACAATACAAAGGATTATAATGACATCTAATTACTTATTATGTTTTGAAGATATAAAATAGTGATTGATATAGTTTCTATTTATTACCTGTTACTAATCACTTTATAACACTATTATTAAACATGTAAACCTTGGATAGTTGGTTTAAAATATCTGTTAGTCTTATAGTTTAAAAAGCATTTTTGGGTACAACAACCATATAAATACAAGCATACAAATTTATACTTACACACATAGAAATTGGTATAAAAGAAATTCAACAAAAGAGGATATCTACAAACTTTTGAAGATCAATAAATTACTTGATATTAGAAAATAAAATCGATTTTCATAGATTCAGTAGAATTCCATCCACCTATGCTCCAAAATCTTCAATAATCATTCATTTTCATTATTTTACTAAAAAACATAAATTATAAATATAAATGAAGCAATACCAATCAATTACGGACTTACCTATCCACATTAAATATATCTATATATATAGATAAATATATCACAACTGAATAATATTTGGCTGATACATTTAAAATTACATCTATGTCGACTTTTAAAAAACTCTAAGACTTAACCTTTATGGTTAAAAAGGTTATAAATATAGACAGCTACAAAGGTACCAAAGAGATATATGAGACAAGATTCAGGAGTATGCAAACGTTTAATATTTCAAGATCATTTAGTTACATCCTTTTGTTAATGTACAGTATTAACGATTCACATATACAGAAGATTATATTAGGCCCTACTGGTATTGGAATATCAAGTAACGCACCAATATCAAAACTACCCTGGCACACTAAATCGGCCTGAGAGGGTTTTAATCTAATTCGTAGCTGATCCACAGAATGACTGATACCTTTAAAATGTTTATCTTGAGTCAATATAAACATATTTTTAAATTATTTCTCTTTAATAAATAGTTTTTATTTATTTACCAATTATTCTGTCCCAGACATATGAATATACTGCTTTAAAAAAAAAATATGTTTAACTGTTTTCTAATTTAATAAAAGTTGTTCACTAATTCTGGTTCCTATAAATAAAATTTAGGTGGGAAGGGATGAGGCATACGTCATGTAAACCTCTAGTTAAGCAGTAACTAATCCTTTATACCTTGTTCCTTCAAGAGACGCCAAACCATATATTTTATTCCTATAATTTCTTAACTATTTCATTGAATAAACAATGCATCTATTTATCTCCTAGAGAATTAATTGAAGACACAGAATAAAATAGTGAATATAACCCGGTTTTATACCTTCTAAAAATTGACTATAAAGCTTACACTCATAATTTTAAATATTGAACGGCTTTTTGTTGGGACCGAAATGTATTTACCTAATTATCTTATCCTCCTTTCTTCTCTATTTACTCAATCTACTCTTTCGTTTTTATATATTTTAGAAGCACTTCCATTTTGCCTCTTTAGGTATGAACATGTTTGATTTCTTGCCTTAGATTTTTTTTAAATGAATAGAGATAATATGTAAACCAAAGTACTGATATTTTAATTTTTTGTAGACCTGGTGATGAATGTTTGACATTCGAAACTATTGCTCGAATAAAAATAACAAATAATTCATCAATACTAATTGCACTGAAGAAACATTTTTCTTTAAATAGTAAAAGCTCATTATCGGATACGAGAAAGACCTAGAAGAAAATGTATTTGTTCGACCTCGACGAAGCAACTGACAAATAATATGTTGTTTAGGAACCGGTTGGTGGTATCTTTATTTTTTAATCTCGGGTAAATTCACAATTGTACAACTTTTTCCTTAATAAAATTAGAGGGGAACTTTTTTTTGTTTAGTTTTCTAAACATATTTTACTTGTAGTGGCCATTTGTTTAGTCTTACTATCATCTTTGGATCTCCTTAATGATGAACAATGAATTTTGTGATGGTTTTGCATCAAGGTGAGTAAAATAAATGAATTATTTTTACTCACCTTAGTCTTGCATAACAATTCGCAGCAATTATTTCTAATAAGACATTGGTTGCAACATTTAAATTTTCTATTTGCACGTCCTGGTTCTTCATAATTTTGGACTATTAGATAACCGCTCAAAAAAAATAAAAATAAATTATAAGCCGTTTTGAAAACTATAAATGCTAATTAATCAAAATTTCTTGGATGCAGCACTTCGTTCTTCTTTGGCAGACAGTTGTAATATTTAAACAAACATGTTTCCTGCATGGTTTCCTGGTATAGTAACCTAAGTTAAACCTTCTGCAATCGAAACTACGGTGGTGTAATGCTATCTAGTTAAAACCATGGCCAATTTAGATGATAGAATTGAAGCGGTGGGAAAAGTATTGAATGATCCTCAAAGACCTTTAAAGGAAAGATTTAGGGCATTGTTTACTTTAAAAAATATTGGACGACATAGTGCTATAAAAGCAATATCTGATTGCTTTCAGGATTCTTCTGCCCTGCTCAAACATGAACTAGCCTACTGTTTGGGGCAAATGCAAGATCTAGAAGCACTTCCAGTTTTGTATGAAATTTTATCAAATCTCGATGAGCATCCAATGGTTAGACATGAAGCAGGTAGATAATCATTCAATTGAGTTAAATACACATCTTTCTTATTATTGTATATTTTCATATAATTTAACAGCAATAGTTAATATAAATTTCTAATATTTTGTTACTTTGATTAAATAACAACCAGCTTTAAAGATATATATTTTAGAAATTAATTTTATAAGTTAAAAGAGACTCATTCATTTGATTTTATTAATTTATTACTATACTCACAAGAAAGTGACTTTTAATACAATATTCTGCATTTTGGGTTGTCACCCCACTGTGGGTTGAGACAAAATTTCCTTTGGCTGATGAAAATATATTACTCCCTACAGTACATAGTGATTTTGCATTCTAACAACTCCTGTTTTATCTCATGTTATTTTATCATGTGTTGTCCTTGAATTATGACATCCATAACCTTGAAGAATGCTGTAAAAACCTGAATAATTCAAATGCATTCTATCAATCTTTATCCTTATTTGAAGACAAGACCATTTATATACAAGATAAATTTTATTCACTAAAGGTTCATATAAAGAATTATAATGATTTCTATTCAAACATAAGTTGTTGAGCAGCTTCATTTTTCCTTATCTTTGGTTCTGGTTTCTTTATTTTAGCTTCCCTTTTGGAATATTCAGTGATTTTTTAATTTCCAATTCTGGTTTAGATTCTACTTTTACTTCTTCCTTATTTATATCTGTTTCTTTGTTTTTCATCTGTTTCGCCATCATCACTCCTGTCTTGCGGCATCGTGAACGTCGGGGTCACCAAATTGTTGCTGTCTTTATATCTTCAGAGATTTTAGCCAAATAAATATCACTTCACTTTTTATACTTTTTTATTTCACCCATTACTTTTTATAACAATATAACCTTCTGATTTACACATATGACAAAATATATCAATCGATATTTTAAATAATTGTTATTACTATTTGTTACCCTTCAAGCTCAAAATCATTAATATTCTGGTGGATCTGATGCAAAATCTTTTATATGTCTTAGTACTCCTTAGGTCACTCATAGGAAATTGGAAATGTTCATTTTTGTCCCTAGTTCAACAGTGGGTCTATGATTGGCTACAATTTCTGTTTTATTTAACATAAAGTTTAATCTTTACAATATTGTATTTTTTAAGGCTAGATTGGAAAACAAATTTACAAATTTTAGGCGTGTAATACCGTTTCACACAGACATTCATTCAGTTTTTTTTACCTTCAAATGATTTACACTTTTCTGCCCTTGCTAATGCGAGGTAAGGGTGCACTGAATTTCTATTGTTATTCATCATTTAAACCATTTTCATTGTGTATAAGCATAGTACAGGTTTATTTTGCTTCTTACTTCAATTGAGATTAAATTTGCTTAGTTTTTGATAAAATTATTTTTTTATTCTACAATTATATTTCAACATATTTATTATAATTATGTTTAATTCTTATTATTTTATTTTTATTTTAAGGAGAAGCAATAGGAGCTATTGGTAGTGTAGACTCATTGCCTATTCTTAAGAGATTTATAGATGATCCTGCTCCTGAAGTTGCCGAAACCTGCCAGTTAGCAGTCCAAAGAATTGAGTGGTTCTCCAAAAATAATGACAACAAAAAATCAGTTTACAACACTATTGATCCTACTCCATCATTAAATTTGTCAGATGTGAATTCTTTGAAGGAAATTTTATTGAATGATGAAATTAATTTGTTTGATAGATATAAAGCTATGTTTGCCTTGAGAGATATTAATTCACCAGAGAGCATCACAGCTTTATGTGAAGGTAGTTTTGTGATGATTGCTTAAATTTAGAATTATCTTTTGTGTTAAGATTGAAAGTTTTGAGACAGGCACAAATTTTGTTCCTTAAGGCGGGTATCCACTATGTTCATGAACCTCCAGTGTGAGGGTATAGCAGTTTACGAACATTCTAGAGTGCTGTGTTGGTTTTTGTGTGTACTAAAGGGGAATGCTGTATGTTCTTGGATGCCATTCGGATCACATTAGTTGTGTGTATCACTCATGTAACATCTACTGAAAACGGCAGTGAATATGACCTATACTTTGATGTTTAAAAATATGTATACCTTTACCTTATTGAGGACACTAACTAAAAAAATAAAAATGTTAAAAAGTGGATTTACCCCCTTTTGCATCTCCACGCCTCATATGATGGCTTCACAAACTTCAGGATTGAATTTGCTGATTGCTTGATTCAAAATTTAAACAAATACTGTTGACTAGTAGCACTATCACCAGGGGCCAGAAATTGTAATGTTAATGCGAGCTTATCCTGAGCCAATATAGCTTTTCAAAACTTAGTGTTTTTTCTTTGAATAGGTGGTGCTACCAAGTTTTAAAGATTTTCGAAGTTTGAGGAAGACATTCATTAGTGCCTGCTTAATTCTCAAGACCTGAGGTTCAACAGTCAGTTATCTTTAGCTCTCCTTTCATAAAATTTTGCTTGCCAAAAGTGCGGAGATCTTCTGTAATCTACAACCAAATAATTAATAAAATGTAGACTACACTTGCCATTAACTCGAACATGTTGTTCCTTCAACTATAACTTCAACTCAACAGAGCACTTGAAGAGCAGCTGTGTTTGCAAACCTCATCCCCATTAACAGGGCTAAAGGCGTGTGGAGCACTGGTGGTTCATGAACATAGTGGATACGAGCCTTTGATCAACTTATGAGCCAGAAAAACTTTATTACTTAACTTGATAGACTGATAATGACAAATTTATCAATTTTTTTATTTTCTCAACACTGTAATTACATTTCATTTTTTCAACTGTTTCATTAAACTAATATTTTTAATGAAAAGTATATTAAAAAACAACTAACTAACTCTAATAACTAATAATTATTATCATGTTTTAGGACTGTTTGTTGGAGGTGCCCTTTTTCGCCATGAAGTAGCTTTTGTTCTTGGTCAATTACAGAATGAAATAAGTATTCCACACTTGGTTAAGGCCTTAGAAGATTCATCTCAGAATGAAATGGTGAGACATGAATGCGCTGAAGCCTTAGGATCTATTGCTAATGAAGAATGTTTCAATATACTCCGCCTATTTCTGAATGATGAAAGTAGGGTGGTAAGAGAAAGCTGTGATGTTGCCCTCGATATGGCTGATTATGAAACGTCAAATGAATTTCAATATGCAAACACAGCTTTACTTGTTGAAACTGTTTAAATTTATGTACTTAATAAATTATTTACTTTTAAAGAATTAAAGCTGTACTTTAATATAAAGATGGTGGAAAGCAATAAATACAAAGTTATGTTACTGAAATAAAACATTTTATAACAACAAATATAAGTTAAGTTCGTCACATGAACTCAGTCTTTTACACATTACATTCAGTATACTTAACAAAAACTGCATCTCCTCCAACATTTATTAAACACTGTGCCTGAAAAGAAAAAAAAAATTGGTCATTTAATCTTAAATATAATACAAACAGCAGTTTAAATAAGTAACAAACATACTTGATTTTTATGAGTATTATTAGTTAGGTAACATTCTGACATTGTATAAGAAATAAGGGCATTTCCACCAATTGCAGTAACATGGGCTCTAACAATCGCCAGAACTTCAGCTACAAAGCCATGCACAAATGAGCTTAATCCTCCAGATTCACGAATGCAGGAACTTTCTCTTATGAAGAAAAAATTTAAATTTCCCAAATAGTTGCTGATGCGGGCACCAGGTACATAGCATAAAGGTGTAACATCAACTCCATACCTTTGCTCTCTTGGTGGTGTCTAAAATGATAAAAAATAAAAAAAATGGATAATTACAATTAAAAAAAAAATAATGCAGTAAAAATAAAATAATTTATATTTTTAGAAACAATTCTCAAACTATTGTAATTAAAATATAAATACAAATACAACTATAATATAATCTTAATCTATTCACTTTGATTAGAATATATAACAGGCCTATCCTATACTAGTTAAATACAATTATTGGAGTATATAATCTAAGAGTTTTATAGGCATATAAGAATAAATGACTTTACTCATTTAATAAATTAACATGTCTAAGCAATGTAAAGAAATTTTAACCTTTACATTTAGTTTCAACCTAGATTTGGGATTTCATCTCTGATATAAAAAATTTACTAAAGCCAAAATAGAGGCTTTTCATCGTTAATGGAAATATTAATTAAACTTAATCCAATTAAAAGGGAAAGTAGTGACTAAGGAAGCTGCTATCATTTAAAGCAGTAAAAGTCTGTTTTTCTCTTCATATACAGTAATACATTTTCTGTCGCAGCTTCACCCGCTCTTATAAGTAATGAACTTAAATAATTTTAACTTTATTTTATTTGAGATTTTATTTATACATATATAGTTTTTTTGACATAATATTCGTAGGTGAAATTATCACTCTTTCGCACAATCAATTGCACGGTTTATTTAATAAATCTGAAACATCTAAATAGATTTAAAAAAATTAAATCGTTGACCATACTTATCAACTTCTTTATTTAAAGTTATATCTTCTGTTTGTTTCCAATTTTTAGTAAATGAATTAGAAACTGTGAGTCTCCTCCCACAAGATGAACTCTCATATTTTTTTGTAATTATATTTATTCAATGTTGTTACGAATACATGAAGACTTTAAACATGCTTTTATAGTATCGGCTTTAGAATCATAAAGAGTTACAGAGAAATTCTACTAAAATCTATGGGAAAAATAAAGGTTATGAATGAATGAAAAATAATCTTTATTCTGGGACACCTTGTCTCCTAAAAATAACACAAAAGAACAATAAAAAGGTATTATTGTCTGGCTGGGTACATATCACGCAGCAACTTATATAGAGTGTAAATTATATACTACAAGTGTTTGGGTTTACATAAGAAAAACAAAATAAGTAAATAACAAAATAAAATAAAAAGAAATATTCTAACACTAAAATATTATTACATAATTTCAGAAGATTGATAATTGAGGAGGTAGATGAATAAATTATGTTTAACACCTTCACTGTGGTATCACAGTTATCTGTGATACAAATTGAAATAATAAAAATCAGGTTATAATCTGATAGAAAAATTACAGGCAGAATTAAATATAATTAATTTATCGGTCACCGAGGACCGATATCGCACCAGAGGTAAGTATTACTATCGGTCCCCGGGGACCGATAAGGCACTGTAACAGAAACCACTTTTTTCATTACCGCAGTGAAGGTGTTAAAGGAAGTGAGAGAAGGAGCATTGCAGATCGAAATGGGTATGGAATTCCATAATAAAGCTGCACGATTAATAAAGGATTTTTCAAAGGAAGCAGTTCGATGAGAAGGGATATACATATCTATTGGCCGAGATCTGGTCTTCAAAAGATGGATGGAAGAACGAAGGGCAAGGATGTCGTAAATGTACGTAGATTTTTTGGACTTTAAGGATTGGAATAGAAAGGAACCAAGGAAGTATTGTCGCCGAAAACTTGGATAAAGCCTCCTCAACTCGGAATACCAGCAAGTGATGTGAGAACGCCAGGGGATCCCAAAAATGAATCTTATAAAGGAGTTCATTAATCTTTTCACCTTCATTTCAAGCTTGCCAGATAGTCCTCCGTATACTAAGCATCCATAATCGAGGAGGGGAAGATACTAACAATTGACGGGTATTGTGAGGGAAAGATTCACGGAATCTTAGGAGCTGTTTGAGGATGGAGATGGTTTTTCGGGTAATGTGGGAAATATGGTTATTCCAATACAGATGTTGATCGAGTACTACTCCGAGGTTTTTGACAGAGTTTGTGAACTGAATAGGAACGTTATTGAGATAAAGAAGTGGATAACAGGAAAGGGAATTAAGGGAGGGTTTTGATCCAATTAGCATTGCTTTAGTTTTTTCTTGGTTCAGTCGTAACTTATTCTCTACTGCCCATTGGTGAATGCTATGAATGTCATCTTAAATCTTACGAGTTGCCTCAAAAATCTCACAAGGATGAAACGATAAGTAGATTTGAAAGTCATCAGCATATAAATGATATTGGGAATGATTAATAGCGTCTGTCAAATCATTAATGTAAACGGAAAAGAGAGTTGGTGAAAGAGAAGATCCCTGAGGAACACCATGTGTTAGAGGCACAGATTTTGAAGGAGGTTGGTTAGGAACAATAACTGTTTGGGAACGGAGAGATAACAAGGACTGGAACCAGCCAAGAGCACTATTGGAAAGGGAGAGTTTTTGTAATTTAGTCATAAGAATTTTATGATCCACGGAATCAAGGATAGTAATTTTCTGTTGGTCAATTGAAGAATAAATGTCTTGAGTAATTTTTAAAAGAACGGATTGGGCAGAATAACCTGAATGGAAGCCTGATTGAAGAGGAGTTAGGAGATCTTTATTTTCAAGGTATGTAGCAAGTTGAGAATGGACTATTCTTTCTAGTGGCTTAGATAGGTTTGATAGGATGTAAATAGGCCTAAAATAGGATGCTGTGGTAGGTGAAAGAACTTTATTCAATGGACGAACTAGAACCTTTTTCCATGCTGTGGGAAAGGAAAAGGTTTGTAAGGAGAAGTTATAAATATGTATGAGAGCAGGAAGGATGACAGGAGGAGTGAGTTTGATAATTTTTACCGGTATTTGATCGGCACTGAAATCATTTGTCCGGGATTTAAAAACAGAAGCTATTATATCATCGGGGGGAATATAAAGAAAGTAAAAGTTATCTGGATTAAATGGAAATTGAGGAATGGAATAGGATAAAGTATTGATTGGAGGCTAATTGGGAGAGGAATCTACAAAAAAGGAATTAAGTTCGTCAGGAGTCACAGGATAATATGTACTTATATTACAGTTATAATTACAGGATAATATGCCGCGCATCAACTTATTATTGGGGGATATTTTTTTTTAATGCTTACAGTAATTTAAGCACGAAGAGGACAAATTAAATTGTCTGTGAGGACCATTAATCATTATTTTATACACAATATCAAAAAGCAAGGTATCGAGATTTTGATTTGACAATAATTTTTAATTTGGAAGAAATAAGATTATTGATTTCAGTAGGTTGGATTTAATTTCTCACCATAAAATTATATGACATTTTGGCAAACCTTGTTTCTGTCACTCAAGACTGTACATTATATTGTAGTAAACATTATTATTGTTAATCTTCCTAGATTTTTAAAGATATAGTTAAAATTTGGTGCAGTTGGGTTCAATAGCTTTTTACTATTGCAAACTCAGTTGCAGAATGGTGCTAGCCACATATCGTTTGATTTTTAAACTGCACTGAGATACGGATGTCGCACCACATATTTATAGCATTTTAAATAACAATATAATTGAATGTAATTAAATTTTATCACAATTTTCTAGCTCTATATAACACTGTGTCTTTGTACCCTCTCTTCATTGAGTTCATTTTATCAGAGGAGCTAGTAAATTCAGGGGATACCAAAAAGATGATTGGCTTATGTAAACAGACACTTACATGTATTGACTTTCTAGATGGTCGATTAGTAGGAGTATTCTTGGCAGATTCTTCGTCAACCCTGCTCATTTTCAGTTCAATACCTATATAAAATCAGAATATCAACAAATTTTAAAGGGATAGGGGAATTTATCATTGTGTCGTTCTTATTCTTACCATCATATATTGAGTTACTATTATTTAAATGTTTTTCAATCTCCGCCAATCCAACGGCCATACCTAAAATAAAAAAAAAACAACTTATAAATATAAGTTATATCAGTATAAGTTGACCTATATAAGTTATTTATCTTAAATGCGAACTTGTAATAAATAACACAGATATAGGTATTTATTTAAGAAAATATTTTTTATAAAAATAATTGGCCAAAAAAGAAAGTATTTATGTAAATAATAAAGATATACAGAATGTAAAGCTAATTAACAGGAAAATAATATAAATTTAATTTTCCAATACATATCTTTAAAGCAATTATATTTTTGGTATCAATATTAAAAAATAGATTTGTAAGGTTAATCATATAAAAATCTAATGATCTCAATGATCAAAAAATTTAATTATCTAATGGCAACTAACTAAAATATGAAATTGAATAACTCCATTTGAAGGATTAACTTTTAAGGTAAGGGAATGGCTGATATCAGCTAAGTTGTAGCATACCATTTGAAATTTGTTGTAAATTTTTTTTGTGGATAGAAGTTAATAATTTAAATAATGAACAAGAATATTACAGACCTACAACAGATATTTGTAGATCGTCAGGTTGAGGAAGATCTACTTTAATTCTCAAGTTTGCAAGGGCGCATGGAGTCATGCCTCGCAGTTTAAAATAAACACCCTTAACAAGAACAAAGAACAAATATTAGATAATACATTATAAACATTTACTTATGAGAGGAAAATATTGTAATACTTGTAGTAAACGATGAAATTGGGCAGAAATTGATGCTGAAGATGGTAAAGGACACATTTTTGCTTTCCATATTTGAGTAAACATCTGCAAATTCCGAACGGCTACGAGCCCTACAGCAGAAGCTCCAGGAATACCTAAAAAATATTGATAATAAAATAAATAGTAATATAAGTAAAGTATTCTATGTTAGGATGGATAGGTGACCTCCAATGGATAATACATAACCCAGTATACCTAGTTATTACTGTTTTTATTAAATCTTGTAAAAAATATTAGTGTTAATGTGCCTGCAAATGTAAACATTCAAATAGTTTTGATCAAGTTACATCCTTTAGTATGATTTATCAAGTTACGATAGTATGAGACTGCTAATAATAATTTTGAGGAGTTTATAATTCACTGTAACTTGGTAATTGACAGCAGTGTGATAATAGTATAAGAAAAAAACCCTCATCACTGAAGAAAACACAAATAAAAACATTTAAATGTCTGGTACATATAGAATACTGATCAAGAATAGAAGGCTATAAAGTTTTTGTAAATAAACTAACAATAGTTTTCTTGATTTTTGGCTCATACTAACAATGCCAAATTACAAGTGGGAATTTTTACATTGGGACTTTTTCTCCTAAATAGCATATACAAGATGATAAGATAGGTTAAAAAAAAAAGAAAAAAAAAAAAAGAACGTGTATGAATGAAATTATGTAATTGATTTTTTTTTCTCTTTATTTCTATCTTTTTGCATATTTTGGTTATTTTATTGCAGATTTCAATGGTTTTTAATGCACAAAAATGAAGTCCATGATGTTTGAAAACTGGTCATTTTTTCTTCTCTTAATTTTGATATTGTGTGGCCCTTGTTAAAATAAAGTTTTGTTATTTCTAAATTTTCATATTTACTGGATGTTTTTATTTTTTTAATACATCTGTTTTCAATGATTAGATAATTATTTAAACTGATAAGACAACCTAATGATTTATTTATTTTATTCTATTTCACTGAGGCTTATGAAATACTAGGAATATTGTACAAACATACATTACCTTGAGTGGTGCTAATCAGAAAACCATCTGGAGGGACACCAACATTTCCTCCTCCACAATCATTTCCAACCTAAATGGAAATAAAAATTATTAGCAATATTTAATAGAACAAAAATGAAGGATAAGTACAAAATAGCTCCCATGAACTATAAATGCATGCAGGCATCGTTAAAACTGAAAAGATTAACAGAGGTAAGAAGGGGTGGGTGAGGAAGCTTCAAAAAAGTTTAAAAATTAATAGTTATTATTCTACGCTTTCTAGACAGCTAAGGAAGATAATATTCAAAATATGTAGTGTGCATGCTCCAATTAGTTAAATAAAACATAAATAAAAAAAGTTGAGCAACTTGTTAAAAGTATTAAATTTAAACCCTAACACCATTTCTTTCAATATAAAAATAATATACTTCCACAATGTTGGTTTCTTTGTTTCCAGAATTCAAGTCCAATTCCCTGAGTTCCTCTTCAATATCTTCTTCATCAGAGCCAACAAGATCATTCTTCATGTGCAAATAAGTGTGTTAATGAAATGTTGTTTCGCAAGTTTATTAATGTTTTAACTGTATGTATTTAAAAGAAATAACCAACAAGCAAAATTGGAAAATAATAAAATATTAATCAATTTATTAGGTACAAATTAATGAATAATAGCTATTTATGACCCTACTGTTGAAATTTAAGTTGCAATGCACAACTAATAACAATGGTATGAATATCCTAATTATAAAGAGTTACCTTGAGCTTTATTGTTGTGAGAACCTTCTAATAGTTTTAAGAAAACCTTAACCTGGTTGGAAATGGGTGATGGCCAATGAATAGAAAAACGACTTCACTGATGTAGTTTTTTTATAGAGGAGAGAATATTAAATGTTTGAACAATAGAAAAAAGAAAGAATAATAATAATCCTTATCCAGTGCTAACAAGAGTTACTTGTCTCCTCCCCCAACCTGCTTAAGACAAACTGGAGATGAATGTATACATCCAAAACTAGTTTTAAAATAAACCAAACATAAAAGCAAAAATTTTATGATTTTCTCACCGCAGTGATCCTTCTCTAATTCACTTATGACATTAAAATAAGCTAAACTGAGTTGATGTAAATGCTTGATCACTGCTGCATCAATTAAGAAACAGGAATCAGGACCTAAAACATTAGCCAAACAGCTGGCCTATAATGTAGATTATAAAAATATACGAGTTGACTCTAAAACCAAGAAAACACAGATTATCTAACAGTAAACCTCTGGTAGTTCTTTCTATGAATATAGCTGCAAGCAAAGAATGCTCAAGTGGGCCATGCCCAAAACTTATCGTTAAGTTTAGTTAAAAGGTTATTTTACAACAGCAATGCTGCTATCAATGAATTCTTAACTTATACTTTAAAACTAAGATGTTCTAATCAATCATAACATCACAAAGTTAATCTAATGACAATAAACATTGTTAACCACTAGTAACCATAACATTATTCATTATCATAACTTTTGCTGTAACATTAGTACAATTCCATAACAAAACATGACAATTCTAGCGTCAGAAGCCACACACAAAAACAACTACACTTGTACACCTGAGTATTAAAATATATTAAATTAAAAGTAATAATAATTATTATTATTTGCTAATGGTTCAAGAAATTGAAAACATTGTCACATGTTCTTATCTCAAAGTCCCATATTTCTGATTTAAAGGTCAAAAAGAATAGGGTCAGTTACTTGTCAGAAAGAAATGGTATATATCGTAATTTTCTCAAAACTTATATAATAATAAATAATTTTGTTTCCAAAACTAAAGTAGAAAATTTTAACCGGCCCCTAAATTGAAATTTAAATTAAGTAATTCTATTCACAGTCAAATATTATTACAAAACATAGAATTACATTATTTATAATATCGCATTTTCTGCACCTAAAAATGTGATCGAAAAACACATAAAAACCTAATCAAATAGCTATTAATGAAGAATAAATATTGAAAGGAAAATGGCAATAAAAACTTTCGCAAAATATAAAATACAAGCATACACCATGAATGTTAAATGAAACCTGGCACCAATGATTTTCAATAACCAACTAGAAGTATCATTGAAGTAAGCATTTGACACCTTCCCTACTTATGGAGTTCATCAGCTCTGAAACTGTCTCAGTCTATGATTCAAATAAAACTTGGTACACTAGTTTCTTATAGGATTACCGATAGTTCTGTAGGTGTCAATGGGGAAGGCATAAGTTGTACATAAGTATCATTCCAATAATTCTAGTAACATTTTTTAAACTTCTCAGTATTTTTTTATAATGAGGCATAAGAGATAGATTAGCTCTTCCTCATGGGAAGGGATCACTTTGGAAGAACAAGTATATTTATATTATTATATTTTTATATCATAATTATATTAAATATTATTTTTTCTTACCTGATGAACTGAATCATAGTGATGGCTCTAATCAAATGATTATTTTATTCATACAATCCTTTCAATTTTAAGCCTACTGTTAATTATTTTATTTTATACAGAAGTCAATTATACATCATTTTATTGTATGATACTTCCATACTTGTTAGTTTATATTTATAAATGAAAAAGAATACAGTAGAACTCCAGTTATTTGGATCAACTATGTGATTAACTAAGTAAGATACAAATATTAATTTACTAGAAGGAATTCCAGGCAATTGGAACATTCATAAAAAAACGGTACTTTTATAAATATCATCAAGTTAACCAACAGACCACATGGTCCTATGGGGTTGTAATGTCCTCCATCAACATCATGAATATTACACAAACACGTTCAAGTACCAAGATACACAATAATTGGTTGAGCTATCAGGCTGGCCATGCAAAGACTTTCAACTCTTTACTGAATAAATATTGGATTAGTTATTTTGTGTTTCTTCCTTCTTACAAATATGAACAAGGTGATTGGCAAATTAACTTGTGCATCACAGGTTTTAAAGCACATAAGTTTGCCTCTCATTGACCATTATGATATACAGTTTCATATAGGGCCGATGGAGGACCTTCCTCTCTAAAAGAAGTTGACAATCCTCAGGCTTGTGGTTATTCAGGATGAAGAGTTACATTCCATTATTGGGATATATTTTACAGTATCTTGTTTGCACTTGGTAAAAGAAAAAATCCTTGCTAATCAGCACATTTCATCATGTCATTGTGTATATGGTAAAATCAATGTCCTCTAAACCACCTAATACCGCCTCGTTAATAGAAAAAGTCATTAAGATGATCTATTTCTTTTAATGACAGAAAACTGTATAAACATAATCTCCAGTTGAAAACATTACACCTTAGATTATTGTAGTGGTTGTAATCATATACATAAATGATTTGAATAAGTCTGATCTTCTTTTTCGTATATTTCTTAAATCTCTTGATCCATCTAAATATTTGTTTTAGTTGTTTGTTTTTAGTGCTACAGTCCAGGGTGGACCTTGGCCTCTCCCACAATTCTGCTTCATTTACTCCTATCCAGAGCCCTTCTCTTCCAGTTCATAATTCCAAGTATCATCACATCCTCCTCAACATCCTTTTGCTGGGATTTCTTAGGGTGTCATCTCTATCTTTATACTTACCGATCCAAAAAATAGAAGTTTGGATTAATGGAGTTGTACTGTATTACATTTTAAAGTCATTTCATGGTAAATAGAAGAAGTATAATCATAAAGTGGTGATTATTTCTAAAGCAAGGGGAACATACACTGTTTTTATAAATTTCACATAAAATTAAAACACCGTAATGGAAGAATTACTAATGCAATTATTTGTTTTTATTTATAGGAATTAATGAGAGAATAATAATAATAAGAGCCATAGGATGATTGGTTCTTTAAATACAACTAATTTTTATTAATTTTTGGTCAAACTTAAATAATCTGAATCAATAAGTATAACCATAAAACATATGCAACCCACCTCACACTAATTTTATTCTTTTGGTTTTTAAATTAAATTATCAGTCAACTAACCAACAGAACCAGGAATCAGTGGATATTATATCCCCTCATAAATAAATAAATAAATACAACATTGGTTACATCTTTAAATCAATAAATTAACATTTTTATTTTTGTTAAGTGGCTATATTTCATTAATGTGAAATGATCTTCTTCACATAATGTGTTTATACTTAAGAAGATTCTAATGATACAGAACTTACTCCAAAAATTACTAAATCTTAAAAAATGTTTTGACAAAAGTGATGAAAACATTCTGAAAGAATAAAACATTAGGACGCTGACTGCAAAGTTGATTTATCTACTTATGTAGAGTATATAGCAGTAAAAAATGGAGGGGCAGCTCAAATTTATTTGAATATGAAACGTGTACATAAAATAAAATAAAATATTCTTAAACTTACATTTTCAGTTGGTGAAAGAGGAGGGGGAAGTGCAGATAGTCTTATACCAGTACCAGTGGCGTATCCAACCAATATCCTTTCCCCTAGGCATATTTCCACCTTTATAAAAAAAAAAAAACATTGATCATAAATTATAATTATGTACAAAATAATGAAAATATCTTTGTTGATCACAAATTAATTAAAAAAATGTATTCAGTTCTAGTTGAAATCTATCATACAATCAGAGGAGTCAGTAAATAAATTGTTTCCTAACAAGTTAATAAGCAGAAATTAATTTATTTTTCTTCACTGATAGAACAGATTTAGATAAAACATTAAGAATTCTTGTTTCCGAATTTATCAAATTTTAAGAACTATTATCCAAATCATAATAATGGTGTTCTAAAATATTAATAATACTTATAAAATCCATAATTAGTTTTTCAATGTATATTAAAATAATTTAAACATAACATAGAATAGGTACAGAACTTGAAGGTTCCTCAAAACAAATATGGGATACATAAAGATCATCCATAAAACAATTATAGTTATTTCTTAAAGGCTAAAAAATCACTAAAGGAAATTTTTAAGGATAAAATAAAATAAAATTGTACTAATAAAAAAAAAAGAAGATATTTGGAAAAACAAATAAAGTATTTTAATATCATTGCCATCAATTTAATCCAACTTTAATAATTTAATTATCAGCCCAAAACTTCAAAAAAAGTTTAAAAGCTGACTTTGTTTTAATAAATTATTGAAACCACACTTATTGTAATGTCATATTTTTTCATTACATCTTCATTTATCATACCACTATGGATGTATTTTATCAAATCAACTGGTATGTTACACTTAAAGAATTCCTCTTTCCTTAACCCTTTAACGGGCGGGCCAGGGATTTTCGAATAAATTTCTCTCTTTTTTTTTCTTTGAATGGCTATAACCACGCTAACCCCCACTTATGTATCAAGAAATTCAAGGTTGAATAAAGGATATTAGACGATAATAAGTAGGATAATGCATCAGATATTACATCATTTATTGAACAAAAGGCATTAAATATGAGTATCCTCCAGGATACATTGCCTATTAAAGGGTTAATATATAAGACTATCCACAGGCATCCTTATACCCAAGAAATCCTCTTGGAATCCTTTACTTGATTCACTATTTCAATCCAATGAATATATCTATTCATCTCACTCTATCGATGAAATGGTGGAATGCTTTTCATCTAATCTTCGTACTGTTCTTAATTACAATGCTCTGCCTAAGACCTCCATTCTCTGATGACTCCCTGCTCCTTTGATTAACTTCAAAATTCTAAAGCTGATAGATGCAGCCAGGAGTTACTTCAAACATACTAGAATTCCAGAATATTATTCTGGTTTTTCCTGCTGCTCTACATAGGAACTTCATCTCAGTAACAGTGATACGGCTGACATGCTTATCCAGCATTACCCAGCTCTTGCCACCGTATGTTAGGATTGGAAGGTATATAGCCTTGTATATATGCATTTTGACATTTTCCCTACTATAATGCTATTATTGATCTGGTAGTAAAGCTGGTTTGCTTTTAAAATCCTATTTGCTATTTCAATCCTACCAGATCTATTCATTATGGTTCCCAAGTAGTCATACTCATTTACTACATCAAGGACCTTCCTGTTGCAAAATATTTCAACATATTCTTCATCATTCCATGAGAGAATTAGGATCTTGCTTTTTGAATTGTTGAGGGACATTCCTTTCTGTAGGAGCTCCTACACCCATTCCACCATTGCCTGTTGC
This sequence comes from Euschistus heros, assembly GCA_003667255.2. NCBI lineage: Eukaryota > Metazoa > Arthropoda > Insecta > Hemiptera > Pentatomidae > Euschistus > Euschistus heros. The sequence goes on along the minus strand of RCWM02000092.1, from coordinate 2,080,598 downwards.
AGCTTTTCTTTTGAATCTGCTATTAGGACAATCTGCATATAAGAGACCCTGTATGAGTATGGTCCGCATTTTCCATTTACCTATTGCAGTAATGGTGTTCTGTGCTTGCATATCTTGTGCACCTCATCCATTAGGCCCGCTGCAAGTTGAGCCGCAGCTTCGTGACTCGAAGCGCTGTGATTCACAGTGGGTTTCTGTAAAACGCAGAAATGATAGGAACCCCGCATGTTGGACCGCAGTTACACCGCAGGCAGTATTCTCTGTCCGTGGCTCCGCGGGTCACAGTTTGCATGCCGCATTTTTTCACCGAGTGTCACCGTGGCATACAGCCTGTTGTATGATATAGCCTGTTGTATGATACAATCCATACAGATCATATGAAAAATAATCTGAAGGCTGAGAAACGGGAGGAAGTGGCCAATTTTCCTACTGTTAAAATAAATGCATTCCAAATTATATCCATTTTAGCTAAGCTCACTATATAGTGTAAATTTTTTTATTACATAAACATGTACTGATATTTAATATGTGCAATTGTAAACTGTTAAATCATTTGAATAAAACTTTTATTGTTATATATTGTGCAATACACAATGCCAACAACACTATCCACCTTAATTTCAAATGGTGCTCGGTCAATTTGTTTCTTTAATATCTCATGTACTTCTTTAAATTGGTAACGGGATAACCGAAAATAGTTGGTAAATTTTTCATTATTTCATTCTTTAGCTAAGACGAATTCCCCATGAATTTTTCTTCTCCCCAAATATAAATTTTTCTTTTGTTTTAACTTCGTAAGACAAGCTGTAACTATTCCCTCATCCTCAAACTCATTTTTAGATTCGGATTCTGAACTTAAATCTATCTGTACTAGCTCATTCATAGCCATTTCGCTACTCCATGTACTACCAGGCATGCTGGCTATTTTGAAACTGCTTCATAGAACTACGTTTCAACTTGTGGTGGGCCTTAGAGTAATGAATAGGAGAGGGCTGAGGCTGTCTCCCTGTCTGACTCCTCTATCAAGAGAAAACGGTTTGGATTCTGTGCCCTTTATCCTTATGACTCCTTCCGCATTGCTGTAGATCGATTTTATTGCCTGCAGTAAGTCTGCTGGTACATTCTTCGTGGCAAGAGCATTCTATATTTCATATCTAGGTACAGAATCGAATGTAGCTTTAAGGTCAAGAAAAGCCAAATAAATGTTTTTATCCCTGTCCCATGCTTTATCGGCAATATTTCTGAGGACAAAGATACTTTTTCACAATCCCAGTGAAGAATAGATCTACTTCATGGACCTAGCGACCCTGCCCACACGAGCTCTTGATTTTTCCCACCTCCTTTATCTCGGGAAAATCATGTCCTTTATTACCACTCTATCCCACCATATTTTTTATTCCTTCCTAGATCCTTAAAACCACCTTTCCTTCTGGGGACTTCAGAAGGCCAGTTGCATGGAGGTAACGGGCCTCTTCTGTTGGGCCAATCACCCACAAAGGAGTATTTTTGATACAGAGCAATAAAGATTGCCTCGGAGCATTTAATTCCATTGATGATAAAATCCTATCCGAAATATAAGGAATCTCTCTATCTAATAGTGCTTTAAGTTGGTTTCATTCCTTTTTATCTCAATGTTTCCAGTCATTATCTTTGGAAAACATCACTCATCTTCACTACCACTCTCCTGATGAGTATATCAGGGATCTTCCTTTCCACCTATCTTATTTTCTATTTATATTAATTACAAAAAAATTCATCCATTACTATCAATATTATCTTTATGGCGACAACTTAAAAAGTTACCAATCTTTCCTACCTTCAAACATGCTGGAGGCAACTCATAAGCTTCAGAAAGACATAGATATTATTAACCAATAGACAGTTGAGAATAAGTTGAGTGTGAACTCAGAGAAAACAAAGGCAACCCTCGGGGGGCAAATGGGTAGGGTAACGGGAGGGCTAGAGAAGGAGATAGGTGCGGAGATCTCCTGACCTCTAAGCGAATCATGCAAGCAATAGTGCCCTACTCACTAAGCTTGATTCCAGCTCTCCTTATCCCTATCAACGCCTACTGTCACCTCCAAGCGATGCCCCCTGGAGAATCCGATGGGATTCACGAACGACAGAGGCGGGGTCTCAAAGTCACCCTAGTCAGGTGGAGGGAGCTCGAGCTGAGACTGAATGGCAGAGGGTGGATAAAAATATACTGTCTTCTATCGACCCACTTGGGGCACCAGGCGAAACCCCAAGGTAGTAGGGAAACCTACATAGCCCGCTGCAGGGATAGGGAGCTCACTTGCAGTGTAATTTAAACGCTCCCATACTCGTGGGAACAAAATGAACCCTAACAAAACTTATAAAACCTTTAATTCGTCCGAGGATGACTTTGTTTCAGGTCCAGACCTGGATACATTGGATGAGGAGTCGGTGAGTTCTCTAATGCTCTCGCTGACTCAGGAGGTGGGCGGACTCAACGTGGACCTCGGCTCGGGGGATGTGGACGCTAGCTCGTTCAGCCCTCTAGCAATGGAGGCACAAGAGGTAAGCCCAGTCCAAAACATTGACATTAATGTAGCTTCCGGCAGCTCGAAGGTTGAGGAATCAACAGCTCCGTCGCAAGACGTTGTAGCTGAAGACCCTCCCTTCAAAACTGTCACAAGGAAGCGGTTTAGAAAGAGGGCCAAATCTTCGAAATCTGGCAAGGCGGTGAGACGGAGGGGGCTGGGCTCCCTACAGATGAGTCGGCTGCTAAAGTCGAAAGCACCAAGGTGTCATCGGTGCCCGTAACTGAGGCCACTGGGGTCCCTTCGGGTGAGTCGGCGACCAGGGGAGCAAGCTCTGGTGTAGCCAAGGCTCCTGCTGACCGGGCCGCAACGCAGCCCTCGGGCAAGCCGGTGGTGAAGGGCGGAGGGGCTGAGGCTGGGCCAGTAAGATCGAACCTGCCAGACAAAAAGAGGCATCGAAATTCACCTGGCTTTTCTGCGCCTTCAGCAAAGAAAGTCAGGGGTAGCGAGGGTAAACCAAGCTACGCCCATGCAACTGGTGGGGGGTACATGACTGCGGTTATTCCCAATGAATATCCGCAAGTACAGCTAACCAGAGAGCAGAGCAGTCGGATACAGGAGGTGGTCGTCGACATGATAACAAACTGTGGGCGAAGCCCGCTGGTGGATGCCCACAAGGGGGGGTCCTATCGCCATTACTCTGGTGCATGGTGGTAGACTCCCTATTGAATAACATTAACAAAGCAGGGTTCTACACACAGGGATATGCGGACGATATCGCTATCCTGGTGGGTGGCAAGCATCAGGCTGCCATATCGGACCTGCTTATTACATGCATGGGGATACTGACGGATTGGTGTGACAACAGAGGTCTGAACATCAATCCGAATAAAGTAGAACTATGCATCTTTACAAATCGCAAAAAGGTGGTCGTTAGACCACCGAAACTAAATGAAATCCAGATTTAGATTAGCACACAGGTTAAGCACCTGGGAGTCTATCTGGATAACAAATTAAAATGAGACAGACACATAGAATATGTGTCGTCCAAAACCTTAAGGAGTCTATGGGCCTGCAAAAGGGCAGTAGGCAAATCCTGGGGTATGAAACCAAAGGTAGTCCACTGGATTTACACTATGGTAATCAGACCCTCAATATTGTATGCCACTATGGTGTGGTGGCACAAAGCGGGGCTGGAGAGATCTAAAGCACAACTAAACAAAGTACAGAGACTGGCATGTCTCCTAATCACAGGAGCCATGAGAACCACTCCAACTGCGGCAATGGAGGTTATACTAAACCTCAGGTCACTACAATTGGAGGTAGAAGCGAGAGCTATGCTCTCTATGTATAAACTTGTTAAGCAAGGATTGCTCTTTGAACCATCTAGAAGAGATAGGCATAAGAAGCTATTAAACAAAATGGAGGGAATAGAGGTGCTCAAAATGAACTCAGACCTCCAGATAAAGAAACACATTGAGATTACCTTCAATGTGGAAATAGACATCGGGAAGCAACACCAAAAATGCAATGGCATCAACTGCTATACCGATGGCTCCCTAACCAAGAAAGGTTCAGGAGCAGGAATTTGGAGAGCAAGCGACAATAAGAGCACTTCTCTCCCCCTGGGGAAGTATACCTCGGTATTCCAGGTAATGGCAATCTGTTGCTGTGCACAACAACTAATAGAAGATAGAACACAGAACAGAACCATTAAGATTTACTTAGACAGTCAAGCTGCCCTGGGGGCTCTGAGGAATACTATAACCAGATCCAAGCTTGTCGAGGACTGCAAATTATACCTCAACAGGTTAGCTGTTGAAAACAGAATCTGGATAGAATGGGTGAAAGGACACTTGAACATAACAGGTAATGAGAAGGCTGATGAACTGGCCTGACAAGGTTCGGACAGTATTCCCACTGCTCCCGAGCCTGTCTGTGGCATAGCCTGGAGCCTTGCGAAAAGTGAAATTGCAAGGCTCTATGACAGAATCGCCTCTCAGAACTGGCAAATAGAACAACTGAGACAGTCAAAACTGTTCCTGGGAGGGCACTGCAAGAAAAGAAGCACACAACTTCTTAATCTTGACAGAGCCAAGCTCAAATACCTGACAGAAATGTATACAGGGCATTGCAGATTAAACAAACATCTCTGCATAATGAAAATCAAGACCTCACCGAAATGCAGATTCTGCAACAGGGAGGATGAAACGCCTTACCACATTATATGCAAAAACCTTGAAGCAACTTTTGATCAATATCTATCTTGGAATAAACATGTTTCTCACATCACCGAAAAATTCATTTCCATTCTCAAACAGCTTCTAAGCTTCTGCTATTCATTATCACAAAGCACCGAACAACTTCTAGTATCTTCTCTGATTCTTTCCCACTTCGATATATGGAGGAAATACTAAGTAATCAACGTTTTAAACTTTATTAATCATAATGATTCACAAATGGTTTAATCAGAACAATTAACTTAGTTCATCATTTTGTTTTCTCCTGGCAGTTACTTAACAATCTACTAACAAACTAAAATTGCCTAAACCACTTAGAAAGCTTAATATGTTTAGAGAAATTATTAGTTAATAGATAATATATATTAATAGAAATAACTAATTTTAATATTTACCTTAAGACCAATAATACCATTGCAACCAGAAGAACTGAGGCGATGCATTAATTGGGTATGAAGCTCATATTCTATAAAAGGCAATGCATCAGAAACTTCTTTGGCGTTCATTTCTCCTTTACATTCTCTTTTGACCCTCGTAACTGACGCTTGAATTAAGCTACCTTTGCCATCAACGTTTGAACCATCCATTAAATCAGCTGTGCTAAGAAGTATTTCTCCAACTTTTCCTTTCCTAAATATAGAATAATACAAAATAAATTAAGAAGACGTAGGTTTTAGAGTGTGCAGTCAATGAATTGAACAAAATTAAAATATAAATTTTAATGTATTGTGCCGATGTGTCGGCTTACAATGCAAGCTTGATCAGGGCTAGAAGAAAACAAACAAAAAGATAAGACAAAAAAGGGAGTGGATATTTAAAAAAATAAGAAAAGAAAAATAGTATGAAAATAAAAAAATAGTAATTTAAAAAAAAAGATAATTGAAATAAATAAATGAAATATTGTGTTTTTATAAAGATAAAAAAGATATTAAGATAAAAGACATGTGGATATAGTTAATGAGTAGTACATAAGTTACAACAATTAGATAGTACATAGCAATAAAGGTTAAGATTAAAATTGAGGCATAAATATTACAATAGACTTAAAAGTACATAGTTAGTGGAAAGGAAAAGAAAAGGTACCTTTCCTGTTCAATACTCTAAAGTTCTTGATTGATTATTCATATATTAAATTAAAATTCCTCTTTACACTGGCGTGCCTTCTCTTTAACTTGGCGCTTGAGAAAGTGGTAAGGGATGCTGGCTTGCAGACAAGAGGAATAATCTATAATAGAATGGTCCAGCTCTTAGCCTTTGCAGACGATGTGGACATTGTGGGGAGATCGTTGGATTCAGTTAAAGAAGGATTTCTGGCTCTATTAGAGGCCAGCGCCAAAGTGGTTGTGGGGATTGGAGATAAATGAAAAGAAAACTAAATGAAAAAAACTAATATATGGAACAGGAGAAGCTGCTCGACCTGGGGAGACAATTAATATCGGCCTCTTCAACTTTGAGAAAGTGGCCCAGTTCACATATTTGGGGTCCCTGGTTACTCAAGATAATTCACCTGCGGCTGAGGTGAAGAGAAGAATATTGATGGCGAACAAGTGCTACTTTGGCCTCCGCAAGGAATTCACCTCCCGCCTTTTATCGCGACACACCAACCTCCACCTATACAAGACATTGATCCGCCCCGTCCTATTGTTTGGATTAGAGACGTGGACTACAAGTAGAAGAATAGAACAAGAACTCTTGGTCTTTGAAAGGAAAATTCTTCGAAGGATCTTTGGAGGAGTCCATACCGACGGAAACTGGAGAAGACTTACGAATAACGAAATTTATTCTATTTTTAATGAAAAAGATATTGTTCTGACAATGAAGCTGGGAAGATTACGATGGGCCGGCCACGTGGCAAGGATGGACAATGAGGCAATCCCTAAAAAGCTCCTTACTGAACCTCTCCACAGAACTAGAAGAAGGGGGAGACCGAAGCTTAGATGGTCTGATGGAGTGGAGGGAGACGCTAGAGATGTACTGGGAGTCCGTCGCTGGATGACAGCGGCATTGAGCAGAGATGACTGGAGGAAGCTGGTGGAGGAGGCCAGGACTCGTCGCCAAGTTGTTGCGCCAACATAATAATAATAATAAAATACTACGATATGTACTCGTATATGTAAATAGGTTTTCAAAATGCTTTCTTGGTTTAAAAACAGATTTATTATTCTGTAAAGAATTAACAATAAATTAACATATATTTTATAGAACAATTAACAAAAAAATAATAACTAGGCATACCTGTAAAGAATAATTAAATTACAAGTAGTTAAACCACTAACAAAAGTCTGAACACCAACTAAATAAAAAGTCTTATATCCTCTGCAAGTATAACCTGTCACACATTGGTTTAGTGATTAAAACAGATGATTAGCCAACATAGACTATCAGTATAGTCTATTTACACCTCCCTGTCTGAGGTCATCTTTTCCACGGAAAAGGACACAACTTGCTAGAATGAAAGCAATTTGAGATTTTCTGTTTCTTACCGCATCCAACTTCATAAATTGTTGAGGTTATGCGTTGCAAAATTGGAAAGGGGCCTATCCTAATCTTGTCTGTTTTTTTTTTATTTAGTTTATTACCATTTTCCACGTATACCATATCCCCAATTTTAAATTCATACCTTCTTCGGTTTTTATCAACTCTGGATATGTTTGTTTCAAAACTCTTCATAGAATTTCGGAAGGCCTCTTCTCTATCTTTTGCTAAATCTCTTGCCGGTACTGTCTCTGGAGGACTAATGTGTGATTGTTGTCCAAAAAGTAAATATGTAGGTTCAAATTTAATTGAACTATGTATTGTTTTATTGTATTCTGCAACACAATCTTCTGCAATCTTAGGCCAAGCAGGGACATCGCCCCTATTTATTTTACATCTGATTCTATTTACCAGAGTTTGGTTCAGTCTTTCGTTGAGGCCGTTAGATTGCGGACAATCAATAGAAGTAAATATTAGTTTAATATTTTTCTTGTCCAGATACTGCTTCAGTTCATTAGATTTTAGGGTGGTATACTGGTCCGCTAAGAGTATTTTTACTTTATGATTTTGTGCGATAGGATTAATGAGTTTAATGATATCGCGAGCACATTGACCAGTTGTTGCTGAGATCCATGCATAGCGACTAATGTGGTCCACTAAAATATGCATGAATCTCTTTGGTGATCTGTTTCCTCCAAACCCACCTACTGAATCCACAGACAGGATTTCATATGGCTCTTGAGCAGGTCCGAGTTTGGACACTAACCCAATAAGTCTACCTCGATGCACTTTATTTTCCACACATATGGTGCAACTTGCACAATAGTCTTCGATCAATTTATCCTGTCCCTTAAAATAATAATATCTTCTTAATTTTTCTTTTAGTTGGGCAACGCCAATGTGTCCATAATATTCGTGTATTCTTTTGATCAATTGTAATCCAAATTGAACCGAAACAAATATTCGAGATCTGTCTCGTAATACTTTATAAATAATATTATTGTGCTTCATCGTTTTCTTTGCGGAATGCAATTCAAGAGCATTTTTCTGTTGATCCTTAATAATCTCTTTTAATTCTATTATATTCACTACCTTAATCGCATCTTCGTTTTCAAAATAGTCCAAGACAGGCTGCCTGGACAGTAGATCTGCCATTACATTGTCCTTTCCTTTCTTATAAATAATTTTAAAATTAAACTGCGATAAATAGTGAATTAAATCCCCTAAGTGTTCATCAGTTCTAGCTTTCGTACGCAAATTTTCTAAGGGCCTATGATCGCTACACACTATGAATTCATGACCAATTACATAGTACTGCCAGTACTTAATAGCCTCTTTGATCGCCTTACACTCCAAATGGATTACGTCCATCTTTCTCTCTTTCTCTGATAATCTTCGGGAAAAATAAGCCACAGGATGCAATATGCCATCTGCTTGCGGTTGTTTCATCGTTGCCCCAATACCGTTGTAACTAGCATCTGTTTCGATGTATAAATCTTTATTGATGTCGTAAATGGCTAAAATAGGTGTGGAACATAAATACTCTTTGATGAGATTAATAGCTTTCTCACATTCCTCTGTCCATTGAAATTGCACATTTTTCCTTAGTAACCTATGTAGTGGCTCAAATTTTTGAGCACTGTTTTGAATATATTTTAGATAAAAATTTATGGAACCTAATACACTGCGCACACCAGATTTATCACTAGGCCTTTGAAGCTTTTTAATCGCTACTAAATTTTCCTGGGCCGGTGAAATTTTGTTTTCCTGAATAAAATGTCCAAGATATTTTACCGAACTAGCAGCAAACTTGCATTTGTCCAATTTAAGCTTAAAGCCTTCTTTCTGCAAAACTAGTAGCAACTGCTCAATATGATGAATATGTTCCTGCCATGTCTTTGAAAATACTAAGATATCGTCAATATAATTTATGGTGAAGTCATCCAAATTATTGCGTCTTAAGATGTTTGAGAGAGTCCGTTGGAAAATCGCAGGGGCATTTTTAAATCTAAAGGGTAAGACTTTGAACATGAACTTTCCAAACTTAGAAATAAATGATGTTTTTTCTCGATCCTCTTTTTTTTAATGCAATACACCAGAATGCTGAATTTATATCAAGAACAGAAAAATATTTACAATTAGATATTTTGTCTATTACATCGTTCACCGTCGGAAACGGATAACATTCTGGAATCACTAATTTATTTAATGTACGGAAATCGATACATAGTCTTGTCCGGCGACCATCTTCTTTTTTGTATGCCAGTGTAACAGGAGAGGCAAACAGTGAATCTGATTCTTCAATGAGGCCAGCCTCTAGTACCATTTTAATTTGTGTTTTTATTTCCTTTTCATCGATTATTGAACATTTATAAGGTCGCGAAGTAATGTACTCATTTGTCTTCAATTTAATCTCGGCTTCCCTAGAACGAACTGTGCCAACATCAAATTTATGTTTGGCAAAAATATTTGCAAATTTCTGTAATAAATTAAAAATCCGATATTTTTCACTGTCTTCGGTCAGATGCTCCAACTTAGGTAGATACTTGCTCAACTCAGTGTACTCATTAAACTTAACTTCAATGGAATCTTCCTCAATTTCTTCAGTGTCCTTCTTTCCAAGAACATTTTCATTGATTAAAATATTATCATCTTTATTGTTCATCTTTGTAACAGCATTGTCATTGGTTAAAACTTTATCATCTTCAATTTTCATCTTTATTAAAACATTTTCATTAGCTGCAGTATGGTCATCTAAATAAATTAGTTCATTTTTATTAATTCTTTGTAATATTCTTAATTTTTCATTTTGCAAAAGTTTAAACTTAGTGATGGCATCGAGACCTAAAAGGAGATCATACGAAAATTTATTATTTTTAACTACATACGTGTTGAGATTCTTCGTAAAATTACCTATTTTTAATGAAAGATTGGCCTGGGCTGTAGAGAAGTTCCATCCATTAATGGTTTGAAATGCGTTTGTATGTCGAAGCAGATTTATTTTTAATTCATCTATCACTTTCTGGTTTATGAAACTAACGTTTGAACCACTATCATAAACGGCCTTTATTTTCTTCTTCTCGTCAACAATAACATTTATTTTTATTAATGGATGCAATCTCTCCGGGTCCTCTAGCTATTTGTCAGTTAAAGTAAAATTCATATCATCAGCCGTAATATTCGTTTCCTCATTAGCTTCATTTAAATTCACTTGTTTTCTCATAACGTTCAAGTGTTTATTCCGGCATTCACTAATCGGGTGAAAACGATTTTTCCATCCAAAAGATTCACACAGAGTACAGGAAACTTTTGTTACCATGGAAACTTTCTTCTTAACCTCCCCTATTTTCCCTGTTAGTGTATGGTCATTGAACTGAGAAATTTTCTGCAACTTAACATTGGAATCATCCAATTTACCTAATTCCGTAAAAAGTGCCTTCATTGTAGTCACCTCCTGGCGATTTAGGTCATTTTGAACTTCCAAAGGTAGTCCAACAACAATCATGTAAATTCGTGCTGTCTCCGTGCCATTAACCTAGATGTCCAAACATAACCTTTCTTTCGTCAGTGCATATTCAACTAATGAGCCACCTAAAAATTTATAGTTAAAAGCCTTTCGTATTTTAGACCACCCTTTATCTTCAAATATCGTCAAAAAAAGAATCTTTCCATTGGTTCCAATTTGATAACCCAATTTTTTTTAAATTGGCTTCATACCAATCTTTAGATGCTCCAGTTACAAAAAATCTTAGGATTTCTATCATTTTTGAGATATTTACAACCTTATGTCTAGCACATTCTTTTTCAAATTGTTCCCACCATTCTACAGAATTCTGTCTTCTATCAAATTTCTCTAAAATGAATTTCTTTTCGACCTCGTGCAAATTTACTTCATCACTATTCAGTTTTAACTCTAATTCTCTAATTCGGCTCATTAAAATTTTATTTTCACTCTGAGTTATTTCCAAGCTAGTATCCGGCGTCGAATTAATTTCTTCTAAAAGGAGATCCCCGAAACATAGGTTACTATCTTCGTCAAAATATTCTTTTTTTAAATCGTCATCTAACCTAACTCCAAATTTTCTATAACCGTTTATTGGTTTAATGGCCGTGATTGCTCTTTTAATAGATGATTTAGAAAGTAATACCTGATGCATCTTCAAATCTGGTTGTCTAAAGGTAAAGCGTACCACAAAACCTTATCTTCAGATATACCAGCCAATTCAAATTCATTCTCCTTCTTCTTAACAATGTGTACATATAGCTTGGGCTCTGTAGACATTATGTAATTTAATTTGTAAGTTGGTTTTCAAAATGCCTTCTTGGTTTAAAAACAGATTTATTATTCTGTAAAGAATTAACAATAAATTAACATATATTTTATAGAACAATTAACAAAAAAAATAATAACTAGGCATACCTGTAAAGAATAATTAAATTACAAGTAGTTAAACCACTAACAAAAGTCTGAACACCAACTAAATAAAAAAGTCTTATATCCTCTGCAAGTATAACCTGCCACACATTGGTTTAGTGATTAGAACAGATAATTAGCCAACATAGACTATCAGTATAGTCTATTTACATATATATACCTCAATCTTGATCATTCTTTCATTGCTATTTACTATCTAATTGTTATACTTTATATATTTATTTATCAACTATATTGCGAACTGATTACTATTATACTTTATTTTTGTATTTACTCATATCTTTTTGTTTGTTTTTCTTCTAGCCCTGATGAAGACTTGCATAGTAAGCTGAAACAGTGGTACAATAAATTAAAATATAAATTTTAATGGTTTTCAATTCAATGACTGCACACCCTAACTACCTACATCTTCATTATCACCACAGTCAATAAATAACTCATCAAAATAAATTAACCTTAAAAACTAAAGAAATTTTAAACCCAACAACAAAGCCCAATTTAATCATTAAAGATTTTACAAAGTAGACTGAAAAAAATAATAATAATAGTGGACAACAAAAAAATTCCTGTCAAATATTAAAAAAATATACATGTATTCTGTCAATAGTGGTTGAAGTGAAACTAACTTGCATTGAAGACACTTGGAGAGCTTCATTCTAAATGGGTGAGAAGCTTCATTGTACGGAATATGATAAACCGAACAGCCTGTTTCATCGTCATCCACCTATAACAGTATAATTAAGCATTTGATTGTCCTTTATCTGGTATTGCTGGGACTAATATGATGGATAAGAAAAAATACTGCTTCAACCAAAATTTTTAAATTTGTAACTAATGGAAAATGATACTACCTACTTTAATCTTAAAATGCGGTAATGTAATTTAATTTAAGCATGAAAAACCTCATACAGTACACTAAAAGTACTCCATAATACCTTTCAGGATCAATTCCATATCATCTGTTTTTTTTTCAAATCAAAATAAATAAACTGATTTTGTACAGATACAAACTTCAGAAAGAAAACAGCGGAAATTAAATACGGGCCAATCAAAGTAACACAGAAATTTAAATACCTAGGGGAGATCACCTGCAGTAGAGGATTGGAAAGGGAGAGCATGACGGAAAAGATTGCTAAACTAGAGAGATTAAGCTTTGTAACCAGTAACATTTACAATAAAATGAGCCTGTCCATAAAAGCAAAGATCAGGCACTACAATACTGTAGTAAAGCCAGTTATACAATATGGGACAGAGACCATGAACCTCCCTAACCTGGAAAGAATGATGAATGTAGAAAGAAAGACCCTAAGGAGAATTTACGGCCCTAGGAAAACCCAGAAGGATACAGGTTAAGATCAAATGAGGAGATCTACAACGAACATAAAGACAGAGATAAGAATTAAGAGACTGAAGTTTTATGGACATATGGTAAGAATGCCTGAGGAAATACATAATAAGTCTATTTTTCAGAAAATTTGGGATTACAAGAGTGCACAAGAATAAATAAAACAGCTAAAAGAGGAGAGCAGCAAACTGGGGATTGAGGACCGTGACTGCTTTGATAGAGAAGAATATAGAAGGAAACTACAAGGAATAGCGGTTCTTGTGGACAGGAAGGAGCCGAAGGAGGGAATGGCCTGGACAGAAGAGAGGAAACAAAGGCAATAAGAAAGAATGAAGGAGATATGGATGATGAGAAGGAACAGAATTAAAAATCCATCTTCGTAATATTCGCGAGGTCTCTATGGCCTTTTCGTGAAAAAAACAAAACAAACTGATTTTGGTTATTCAAAATAAATAAATAAATTGAAATAAGCAATAAGGCAACATAAAAATATTTTGCACTTAATAAAAATAAATTACCACAGACCAAGGACACTTAGGCTTGGTTCGGAATTAAATTCTTTATCTTATTTTATAATGTTTTAAAAATATTTGTTTTATTTGCTTCATCTTTTGTATATCTAGAGATTATTTATATACTTCTGTTGTATATATTGCTTAAACGGATTCACAATTACTATTATTTATTAACTTTCAGTGAAATAAATCATAATATATATTCAATAAAAGTAGTTTAAATTATTAATATTTACCTGTTTTATATTTGGGTTTTGACTGATGACAGCAGCAGTACCACTAGCACTGAGAATACATACATCATCCCTAAAAATAAAAAAATATATATACTTTTTAAATTGAAGAAATTTTATTTATTTGTATAAACCAATTACAATAATATTATAAAACACACTATAAAAGATATATAATATTTATCTATTGGTAAAAATAAATTATAAAAAAAAAAAAAAAAAAAAAAAAATCATATACATTTTTTTACAGAAAAGAAACAATGTGAGTAAGTGAAATAACTTATTATTTGGATTTAACAATAATTGAAGAAATTAACCATAATATAATTTTTAAAAACACAAAAACAGATGAACAGAATAAATAGTAAAAATTATTAATGCTTTTAACTATTGTTACTAAAAATTCATTTTTTGTTTGCTTACAACTGTGGGTTATTTCACTTAAATAAGTGTTTCCTTAAATCAACGAATACAAACAATGGCCTGTTAAAAGTTTTTACAAGGGAATAAAAATTACAAACAATAATACAACATACCAAACAGTAGTATGTTCTGAGTATGCAATAACAGCATTACATGCAAGAGCTCTTGCATGAGATCTGACTTCCAATCGCAGCTCAGTCCACCAGGAATCACGAGTTTCAGCTTCGTCAACACCCAAGAGTTTTACTGCTCTTGCACTCACAACTCCTCCTAATTTTATATGCTAAAATTTAATAATGAGCAATATGATGAAAATAAGTTATATTATTTTTAAAACATAAATGGATCAACTTCATACTGAATTGGCTGATGGCTAGATGTGCTTGAATCAAACTTATTCATAGAAATTAAGTAAGATTAGTAGTCAAAAACAGATGAAAAATGGTAATATACAATATACACTACCACTCAAATGGAACTGCCCATTCTATACTACAATTGGTAAACTTTTAAGTTTGACATCTTTGTAAAAATAGATTTTAAAAAATCCAACACAGTTTTGAAGTTTATGCCAGGAAAAATCAAATAAAGAAAATTACAATTAAATTTTTTATACTTGATTAATGTTTATTTCATTTTTATTTACCCACAGAAAAACCTCTAAAGCTTTTGAAAAGAAAAGCAGATTTAAAAAAAAATAAAAGAAAAAGAATTAGAATCATATTTATTTTTTCTTTAAAATGTAGGAAACATGATATTTTTGATGGAGCCATTTAAAAGTTAATAAGAGTTTTATAAAAATAGTACCTTTGTTCAGCTCTAAATATCTGGAATCTATGTATCATACAGAATAACTAAAGAGAAAAATATGTTTTTTCATGTAGATAAAGAATATAGGTATTTCTCTTAATTATAATAATTTTGATTGTTCTCTTAATTATAATAATTTGCTTTATGTATATGTCATACATATATTCCAAAATATTTGATGCTGAAAAAAATTAAATATATTTTTTTAAATTATATTTTATATACATATTATTAATCTCAAACTAAAAACATACATTTGTTCCCCTTCAGAGTTGTTTTCTAATATACAATCATTCTAATATATATGATAAAAAAAGGACTTTTTTCTTCTCTTTTTTTTTTTTTTTTACAAACTGCATAACTGTGAAGCTCCATAAAATTAGAAACAATATGCATCTGACTGATTTTGTTTTTCAAATCTGCTTTTCTATTTAATTGTCATCTCTCCTGTATACATCAACAAACATCCAATTCCAAAGCCAAATACTTAAATTTTACAATCTACAAAATGAAGATATTGCCTATACAGAAAAATAAAATAAAAAACCTAAAAGAGTGGGTGGGTTGTGATGTCATTCTTAAAGGACAGAAACAATTGAAAAAAAAAATGCAAAGGAAGTTTTGAAACACAGGCATGACAGAAAACCCTATGAATTTCTTTTTACATTATATTACTAAGGGACAAATTCGAGAGAACATGAGGGATATAAAAAACCAAATTGATAGAAAAAACAAAAGCTTGGAGATAAGTAGTGCAAGATGGACAAGGGAAGAAAAGATTTGAAATGTCTGTACAGAAAAAATAAATTACATGACAAGTTCTTCAACCACTCATGAACTTTCAATCATCATTCATTGTAAAGTACATTGATGTAATTTTCTTTACTTTTTAAGAAACAATTAAAATTTTCCTATTTAAAAAGTATCAATGAATTTGGCTTAAAAAGTTCAAAAATGATCATTTCTTTTATTTTTTTCAAAAAACAAATATTCAGATGATAAATGGGATAAAAAAAATTTCATTTAAGCACGGATAGTAACATTTCATATCACGTTAAAAGTTTTCCCTCATTTAATCTTACCCTAAGAGATAATAAGAGATACTTTTATTAAAGCTAAGAGTTTAAATGGAAAATAGTTTGAAATCCCTACATTTTTGATATCTCAGCAAAGGGATCAAACAAAGGCACTCAAATTAATACAGATCATCTGCATAGCAAAATAAACAAAACTGCAAAGACCGATTTGATTCAAACCATTTATTTTACTTTGACTGTTTAAATAAAAAATTACATAATTTTTATATCTAAAGTACTTGTGCACTTTATTACTCAAAATTAAATATAACACAACCCAAAAATTCCATCAAAATAGTTTCAGAAGTAAAGAAGGGCAGGGGATGATTCTTAGAAGTAGAGGATGAAATCAATTTCCAAAAATCACTTCTTCTTTTTTATCTCTATGGACACCAAAATAGTGTTGAAAAATAAAATAAAATGTTGACATAAATTCTTGAAAATTACAAGCCAATTTTCATTTTATTTTACTTATTTTTACTTCTTTTATTATTATTTTTAATACATTTTAAATAAATAATCCAACTTTAGCATCTTAACATTTTGATTGCGGATGACGACAACCTCTTGGTATTGCTAATCCCTTTACAGAAGCAGGTGACGACACCCAGTCGTCACATCCCTTTTCATTTCAAACGTTGCCCACCAGCTATAGTATAGAAGAGAAGATCAGTCTGCCTGAGTCCGTAGCATCAAGCAAACATATTAGTAGTTGTCCTACATTTTTCGCCGTTCAATTCTACTATTTTGGGTTTTTTTTTAAATGATTTTTTTAAAGCTAAGTTTCATATTTATTACAGTCAACTATTTTAATAAAAAACTATATTCAATATAAAACATTTTGAGAGGTTAAAATCAATATTTTTGAAATATACAGGGTGAGTATCTCTTAGTGTATAAAAAAAATTGGGTGAAACTACATCAAAAATGCCACAAACCTCACCTTTCTATTCCAATCCGTTGCAGATATACGATAAATCAAAGACTTTTTTGAGGAAACCACGTTTTTATTCCATAAAAGCTTAATATCTCCCTTTTTAGCAAATATTTTTCAAATTTTGACCACATTTTCGGATTTAGGGGTATCTTTGGTTTATTCATCTTTGTATTGCTGTCAAATATTGTTGAAAAATCATAGTTTGCCCAACAGATTGAATGATGAGATTACCAAGATTTGTTAAAAAATATCCTACCACAACTTCATCACGATATTCCACCTGAAGTTCGGGAAAATATGATTTTTCAACACCATGGTGCTCCTCCACATTATTCGAAAGCAATACAAAAATAAACCAACGATATACATGGATGGGTAGAAATGCCTTCCCATGTAAAAACAGACTCATCTGCCCATAAAACTCACCTCAAAAAGTAGTATTCTTCAACACAATCTGCATTCAGAAGCTAACGGCAAAATTGAGGTCTATGTTCATTATCGTAGTGCTTTAAACTTCATAATGAAAATCTAATAAAATAAATCCTAAATTACAGAAATAAATAAATAAATGTAACAACCTAAGATCCTATGATCTGGTGTAGCTTTATTGACAGTTTTCCTTTATTTTCTATTAAACAATAATTTTTTTCTTTGCTTTTTAATCCAATGAAGAGTTTATTATGTTTAAAATGCACATTCCCATTAAGGGATTGTCATAATGTTTTATCTACACAAGTAACTGATTTGTATGCCAAATGAGAACACCACGTTTTTTCGGTTTCAAAAGTAAATTTCTCCATGAAATTGAAACAAAATCAGTACGTTTAACATATCATTTGAAAGCTTATTAAATTTGCAAGTTTTTTGTTAGATTTGACCTTTAGTGGATATTTTTTCGAAAAACGGTGAGCGTTGAAGTAATTGAGACATTTTGACTTCCTCATATAAGGTGAAGATCAAACTGCTCTTTGGATCCAAAGTTTGTAAAATTCAAGGTTACAGGTATTATAATACATGTTATAATAGAAAATTTAATGCTAAATCCAAAAATGTGTTCAAAATTTGAAAAATATTTTTTGAAAATGGAGATATTACAGCTTTTAAGGAAAAAAACGTGGTTTCCTCAAAAAAGTCTTTGATTTATCGTATATCTGCAACAGACTGGAATAGAAAGGTAAGGTCTGTGGCATTTTGCTACATTTTTGATCTAGTTTCATCCAATTTTTTTTTTTACACTAACAAGTGGAGGACACACTCAGTCTCTCACGGATCTTGTTGGCAATTATTTTGGAGGTTCCTGGTCAAAAGATATTAGACACGTATTTTGCCGTTCCGACCAATGAGCCCTAGAAGCCGAGAAAAAAAATAAAATAGCATTAAACTAATTTATTTTTTATCTCGAGTTTAAAAAATGATATCTACATGATTCTTGCACCAAGATTTTCAGTTTTGATTGCGAATTAAAGGAAAAATACAGTCGCTCCATAGATTTTGGTTTAAGTTAATTAAATTCTAAAAAAATGATTAGTTTTTCAAGCAAACTACCTCTATAGATTTTTTCACACAAAAATTGTGGTCAGATTCTAATTCAGCACCCTCAAAAACATTAAAAAACGGTTATTCAACAAAATCAAAAAATATCATTTTTTTCACCCTCTTCCAGGAAAATGAAATTTTAAAACCGATTGTTTGTTACATACCTTTAAATCATCATTACTTTGTCATGCAATTCACTGGTTGGTATCGCTGGAAAGAGGAGGGTCTCAGCTGAATTAGAATCTGACCTCAATTTTTGTGTGAAAAAATCTATAGAGGTAGTTTGCTTGAAAAACTAATCATTTTTTTAGAATTTAATTAACCTAAACCAAAATCTATGGAGCGACTGTATTTTTCCTTTAATTCGCAATCAAAACTGAAAATCTTGGTGCAAGAATCATGTAGATATCATTTTTTAAACTCGAGATAAAAAATAAATTAGTTTAATGCTATTTTATTTTTTTTCTCGGCTTCTAGGGCCCATTGGTCGGAACGGCAAAATGTGTCTAATATTTTTTGACCAGGAACCTCCAAAATAATTGCCAACAAGATCCGTGAGAGACTGAGTGTGTCCTCCCCTTGTAAGAGATACTCATCCTGTATGTATTTTTTTTTCGTAAATGTTGAAAGGAAAATTATGAAAATTTATTAAAAACAAAATATAGAAAAAATAATTTATTTTTAAAAACAAAATGTTTGTATACTATTAATAGATTATTGAAAGCAAATATTTACTCCATTTTACTATTAAAATCATGTTTCCATGGTGTTTCATCACTCGCATGAGAGATGGTTTGCTTCACCTGAGACAGGTGACAACTCCTTGTTTTCATTGGATTTTTTGATAGGAAAATACTAAAATATTGTGAAGTTATTTATGATAAGTGTAAAACAGTGCCAAAGTAAAGTATTTATGAAATAAAAATTTTTAGCATAGAGAAAGAACCATGGTCGAAAGACTCTACAGTCAACGCGTTAAGAAGGGTATCATAGAATTGACACTATCTATCTATCTCAGCGCTAAAACCCGTTGCCGGGTCCGGGCCTCCGCCAGCAACTTCCGCCATTTGTCACGGTTTTGTGCAGCCACCATCCAGTTGCGCAATCAAAGGATGCTCCAAGCGTCAGTCGCAACTGCATCCTTCCACCTGCATCTCAGCCTTCCTCTTCTTCTTGTTCCATGAAGCGGTTCCTTTTATAGCTTCCCAGGTAATTCTTCTTCGCCCATGCGAGCCACATGTCCCGCCCACCTTAATCGGGCCAGTTTGATGACCTGAAGGACATTCTGTTCCGTAAATGAACCGTATACCTCCTGGTTTGTGCGTCTCCTCCAGGTTCTGTCCACCAAAACTCCTCCAAATATCCTATGGAGGATTTTCCGCTCAAAAACAAGGAGATTTTGTTCACTACTCTTGGTTGTAATCCATGTCTCTGAGCAGTATGTCAGAACGGGGCATATTATGCTTCTATATAAGTGCAGCTTTGTTTGACGTGAGAGGATGCGGCGACCAAGTTGTTTACTTAGGCTATAATAACATTTGATGGCAGGCATTATTCTTCTTCTAATCTCAACTTCTGTACGATTGTCTTGGGTTACCATCGAACCAAGATATATGAAGTCAGTGACTTGCTCGAATGTGTAGTTACCAAATGTCACTGTTGTATTGCATCCAGGTGTCTCCTCAGTCACCAAATATTTAGTCTTTGTTTGGTTCACTTCCAGTCCAAGTTTTTTTGCGGAAGCCACCAGTGCCTGAAATGCTTCCCCGACAGTGCGTTGAGACCGGCCAACAATATCAACATCGTCTGCGTAAGCCAAGAGTTGCACACTTTGATTGAAAATTGTGTGCCCAACCTGTATACCCGACTCCCTCACGGCCTTCTCCAGGGCAATATTGAACAACAGGCACGCAAGGGCATCACCCAGCCGTAGCCCTTTCGTCGCTCGGAATTCTCCTGACAGATCTCTGTTGATGCATACTGAGCACAATACCTCGCTCATAGTCATCCTCACCATATGTATGAGCTTCTGAGGGATCTGGAATTCCTCCATTGTTTGGTAAAGCTCCTCTCTGTTAATACTATCGTATGCGGCCCTAAAGTCGATGAAGAGATGGTGAGTCTTTAACTTGTGTTCATATCCTCTCTCCAGTATGGTCCTCAGGCTGAAGATTTGATCCACTGTCGATTTCCCGCTTCTAAACCCACACTGGTAGGGGCCGGACATTAACAAGGATATGTCTCTATAGTTGGAGCATGTAAGGCGATTACCCTTCTTGTGAAAAGAATAGATGATCGACTTTTTCCATGCTGAGGGTATCACTTCATCCTCCCACACTGATTGTAAGAGAGCTTGCAGTACCTTTATCAGTTCGCTGCCTCCTGCTCGCAATAGTTCCGCAGGTAGCCTGTCATGCCCTGGAGCCTTGTGGTTCTTCAGTTTTTCCACTGCATCCTCAATCTCTTCTTCGCTGGGTGGTTCGGACTCAGCTTCCATCTCTCCATCGTCAGGCAGCGCTCTATTAACCATCCCTGGGTTGGCATTTGGGTGCATGTCTAAGTCTGTCAAGAGTTCTACAAAGTGTCTTTTCCACTCTATCAAGACATCTGCTCTGTCTGTGAGAAGGTTACCTTCTTTTGTCCAGGCAAGAAGATTTTACGTTGGTAGGGAGTTTCCTTAGTTTATTTATCATGCGGAAGAATTCCCTTACTTCTTTACTTCCATGCAGATCCTCGATTTTTCGAAGTACTTCGTGCTCTTTTAGCCTTTTCTTCCCACGATGGAGTCCCTTCTCCTCTCGTCGGAGCCTCCTGTACTCCTGGACATTACTTCTTGTGCCCCTCTGTGTCATGGCTTGCACCTTCGCATTCATCATCAAACCATGGGGAGCGACACTCCTTCTGAGCTGGTCCCAGAATTATCTCAGCTGTCCTATGCAGAGCTTTAGAACAAGTCTCCCACTCCTCTTCCATGGATCCACAATCATTCTGTGTTAACTGTAGGGCCTTGTCAAGCTCCACAGTATAATTGTTCTTAACATCTGGGTCTTGGAGTTTCTGCAAGTTGAACCTTTTAATTCTACGATTCCTACTGCACAGTCTAGACGTGGAGATCTTGGCTTTAAGGTGTGCTATTGAGAGATAATGGTCAGAATCAACATTAGCTCCTCGGAATACCCTCATATCGAGTAGATTTGACTTGGGTCGCGTGCCTATCAATAAGTGGTCGATCTGATTGACCACTGATCTGTCTGGGGTTATCCATGTGCCTTTATGAATCTTCTTGTGCGGGAAGAGTGTAGTGCCGACAACTAGATCTCTGGAAGCTGCAAAGTTCAATAGAATTTCCCACGGATGTAGATGAGACATATTCGCGCACTAATGGGCTTGAATCCGATAACGAGTCGTCTATAGTCTCCTCTCACCACAAACCCAGTTCCGAACTGATGTAACCTATCGTTACAGCTGTAATATACAGAATGCTTGCGCTTCTCCAGGATACCACTTCCTGTCCATCGCATTTCCTGGATGGCAACAAGGTCGAGTTTATAACGGTCAATTTGATCTAGGAGCAGTTTGAGTGCTCCGGGTCTGTATAATGAACATGTGTTCCAATATCCAAGATTGAGAATCCTTTTAGGAATGCCAGGTCTATTACCGTTAGATCTGTTTATATCCGAGGCTTTCGTGTGGGGTTTCTGGATAATTTGATTTCGGATAGCAGGGCTATCAACCCTCTCTGCGTACCCTAGTCTGCTAGTGGGGCTGCCACTTATTGCCTGCAGTCCTGCATCCCCATCCGGGGCGGCATCCAAGGGGAGGCTGCCCTTGGGTGTGTACTGTTGGTGACCTTTGACTGCTGTGTGGAGGTGAGTGAAGTATGCTGTATAGTGTACTGTGTGTATGTGGGTGTACTGTACCTTCAACCTGGAGGACCAGTGGCTGACTGTGGCACAAGGCCGGGCGGTGGGGTCGCCACTTCCCTACTAGAATTGACACTATATCATTACTTAAACATTCAGATTGAAAAAAAAAATTATAACTTACCAATATGCTGAACAAACCCTGCTGGGTATTTAGTGAGTGTAAGGAAAGGATATTCTCCCATGTCTAACGGCTCTGTAGGTCTCACAGCTGGAGTTGGTTTATTAGGTTTATCAGTGATTACCAAGCTGTTTCCTAGTTCAAAAACAAAACAAAACATTGTAATGCCTGATATATTTATATCAATATTAACTGAGGCAGTCCATTACAACATACCTTAAAAAAAAAAAATAATAATAATTTAGAACACACATTCCTACATGCCTGAACACAAAGGGATATGCTTGAAGTAGGTATTAACAAAGAAATAAGTCTCAATTTACAAATTAAGTAACTATTAAAAAAATAAAATAAAATAAATAAATAAAAAAAAAATTAGTTCCATTAGAATTCAATAATAATCAATAGGAATCAGAAAATTGTATTTATTGTATTTTTAATTTTATACAACTTAGTATTTAAATTAAAACATCTTAATTTTAATGATATTATAATAACCCAAATAAAAAAAATCTTAAAATCCTACATCCAAGTTATTAAAAAAGACAATATCCTTTAAAATTTGTTTTCTATGTTTTCTAACCAGTGATTATAAAGCTAATTTATACATCTTTAATAAAACAAATTCATTAAACACCACGACATTAGCCTTTTATTCAAGCAATGTTACACAAATCTAAATAAAATGAATATTAATGCAATAAATATATAAAACAAACTAGACATTGATTTTGGTAAAATATGCAATAAATTTAGAAAATTGTATCAAAACTACTTCAATCAAAAAAGGAAACAAAGCAAAATAGGAAAAGAGAAAGGATAACAATTAACAGCAGCGAATATTATACTTATTAAATGGTAAATACTGGGGTATAAAAAGTATCGTATACTCCTGAAATGCTGCAAATAATATATAAATTGATAATATATTCAGTTTGTTTTAGTACCAACAAAAAAAATAAATAAATAAAATAAAATAAATTTACTCAAAATCAACCCAGAGGTTGAATAAAAATATAAAGGTTCAGAAATCGATAAACAAACATTTCAATTTATATAATGTTTCACATAATGTTCGATATGCAAAGAAAATATCTTAAACTCAGCTTTTGATTTTTTGTTTTAAGTATTAGACATTTCTGTTTCCAGTAATTCTGGACATAAAAAGAGAAATTAAAATATGGATGGCATAGGAAAAAATGATTTTAGGCCATCAATGCCACCTTGATATTACAAAATAAACAGAGAGTTTATAACTACCAGATAAATGATACCATTCAATCAAGAGTAGTTCCGAAGTTATAAAGCGGAAAATATAAAGGGTATCAATAGCATAAGGATGATCAATGATGACCAAAAGGCAAATATTCTGGAATGTGGCTTTAATCATTCTTTACAGCAGGCGATCATATAATTAAGTAGTGAAAGGGCAATTAATTTAATCATGACTAGCAGAGGCATTCCGCAATATACAGCCTTAAATTTTTTCACAGGTTTTTGACCATTTCGTCACAGAGAAAATCTTTCCCTTTCCTCATTGCTTGTTAGTCCTGATGATGATCTACATCGTAGTCCAAGCGATTGGGAACTGAATAAAATGACATAATGAAACATAGGTTTCATTCACTTAGTCCAAACTTTGAAAAATGTAAGAATAGAACATTAACTTTAAAGATGCATTACATGATGTATAAATACAAGGTGACTAAGTGAAGCATTGAGACTGATTACTTTTTATTTAAATAGAATTAAAATTCAATATTGTATCCCTCAAAATAATTTCCTTGTGAAGCTACATAGCTCCGGAGGCAATTTTCTATCTACATAGCAGAGCTGAAATTAGAACACTGAATTTGCCTTAAGCTGGTCAGTTACAACCCCACGAATGTTTTTAATTGTTCCAAAATGATGTTTCCTGAGATGACTTTTCAATTTTGGGATGAAAGAAAAGTCTTAAAGATTCGAATCTGAACAAGAATCCACAAATATATTTCTACTAATCACATTCGTTTACTGAAGAAGCTGTATGACAAGGCAGATTGTTGTGTTGCAACACTTGGTAGTTCTTGTTTGGTCTCACAGGTATAAAGCTTTTCTTTTTTGTTGATTGACCACTTGTTTTACCTTCCATCGACATATTCATTGTTTTTTCAGTATGAAGACTTTCAGTAACATACTTCATCTTCGATCAACTCTTCTTAAAACACATTAGATCACAAAAAAAAAACTGGTGACAAAAGACAGTATGTGTAGGCCTGCTGAAGTTTTGCATAACCTTTCTCTGCAAATAGCACAAGACAAAATCAAAACCAGATCACACATCACTCCCTGAAATTGATGTCACCAAGTTTCAGAATGTAGGGGAGATGAGACTGCTTAATCTTGGTAACAGTGTACCTTGAAAAAATTGACACTGCTCTTGTTCGACGTGCATTATAGCAGATGATTTACAAGTTAAGTTATTCATGTTTGGTTGCGAATCGGTATTTTCATCTCTTCCGGAGAAGAGCTTGTTTGTTTTTACTGACATCATCTGATATATTTTTTAAAATTTTCACTGCCCTAGAATATTGTTGTTACCTAGCATTTATTTTGAAGGTAACTGATCAATGGTTTGCTCTGGTGTACTATTAGATACCCCATGGGAAGGTGCCCCCCAGTCGATTCTGAATAAAGAAGGAATATGGAGTGAGTCACTTGCACTTTTTCCTAATTGCATGCCATCTTGTACCATGAAACATTAAGGGTCTTGAACCTTGAAATAGACCTTTAAGGAGTTTGAAACCTCTTGTACCTTAAAAAACTTATTTTTTTCACATTTCATTTTGTAGAATACCTGAAAATGAAAGGAAGGAATCAAACAACCACCTGTGAATCCACCTCAGAAATCCACTGCTGTAGCTCTCAGGCACTTTCTTCAACAGAATTTGACGTGAGCTATCTGAGAAGGAATAGTTAAAAATCATTTGTTTTCCCTGCAGTTCTTGATCTATATACGATTGACATCATGGACATCGTTGCTCTACTCCCTCCTCCGTTGTTAGGTGAAAGATTTCAGGAGAAATTATTCAACTTTCTGGTCTAGAAATACAGTATGAAATAAAAAAGACATTCTTCTTTCTTGTATTCAGCTGTTTTTTTATTCAGTCAAAAGTTTTTTTAAGGTTTTCTAGTATCTAACTTGAATGAAAATGTTTCTAATTCTATTATTGTATCATACAAGTTTATAAAGTCTACTTTTTCAAATAAATATAAAAAAAAAAAAAAAAAAAAATGATGAAAAATACAAATATATTTTTGAAAATTACCACTGTTTCAAGAAACAACAGTTGCTGTTGCAAGGTAAAGGAGCATTGTTGTACCTTGAAACAAAAACCTTATTTAGTATTTTGCTGCTCATACTCAAAGAACTCTAAATATTGGGAATTTGATCCTCTACAACTATTGGTTAATAATACTTTGACGGGCCACCAGAAGAAAAAAAACTCATATCAGGTACATTGGGGGTGCTAACACCAAAAACCAAATAAGTGTTTCAATGTACAACAATCTCCCCTACTAGAAATAAACTGTTACTGAAGCCTCATTGCTTGTTTACCTGCTGCTCATCCCAATCACACATTTCCATTGCCATAAGATCAAATGCTACATTGCAAGTTTCATTACTTAATTTACAAGAGATAATAATGTTTTTAACAGAGAACTAATATGGAAGAAAATCACTTCAAAATTCAATAAACTTGTCTATCTCTTCATCTAATAGCTTTTCATTTTTCTTATCGCCCATGTAAGGGAGATGTCAATAGGGTAGAAAAAATGTCAAATAAGAGCTTTACAACTAGGTACGAAGGCCTTAGCACTCTTCAGTACCTCAGAATGTTTCTCTGTTTGCCGAAATTACTACGCACTTGCTGCCTTACATACTGTTGACTTGCTTACATACTGTTGAAGTATTGCTAATCTGTTAATTTCCAAATAATACATCAAAATATCACAACCTTTACTTATTCACATTAATAAATAACAATCTTTAAGTTTCCAAATATTATCTAAACTAAAATGTATTATCAAATAAATTATTTATAATTTCAAGAAGTATTAGAGAGACCATGATCTCTTAGAATAAATGGTTTTGTATGAAGAAAACAGAAGGATAAAAAGAATAAAATACTTATGTATTTATTTTTTTTAAATTGTAATTTATGGTACAAGTAAAACTATCAATTTGCTCCAAGGACAGTTCAATGAAAGTAGGTCATAAGACTGATTTTTTAATATTTAGGAGAACTGTCAGACTAAAATGAGGTTTGTGTAACCATACTAGAATAGAGAGTGAAACCAATGCTGCAATATTCATCACAAGACAGAACCCTATCTTTAACTAATCATACATATGCAATGATCCTATATATTTGACAGCATTTTAATATGATTTATAGTTTGGTTAAAAAATAGAAGTTAAATTTTTAGTAGAGATTCATAATAGAACATAGATCATGTTTCATCCCAACAAATTCATAATATATTCCTATGTACATTACTGTTAAATAAAAACAAAAGATAATCATCATATTTTTTTTTGCATATATTGTATCGTGATTTTCTAAAAGCTAACATTTAATTATAAATAGGCATGAGTATATACATTGATAAGTTCGAGTAATATTTCAGAGAAATAAATTTTACTTCAGTTAAAAGTTTTATAACAAAACTCAATGAAAATAATACATACTTTTTTCTTATGTTTATTCCAATAAATATTATTATCTTTTAATTACAGTGGTTGGTTGTTCCTAGTTGCGCATTAGAAAAAATATTTTGTCATTGTTTAATTTTTATACACATGACTTTAATGTTCGAAATGTTAATGATATATACACATATATAATACCTGAACTAAGAATATAAAAATTAATTTTAAAGCAAAATCAAAAATACATCATAAACTAATAATCAAAGATAAAATAATTATAGGATAGATAATGAATATTGGGCTGTAAAATAAGTTCATAGCGCCTTTCAATAATAAATTTAATCCTTCTTGTGTTTTGGAAAAAAAATTTTTTTTTTCAATAATTTGTACATCGTTTGAAGAGGAATTAATCAAGGTGTTTGAACACATTATTTTCAGTCGAGATAGCATATCTTTAAGAAGTCTAATAAGAATCCTAATAGAAGAAAATAAAGCATATTTTTGACATTTAATGATTTTTTATTCCTGCTAAGGAAAATCTGCAGCACCAACTGCAAAAATTTTTAGTGTATAGGGTGATGTGTTAGGAAAAAGTACCAACCGTAAATGGTTTTCTCGCTTCTAAAGCAATAATTTTGATTTAGAAGATGCCCTCCACTCTTTATCTTTCATTTGATGATAACAGCGAAATTAAAGCATTTAATATTGATTATGATTATATTGTATTTTATTTTTAAATCTGAGAGCAGACAACTATTTCAAAAAAATAAAATAAATTAATATGATTTTATATTATTTAAATATCAAGAGAGGAAAATATGATATAATACAAATAAGAACTATCAGAAATTCTCAAATAACAATCGTAAAATTATCATCAATTTTAATCAAGATCGATATTCTAAAAGCAAAAAAACAACTTGTAAAACATCAATCTTTCCAAAATATTGTGATAAAAGAAGACTTCCCTAAGGAAATAAGCCATATAAGAGCCGAACTATTTCCTTTTCTATTCCAAAAAAAAGAAGGGGGCAAGAAAGTGTTAATGAAATATGACAAGCTACTCATTGATGGCCAGCTGTTTTCCCTTCAGGATCTTAAATATGAAAAAGAGGAAAAAATCACAAAAAGGCAAAGAAGTGATGAAGAAAATTCACCCAATAATTCAAAACGTAAAAAAAGGTTGCACGCTACACCTATACCAGTCAGTTTAGTCCGCTCTTTTTTAAATAAGGAAAAACGACAAATGGAAATAAATGAAATAAAATTTCCTAATATACTGGAAATTTCATGATTATTCACCTTTTATAATCCGATTTTAATGACATTGTTCTGGAAATCTTTAGAATTATATTGAAAAATAAGGATTTAGCCCCAACATCGTCTTGTTAGGTTTATGATTATAAAACGATATATTTTGTCGACTATTAAATGTATTAATTTAAAGTGTTTAATTTTATTGACAAGTGCAGAAATTATTTTTACAATCGTAAGCATTATTTACATCGACCTAAATATTTCAACAAAATATATTAATTTAGGCTTTATATATTAATTTTACAACAAAGTGCAAGGCCATTTGTTACATTGCATTTAATTTTCAATGCTTACAATTTTGTAACAAAAAATGTTTTTACAATAAAACTTTTAATATTTTCTGATACTCTGATAATACTGATACTCAGTGATCACATTAATCCCTAAAATTATTTTCCTTTTTTTTCTTTAACATTGAGAAATATGGTTGGTGTATAAATAAAAAGAAACTTTTTAAAATAAATATGTTGTAAATCAAAGAATTTGTTCTATTATATTATATTATCAAACTGCACTAATTTTTTCTTTGTTTGCAATTTTATTGTTTATAACTAAGTTTATAATAAATGATATTCTTTTAATTATTATTCCATTATTGTTTCGTGGCCCCGAGGTTGAGAACCGCTGCCATAAGGGATTGAGGAAGTTGGAAAATAGACAAGGACCGAAGAAAGAATGAGACCGATGTAACGATAAAATACCCAGACCGAAGTAACGAAAAAATACCGAGACCGATGTAACGAAAAACTCGATATTTTTTCGTTACTTCGGTAGACAAGGCTGGCAATGCTGTACCTAATAATAAATAGAAATTCCACTCTTAAACCAAATATAACTATTTTAGTCTACAAAACAATATTCAGGCCATTGATTGACAGGTGTGAAGTGACCAATAATGTACGGTTGTGAAGTGTGGGGAGCTGCATCCTGTACCAAACAAAAAAACTACAATCTTTCCAAAACAAGATCTTAAGAATTGCTTTAGATGCTCCCTGGTTTATAAGAAATAGTCAACTACCATGGGAATTAGACATAGAATCAATAGACAATTTCATCAAAAAATGCTACACCAGGTTTCATAGCAAGTTACCAGCGGTTAAAGGTACAGTAGCTTTCAACATAGGAGCTAAAACAACATCCCAAAGATTGAAACCAAAACTCATGCAAGACGTCCTGATGTAAACACCATGACTAATCTATTCAGTAATTACTTCATCATTACAACACCAATTATTGTTCTTATTACTACAATTTATTTCTTATTATTTCTGTATTCTTTACATTATTCATTTAGTTTGTCTTTATTATTATAATCTTATATACACACATATTCTTACTTTCTGTAATTTTTTATTTATTTAATTTTTTTTTATTTATTTATGTTTTTTTTTTTATTATTTTAATTTAATTTAATTTTTTTTTTTTTTTAAGCACCTGATTTTGCCTTGTACCCACTGGCACAACGAAGGGGAAAGCTTGGGGCTGAAGCCACCCCCATATATATATATATATATATATATATATATATATATATATATATATATATAGAGAGAGAGAGAGAGAGAGAGAGAGAGAGAGAGAAGGATATTTTTTTATGTTTTAGTTAAACTAAAACAAGGAATGGGTGGTGTTCGAGACTATATAAATAAAAATCATAGTTATCGACTAAAAAAAATTAGTCCTTTCATTCGTATATATATATATATATATATATATATATATATATATATATATATATATATATATATATATATATATATATATATATATATATATATATATATATATATAGGAACGAATATATACGTACAGTACAATACATACAGATAGTAATCCTGGTTGCGCCACTGCTTGTACCTACATAACTATTATTTATCTATTTTTTCCTATTTACTTATTATTATTAATTTATTTATCTTTTGTTACTTTTAATTATATGCATTTTTTTTTCTTTCTTTCCCTTTTAATTTATTGTTATTATATACTTCCTCTAAAGTTATAATTATTCCAATATTATTAGAAAACTTATCTGCTATGGGTGTCTCTTGCAGGAGACTATACCCTTCTTTCTACTATTGTTAAATCATTATTAATATTGTTAAAACATCCATGTAAGGCTTACCAGGCCGATCTGGAAATTAAAAAAAAAAAACAACTCTACTTGGTGTCAGAGACAGGAAGGCAGCAGCACTCAACTATAAAGACTGGCTTTCAATATTAGGGAAAGCCAAGTCTCTGTTATCAGGGACGCAGTCCTATGTTAATGATAATACCGGTAAAAAAGGCTATGAACCTCTTTCACAGACCAATAGTTTTTCAAAAGTAATAATATATTTTTTGAACAGAAGACAGCAAATTATAATATGCCAATAAATTAAATAGTTTCATCTTAATAACAGAGGGTGAAAACATTAAAATAGCTATCAACATGCTACACATGGGGGGCATGCAATACATTAAAGATAACTTATACCACAGAATTAAATGTACGTAAAAGAAAACACAACATTTAGTGAGGAGTACTCACTCTTGTTATTGATTCCTAGGAGCATTCAAGAATAAAAAGTAATTATGCACAAAGTTATAAATAATATTATTATATCCAAAACAACTAAATTAATTTAGAAATACATTCTTAAACCCCAAAACGTATTAAATACCTGAAGGAGAATGACCCGGTGACCAGAAATCTCTCCAAGAATAAAATATATCTAAAAATTTTTAATAATAAATAAAATAAACAAACGAAATCACCAACATAACTAGGGGCATACAATAGTAGACCAGTAAATAAGAAAAATACTTATCCAATAATTTTAACAGCACAAAAAATATTACTTATGTATAAATATAATAAATGAATTGAGTGTTAAAAAAAAAAATTAAAAAAAAAAAACATAAATTTATAGATCATGCAGAAACTTATTTATATACTTATAATAAATACAATTTTTAGGTAAAATTCTAATGAATATATAATAAGCTATATTTGTTAAAATATATAAAACTCATGCTTTAACTGATTCAAAAAAATGTACCTCGTGGAACAACACTAATATCTGAATCAGACGATCGTCTACACAGCGGCGAAGGTTCTCTTCTGGCCTCTTGAAATTCCCTTAAAAGATAATAAAGTGAAATATATTAATTACATATAGACACAGAAAATTATGTAAATTTATTTTCTTCAAAATTTTTAGCTGTCTCATAACATAATAAACTGATTAAAAATCTACTTATACCTGTCATAAAAGTTTATATATTGACAAGGAAACAGAAAATCATTAGAGCTTTAATGAAAGTTAAAAAGGAAGCAATATTTTCTAACAGGTAGATCCATGCTTTCTATGCTGTTTCTATATGATGGTCTGAGTCTAAGAGTGTATACTCAATTTTTTAAAGAACAGTTTGTTGAAGCGAAAGCAAGTCATGGGTCTTTCTGCACCTACTCGGCCCTAAAACAGGTATCTGACATTAGTCAGAAAATAAAGCAAATAGATGGAGCCGAATGTTGGCTTAGTAATATCTTTAAATCTTGGTCAGCAAAAACTTCAACAATTTTTTTGGCATACTGACATCTAGCATCTGAGTATCAGGGCCCCATCATTCATGTTCACACCACATTTTAATAAACTACACCATGTTTATATCAGCATATACTCCATATACAGTAAAGTTCATTTTTCTATTGGAATCTACTTGTATATAAAGTAGGGTCGAATATTGACCCATATATTTTGAGTATTTTTCTTTTAAATACGTTCAGGCTCATTGTCACCACAGTGGTGAGCGTTCAGGTCCAAGACCATTCGTTTCAGTCAAAACGTTAAAACAGGTCTTACTACAATGATAAAATAATTCAAGACAGTACTGATTAGAACTGATTATTATTTATATGATATTTTCTTTTATTTATTAATTTATGTAATAACAAGCATCCCACCATCATGACTTCACCCACTCTCATAAGTAAAGAACTTTGATAATTTTAACTAATAATTTTATGTGTTTATCAATAAAAACTAGTAGGGAAGGAAGTAAGTAATTGAACATTTTTTCTTCAATGATATATTCACGATTAGCAGTAATTTTTAAACTGGTTTAAATTGTACTGATTAGGTGTTTGAAGATTACAAAAAGCATAATTGGACATACAATTTTTAATGTTAAAATATAAGTTGGTAATACAGATGGACAGAGGCTATTAAGAAACTCTTGAGGATAATGGACGGCATTATCAGTGTTTACAACTAAAGGCCCATGAATCATAATTTTACACACAATATCAAACAGCAAAGGGTTGACATTTTCATTTGGTGATTATTTTTATTTGGCAGAAATAATTTTATTGATTCCACCAGTTTCGATTTTAATTTCTAACCATAAGCAAGAGTGTGGGTGTGGCAAACCTCATTTCTGCCACTTAACATTGTATTTTTGAATTATGATTGTAGTAAATTTTATTATTGATAAACCTTCCTAGAACTATGAAGATGATGTAGTTAGCTTTTGGTAAAGATGGGTTCAGTAGTTTTATCATTGTAAACTATATTGGTTTTCAAACTTCATTGGGATCCACATATCACAACCATATATTTGAATCCTTTTTAATAATTTAATTGAATATAAGTAAATGTTATTATCAATTTCAAGCTGTATATAACACTGCAACCTTTATAACCTCAATGGTGCTTGCCACCTATCAGTCAATTTTCAAGCATTACTGTTATCCACATATTATCGCTTTTTTAATACCAAATTAACTGAAAATCAGTAAATTTTATTATTTCTAAACCTTCCTGGAACTATAAAGATGATGTGCTTAAAATTTGGTACAGATTGGTTCAGTAGTTTATGTGGTTAGTGATGATAAATAAAAATTGGCTTTATAATAGTATAGATATTGTTTGTTTTTTTTATAAAACATAACTGGAATGCAAGAAATATATTTCTAGTATATAATGTTTTATGTTATGTAAAAAGAAAAAAGCAAGTTTTTATCCTTCTGCAGTAAATTAAGCTACTAGCTAAAATACTTTAGTTACATAATGTATACACCAGCCATAAGAACTTTACACTTACAATGGCGTGATTGGGTCCAAGGTGACAGCGGTTCCAAGGCCTCTCACAACGACTCCACATTCTCCTTCTAGATCAAAACACTGCTTGTAGCCAACAACTGAATTAGCACCAATATCTAAAACCTAAAAAGGTTACAGTAAAACTACAAATCACCAATACAAATGCAAAGTATTGCATATGAACGCATTTTATGAAAAAACGCACTATTTCTTTAAATTTATTAATTGCTTTAGAACTGTAAAGGAGAGGAATAACTCTATCAAAGATTTGATTATGTAAACTATTCGATTGTGTCCAAAAGCAATCGCTAAAGATAAAGAACAAAAAATACTTTTTTCCACGTTTGATATTTAGCATTTGTATCAACAATATGTATGAAATTATTTCATAATAATTAATAATTAACTAATTGATAATAATAATAACAAGTGCATGAATGAAACAGGAATACAGTACAGGTATGAATTAATATAGATGTAAAATAAACCTTGAGTCCAATCTTCCTCTTGACTTGTCCATTCAGTTTAAAAAATAACGTCTGCCTCGCTTCATTAGTAGATCTTGGAGTTCTGATTTTATCAATCCATTGGTATTCAGGATCGTCTGCGAATACTAATTCTTCCACAAAGCCATGAATTGCTTTCAGTTCATAGCCTTCAGGAATCATAGAGCCTAAAAATGTTTAGTATTTAACTGAAAGTATGTTTTTTACTAATTACATGAAAATCATAGAACATGAATAGGGCAAGGAGATTATCAGAAATTGGTTTCTTATTATCAGAAAATAAAATTCAAACAATATGCATTGAAAACTGTACTAATCTTATTATATTTTAACTTTCAAACCACTTTGTGTAACTTATACAGAAATTAATTTATATATAATATAATATAATAAAGCTTTATTGACATCATATTTATGACAAAAGCCTCTCCCTTAGGAGGTAAAATGGAGTTCAGCTCCAAAATAATTTTACAGAATAGAAACTGGCTAGTAAAAATACAAAATAAAATATACAATATTCTTTGTAAAGCACTAAACCAAAAACAAAACAAAACTTTTTTTTTTTTTTTTTTTTTCTTTTGTTCCTATAGGCTATTTATAATTTTCAACCAACAGTCTCTGTCCCTGGCCACTTTCATCCAATTGGTTCCTACTCTTCGGGTAATTTCATCCCTCCACCTCATGTACTGCCTTCCCCTGCTTCTCACTTGGCCGATCGGTGTCCACTCGGTGCTGCTTTTCAACCATCTTTCGTCCTTGACTCTCGCTAGGTGTCCAGCCCACCTCCATTTCAGTTTTTGGGCTTCCTTGCTGAGACTTTTAACTTTTACACGAGTTAGGATATCTCGGTTCTTAATCTTCTCACTTCTTCGGATTCCCGCCATACTCCTTAAAAGTTTCATTTGGATGGTGTCTAGTTTCGCCCGTTCCTTTTTTGTTATTGACCAAGTCTGATCACCATACAGGATTGAGGGGTAAATACAAGACTGCAGAACTTTTGCTTTTAGTTCTATAGTGAAATTACCCTTAAAGATTTTTTTTAAGGACCAGTATTTATGCCATCCTATTTATATGTTAAATCTTTATATCAATTAAATTTAAATTGGACAGTTAAAAAAAAAAAATTATACAAGCTACATAAGTTTAAAAAATAAATTGATCATAAAGCCAATGTTAAAGTGAGACACAATAGTTGAATATAAAGTATTCTAAAGTGGAAGGAAGACATAAAATATTTTAAAATTATTTCTTTGATTGAAGTCAGATCAGTAGGTCACAGAAGTTCAGGATTAGAGACAAAGACTTACAAGGGATGGATAAAGGACTGAAGATGAGACCCAAGTTAATTTAGGTCTGTAGTGCCAAGAGCTTTGATTTAAAAGTGAATATTTTAAAAATTATTAAAATTATCTATGGTCGAAAAACCAACAAAAGAGGATTTGGCACAGAGCTATACTGTAATATAAAATTAACAAATTCTAGCAATCCTTGTTTCTAGAGGATAAACAGTAGTAAATATATTTTTTTAATGCCCTCTTCTTCTACAGACTACAGTACTCAGGTAACAACACTTACACCTAAAGGTATTTTTTGTAACTGTGAAAAAGATCCTAATAAACTGAAGTGGTGTTTTATCCATTTGTTATCTATATTATTATATAAAAGGACAAAACATTTTTCGTTTGTGATCACTAACCACGAAAACTACCGAACCAATCTGTACCAAATTTTTACATTATCTTTATAGTTCCAGGAAGGTTTAGCAATAATAAAATTTACTGATTTTCAATTAATTTGTCAGTAAAAAAATGATAATATGTGAATATCAGTGAAGTTTGAAAGCTGACCAATAGGTGGCGAGGGCCATTCTACTTGACAGGTTATAAAGGTAAGGTGTTATATAGAACTTTAAATTGATAATATAAATTTACTTACTAACTTTAAGTTTGAAAATTGACCGATTGTGGTTAGCACCATTCAGCAATAGAGGTTACAATGGTAAATTGAAAGTATCTATACCAAATTTTAACTACATCATTTCCATAGTTCTAGTAAGGTATAGCATTAGAACTATTTACAAAAATAAAAATTTAAATGTACAATGTTGAGCAGCAGAAACAAGGTTTGGCACACTGCATTATACTTCTATGGTTCGAAATTATAATCTAACTAGATGAATTAGCTTGATTGTTGCTGACTCCTCACTGTATGGGCTCCCTTTCTATTCTTGGATTTGTTTTTAATGCTAGTGTTATCGCTCCACTGACAAGGGGAGGACACACCCAGTCTCTCACGGATCTTGTGGGCAATTTTTTTGGAGGTTCCTGGTCAAAAAATATTAGACGCATATTTTTCCATTCCAACCAATGGGCCCTAGGAGCCGAGAAAAAAAATAAAATAACATTAAACTAATTTCTTTTTTATCTCGAGTTTAAAAATTATATCGACATGATTCTTGCACCAAGATTTTAAGTTTTGATTGCGGATTTAAGGAAAAATACAGTCGCTCCATAGTTTTTCGTGTAGTTTAATTAAATTCTAAAAAAATGATCTAAAAAAATGATAAGATTCTAATTCAGCACCCTCAAAAACATTAAAAAACGCTTATTCAACAAAATCAAAAAATATCATTTTTTTTTTACCCTCTTCGAGGAAAATGAAATTTTTAAACCGATTATTGGTTACATACCTTTAAATCGCCATTACTTTGTCACACAATTCACTGGTTGGTATCGCTGGCTTTCTTTTGATGTATATAAATGTAAAATTCAATGAACAAAAATCTATTAAAAAAATTGGAAAATCCGAAAATCATTTTAACTTTTAACTTGAGTTTGAAACCAGATAGGATGATGAAACCAAATACATTTGATGTGTATTACCACCCTATATTTTGTGTAAAAAAATAAAGTTGATACGTTAAACCGTCTAAGCGTAATTAATGCTTTTATCAATTTAAATAAAAGTTGCATGCCATGGTCAGGCAAATTTCGAAGCTAACAAATTTTTATTTTTCTATTTGGATGAAATATCGTATTTAAGGGTTCTTATGAATGCTGAATTCGAATGTGATGTCAGTTCTTGTGAAAAAAATATATTTAATGTACTTCACTTGAAAAATTTTAGCTTTTACACTATAAAATGTGGAAGAACATTTTTTTAGCCCTAGAATTCCATTTCAGCACCCTTGCAGTTTTGTAGTTACATAATTATAACAGAATATTTATACTGTTGCTTAGTGAATAATCCATAGATTATACATGTAGTTTGCCAATGGCTATGAAATACCTATATAAATATCTCATTTACTGGGATTAACTTAAAAGGAAAGATAGGGGATTAATTTAAAAATCCAACATTTTTATCTTATGCCTACATACGTACTTGAAAAAAATTGAATTCCACAAGATGACTGTCTGAAACGATTAAAATCTTCAAATAAATCTAATTTAACAACAATATTTACTTCACCTCGAATACCATGCATAGTATCATAAACAGGAAGCCAACCACTAATAGTCAAACCTAAAAAATAATGAAAGGTAATTATCTTTTTGCATAATAATAAATAATAAAAACATATTCCAAACAAAAATTCATATAAGCTACTTAACAAGTAGCTGTCCTTTAATTTAAATATGTTAGTTGGTCAGGAATCAATTCTTCCATAATAGATTTTTATAATTTGTTTAAACTGACCATATAAAGACTTCATAGCAACAGCTGTTTAATTAAGTACACCATAGGCTAAGTGAAACCCATTCCAAATTTAAACCCAGAAAAAATCCTTTAGCATCTACGAAGTTGAACAGGTGTAAAAATATTTGCAAACAAATACATAAATTTGTGTAAACAAGAAATACACAAACACATACCTATAAACATAAAATGCTAAGATTAAGAACCTTTTGTTTTGGTATCTTGGTGATAGAAAACAGTAAAATGTACAACATAAAAAACACACTTTAAAAAAGGAAATTTGTAAAGTTGAAAGTAAATAATTTACCTTTTACTTGACTGTTAGATAGGCTAGAATAATCTTGAGAGACTACTAATGAAGAAGGCAATAATAAAGGATTTAAATTAAGGTAGACTTTTCCTATAGCATCATTCGC
This sequence comes from Euschistus heros, assembly GCA_003667255.2. Taxonomy (NCBI): domain Eukaryota; kingdom Metazoa; phylum Arthropoda; class Insecta; order Hemiptera; family Pentatomidae; genus Euschistus; species Euschistus heros. Next base: position 2,042,313 of record RCWM02000092.1, on the reverse strand, counting down.
TGAATAAGTATCATAATCCATCAATCGTATTTGCAGAGGTTCATCCTGTAGCTCAGCATCCTCCATCTAAACAATGGCTCCAACTTTTTAACAGACTTAAAACGTTGTAGAAATTTAAAAGTTTTTAAAGACGAATAATAGTATTTACATCTATAACTATTAGACAAAAAGTTTAAATAAAATAATGAAATTGTCGATTTTTAATTATAATTCTTTAAATAATACAGACTGGACCAACAAAAGAGAATTTTCTAAATCATAATAATACTCAAAATTTTGAAAAAGTTAATTTTTAAAGATCAATTTTTTTGGTATAAATGAAAAAGTTTCAAGCTGCGATGGCCTACAATTCAACTTTTGGTTGGGTGATTATGCTCATCAAAGACCAAGTTACCAACTACTCTTTGAAGATTATCCTTTAACGTATGTATGGTAGGTAATTGTGACAGGGCATTAAACTAAACATTTGGAGGTTTGATTTCAGCGGAAAGGAATTTGCCCTGATGGGTCTTTTGAGTTTTGTATATCCTGTGTTACAATAAGCAAAGCATGTTTCACTCAAACTAAAGGCTGGGTGACTATATATCCATACCATCTGTACTCTTAGCCTGTTGGTAATGTACTAGGCATCAAGTGTTTATAAATATAACATAAAGATGATGAGATCGAATCCAGCCATGGGAGGTTGGTAGCTAATTAATTTCTCCTCACTCCTGGCCTGGAAAACATTGGGTTGCAAAAACTGCAAGGAATGGTAGTAAAAAAAAAGGTGTATCAATGCTCCAGAAATTTTAAAAGGTCTGCAAAGTAGACTACAGCTCATAGCCAAAGGCATCAAATGTTTCTATTACCCTTACGAAAATAATATACCTTTTTCTTATAATCATGTGCCAACTGTTTTAAAGGTTACAATAACAAATAAACTATATCACTGAGAATATTTTGTATTAATGTTGGTACAATATTAAGATTTTAAATTAAAAAATAGGAATAAGTTCTACTTGGTCTATATATAAAAGTTATTATCTCATGTATAAGAGGACAAAATGATGTATATAGATTAAACATCTAACAAAGGCACTGTTACATTAGAACAAGGTTTCTAGAATTTTGGGACCCAAGCAGATGTAAAATTTTAACTTCACTATAGATATTTATTTGTGACGATTAAGTGATATGTATCTTGGCAATTCCACTCTGATTATAATAGTAGCAAAAAACTATGAGGATCGGTTTAAAATGTCCTTAAAGGTAACACAGCCAGAAAAAATTTTGAATCATTCAATGACAACAATTTAATCAATATAACTTTTGAATTACTAACCATTTCTACTTCATTAATGAGACCATATCAGTTGGCATTTACGTTTTGAAATTTATCTAGTCAAAATCATAGCTCTACGTGTAACTCTACATTTATAGGAAAATAAGAGATGGCAGTAAGTTAAAATTTATAAATAATAGTTTGATTATAAAAAATAATAAATTGAACAGATTATAGTATTTAAAGAAAAAACTATTCAAGACAGTTGTTAAATATATTCCAAATTTTACACTTAACATACCAAAATTCATGTGTCCATATTTCTACCACAAATTTTTGGTAAACAACCACAACAGAGGAGTGGATATTAAAAAAACACTTGTGATATATTTTTTAATAAAAGTAGTAAAGTAAAAAAGCAAAGTAACAAATGTTATTTCCAAGAATTTCTGCCAAAATGGGTTATTTGACCCACAATGTTAGGTTTAGTGTTAAACAACCCTCTGTGGGTGGATACATGTTAAATACATGAAGAAGTTCCCTCCATAAGTTACACACGAAAACGAGGAATATAATACCACAATAGAAACACATAGAAAGTAAAAATTCATGCATTTTGACTAGCAGAGTTAAAGATTTCCATAAAACAGCAAAAGTTTAGCTGGTTGTAATAATGTCAGTAGCTCGATTTTTTTTAAACAGTGAAAGAGATTAATCAAAAAAACTCTAGATGAACTATAACGAAATATAAAAAAGAAAAAACTATAACGGGAATACATAAAATACAGAACAAGAAAAACAAGTTAAAGAACAAAATCACAAGTTAAAGGGATTAGTTAGATAATACTTTGGGATTGATTAAAACGTCTTTCATAAACAAATCTTCATGGTAGGTGACCAACAAATAACCAGATTTACCTCAAATTTATACCATTCCGAATTCCATTGTGGGTTTAGGGTTTTACGGCAAACATCAGTTTTATAAGTTACTGTTCCTAATTTTATTTCAACAAAAGCATCAGTAGTGTCACTGCTTCTATCCATTACCGGCAAATTTCTTCCGGCAATGATTTTTACTTTTAATTTTCCTGGCATGTTATACAATTATTATTTAAACATAATAATGTTGCTAATTTAAAATTTACTGCATTGGTTAAGGCATTTTTTTATTTGATAAACAAGCACATCTATAACCTGGAGTTGCAGGTTGCAACAAAGAGGTACAACTAAGTACTCTCTTTTCGGAAGGGAAGTTAGCTATAGAACAGAGAATGCCTAGGTTGGGCAAGCCCAATTTATCATCTCTAAATTTACTTTTAAAGCTTTTTTACTAAAAAACAATCCAATATATTTAATATATATGTATTATAAGCAATGACGTAATTATTGCTTTTGGTAGATCACTGCTATCAAGATAAAATAAGGCCTCAAGGTAGTGATAGGTCGTTCCACAAATTTAAAAGAACCGTTTCGTTACATGACGGGAATGGGTATTTTTTCGTTACGTTTTCGTTCCAAGCAAATTTCGACATACTCATCGCAATATTACTCATAAAATGTAGAATACCCATGATTATTTATAATCTATTTGATAATTATAATGCTAGATATTTACAATTCACATTATTTAAAATAAGAAGTAAAAAATAAAAATAAATTTTATGAAAAGTATCAAAAAAATAACATTACTTAATAAAAGCATTTGATTATAAAAATTGTTACTCAATGAGAGGTCGAAGGTGAAAGAGAAGCCAACAATATCATAAGGCAGGGATGCTCTACCTTTTTGTTCCGCTACTCTCATATAGCAAAAATAAATGAAATTAATATGTCGCACCCCCCCCCCCGATAATAACAGCCTAACTATTAATAATCGAATTTCGATTGTTAAATTTTAAATATTATATTATCAAACTGCACTAATTTTATGTCTTCGTTTACAATTTTAATGTTTAAAATAAATAATTAAAAAAAAAAAATTATTCATTATTTCATTATTGTTTCCTAACCCCCACGTTCAGAACCACTGCTATAAGGGATTAACGTTGGAAAATAAAAAAAGGACCGAAGAGCGAGTGGAAAAGTGCTTTAATGAACAGAACGAAGACCGGGTTTCATCAAGGAACGAAGAAAGAATGAGACTGAAGTAACGGAAAAAGACCGAGGTGGATGCAATGAAAAAATACCGAGACCGATGTAGCGAGAAACTACAGAGACCGAAGTAACGAAAAAAGAACGAGACCGATGTAACGAAAAAAGAACGAACGAGACCGGAACGGAAAAATCGAGGTCTTGTAATCGTTCCTGCAATGGGAACGTTCCTCGTACCTGGGATAGAGGTGGGACAAAAATAACGTATTCTTTAAAATAACCTATTATTGACTCGGAACTGTTATCACCAATCACCTATTACTGAAAAAAACCCTGTAACGATAAAATACCGAGACCGATGTAACGAAAAAAGAACGAGACCGAAGTAACGAAAAAGTACCGACAAAATACCGAGACAGATGTAACAATAAAATACCAATGGAACGGAAAAATCGAGGTCTTGTAATCGTTCCTACAATGGGAACGTTCCTCGTACCTGGGAACGTTCGTCCATCCCTACCTCAAGGAGTTCTTTTCTTAGGACTTAAATTAAATTTTTTTGGTAAACAAGATTTTGAAATAATATTTGCATTATATTTTATATTTATATTTTTATATTTGGTTAACTAATATTATATTTAAGTACAAAACATTAGGATGGACTTTGATTTGACCAAATAATTATCTAAATAATGGTTGAAAACAAAAACCTTTTTTTTCTGTTACGAATAATATGTTAATCACAATCAGAGACAAGCAGTTGGGTAAGTCCTTGAGTCAGTACAAATGATTATTGTTGTAGGGAAAGGGAAGGAGATTATAATGATATAAAAATATAATTTTTTGTAAGGACATACATAAACAATCAATCTTATATCTAATATTAAAAATGTACATAGACAGATTCATTTACTAAAACTAAAAAGAGAATCTACAACTCAGGTAGTATTTGGAAACAAAAATTAAATAAGTATAAAGCATTTTTTATAAAGCATTTAATAAAAATGCTTTATATTACGGCCAGAGTTTAAAAAAATATTTTTATATTTCATATCAATAACCATAACATAGTATAAATTATACACAGAAATAAAAAAAAAAAGTTAAACAACAAATAAAATTTCATTATTAACTAACTGAATGCACAACTTTATACAATAAGCAAGGATGCTTTTAATACTAAAAGCATGGCTGATGAAGAACCTGTATATAATAACTGAAGCCAAAGCACTTTGAAAAATGGTACCAATATAAGGAAAAAGAATAATAAATTTTAATAATTTCAAATATTCACTTTTACGAAAATAAATAAAATTTTCAATAAATCTCTTAACATAAGCTTACTATATAACAGTTAATGCAGTAATATTTATTTATAGATATCATTAAATTAATTGTGCGCTTTTACAATAACATTATGATTGTTCATATTCAGTATCACAATCCTGATTTTGTCGGATATATATTTAAAAAAAAAATAATGATACGGTTTATTGTGTAATATCACAAATATTTCAATTTTCATTGTTTTTCTTGCATTTTTCTTTTTGAATTAATCAAAGATCTAATGGCTGCCATCCAAGAACTGCACAATGCTGTATGATCAACCATTAGACTTCTTTGAAGGTTATCACAAGTAACCAAGTCATTTTCAAGAAGGCCTATGGAAAAATAAATAAATAAAATAGTGATTCTGATTTGTTTATGATTAATGCCATTAAATTTTTAGAGTATAATAAATAAATATAACAATTAAAGGTAGAAGAGAAAAGGAAGAGTTCAGCAATGTTTGCTGTTAAAAAAAATATACAGTAAAATGCCCTCAATTATAAAACTGTTACAAATGTTTTTTTTACATTTCAGTGGTTCCAATGATAATGTTACGGTCAGGTGAGGTTGGGAGTGCCGGGGGCGGCCCGGGCACAGGTAGCTGGAAAGGCCGGCCTAGAAGGGTCATGGCGGGCCAGAAGGGCCTAGACCTGTAACCTGGCTGGAACGATCTAGAATGTTCAGCGGCTTAGCTTTAAATAGGCCGACTTCTAGCCTAGTGGGGCAGTATCCATGTGTCAGTGATCAAGTAACGATCAATCAGTCAAGTGTCAGTGACAGTGATTAACAGTGTCAGTGAGTGTAGTAACAGTCTCTGTGTGTCAGTGTAATAGATTCTTATGTATAATTGTGACATCTAGTATTAAGATATTAAAGATAAGTATTGTGTAATATACATATTAGTGCAATTAGACCTAAGTATAATTTTTATTAGATTAAGTAGCTTAAGGGACCTATTTGTATTTATTAAGTTGTAAATAAATTAGTGTCTAGTATTTAAATTGTAGTTTAATTAGTCATACCCCCAGTGGCCCGTAACAATAATAAAGTAGAGCGTGGATTATCCGAACTAATGTTGTAAGGGATGGTTCGGATAATTGAAATTCATTAAAAAAAAATTATTATGTGTAAACAGCATCTTCATTTTTTAAAGTTTCTGAGAAATAAAAAGAGCCTTATAGAACCTTATAGACATTCATGGAAACAATCATTTAATTTTATTTGTAAATAACAATAATTTTAACAATACAAATTCTATTAATCGATGCTCCACTGTATTAGGTATTAACGCAGACTTATAATTGCTTTAAGCAAATTGTAGCAGCAGACTTCCACTCTTAACACCGACTCAAGAGATACCGAATCCTCCAAATGGTCCCTCTTGGTAGATACAGAGTTTCATGAACAACTTTTCAAACTTAAAGTGGTGTGGATATGTATATGTATAACTTAATTAACGAAACAAATCAAAGTCTGGTATTATTTGAGAAAAGGTATTTTGTGCAGGAGAGGGGCTGGAATGCTAATGTAACTGATAATAAACATTTAGTATAATAGATAAAAATGAAAGGTTTAAAAGTTAAAGACTATCAAGAACAAAAATCATCAAACAGCATAATAATTAAGTAATAGAATATATATAATAAATACAAATATAATAGAAAGAAAAATGAAGAAACTAATATTTATGAAACAATAGTTTTTTAGATTGTAAAGTTAGGCAAATCATATAAATCAATCTTGTTAATGTATATTTACCTTTAGAAATATCACCTAATTTCAATTTTACGTCCAGTGAAAATTTATCCTCATTCCATATCTTTTCCATAAGTTTCAATCTTCGTTTAATTTCACCAACTTCTCTCTATAAATGATAAAATAAATGAATACAGTAGTAATACTATACCAAAAGTAACAGAAGGATACTTCAGTACCTCATTATCATTGGGATATAACTCTTTTATGGTAAGTTGCAAGTTTGCTAAAACAGTGGTCAACTCAATTGGATGAGGAGAAATCCTTTGAGTGTTAATGTCAACAGTCGATCCTGATGATTCAATGGAGTTGATAGGATCTAATCGTGGAGGTGCTGTTTTCCCACTATTATCAACATTAACACATAACTTTTGAGAATCATTTGAATGACTAGAGGAATCACTAATTCGTTTGTTAAGTGCAGACTTTTTGGTATGATTTTTGACAGAGTCATAGGAGAATATAGGTGGATCATTCCATCCAGGGTCACTGATAACTAAAAAAATAAATTCATTGTCCCTTTAAAATAAATATTAAACCAGCTTTTTTCCATATATTCCATCTTCAGAAAATACTTTCATACCTTTGGGCATGCTATCTTCAGCCATTAGTTCCTTTTAGCTGCTAAAACACATATAAATAAAAAAAAAAAATTCACGAGCCGACAATTATAAAAATTAAAATTTTCAGAGATAAAATGGTGTTTTTAAAATTAAGTGTGACACTCAAACTAAACAAAGCTGTCAACACTGTAACCTCCATGTGTCAAAGCCAAAGGATTGTTCAATTAATCGATAGCTTCCTAAGTAGATTGAAATGCAAAGCACTAGTTAATTTAGATATATTAATAAATTAAGTTAAGTTAAATTAGATTTCGACACGTGATCTTTTGACCGATTAATTTGTTATTTCTCATTTCTATATCTAATTAGATGGACGGCTGCCATAGTGTCTTCCTTATCTAACCAATTTAGAACTATATTCGTACCTTAAATACATATTATGCTAACCAGAGCTAAGAGAAATTTAATCAAAGCTAAGTATGTGACAACTAATTTCTTGTCTCAATCCAATGGTTAAATTAGGAGATTGATTTAAGAAAATTAGTCGTCCAATATTTAGTTATGATCAAACTTTGGTGTTAACTTGCTAATATAGAGCCAAAAATGTTTTTTGCGTATTGTTTTATAGAATTTTTAATCCAAAATTAAATAAAGGCTCTAAGAAAATGCTTTACAATTATATCATTTTAAGCCGAAATATAGAATCACTTAAAAAGTTGTGGTTGAGCATGGAATGCTCTAATTGGATAAGAAGTGGGGACTGTTCGATTCTGGGTTATGAAGGTTGACTTTCCTTTGGGAAGTCATATCTATGAAAAAAATTCTGATTTTTCCACTCTGGTTAGTATTGGTCCGATTTCCATTAGCATAATAAGAAGATATGTCCCCCAAAATACCAAAACTTTGCAAAAATTTGTGACTGTTCCACGCAACAAGTATAATACAGTACAGTATAAAATAAAGACAAATATTAATTCGTTTCTTGCAATGTTGAGTCATTTCATTCTTCAAAATAGAAAATTCTTTTATTCCTCGAAACATCTGGTTCTTCCTGTCCTAGTTGGAACATACAAAGATGTTAAACACCAATAAATATAGAAACAAATTAGGAAAATTGCAATATATGTATCACAAAAATCCATTGTTTTAAATTTATTACTAAAAAAATTATGTTTTCTTAAAAACACTGTATTGGAGGCTATAGTCGCGAATGGCGCCCTGCCTACCTAATAGAGGAAATACTAGAGTTTTCAGGTGGCAATATGAAAAGATTCTTTGAGGTCAACAGCTATTGGACATCTGTTGAAGAAAATAAATTTTATTTTCGATGATGATTGTATTGTTGACTGTGAGTTGTAATTAAGGAGATGAAATGGTCAGGGGTGCTGTCAGGATGAAGAAACACGTCAAGTTTTTAAATGAAAAACTTATATTTTGGCGTGCCGACGTTTCGACTTGCCTTGCACGTCTTCATCAGGGCTAAAATAACAAAAATTGGATGTGACTAAGATGATAAAAACATTTTAAAAAAAAATAACAATAAAAATAATTTAAAAATGAAAAAGAAACAAGAAAAAATAATAATTCAAAGTAAAATAGTCCCTGATGAAGACCTGCAAGGCAGGTCGAAACGTCGGCACGCCAAAATATAAGTTTTTCATTTAAAAACTTGACATGTTTATTCATCCTGACTGTACCCCTGACCATTTCATCTCCTTAAATTTTATTTTCGGTTTCGGACTTTCTTAAAGGTCATAAAATACGTTAATTAAGTTTATTTTAATAATGATTGGATATAATAGAACTTTATTTTTACTAAGTTGCATTTCTTTACAGTCCTTTGTAATCTTCTTCTTGAGCCTACATTTGTTTCCTAGGTATGATCAGCTGTAGTAGCAAAATGGAGATTCCTAAGTAACTGTTGCAATCACTTAACTATTTTATTAAAATACTGATTGATATTAAGTTGAACCTAAAGGGAATACAGGATTGTATTGGAAAGAGGAGGTTCCAGCATTATATAGCAAGTACAATGTTAGTACTAAAAAAGGATAGTTGAAACTTCTGAAACTACTTTATGCCCATGAAATCTTTTCAGTTTGCATGTTTTCAGGTTTCCTATGATACAAAATGTTGAGACCTGTAGAATAAAAGTTGATGAGGAATGTTAGTAATTTATAGTATCAAGGTTTATTCTTTCCCAGTAAAAAATTATGAACTATTTTAGAGAATTTAAGAAACTGAGAAAAAGGAAAGATTTAAAAACAATATGCTAAATATGCAGTATGCATGCTAAATATGTATTTAGCAAAATGTCACTACATTTTCATAGTGAGCAATTAGATAGAGTTGCTCAAACAGTTTTTCAATCTTAAAATGAAGATCTACTTATTTTCCTGTTATCCCTCTTATGAATCTTGGTACCTAAAAAATGAACAAGATAGTTTCATTAAGTGCAGGTATATGATGTATCATAAAGACAGGGGAAATACTAAAATAGGCTAAGTAAATAACACTACCATCTCAAAATTTTTTCAACTAATATTTTTTCATGGGATTGGAAGAAGTATACAAATGAATAGACTAAAGATATTTTTGAGATTCCAACATTTATGTGCAATCTGCGTTGAAAACCTCAAGCCAATTAATGGAAACATCATGATTAAAAATAAATCATTAATAAAGAAAAAAAAAACGGTAGGAGAAAATCTTTCATGTGAGATTCTTACTCGCTATAGAAATACTAATATATTTATTTTTATTACTTAACATAAAACTGACATTATTTTCTTAGAAACAAGCTGGCTACAGACCTATACCATTCAAATGGTAGCCAATTAACTACCGTAAAATGGGGTCACATTAGTACGGTGGGGTGAAATTGGTACACAATTGTTTCTGTGGTGATTTCCTTCTGGCAGGTTGTTGTGTCGACTTTTACCAAATGAGAGCCCACGAAACGACTCAATCTACACTCTCATTTGTTAAATGTCGACACAACAACCTGCCAGAAGGAAATCACTACAGAAACAATTGTGTACCAATTTCACCCCACCGAACTGTGACCCCATGTTACGGTACCAGACCATCATTTCTCGCTCAAGGGTATGGAGTTTTTTTTTTTGTTAATGTGAACAATGCAATCCACTATATAATGCCAGCTCTTATTAATTACTGTTAAAGGTAAAAGATAATCTTGTACCCATTTGCATAATTATGAAATACTGTCATGAATAGGTGAATAAGGCAATTAGCTGAGATAATAATACAGAAGCTATTAAACATAAAATCAATATTCTTTTCCTTTATTGCTTCTATCAATTTTCCTTTTCCAAAATTAATATATTTATGTTCACGTAATATAGGATTATTTATAAGCAGGTAATCAAATAAATTAAATAAATATTTTGCAATTGTGCTCAGTTTAGAAACCTTTTAATGTGCTAGTAAAGATTATTTTCACGGGGATAATACACCCATAATTAAAAAATGAAAAGTCACAAATTTAATTTCTGAAATGTGTTCCTTTCTTTAGTGATGATTCTGTAAATTATAGAAGATTCATATTGGAAGAGGCTGTTTTTATTCATCATCTTTAACTCATTTTAAAAAAGAATAGCTTTTATATTTGACATGAATATAAAGATATACATACAATAAAAAGTATATTTTTGAAATCAAAATCAATAACTTGATAATGATTAGTTTAAAATATATTAACAGCTATTAAAGTTATTTTATTTTAGACAATCTTTCTTTATCTATTTTTAAATGTCTGCATATTATTTTTCAGAAAAATATTTTGGTTTTAGGATTTCTGAACAATGGGAACAAATTAACTTTTTCTCCAATAACTGTGATGTATTTTCAAGTGTTGTCACTCATTTTAAATTAACTCTGAATTATGATATAATTAGTCTCAATATATACCAATAAGGAAAAAAATAACTGGACTTAAATTATATAATATAATATCAAAGAAATAAAGAATTACATATTTTAATCAAATTATTTTATATACATAATCATTTTCACTAAGTCTTATAAGGATCTTGATACTAACAGCCATGGTAGCAAGTCTAAAGAACTACACCTTCATCTACTGAACTTATCTGTTATTACTGTCTAGCAATGTCTGTCAATTATGTTTTTATTTTTTTTATCAAAATGATACTGCTTATAAATGTTTTATAGTATATTTATAAAAATTAATAATTTTAATAAAAATATATGACATTATTTTTGAACAATTAATTTTTAAAAATATTCTATTATGTGGTCATAATTATTAATATGCTTATTAATTAGTATGACACACTAAATAATAATATATTTTTTGTAGATGTGGTATTTACGTGCAATGATAATAATGATACCTCTTACAACTTCTCTCCTTATTCTCATTTCAATAATTTTCTTCATTAGTCATGGTATTTAATCAAAGCAACATCATAAATTTATGTATAAACTATTATTTGGCATCATTAAACATAACTTTTCAGGCAGTTGCCCAGAGGGTTATTTCTCATGTGGTGATAGCAATATTTGTATTATTCAGAAACATATTTGTGATGGTCACAACGATTGCCCGAATGCAGATGATGAAGAACCAATGTATTGTGGTAAGTTTTGGAAGCATAAGATTTCTTTTTTTTCTAGGAAAAAATTTAGCATGATCAAAATGCATGTATAAAATACATTTTAAAAGTATTTAGCAGATTTATTCAGATATTTAAGTGAAATGAAATTTAAATAAGTTATTAATTACTGTGTATTTTCTAAAAAAAAATTAGCTGATCTTCATGGAGGATTTTGGGAAATTATAGATAACTTGAAGTATAAGCCACCCAATAATACATGTGGTATGTATAAAAATATCTCAATTGATAGATTATTACATTTCAAGTGAACTCTATTTCTTTTTTATTTATTTTCTAGACTTGAAAGATGATATTCCAAGGGGTTGTAATTGCTCTGATTATACAGCTTTGATTTGTACAGATTTGTCTTTACAAAGTGTACCTTCGCATTTGCCTGAAGGAACAAAGCGATTGTAGTGTGATTCTCTCTTTCATTATAAATACATGGCTATTTGTGATACCTTTCTTTTGATACTACCCAATAATTATATTTGATTTTAGAGTTCTCACCAGAAATAATATAACTGTAAAAGAGGAAGATTTCCATAATTATTCGTTACATGTCATGTAAGTATTATTTCTACCTTTCCTAACAAATAAATTTTAAGATAAAAAAAAAAAAAAAAAATAGAATCATAAACATATACTTTTTCTTAATATTTTTTTCCTATCTTCCAAGAACTGTCTAAGAACTGTATGCCTTTTAGAAATCTTGCCTCCAACAGTATTTCGACTCTCCCGAAGAAAACTTTTTATGGACAGGTGGATTTAATGAAATTGTAAATATCATTTTAATAAGTATAGTAGCTTTTATTTTTAATTTAAGATTTTTTCTAAAATACGTTTTCAGCTTATGTATCACCTAAACTATAATATGTAAAATATAAGGTTAAAAGTTATATTAAAGTAGGCTTATGAAATTAATAACATGTTCAATTAATTTCTAATTCCTGAAATAAAAATTCATTAACAGATTATTTTATTTTATTATTTTTTTTTTTTTTTCATAACACATTCACATTGTTCAAATTTAGGTTTTTTTTTTTATTTTTTCTTTCAAATATTGTTTTTATGCCTAATATTTCCAAAAAATTAATAAAAATAATTAAGAATTCAAAATAAGGACTGTCATGATGAGAAGAGAGCAAAATAATATTAAACTTATTTAATGAAATGAATCAGATCAAACATTTATTAAAAGTATAAACACTTCTGCATTATTACACACTATTTAAGAGAAAAATAGTATGACAGAGTAGATATTAAAAAGCTTCTTTAAATTTGTTTGAGGTATTATTCTTACACTTATTTGAAAATCTGGTACTGCTTCAAAGTAAGTGCCTTTGTTAATCATTATTTTTTTTAGGTTCATGTTCAAGAATTCTCTCTCAGAAATACCTGAAGACCTGTTTTATGGATTAACTAATTTGTCATGGCTTTTCCTTAATGAAAACAATATTACCAAATTGAATTTTGAAAACTGGGATCTTGAAAGTTTACTTTGGCTGTAATATAACAATTTTTTTTCATTACTAAAGAATAATATAATAAAAAAACAAACCTTTAAATATGTATTAGTTGATTTTAATTTAATTTTTCTAGTGATCTTTCTCATAATAAAATCAGCTTAGAAGCAGAAGTATTTCCTATCCTACCATCCCTCACTTTCTTGTCAGTATTATTATTACAATGTAAAAGTTTATAAAAATTTACTTTTTAAGTTGTAATTTTAGAATTATGCTGTTATAGGTACCTGGATTGGAATTTTATTAAAGATATAACAGAAAACACTTTTTGTAATTTACCACAGCTCATAGATTTGTAAGAGAATATTTTTCATTCACTATTTTATTGTTTTATTTATATCCTATAAAATTATTTTCATTTATTTGATTTATTTATTTAGGAATAATGTTTTATTAATTCATTTTCTTCCAGAAGCATTGGTTGGAATAAAATAAATTCTATTCATCCAATAGCTTTTCATAAGTTACAACAGTTGCAGGATTTGTAAGTACTACATGAAAATTGAAATCAAATTTAATATTTAAAGATAGTGAACTTCATATTTTAATAAATGAATTTATTTGATTTTTAGAAATCTAAGAAACAACGATCTGATGTTTCTTAGTGAAACAATGTTTTCCAGTAATACAAACTTGCAAAAGCTGTAAGTTCTTGTGTTAACATAAGGTTGTGACTGTTGCTTAATCTCATGCATTAGAACATAGCCATGTTTAGATTTATTGATATAATGCCGCATGTAGCTAAATTTATTTCAGTTAATACTTTTGTTCAGTTAATAATTCTAGGGTCAAAAGGAATAAGCTGTTTAGAATAAAATCAAAAACTTTTCAAGGAAGAACTTTGTGGAAATATTCTTATAAATGAACTATCCTATTGAAAAAAGTAATTTTATTGAAATCAACATGACTCAAATACCACTTATTTGTATTAGAATCACAATTAAATAAATTCTCAGTGTAAGAAATCTTAGAAGATAATCACAGTAACTCATATTGTACTTATTACTTAAAATTTGTTATTAATGATTTCACACATGAAAACAGTTTTGATTACCAATACTTTAATTTTTTATTATGACGTAAGGTAAACAATTTATACTTTTAAAATTAATATGACGTTAGTTTTTAAAAACTTTTATCCAAAACAATAGATGTGCTATGTTTTTCTAGATTATTAAAGTGATTTTATTACAGTTATTTGAAGTGATTTAGTCAATAAAATCACTTCAAATAATTGTTAATCATATAGATAGATGTTCAGATCAATAAATAGATATGAGATTCATATTTTTTAATTTTTCTTGTATCATGAATAAAAGTAAGGTGGGTACAAATAATATCTAAAAATGGTTTTATCTTTTTTTCAATTCTGATGCAAATCAGGAAGTGATAATAAATATACTTCTTGTAATTTATCACAGAAACCTCGGAGGAAATACTTTTCTAGTTGTTTCCAAAAATCTTCTTCTGCCTCTAAAATCCTTAAGATCACTGTAAGTAGACTATATTATTTACTTAGATACAAGATGAAGTTTGATAATTATTTTTATTATTTTTTTAAGGAACCTTGAGGGGATTGACATTGATAGTTACAATGCTTCAACATTTTCATTGCTACTAAATTTAGAATTTGTGTGAGTTCAAGTTACATTTATTTTCAGTTATTTCTACTATCCCTTTTTTTTAAATTTATATATTTTTTAATACACTTTTATTAACTTCATCTGCATGTAATGGAATCTTTCATCGTAATTCCCACCAATTTCCAGCAATCAGATTAACCTGAAAATCTGCAAACGTTTCAAGGACCAATGACAATACAATAGTTGCACAACTTTGTTCTATTCTATATCACTAAGTTTTGTTAAATTACCTCCAAAATGGGGGGGGGGTCTGCCTGGCAAAAGGTGGAGTAGCAGATTTTAAGTTTTTATATGGTCCAGATGGGTCCTGAGAATAAAATATCAAAAATGGAACTAAATTTGATGAGAGGAAAATGTTTGGGGGGCAAAAAAACTGAACTTTGTTCAGTTTTTGGAAAAAAACATATAGAAAAATGCTTTCAATCGAGAAATATGTTATTTACAAAATTAAATTTTATTAAATTGTGCATCTAAAGAAATCCCTCAAGCTGAATTTTATTTAAGTGTTTAGCCATAATCGATTGTCAAACATCGAAGAATTTTGTCAACTAAAAAAATTAGTTTTGGTCATGTTTAGGAGTCAATAATGCTGAAATGGCTAATCCAATTAAAAAATGTAATATACTAAAAGTTGTAGATCATAACATTTTGTGCAAGATAGGAGTTCCTATTTTGAGATAAGTAAAAAAACAAAAATTGTTAGCTGATTTTGGATAAACTGTATTAAAATTGCAAACAAATCAGGATACTACAGGGAAATTAGGAAATTATATTAGGAAAATTAGGTTTCGAACCTTGAAATCTAAAAACTAAAAGGTCTGACAGCTGCAAATTGTTCATTACATTCAGCTTTTAATTAGATTTGCTATAAAAGTATGCTTTTCTAGTTTTTTTAAACTATAATTTTTTTAAAGTAATTGAAGTGACTTTCATACTATGAAATACAATTTAAATCTAATATAATATAATGTTCTCAACTAAGTATATTGATGTTATACTTTCTTTCAAGATGTAAAATACAGCAGATTGAGTCATTATGTACTTTCATCAATATAGGAATAAATTTTTTCCCGATATAAATAAGCATTACTTGTAATTATTCTTGATTTTTAATTGTATTCATAATTCAAATATAATAAATTTAGTAATGGGAAAAAATAATATTACTTAAACTAAATTAATAGCTTTTGAAATTTATAATTTTTCTAAACAGTGATACCAAATAAAGTTTATTTTACTTCTAAGTATGCTCAAAGGATTGAAACAGTCATGTCACCATCTGAAACACTTCTTGTCATGCTCCATACTGGCATTTATTAGATAATAGAATTCATAATACATCTTCCCTGTGTACCTTATGGTTTGGTTTCATAATCATTAGGACTAAATATTGATAATTAACTTCACAATTAGCTGTTCCTTGTTCTCTAGGACCTGGTTTGGACACAAACATATATATTCACTTTTGTTCAAATTATTTATACTTTTGTTGATTCTCAGAAAAACATTAAACTGTTACTTTAACAGCCACTAGTGTGCCATTACTTCATACCATATTTTCTTTATAGTCTGTTTACAGCATGCAAACATTTCCTTTTATTCTCAAAACAGCTTTTTTTACACCCCCCCCCCCAAATTTATATCATTACTGGTCAGGTTTCCTCTTAAGCTGTTTTATCTTTGTAAATGATTATTATAACTGAATTATTAGTTTCTAAATATTTCTCTCATGAATGTTTTTATCCTTTGAATCCCACCTGCATTTCTTTTCTGGACTATCATGTTTTTAAAAAATACACTTATGATCTTTTTCTTTTCAACCTTGATTCTGATATTCCAAAGAAAGTACACATAAAATTTTTCTATATTTAATCATCCAAGAATGTAATGGAGGACCCCAATACCCAGTTTCCCCGAGTTTGCTTCATTATACTCTCATATTCATCTCCTTTATTTTGCTTTCCTAGATTACTATGTTCCTTTTTATTTCTGAATTTTAATTCTGGAGTCTTAGAACTAAGCAGTTAGGACTCGAAACATAACTTTTAGCATTCTTTTACCAAAATGAATTGTTATAGTGAATGTAACCAAAACCAAATTATTTGTTTTTTTATTAGCATTAAAAATAACGTTTCTCTAAGTGTTTTTGTGTGCAGAAAGAGTAAGTTTCTACTACAAAGTAGATTACCACCTACAGAAATTAAGCATTCCCTCGCTACTTTCAACAAACATTTGGTCCCTTAAATATCTGTCTTTTGATCCTTTTATGAGACTCAGATTAGTATCTAATCTTGCATTCCAATATCTTATTCTCATGATATTCCGATAATGACCCCAACATGGTTAACATATCTCATTAAAAACCATGGAGACACAGATTCTATTCCAGTACCATAAAAATTTTTTTTAATGTATATTATCCTTTGGGTTCAATGAAGCTTTTGAGAATATTTGAGTTACTATTCGAATTAAGAAGGTCTGCTTTAAAAGAACAAAATTAAATTTGTGAAGAAGTAGGTGTTGCATAATACTCTTCTTTTTGTCAAAAACTCACAGTATAACTGATTTATTTGGCCTTCTCCTTTTAATGGTTGCTAAGGTAGAGATCAAATAATAATGTAGAGGTGTTAAGGTGGTAATTAATAATTAATAAACATTATGTTATAAAAATTCATTGTTAATTTTGGAAGAGACATTCTGATTTTATAATTTGGCAATAGAAATGTCACAGGAAAGATTAATATAATTAGATAAATTTAATTCTCTTTCTCTTCCTTTCCTGATTACCATGTATACTTACAAGTTGTTTTTTTTCAATAATCAAATATAACTGTTATTTTCTTTATATCTATCATCAATTAACAAAAGCTTTCGTTTTTGTTTTTTTTTCAGCTATTTTAAGAGATTTAAGTATTGCATGTTTGTGCCTCATGTACCAAAATGTTATCCGCCCACAGATGGTAAGAAATAGTTTTAAGAAATACTTATTTACTTCCAATGTTAAGTATATGAAGTTTAAATTTTTTTTATGATTTACTGTATTGTTGAAAATCATAAAACATAGTTACTATTTTCAAAATGAACTTGTAATATAGAACTCACTGTTTATATTATTTTTTCTCTTTAATTTTTTTTTATTCACACCTGTTATTACAGCAACAATAAGTGAGTTTGCTCTTATAGACAGGTCTTATAAAGGTGAGAGAGAGTAGGACTTAACAGAACCTCTTACTGGAATAATTTAAAAAATAAATAAAAAGGATTTATTTAAGCAAATCTCTCATCCACCTTCAAAAGCCACTGAAGGATACTGGTTTCAGATCTGCCAGGATCTGACGATTTTTGACATCTGAATGACATCCTTGGCTGCTCTCCTTCCTGACAAATTAGTTTTTGTCCTTAGAGCATTGTTTAAATTGTTATAGTTTTAACCCTTTAACAGGTGATGTATCCTGGAGAATACTCATATTTAATGAGTTTTACTCAATAAATTATGTAATGTCCTAGGCATTATCATCTAATATCCTTTATTCAACCTTGAATTCCATGATACATGAGTGGGGGCTAATGTTGCTATAGCCATTCAAAGGGGGAAAAAAAAGGAAGAAATGTATTAAAAAATCCCAGTCTCGCCCGTTAAAGGGTTAAAAAGGACACTCTCCCTTCCAGTTTAATTCTTTCTGCAGGACACTGAAGGATAATTATTTCAGATCTGCCAGTTTTTTTTACGACCGAAGGACCTCATTGGCCACTCCTTCTTGACAAATTATTTTCTTTCTTTTGAAAACAGATTAAATTGTTTTAATTTTAAAAAATACACACTCTTTTATTATTAAACCTTCAGTGGGAATATCTGCCTCCCAGGTAGGTATAGTTTATTTGATTACCGCTAAATTCTGTACCCCTTAAGCTTGGATTGTGGGGGACTATACTTGCTTCAGTTAACATCTACCCTGCAGTGTGAAATAGTGAATTTTGCTTCAAATCCTTCTCAGTTCAACTAAACGTCATTTTTCTAGAACCTTGTCTGTTTCAAAAGCAGATATTCCAATTAAAGTATGTGTTATAAGTCTGCCTCTCAGGTAGATATTCCTGCTAAAGTATTATTGAGCATCTACATACTAATCAGATGTTCCTATTTTGATATACTTCAATGTCTGCCTGTCAGACAGTTTTAATGTGAGACACACTAGGAGGATCATGGAGGTTGTTGAATCAGAGAACCATTTGGATGATGTAGATTCTGACGAGTCATTTGTCCCGAGAGAGATGGGCTTGTTATCATCAGATGAAGAGACCGGTTCGGATATGGACAGTGGTGATCGTTTTGCCCACGATTATGAAATAATAACTCCTTAAGGCAATGGAATAAGGGTCATATCTCCGCAACATCAAGATTCAGACCAAAGCAGTGCAGACGAGACCATCAATGAGGAAGATATTAACAAAATATTCTTCGGCAAGAGGAGTTGTTTTCAGTGGAACTCTAAGCCAATCAACTGCACCACTCAGACAACATGGGATAACGTTATAAAAGTTCAATTAGATAAATTGGAGAGACCAGATTTTTAGAAACAATCACTATGGTCACAACACCACATATGCCGTTTTATACTTGTTGTTTGAGAAAATATTAAAATTAAGAATCATTAAAACAAAAAAAACATGTCTTTTATTTCTGTTATCCTAAAATTCCAATGAATAATACTGAGAAAACGATATTTACTCAGGTATACCTCCCAGGCAGATCTTCCCACTAAGAGGGGAAAAATCATGTTCCCACCAAGGGGTTAAGCTTATGTTGATTTTGTTAAGACCACTTGTGATTACCAAGTCACTAAATATTAATGGTGGTGATAATCAATGCTTCAGGGAACTGCAGTCTGAATCCTAGAGATCTAGATTATTTCTAGTAATAGCCTAGTTCTCTTCATTTATTTTTGGTAATGGTTGTTTTATTTTTTTAAAAAGGCCAAGAAAACAAGAGAAAAAGATAAAGTCTATGCTGATTTGTGGACTTAAAGTACTGATATTTTTAGTTTTTAGTATGTTTTTAGAACTGATGAATGTTTAACATTCGAAACTGATCTTTGAATAAAATTATTCTAATAGAAGCTAACAATTCATCAATCCCAATTTTATTATCCTTCTATCCCATCATGCGCATTTCATTAGTGGTAAGCATAGAAGAAGAAATATTACAAGAAAAAAAGAAACTTTAATAAAATCATTTAATAAAACAAAAGGCACTAGATATTGAGCAGATGGTAATAATGAATGTTTCACTAGCCAGTAAAGGTGTCTATCGTTGGGGACACATTTTTATTTAAAATATATCATTTTGTAATTGACCTCTAATTCTTTCATCTGGGATTTCCTGATGAATAAACTGTTTTATGATCCTGAATTGGTCTAGGGATGTTCTCCTCCCGGCCCATTCATATGCACCTATTTCAGATTGATCAGGAATTGATCCTCCTATACTATCAGGCTTACCTTAACTGATTTAGGACTGAGGAATAAGCTGGTATCTATAAACAAAACGATTCCTTTAGGCCTACTATAGGTGGCACGGCCCAAACTCCATGAAAGTTGAAAGATTAATCTTATTCAATCTGGTTCAATTTCCAGAATTGTAATTTTGTTTGTAGCCTACTATTTTCACACCTTGATTTTATTTTTATTTTAAGCTTTTAGTTTCAACAAGTTTAATAATCCACTTTCATAACTAATCCATGTACAGCATTAAAACAATACAGGGCTCTAATTTATAATTGTTTTAGGAACATCGTCAAAAGCAGATTTGCTAGTTAATAATTTACTGCGTGGAACCTTGTGGATGGTTGTTATTTTCACATTGATTTCTAATGGTATCGTCCTTTGGCATAGAATGGTTTCATCTGTATTTACTTCACCTCTTAATCTTATTATAACAAATTTAGCAGGTATTAAATAATTTTTTTGTTGAGCCTGTTACCTATTTTAAGATATGATGGTTGGAACAATGATAAAATAAAATAAAATACTAAGTAAAGATTCATTCTTATGTATACTAATGACCTGGTTCATTTTTAAGCTTTCAATTCTTAATTAATTTAATTACACCTTTAATTTATTAATGTTTCATTTTGTCTGGAACAAAAAAAAAAACAAAAAAACTGTACCATTTAGTAAGTCAAATCTAGTTTATTGCATAGAGCTTTATTCCAAGGTCCTACTCTGTGCTTAAGAAAGTTCTAAAAGTGGCATAAATTAATTTATAAAGTAAACCTTTCCTTTCTATTTCATTTTAATCAGGGCTCAAACCATAATCCCCTAGATGCAATATTAGCATTCGATAACAAAACAATTCTCAAGTTCAATAATTATTTTGAAACTGAATAATAAATTCATATTTCAAATGATATAAGAATATAAAAGTAGTATTAAATTATCTGTTTCTAGGATCAGATCTTTTAATGGGCCTCTATTTGTTGATAATTGGTTATCAAGATCTAAAATATCAGGGTATCTTTATAACACATGCCAGAGAATGGTTATCATCATGGTTATGCACAACTGCAGGGGTATTAGCAATGACATCATGTGAGGTAAAATAAATACTGAAAAGTTATAAAATAAAAACTTCATAGTTAATTTGTGGTTTTTAAATTAATAGTACATTATTCCTGATCATAAAATAAAATGCATACAATTTTATAGAAATTATTACATCACACTGCTGGATCTGTCCATTATTATTTCTGTCACCTCAGTGAATAAGTGGTTAATTCAAATTTTGGCCAAAATGAGTTAAGTAACTAAAAAGAATTGTGGAGATTTTTCTACATGCTGAATAACTGTTTAAGTAACTTGCTCATTTAAAATAACTATGCTTTAAGATGTCAATCATTAATCATACAGCAGACTGAGCCCATATTTACTTTTTAAAAATCGAATTATTAATTTAAAAATTAAAATTATTTTAACGAATTCCAACAGTATCACCATTTTAGCTAAAATTTATATAATTTCGAACCAGATTTTAATTAAGTTTTAATTGTTATAAACAGGTTACAGTTTTATTGCTTTTCCTCATCAGCGCAGAAAGGTATCTCTTGATAGCAGCACCACTGAGGAGGCAGAAAACTTTAAAACCTAGGGTAGCTTTACTTTCAGTATCAGCTGTTTGGATGATTGGATTCATTATATCTTCATTGCCAGGTAACAGTATATACATATAATAATTTTCATTTTCTTATTTGTGTCAATTCTAAATTTAATCTTGTTGCCTCTCAGCTGAATTACTAACTATCGCAATACTGTTAATAATGTATTCTTTTGAGTCAAAAGCATAATGAAATAAAATGTTCATAAGATAAGCAATGAAATATAAGCCTAACTATATTCTTCTATTTTGGTTATTGTTCTGAGTAACATTTGCATGATTTGGAAAATAACATGAAAAATGTCTAGATAATAAAGAAGTTTCTAAGGAAAAATGACTAGGAACTACAAACCCACCCATGTTTTGCCTATTGGAAATTTTTCAATGGTGTCTGCCAGGCTAGTCTGGTACTTCTTATATCAAGTTAACTCCGTGGCTAGTCAGGGTCCACTGCTTAGGTAAGGGGGAAAGAGGAGTGTGGAATAACATATAATTATTATATAACATATAACACATTATAATTATATTTTTGTTTCACTTGTATTTTAGACAATTCTTATGGGTATGTATAGACAATTATTCCTAAGTAAGTATTCTATGGTACTTAAAATAGTTTATTTTAATATATGAAATCTCACAAATAATATTTTAACATTTTCACTAGAATTTCCTCACGTTAATGATGATAATCATCAATATTTCTTCATCAGTCCTCTTATTCATATACAATTTTTCCCTTTAAAATTCAGTATTCCCTACCCCCTGGAAAAAAGCCCTAATTCATCCTATAAATAAAACATCGAATCCCACATCTCCTAAAGACTATTGCCCGATCTCCATCTTATCTAACATCTCTAAACCCTTAGAAAGATTAGTACAATCTCAGTTATCCAACTTCCTTGAAGAATCCAATCTCCTCGATCCCCTACAATCTGGTTTTCAGCCCGGCTACTCCACACAATCCGCTCTCCTCAAAATCACAAATGACATGTTTACTGCCATAGATGAAAAAAAACTGACTGTACTGATACTTCTGGATTTTTCCAAAGTGTTTGATTCCCTGGACCACTCTATCCTTTTTTCCAAATTAGAATCTTTAAATTTCTCCAGTTCCATCCGCTGATTTCAGTCTTTCCTTTCTCACCGTTCTCAAGCAGTTAAAATACCTAACCAATCCTTATCTACTTTTCTCACTAATACTTCTGGTATTACTCAAGGGTCCAGCATTTCTCCTCTCCTTTTCAATACCTACATCAACGATCTACCTTATTCAATTAAGCACTGTTCCTATCACCTCTACGCAGATGATTCCCATATCTATCTTTGCTTTCCTCCTTCCGAGCTTCCTTCTGCTTTCGCTAAAATTCAGGAAGACCTGAATAGAATTAGTGCCTGGGCTACTTTAAATAAATTACAATTAAATGAACAGAAAACTCAGGCCATTTTAATAGGATCTAGCTCCCTCCTTAGTGCATACACCCATTATCCTCCCTTAATCCTAAATGATCATCCTATCCCTTTCTACTCGTCTGTTAAAAATCTTGGAATTATTTTTGATCAGACCTTTTCTTGGAAATCTCAGATAGCCCAAATCTCCGGCCGTTCTATAGGTCTACTTAAATTATTCCACCTTCTTCTCCAATCAACTCGTAAGGTTCTAGTATCCTCCCTAATATTCCCTTACCTTGATTATGGTTGTCTAGTTTATGGTGGTCTCTCGACGGTTCTCGAAGACAGATTGAAACTAATTATGAACTGCTTTGCCAGATATGTCTTTGATAAACTGAGGCGCTCCCATGTTTCCTTCCTCTATTCCGAATTAAACTGGCTTTATCCCATATTCCGTAGAAAATATTTCCATGGATCATTCCTTTACCAAATCATCAGCACCCTTCATCCTTCCTATATGTACAATATGCTACAATTCAGATCTGCAATCAAGTCACTGAACACAAGATCCCGTCTTTCTGACCTATATACAACATCCCCTAGAACTACTACATTTTAGCGCTGGCTTTCCTATTCCGCTCAACCATCCTATGAAATTCTATTCCTTCTCATATTAGACAAGCGAAATCTCTAAAAACATTTAAATTCCTCTATTTCCAGTACCTCCTCCTAATCCAAGGTGACGCTTACTAACAATATATTTTCTCAATTAAACGATATCTAATTCTTTCTGAAACACACTCAGTGTTACCAATTAAAATAATTTTTTCTCATTCCGAATACAACATTTAGGTTCTTATATTGTATATAATTAGCATTGTATCAAAATAACCTATTTATTACTTCATATATTACATTAGTATTCATGTTTACATTATCATTGTTATATTAATATTTCTTCTTTATTTTATTATTTTTTATTTTTATTTTTATTTTTTCATCTTATTTATTCATCATCTCTCTGACCAGATGTAAATAATATCATTTATTTCTGTACAATTTGTTATTCTTAAGGGATTTGGTCCCAGAATAAAATTATTTTTCTATTCTATTCTATTCTATTTCAGAATGAGTCAGCCAATTTTGGTGGAACTCAATAAAACTAATATAAGACCTAAAAAAAAAATTCTCAGCATGAATATTCATGGCAAATGAGTAGTTTTGGGAAAAGATTATATTTTCTTGTATATGTTTACAGTTTTAAATTGGAGAGATTCCAGCAGATTTTATGGAGCAAACATATTTTGTTTTCCTCTTCACATTGATGAGCCCTATCGCATAGGATGGCATTATTCTGGTTTTGTTTTTATTGGGTTAAACTTCCTTGGGTAGGTCTGTTAAATACCAAGGAGGTGAAGTTTGAAACTTTATTTAATTTTGTAGCAATTTACATTATTTTCTTGCAGGATGATTGGAATCGGATTTTTATATTACGGTGTTCTATCAAGTATCCATAAAACAAGGAGAGAAACTACTTTAAATGTTCGGGATACAGATTTCATTATGAGATTCTTCTTTATTGTACTTACAAACGCATGCTGTTGGGTACCTATAATAATCCTAAAAATTCTAGCATTTCTCAGAATTGAATTTTCAGGTAAGTGGCTGTACTATGACTGGCATGATTCAATTAATAGCTGAAACATAATCATCTAAGAAAACCAATAAGCTTGTTAGAAATTAAAAACCAAACTAAATTATTATTTAATAGATCTAATAATGCACTAGATTAGACTGGTAACCAGATCACATTTAATAAGACAGAAGAAGGCAAAAAGACTGTAAACTATAATAAAAGAATATTTTAAAAAATTGACCAACAAAATATAATTGTTTCCTAAGCATGTATTATGATGAAATTATATAAATCTACTTCTACACCATAACTTATGGCATTTCCATAAGCGTTACCCTTGGGGTGTACCCAAGTGGTAAGGCACTTGGTAAAAAGATAGAGATAGAAAAAAAAAATCTTGCTAATTCCATTTGTGTTTTCAATAAATTTTTTCATCACTTTAATTCCTCCTCAAAATCTGGCTTGAACCTTAGGTTCCCTGTAAGTATGTAAATATCCTCTCATTCGTAATTCCTGGGAAAAAAAAGTATTGGGACAGCAATTAAGATGAGGCTGTCTTTATTATAAATTGTCATTCCAAAAGATATGATAGCTAGTAATGAGTAAACTGGCCATTTTACTGTTTTAATTTGTTGAAAGCGCACTAATCATTGGTAAGAGAAATCATAAAATTAAGTAGCCAATAAAATTTCTTGAAATCATCACGAAATATATTTAAACAGGCCCAGGAGGTATTCGAACCCATTATATTCTGGACTGGAAGCGCTGAGACCCACACACTAATGCGCTCGGCCATCGAGTCCCAAAATTTTTCCTCGTTACTAATTGTCTTAAATTTAAGCATACAATCATTGCAGCTGACTTCAGTTCCCTTCAATATGACAGTCTGAAAAAAGTTTTGGTATAGAATAGTGAATAAAGTTTTATTTGTAACTTTCCAATACTTTAGAACCGGTCCCATTTTCTGATATGAAAATTAAAAATGATTTTCAATATAACATTAAAAAATTGACATTTGAAGTGATCAGTAATTATTTTTCTAAGACTAGCAATCACAGATCATCCGAATTCCGATCTCAATCTTTTCTCATCTTCCCCTACTTTAACTCGAGTTGATTTATGTATTATATTGATTGCACCATGACCTGTAGTTTAGGCTGAAGTAATTAATTAATTAATGTCTCTTGAACTTTATTCTTCTTTATGGTTTATGTCGGATAATATTTATTCATTTTTTTTTTTAAGGAGAACTAAATGGCTGGCTTGCAATTTTCGTTCTTCCAATTAACTCTGCCGTTAACCCAATACTGTACACATTTACTACTCCTCATTATAATGTAACTGATAGAGGCAGAGGACTACAAGGTAATAATATTCTTGTTTTTCTTTTAGCTCTGCTTATATAGTTTCCAGATACTTCAGTTTCTTTGAATAATATTTTAAATTGGTTTTATTTCAGATGAACCCATGACCTTCAAAAAAAAATTTAACAGGGCTATTTCTGTGTTAAAAAGGCAACAAGCCAAATATGAACCTCCAAAAACACAGGAGGAAGAGTTATGAAGAAACTTACAGCTGCATGAACATATATACTGATAAATGAAAAATAAATCGAAATGCTTATATTATATTAGATCTTTTTTTCTGATACCCCCTATTTTAATGTAGAAACTCGATAATTCGTCATGAGTGGGGGAGAGGGGGTGACGAAATAACGGAAATGACGAATTACAGAAATTTCCTGGTAAAGCAACAAAAAAGCATTTTAAACTACATAATTGTAATTATTTTGTAATTTATAGAATGTAAAAACAAACAGATGAACATTATATACATTGGACTTGAGTGAAAATGACAAAAAACACTTGCCACATCCCATCAGGTGTGGAATATCTGATTCACATTGCTCCTCCAAACCACACAATGCACTTAGTTTACATTTCCTCTACTTCTTTGCATGGAATAATGGAAGAATTAAAAACGTCATCGTCATCATTTGTTTCATCACTAGCTTCATTTTGAGCACTCAGTACTTGTATAATTCCATTGTCAATTAAAATTTCATATCCTACATGCGTACTATCCATGTTTAACCAGCTGCTTACGTCTTGCTTATCTTTTCTCATTTTATAACCTGGAGCAGAAGTTGCTGAGCCAGATGCCAATGTTTTTGTAGGAAGACCTTTCCAGTATTAACTGAATCCGGGAATTCGTCAACTGCACTCATACTTCCTTTCATCTCTTATTACAATCAATAGAGGGATTGACTCCGGGCTTGTTCTGTTTGTTTTTTTTCTATGAAATGATTTACAAAATGTATAAATATAGGCGTATATTTTAGTAACAAACCTATTGAAGCAGTTTAAATATTAAATAAGTAACTGGGGAAAAAATGAATTACATATGTATTTAATTTTGTTATTTATAGTTGCTAATTAAAAAAAAAAAAAAAAAAAAAAAAAAAAAAAAAAAAAAAAAAACCCTGACGAATTACACAATAAGACGAATTATCGAGTGACGAAATAACGAGTTTCCACTGTATTTGTAATTTAATTTTTTTTTGTTATGTCATGAATTGACATAGAAACTCCTATCAATACAATTTTCCGAAGTCACGTGTAAAGAAATCAATCAAATTTATTAATACTCTAAATAATATTATAATAAGTGAACTAGCCTTTTAAGGTCCTCACTACCAATTCTGTAAGACATGCATCAACTCAATTAACTCATACTTAAGGCCTATCATCTGTATTTTATGTTTTCTTGAGGGACCTCTACCAACCTACACCTACCTTCCAGTTGGGCTGAATGGTCTATTTCCATTCAAACGTGGAAGTGCATGAACCGCACGGTTAGATCAAATGTACAGGTAAGCTGATGATGGTGAGGCTGAGATGGCCAAGAGCATTAGGCGAGGGTCTGAGACTGTCTCTGAAAGTGTGAGTTCAATTACCACCTGGGTCACCTGATGTTTATATCGTGGTGATTTCGCGAAATTAATCTTGGTAATCCCACTTTATTTAAAACTGGGCAATTACCAGTTAGTAGCCTTCTAGGGTTGGCAAAATGGAGCATTGAGAGGGCATGCGAATATACACCCACTTTAAAACGTCTGCGTTCACTTTAGTACACTTGATTTTTTTTTTTTTTTTTCAATTAAATATTCTACAAAAATTGTCGTATAGAAATTATTAAAAGAGCTTACGTTTATTTACGGATGCTTGTAGCGTCTGAGATATCTGCGATAAATGATATTGGAACCCACTACACTGGATCAAAAAACTGTTGGACCACCCACTAAGCCGTGGATATTCTTTTATTTTTCTAATAATCAACCGTTCATCCGATGCCTAGGAAACGTTTGGGCGGCCGGAACAAGGCTTTACATTATAATACTATCTTAAACTGTAATGATTTATAATGTTTGAGACGGTTACGTGGCTTTAATTTAACAATTTTCATATTTCACGCAAACTTTTGCACTCGTTATGGCTTCTGATTATTATTATTATTAATTTTTAATTAAGCTCAAATTTATTTTTTTCTCCGTCCTATAGTTAAACATAAACTACAGTATATATATCTAGATATTAATAAGTGTTCGTAAGACCACTGGTTATAATTCAACTCACAATACAGGGATAATCCGCAGTAATCCTCTTTTTCTTATGTATCAATGTAGTAGTGTTCCAATGCTTCTTGCATTTGATGTTTTTATGGCATTTTCTTATATTAATATAATTTATTCTTGATATAGCTGTGATGTCGTGATTTCTTTCTTATGTAGGGTGGACCAAAAAGAATATACTTCAAACTGATATATTTAATAAACTGTAAGACATACAACTATGGAACTTGGGCCACATATTTATGAAACTCTCTAGTCTAGATTACAGGTGTTCAATATGTCCTCCACCAGTGACACGAACCATATCACACCAATACTCAAATTCCTGCTATACTTGACTGAGCATGTCCGGTGTCACTGATGTAATGGCAGTACGGATTTGGTTCTTCAACTCATCGAGGTTCTGTGGTAGTGGAGGAACATAGACGGTGTCCTTGATGAAAACCCACTGGAAGAAATCACACGGCGTCAAATCCGGTGACCGTGGAGGCCAGCTGAAAAGTGCTAAATATTCCCTTCCTTGATGTCCAATCCAACGGTTCGGAAGAGTTTGATTCAGAAACTGACGAACTTGACTACTCCAGTGAGAGGGTGCCCCTTCTTGTTGAAAAATGAGGTTGTCCTTGTTCAGCCTCGGAAACAAGCAGTTTTGCAACATATGAAGATACTGCGGACGGTTAACCGTCTTTCCATCGAAGAAAAAAGGGCCGTAAACAGATGAGCAGGATATAGCACGAAACACATTCAATTTAGGTGAATCTCGAAAATGTTCGATGTGCGCATGTGGGTTCTGTAGGCCCCAAATTCTAACATTCTGTTTGTTCACCTTCCCACTAAGGTGAAAACATGCTTCATTACTGAACAGGATCCGTTCTGAGAAATAGTTATCGTTGTTAATAACATCCTGAATCTGGCCACTAAATTCCACACGTTTATGTTTGTCATCATTATTCAGAGCCTGTAACAGCTGTAACTTGTACGGCTTCATAACTAACCTGCGTCTCAAAACACGCCAAACTGTTTTTTTAGGCAGCTGCAATTCCCGACTGGCACGACGTGTTGATTTTGAAGGGCTACGTTGGTAAGCAGCTTGAATCCGTGCGACATTTTCTTCAGATACACAAGGGCGGCCAGGACTCTTTCCTTTACACACACAACCCGTGTGTGTAAAGCAAACAAACTGACGGTACCATTTGCGAATGTTCCATCCATTCGGAGGATCAATTTGGTACCTCAACCGGAAACGTTTTTGCACTTTAATCACAGAATTACACTTCGCAAGCTCAAGAATAAAAAATCTTTTGTGCTGTGGCGTAGCCATTTTCCAACAACTGTGAATACGTCATTGTAACTGTAATATATTAACGCAATTTGGCTACACTATTTTCGAGTTGCTAACCACGAAGAAGGTTTTTTTCAAGAATAAAATTAATCTAATAATTTTTACATGTGTTTAATGGAATATACTAGATATTCAAGCGTGCATTAATATTTAGCTTATAGTACTAAAATACACAACAAATATTGGCGACGAGGTGAAAATTGAGAGTGAAACAGCATTGCCAGTGCTGTAGAAGATTCAAGAAAACACCTCAACAAATAATAAAGAGTCATTCCGGACGTATCAGCTGTAAGTTTTATTTAGTTATATTTTATAAAAAATGCCAAAGCAAAGCAACCCAGTATACCATAATGAGCTTTTACTTGCCCAAAATCAAGAAATAATGAATACATTGAATCTACAATCTCGGGTATTGGCTCAGTTACTTCAAACATACCAAAACAATCAAAATCAGCTGGTTCACAATGATTACAATGGTTCCATAACATTTGAGTCGTTTGATGAAGGGAAAGAGACATTTCAGTCATACAAAGAGCGACTTGAAAACTACTTCGAACTAAAAAAACTTACAGGAGACACAACGGAAGTGAAATCAACTAAAGCAAAAGTATTAATAAATGCATTGGGTGCTAAATATTATCAATTATTGTCAAGTTTGACTTCCCCTGATTTACCTTCTTCAAAATAATACGACGTACTAATAAATTTGTTGAGTGTACACCTTTGCCCAAAATCCAACATACATACAGAGAGGCATAAGTTTTTATCCAGAGTCCAAAATACAAACGAAACTGTGTCGGATTACATAGCTGCCCTTAAAAATTTAGCCCGTACATCAAATTGGGTGTGTTAAGAGAACGAATGCAAGAAACCTGTAATTTCTATTCTGCAAGCACAATTTTTCCGGGGACTACTTGATGTAGAAATCAGGGAACCAATTCTGCAACAAGAAGATTCCATAACATTTGAGAAAGCTGTTGAGATAGCTCTTGCAATTGAAGCAGCTAAAAAACAAAATCAAATCTACATTACCTCAACAGTGGAAATTAACAAAGTCCAAAATTCAAAGAAGCAGATCAGCAAAAGGTCAAATAATGATGACGTCAAAAAGAACTTTGTGGATAAAAAGTCAATCATTTGGAAACTCGGTATTCAATACGTATGCTTGGCTTGTGGAAAGGAAAATCACACGTACAGAGAATGCAGGTCGAAGGATCGTCTGAAGTGCCGGAAATTCGGGAAATCAGGTCACGTGGGAAAGGTGTGTATCTCTGGTCATCTTGAGGGTAAGCCAGTTCGATTTGTTGATGAAGAGGATGACGAAGACGCTGACTATGTCGAAATTAATACAGTGAATACCATATTTCCAATAGAACTTTTAATTCAATATAAGATAATCCATTTCAAATACAAGTACACTTAAATAATAAACCAATGAATTTTGGAGTTGATTCCGGCAGTAAAGTCTCTATTATGTTCATGGCCGATTTTAATAAATTAAATCTCCAATTAAAGTTAGAACCTACGACTGTTGCATTTCGAACATACACTAATGATTCTTTTAAGCCCGAAGGAGTTGTCAATTGTCAAATTTCATATAATATTTTAAAAACAACTGGCGATCTACATATTGTAAAAAATAATTACACCCCACTTCTCGGAAGAGAGTGGATTAGGAAGTAAAAATAAATATTTCAGATGTACAAAACGTAAACGAATTTAATATTGAACCAACTACAATTGAGTCAATAAAAACTGATATTTTTCAAAAGTACGAAAATGTTTTCACACCTAAAATTGGGCTCATTCCACACTTAAAATGTAAGCTGAATCTCAAAGATGATGCAAAACCTGTTTTATCAAACCCAGACCCATTCCTTATGCCTTGTTAGGGGTTTAGTCACAATCGATTGTCGCGGTTGTAGATCATTACATTTTGGGCAAGATAGGGTTTTTAAAGAAAACATTTGCCCAATCATACTCTGAGATATGTCAAAAAACGAAAAATGGTTGGTTGAATTTGGATAAAATGTATTAAAATTGCAAACAAATCACTATTAGTACAGGGAAATTAGCTTCGAACCTTGAACTCTAAAAATTAAAAGGCCTTAATTTGATTAGGGGAAAATGATTGGGGGGGGGGGGGGGGGGGCAAAAACCCAAACTTCTCGAACTTTTTCAGATTTTTGAAAAACCATTGAAAAATGGAATGGAATATACTAGATATTCAAGCTTGCATTAATATTTGGCTTATTTGTACTAAAATACACAACAGTAACCAAGCATAATTGACATTTGGCGGACATGGACTCAAACTAGACAATGCACTCGTTCCTCCGATACCCGCAGCACACCGCTACTATCGATAGTTTACTAAATATATCAGTTTGAAATACGTATATTCTTTTTGGTCCGCCCTGTATATGGATTTAATCTAGAGACTATTCCCATTTTATTGATACCAGCTGATTACTCTCAAGAAATCTATGCTGGTTAAAAGTCTGGTAAAACCAAAATTTTTGTTGGTGTTCCAATAATTTTTATAACCAGTGAATATTAAGGAACATGTGCATATCGTCGACACTATTTAAAACTAACGAATGTGTAAAATCGCATTTTTTTAATTCCGTTCACTAGCCGTTGTATTATACAAGGCCTTGAGGGAAAATGTCGAATTTGATCAACAATTAAAAGACAGAAATCTTTAATCTCATTTTTACTAATTTCTAAAAATAAGGTAGGCTATGTAGAATACAAAGGTAAACGAACGAAAAAAATATTAGTTTTTCACATTTGTCAGTTTTACATCGACGATATGTTCATTTATAAAATACCATATTTAATGACACCCTTAAAGCAAACAGTTCTGAAAAGATTCTCCAACCATAAGTAACCAGAATCACTATAATTTAAAATTTGGTGAACTATGCCAAGGACTTGATATTTACCTTTAATTCTCAACCTATTGACTGAGTAAATACCATGTTAGTTTTTATTTATTTTCCCCTAATGAACCTAAGTTCCTAACACTTTTTGTTACAATTCGTAGTATTCTTAAAGTTGAAAAGTTTTATACTTGAAATAAATCCAGAATAAAAATTACAGTTTTAAAAAACTAGAAAAACACGCTTTTATTGCAAACCTAACTAAAAAGCTAAGTGTGGTGAACAATTTACCGCAGTCAGGCCTTTTAATTTTTAGAGTTCAAGGTTCGAAGCTAATTTCCCTGTACTAATAGTGATTTGTTTGCAATTTTAATACAGTTTATCCAAATTCAACAAACCATTTTTCGTTTTTTGACATATCTCAGAGTATGAATGGGCAAATGTTTTCTTTAAAAACCCTATCCTGCCCAAAATGTAATGATCTACAACTTTTAGTATATTACATTTATTGATTGGATTAGACATTTCTGTGTTATGGACTCTTAAAGATGACCAAAACTAACTTTTTTGAAAGTGCGAAATTCGTTGATGTTTGACAATCGATTGTTCAATTCAACTTAAGGGATGTCTTTAGACAAACAATTTAATAAACATTAGTTTTGTAAATATAACATTTATGATGAAACCATTTTTCAATGGTTTTTCAAAAATCTGAAAAAGTTCGAAAAGTTTGGGTTTTTGCCCCCCCCCCCAATCATTTTCCCCTAATCAAATTAAGTTCCATTTTGGATATTTTATTCTCAGGACCCATCTGGGGTCCATATAAAAACATAAAACATACTACTCCAGCTTTTGCAAGACAGACCCCCATTTGGGGGGTAATTTAACTAGACTAAGTGAAAATATTAGAACAAAGTTGTGTAATTATTGTATTGTCATTGGTCCTTGAAGCATGTGCAAATTTTCAAGTTTATCATATTGCTGAAAATCAGTGAAAATTATATTGAAAGATTCAGTTTTATGCTGGTGATTGTAATAAAAGATATAGAAAATAATTGTAATCTATGTAAATATATCATAAATATTAAAAAATGTAAATAAATGCAGAAATAAGATAGAAGTGTTTTTTATTTCAGTATAGTTCATTTGACATCTCAGTTCCCTCCTTTTTTTCCATAGTTCAATTCCTCTCTTAGTTCAGTACATTTCCATAGTTCTTTTAAAAAATGAACTATGTAGTTCATTAGAATGAACTACCTCAAAAGGAACTACTTTGCCCGCCTCTAGTTTGGAATAAGGTCGCAGCGCGCCCAGCACAGAAGGTCATGCTTTCGAATCCCACCTGGAAGTGTTAAAATGTATTTCTAGACGAACCCAGAGAATGAATCTTGACCTCCGCACTCTAGCTATGGTTGGTCAGTTACTTGTAGTATAATCCGTCCTTCCTGCCCGATTCGGATTACATAAAAACCTCATGCTCCAAACAAAAAAAATAAGAAAACTTCACGAAATTCATCATTAATTAACATAAACTAGCGAATTACAACAAATCATGAATTTTAATAATGAAAATTATTATTTTTGTTATAAACAGTCGATGAAGCGATTATTTCTCCAATCTAGTCTTGAGCTCACCACTTATCATAAATGAAAAATTGTTGGTTATCATTAGGTGTGCACTTTTTCATCCAACCACTATAATAATTGTAGCGAAGGTGGCGACACAGTGGATATATTTTGAATCAATTTCTGTAACCTGTCCATTTATTCATCAGCTGGTAATTTTCCTAACCCTCCCGTTTTTATCTTCTTGAAAATGATTTCAAGACTAGCATTTAGAAAAGGTTTTTAACAATTTTACTTTTACTTCCTCAATTCAATGATTTTTTTGTTCACATAATATGTGTATATATATATATATTTTTCAGTTCTTGACCTCAAATCAGTCGTTCCTTCTATCGTTGGATCTGCCAGGTTTGCCTCAAATACTGAAGGACCTGAAAGGGATCTTGTTAATTTTCCCAGACCTGTAAGAGCAGAATTCACCTCAAAAGTTAGATATGGTACAATACCTGAAGAATGGTTTGAATTCTTTTACAAGAAGACAGGAGTTACAGGTAAAATGTTGCTATACCTATTTTCTCTGATTGTTTTGATTTTTTAATCTTTTGCCTGATTATTTCAACTATTGTTCTAACCAAGGACATAGATACTAAGGATTAATTTGTAAAAAAAATGAATATTATTCAAAGTTTAATATTTTGACCAGAGAAGTGGTCTGAAAGTCTCTGTTATGGTTTTATTATATGAAGCAGTTAAAATAACTCGTTTTTCAAAATGTGGAGTTAAATGATGATCTTAACCTACAAACTGGCTAGTTATTTAGTTGTGAAGAGCTATTACTGATCTCTCTGCTTGCTTGTTTGATTTCCTTTAAATCATTTACTGAAACCAGTGGCAGAAGTACGACTTAAAGCTCATAGATCTCAGTTAATGTTACAAGTTATTCATACCTCAAATGCTTTAAGTATCTAATATCATTGAAGTAGTAAGGATTTCGTTAAATGGGAGTCATTATGGTTGAGTGCCGTGAGGCGATTGTCTCAGCTATAGTAGGTCATGGGTTCGATTTCCACATGGGTCTGTTGATTATTGATATTTTTTTTTTTATTGTGGTCCCAAAAAATGAATGTCAGCTTTTTCACCCTTGCTTGAATAGGTTGGTAACCTGTAGGATAGCCCATCCTTTATATAAGGACATGTTGTATAACCACTAGAGTGAGTATGTAAGAATTTTTAGGTCCAACTAACCAACCACAATTTCATATTATATTAATCATCTAAGGCTATATTGCTGTGTTGGATTTGTTACTATAACTGAGATATGAAGGTACTTGTATTTGCTGTACAGGTCCTTATTTTTTCTTCCCTGCCATATTCCATCTTGGTTTATGTGGTCCCAGAATATTCCTAAATATTCTTCTCTTAAATCGGTACAGTAGATCACTTTGCTTTTTGTTCATGGTCCAGGTTTCGCTGGCATAGATTACCACAGGTTTAATCAGTGTTTTATACATCCTGTACTTTGTGGTATTACTGGTCAGCCTACTCCTCAGAATCTTAGACATGCCGAAGTATACTCTATTCCACATCATAATCCTTTTCTTTACTTCTTCCTCTTCATCCAGTAGATCATTTATTGTGGATACAAGGTACTGGAAGCTGTTCACTACGCCAAGCCCATGGTTTCCTATTATGTAATATTTTTGGAGATTGTCTTGTTTCTTCTTTCTGAGGACCATTATCTTGGTCTTCTTATCATTTATTTTTAGCCCTATTCTTCTCGCTCAAGCTTTTCGACTGTATCTTTTTTTGATCTTAATGACCTCCCCAAAATAGCAAATAGCTGCATCATCTGTATAAGCAAGAAGCTGTGTGGTTTCATTAAATATTGTTCCACCTTTATCCAACTCAGCTTTGGTTATGGTTATAAGGGTTAATTAGAAACATAAAAATTTCTGGTTTCCCCCATTTAGTAAATAAATGTCCATCATTTAATTCTTAACTTATCTAGATAGGGCAAGTGTTCCTCTCATTTCTATTCTCGTCCATCAGATTTATAAACTTGTCTGTTTATCTTATCAATCCAATTCACAGAATTTTTTTTTTGTATACATGTTATTTTCTTGAGATTACTATACTCTGGGACCTACTACTTTGTTGTTTCAATATTAGCAGTAGTTTATGTAGAACTCCATTATGATTTGGTGATATATCACCTGTTAGTGCATTTCAATCAACAAAAGATTCATTGAAAATGTTTAACTAACCATTACTGTTCCCGTATGAATGACCCTACTTTTACAATGGATTCTGTTGTAGGTTTTATATTTGGAAAAAGAATATAGTTCCACCTAAAATCTAAAATTGAGATTAATTTTTTTAATTTCATATCTTACTTTTTACATTAGATCATTCTTGAAGTCTCGAAATACAATGGACTGCAGGTTTCTGTCTCCTTTTTTCTTTTACCTCATAACAGTACTAATCAAGATCGAAATCCATTTCCTTCTTATTTTTTCTTTTTTAATTTACATTTGCTAGGAAATTCTTATAGGTTTATTTTGTATTATTATTTCATTTTTTATTATCGTTTGTTAACTATTGAATTATTATTCTGTAAAAATTGTATTGTTATTTTGTTTTGTTTTCTTCTTCTTATTTTTTTGTTTTGTTTTATTCTTTATGTTGTTTTTCTGATTGTATTAAAAGACAATAAGATAATATTGAATTTCTAAAAATGTAAACCAATGAACTTGGTAATATGTGTAAAATGCCTAAAAATAGGCATGGTGCATGTAATTACGAAAAATAAACTCTCCTAACTAAATCACTTTCAATGTTCTTGAGATATTTCTTGTAGATTTACTACTTTAGTGCTTTATTTAATGTTTACTAATTATGTTATGTATTTATCGAACATTATGTTCAGATCAAGTATTCTTACTGATAACATGAAAATTATAAATTATTAGTTGAATTATATAGTTTATCAAATTATAAGACTTATTGTTTACTTAACTCATACAATTATACTGAACTGCTTAGTGAATTAAGGGACTTAAATTAAATTTGACCTTGTTTACTTGTTGGTATTAAAGTCATAGTCTGATATTTAAAAAATTTCTTCATTAAATTAACTGTTAATTAATAATCTCATTACTAGCAATTATTTTTTTATCTGGAATTTGATAGATTACTAAAGTGATCTTTAAATTGTAATTTTTGTTTAGGGCCTTATGTCCTGGGTGGAGGTCTCACTACTTACTTCTTGAGTAAGGAAATTTGGGTCATGGAACACGACTTCTATTTCCTAGTTGCATTTTTTGGTATAGTCTATGTTCTCAACCGACAATATGGTACCCAAGTTGCTGCTTATCTTGACAAAGGAGTTGATGTAAGTATTCAGTTTTAATTTATTATTCAGTTTATTTTTAATTTTAAGCTTCGGACTACTACATACATTAAGAAAGAATCTCTAAATGTCTTCGGAAAGGGTATTATATGATTATACCTAGACCATCTTCACATTATGTTACTTGAAGGAAACGGAATGGATACTTGAATGTCTTTTAATTTACTTCCAATTTTCAGTAACAGGGAGGCACAAAGGTTTGTAGCTCTGAAGAGATTCATATCCTGATCGTTTTATGTTCTCTGTCTATGTAGTCTATTAAAACTTTATTGGTGATCTGATGAATCTGTCAACTATGTGTAATATCATTTCAATGGTTTATCAGTCAGTGTATAAGTAAAAGTCACTAGGTTTGTTCATTTCATGAAATATGCCAATATGATTGCATTTAATAATCATGTTTTTGTAGTTACTATTTCCACATTACCATTGTAATATTTTCACATAGCATCAAAGTATATTATATACATCTTAATGTTGATGTAAATTTTCTACATGCAGTAGTTCTTCTGCCAAAGTAGGAATACTTGAGTGTTAACAAAGTAGTTTGCTAAATTGTTTATTGATTGAATTGTGTGATTGAAAAAAATTTAAGTCAAAAAAGTCATAAACTCAGCATAGACAAGATAAAAATCAATATTTGATGTAGAAAATAGTTTAAAATTACATAGCTAAGAAGCATTAAAAATAATAACATTGTTTAAATCCATTTAAAATTAAATCTAATCCAATGGAACTGAAGAATATAAAACAGATTGAAGGATGGATACTAAAGACCCTTAATGTTGAGTATCCGAAATACAACCTAACCTATCCAATCAATTTTTTTTTTTTAATTAAGAAATAAACAGTTTCTATGGCCCTATTTGAAATTTATTTTCATTTAGAACAGAAGAACAAATTACCCATGGGGCTTACTGATGAAACCCTTAAACATATCCATTTATCTGTTAATACCTAACCTCTTTCCTTCTATCACAATATTTTTTAAGTCCTTTTCCTGTGCTAGCAACAAGCTAGAGTTACTTATCCCCTATGCTTCAAATTAATTAAAACCCTAGTGAGTAGCAAAAAACTAATTTGACTTAGTTTGATAAAAAAAAAAGTTAATAAATTTCTCATAAATCAGATGTTTTCATTTTCACATTTGTAATGAAACTAAAATCTGATACTTTAGGAAACAAAACCAATTGTTAGTATATAAAGGATTAGTAGATCTTATTAGTAGGATGTATTAATTTTGCTGAGAATCAAAAGACATGGCTTTAATCCTCCCTAAATATTAAGATTTAAAAATCAGACATTTCATATGGGACGACCCAGTACATTAGTATAAAATTTCTAAACTGTATTTCAAATTACTGATTATTTGATTATTTGAACTGAAGATGAGTGTGTAACATTTGATATCTATGTTATAGTTTTTAATTACAATAATTTCCCTTTAATATTGTGTTCATTAACTCAAAACAGTAGTGGTGAGATCAAGACTTATCTAGGCTAGAGGGAGTCTGAACAGTTATATCACATTGTAATTCCATGTAAGAAGTACAATACTTGTAAAATTATACCTTCAATGTTTACCACTGGAATTAAGAAAACAAGCTGAAGTTAAATGTAGATTAGACAAATCTCCTTGTATTAAGTATAAGTCATCTTGTAAAAATCACGCCTCCTATACCTACCCTCTTCTTAAATAATAATCTAGTTATTTTTTAGGCCTTTCGTGGGGAAACCTGGCGTCAGAAATTTTCCATTGCATTATCCCTACTTATAAGTGTTTCTGTTTCCTTTGTCATCCTCTCCCCTTCCAAGCCTAGTTAACTCTTATTTTCCTCCACTTCGACTATTGCTTTGCTGTAAATAGGGATCTTGAGGCCTGGCTGAAACTTCTATTTAGTTTCTTTATATATTAAATCTTCGAGATCCCTTCCTATTCCAGTTTTATGTTGTGTAAGCATTTCTCTTAGGCTCTTTCCTTCCTATTTTTGCTAGTATTTTAGGTGATCCTTTCTTTACCAATTTACGATGTCCACAATACATTTCTGAAGTTTATTTCTTTCCTGAAATTTTTGAAATTCAAATCTTTCCTGTCCATCAGGTTTTTATACACTAACTAATTGCACTGCTCCTTTCGACAAATTATTCCTTCCTGTTGTTGTCTCCTCTCATTAACCACCTACTATCCATCCAAATTTTCAATAGCCTCCTCTTAGTTTTATTTACATATGAATAGTAGAAGTTTATCATTATGTTTATTTTTTTTATCAGAAGTTTATTTATGTTTATCATTATGTACACGAAGAAGTGGTACAGGTTTATTTATTTAAGAGTTTTATCATAGAAATAATGAATAATTTTAATTTTACTCAATATCTTCAAGTGTTTGATAACTAATTAACCCGTTTATGTCCACTGTTGCATATGTGCAACATTAATTTAACAATTTTTATTATTTTCCTAAGTTCAAATATTTCATTACATCAGCTTATTATTTAAGATTTGTAATTGAAAAAAAAAAATTATTTAAAACTACCCTAAAATTATTTTGGAGAAAAATCAAATCTTTCAGCTAATTCTTGTGTTGGTGGTCCTAAATGGGTTAAATAACAATTCAAACTCATCCTCCTCAAAATTTATGCAATTTTAATCAGAAATTTCGCTTTTATAAATGATATTAGTTTTGCACGAACACACCCTTGTTAGAAATGTCTTAAGAAAGAAAAGAGTTATGTGTTGAATATAATATGTTGGTCATTAATTTTATATAAAATAGAATAACATTTTTTACTAGAAGGTATTTGGATCACTTTTTTGTCAGTAAATCACACAATATATTTATACCCTTATAGCATTCTAAATTATCCAAGTTAGATATGGAAAAAAAATCAGCATGGGTCATTTTGTTTTTTAATTTCATCTCCCTTGACCAAAGTAAAATAAACTTATTCCGTGCCCTGTGCCGTTTGCAGGATGCAGAGAAAGAAGCTAATGAAGGAAGGGAT
The DNA here is from genome assembly GCA_003667255.2 of Euschistus heros. Lineage (NCBI taxonomy): Eukaryota > Metazoa > Arthropoda > Insecta > Hemiptera > Pentatomidae > Euschistus > Euschistus heros. The sequence continues at coordinate 2,001,492 of RCWM02000092.1, read as the reverse complement.
AACGAGCTTAAGATGCTCGCCGATAGTATTAAGGAGGAAGAGCTCGCCCAATGGAGGGCCGATGGTCAACAGTTATTATTGGCAGCTAAAAGAGAGAATGTGCTGCTACAGTTAGAAGCTGCATACAGGGAACGAGCTATGCAGGTTTATTCTGAGGCAAGTAAAATTTATTTTATGTTTAATAAAAGTACCAGGTTCCTCATTTTTGAAATAGATATGTCTTTTGGCTGGGGGTCTATTGGTTTTGTTTTTTTTTTGACAGTTTTTTCACCCTCAAAAATATGACTTTTTTACATGCTCTAGCTCTGTTGGTGTTGCTCTGATTGAAAATTTGCTATCAGTTCCCTGATCATGAATTTAATGGAGCATATTTTATATTATATAACATTTGTTGCAAGGACCTGCTGTTTAGGGGCTATATTGGTTTCAATGCAAGAAGTCACGTTTTAACACTAAACCTACCATGACAGGTTAAAGTACTTTTTGGGAGAAGTTCTTTGAAACTGCATTCATTACTTTGCTTTATAACTTCACTGCTCTTATTAAAAAATATATAACAAGTGTTTTTTCAATATCCACTCCTCTCTTATTGTTTTTTTACCAAGGAATTGCTGTGGAAATATGTAAACATGCTCAGTAGATTTAGTGTTAAAACCTCTGTTTTCTTCAAATTTGTTTATTTCAAAAAATCATTAATTGTTAATTTAATTATTAATTTAAGTAATTTGATCCTTTTAATTCTAAAATAGAAATTGGAAAAAGTAGTATAGATAGACTTATACTAGATTATTGTTTTTCTGAGTCAGGGAGAAATTGAGTTTTTGTAGGGCATATTTCTAAGTAGGTTTTTGTTTATATACTCGCTACGAATTTTGAAGAAAGTTGTCCCAATTTGAATTTTTTTATAATGTCAAATTAAACAGTATAGTGATTCTCTCTATTCCTTGTCATTTTAGTTATTTGGTTCTACTTTTCAAGTGGAGCTTTAGCCCATACTCCCTCCCACAATACTTTATCACTCATTGAATTGTGCCATGCCATAGATATTTTCCATGTTTAAGGAACTGTATTTTAAAAATGTACATTATTACTTATTTCTTTTCTGCCATGGTAATTAACAGGTTGTCTGCTGATGATGACCTGTCATCAGAGCTACTCCTTTTCCATGCACGGATGTTGAAACGTAATCTTCACATCCCTTTTCATTTCAAACTGTGCCTACCAACTCTAGCATAGAAGGCCAGTCTGCCTTTGTCCACAGCATTAAGTAAAGATTTGAATTTGTTCTGCATTTTTTGCTGCTCAATTCTACTGTTTCATTGTTCTGTTTATTTAAATGATTGTTTTGAAGCTAAGTTTCGCATTAATTATCATTGCTTATACATATATTATTGATTACTATTTTAATTAAAAACTACTAATATTCATTATAAAATGTTTTTAGAGGTTAAAATCAATATTTTCTGATAATGTATTTTTCTTTTTGTAAATGTAGCGAGGAAATTTTATTAAAAACGAAATATAGAAATAAGTTTGATTTTAAAACCAAAATGTTTGGATACTGAGAATAGAAAGTAATTAATTATTTACCCCATTTTCTATTAAAAACATGTTATGACAGTGTGGTCTTCACTTGCATGAGATAGGGTTTACTTCACCTGAGGCTGGTAACGACTCATTGTCATCATTGGTTTTAGAAAAACAAAATATTTTGAATTTATTCGTGGTAAGTGTTAAACAGTGCCAAAGTAACATATTTAAGAAATAAAAACTTTCATCTCTGAGAATGGACTACAGTCAACGTGTTAACTACCCTTGTGTTTTACTAAAATCAAGTAGATAATATCAATTTCTTTCTCCTTATTACTTTAAAATACAAAATATAAAATAAGCCTTTATCACAATATTTATTAAATTCATGTCTTACTGACGCCTTTATTAATAACCATCTGTGGTTTGTACGATTGAAGAGTGATAGGAAAGAATGATTATAGTCTAATTTTGGCTACTTGAAATTGCAGTGCGAATAGAGAGTTTATTATTAAAATAGTAAATAAATAATTGAATGCCTGTAGGATGACATTTGAGAACAATATAGTCCTGAAATTATTAAGAGGTATGAATATCATCCAAGAATGATCACAGATCATTGTGAGGTTTTTGAACAATGTGACTTTCAACACCACAATCTTTCAGTTGTTAAAAAGAAATAATAATGTGAATACTAGAAATTACCAATATTGGAAATAATAGAAGTAAGATTGGTGGAAGGTTATTACCATGTTTTCACCTCATAAAAAGAGCTTTACTTATTCAGTGGGTATTTATGTTTTTAAATTATTTCATTTAATTGATAGTATTTTTGAGATTTAATTAGAATCCTCTTAGAAGATTTGTTTTCTCTTCAACATTATGGTGAATGTGTGCTTGTATTAAAATTTCATTGTTTTTTGCTTGTGTATTCATTCAGGTTGATGATTTAAGTTTATTGGTACCCAAAATACGTTAATCATTTACCTTGAACATAAATAATTTAAAAATTGAATACTTATTTGAAGTTTAAATTAAATTATTTAAATGAGTTAAAATTTTTAATTGTATTGATCATTCTTTTATATTTATTTATGCTTATTATCTTTGATTTTAGGTGAAGAAACGTTTGGATTACCAAGTGGAGAAGCAGAGGGTCGAACAAATGATTGCACAGAAACATATGGTTCAATGGGTTGTATCAAATGTACTAAAATCACTTTCAGCTCAGCAAGAAAAAGACACTTTAAAGAAATGTTTGTCTGATCTTCAATCTCTTGCTGCAAAAGCTTAAATTTGTTCTAGTAATGTGTAGTGCAATGACTCTATAGTAATATCATTGTAAAAATAAAATAATGCAATATTGAAATAAAATTTCTTATATCTTAAAGGACTTGGAATGCAAAACCGATTAACCTTTTTGTTATATTTACCATCATGGTAAGGCGTCTCTTAAGTGTCAGCCAGTGCAAAATGTTATCATTTTTATTTAATTATTTCAAATTGTAATATAATAAAGTCTTAAAATATGATTTTATTTTCTTAATTTTCATTTTTTTTATTACCATCAGATATACAATAGAAAATATAGTTCATTTTCCACAATCCTATTTAAACACAGAACAGAAGTTTTTTTTTTCAAGTCAGATTATGGTCATTAAAGTACATATGTCTTGCAATTTAAAGTTTCATTTCAAATTTGCTTCTTTTATAAACTAGCTAAAAATATACAAATACAAATCATTTTATTTTCACATTTAAGATATATCTGAAGTCTATTTAGTCTTCTTTTTATATCGGGTATACCTATAAATATGTTAACAATCATATATACAAGTTAGATTTAAATTTTGGAATAACAATCAAAATAAGCCACATAAAACATGATAAAATTTTTAAAACATAACAAATTAAATTACATCAATTGCAGATTCTGCACTTAAATACACCTATACAATATTTAAGTTATGATGACAACAAAAGGTAACTGCATTTGTAATATTTCTGTTTATATATGTATATTTATACATATATATGTTTATATATAAAGTTTACAATTCACATTAACTATAAGGCAGTGCTTGTTTAAAAAGTCAAGCATCAAACCTTTTCTGTACATTGTTTACTTACTTACAATCTAAAACTCATATTATAGGGTGATGGATTTAATATGTAGATTATAACAAAAAATATAACAAATATATATTTATGTTTTTTATAAGTTTAGCAAAGTTGATATTGGCTTTGAGAAGATTCTGGTTTAGTTCTGGCTGAATCGCAAAAGAAGAATAGACAACCTTCTCTATAGAAAAAAAAAAAAAAAAAATGACCAGAGATAAAAATCTTACCGATGTAATTATACACAGCCATTTAATATCACACATGTTTTGAAAACTGTTTAATGATGAGTTTAAAAAATAAAAATATGATCATTAACAGAAAATAATATGGAATAGTTCTCCTAAAATTTTAAATAGCCTGGAGTTAAATTTTTGTATTTAATCCACCACCTAATAATTAAGAGCTAATGACACCACATACACGTACACAAGTGTTTATAGAACAAACTCATTTTGTTATATACACGACATTCCGATTAAATACCAACATTATCACAAAAAAAATCAAAGGAATAACCACCATTAGCGCCTCTAAATAAAGAGTACAGCTTAGCCATGCCTACATCATTAGAGTTAGTAAAACAGCAGAGTAAATATATGTCTTAAAAAGAGAGATGAAGGTAACATGGCATGGCTAAAGAAATGGGAAGACAATAGAGAAGCTAAATATATACAACCCTAGGAGGGAATCCAAAGTTTGACTAGAAAATAAGTTAAATAATAATAATGCTTATTGTGCTCAAGATTAAAAATAGTATTGTTAACTCAGTTAAATAAACATTATTGTCACTTTTATTAAAAATAAACCTACTTAATACTGGGTTTTTATCAGGTATTTAAATATAGCACTTATGTAATTTAAAATTCAATAAACATACTTAAAAAAATTAAATTATAAAAACTGGAGGCTTTATTAAAACATATTCACCTGATTCAAAAATAAAATGTTATGATTGGCAATAATTTTAAAATGAAACATTTTGATTGGATCTATGTACATAGTAATAATATGTCACATCTTAATGGAAACTATATACAAATGATTTTATAGCTCAAACATATTTCTCCTATGTATCAGCGATGTATTAGCTTACGGATTCAAATATTTTTATAGTCTTATGTTTGCTTAGTACCTCTCTTTTAGTAATGTGGTTATTTGTTCTAGTTTCTCAGAGAAATAATGAAACACCTATTAATTATCCAAAGCACAAATTAGAGTAAATTCTATATTGATTGTGCTCATATACTTAAAAGACATAGTCAGTGCACTTTAGATATATATAATCATCATGTAACAAACAATTGAATCAAGTTCTACTTCAGAAAACAAATTTTCAACTAAAACAACATAAGTTATAACTTCTGATCTACAAAGTTACGCTTTTAATTAATTATACATGGAAATTACATAAATTTACAAGGTGTTTTGCTAGTAAAAATATTTGTTTTAGAAATTCAACAGTGATAACAATTCATCAATTATTTTCATCTAGGTACTAAATCTGTATTGTAACTTGTATCTGTGTATGTTTATTTTATACATATATATATATATATATATATATATATATATATATATATATATATATATATATAAATGTAAACATACATCAGTTTTTAAATTTGTTGAGCCTCAACTTTAAAAGAATAGTAATTACTTTGTTTGTAACAAATATGTTTTATAAAAACTTTTTATCTACTTTTCTAAACGACCTAACGAAGACAAAGAGTAGGGGCTTCTTCACTGCTTAGACAAAATATGATTCAGACTCCGAATTGTTTTCATTTACTCAAGACCACTACTAGGCAGACCCTAAATGAGGGTAATTTTTTTTCCATCGTGGTATCACAAGATTTTTTTCTTTTATTTATAAGAGGTAGTACAATTATTCAATTGTAAAAGAAAAATAATGTGAGGTGTACTGTCAAATTTCACAGCTGATACCACTTTTTATCTTTGTATTTGAGCATGAGACCATGAGCAGATGAAGAAAAGTTTTCCGCTTCACTCATCATTCTGGCAGTCCTTTCTTCCAGTTGAGAAAGTTTCTCTCCCCTTTCTACAGCTAGCTGATGCGCTCTTGAGATTTCACTGCAGGCTTTTTGGGCACTTTGGTCTAATCCAGCAGTTCCTGGAATGTGCTTGGCAACTGCTTTCGAAGCTTTACCGCTGGATTCACCAACTGGAACAAACAATTATTGTGAACTTTTTGAATATATGTATTTCATCTTAACTAGTTCGATGAGGCAAAAACACAAAATAACTGGCCACTCCTAATCAATATGGTATAAGCAGTCATCATGCAGTTCTAACATATAACTTTTAGAACAATGATACATAAAGAAGTAAGAAGAATAAAGAGATGGAATGGCAACCTATTCCGTGGAGAAGAAGGGGGGTCACAAACTTTGTTGGAGAAGTTAAAGCCATTTCCTTAGCACTGGCTAAGATAGAAAAGGAACAGAGCTATCCCCAGATTGAGTTCTTAGGAGACTTTCAAGCTGCTATAGATTTGATATGCTGTTAGTACAGCTTTGATCACCCTGAAGTTTTGGATTCTCAGGAGTGAGCTCATTAATAGCCTAAAGAAAAACAGGATTACCTCCAGCAATATCCACACAGGATTGGTGTTGTATAGAGCCCCTGGTGCTACCTATGAACTACTAAACCTCTGTGCTAAGAGGATGAACTGCACAACTGCACCTCGCAGTACACCTAGCTTTGGCTGATGTCAAGAACAGCAACTATGCTGTTGATTTTACAGACACGGCAGCCCATTCTGACAGTCATAACATTAATGTTTTCCACCACACAGGCAGTAGTACCACTATGGTATATTTTATTGGGCTGCTGAAGCCGAATGGTCTCACTGTCAGCGACTTAGGTGTTAAAAGTAAAAAAAAAACTTTCTGATCTCTTAAGAAAATCACAAGTGCATACGAATGCTGGGAGTGATGCATGAACATACAGGATATCTTCTGTATATACTAAGATGCAGTTGGCTACCTCAAAATCTCAGCATTATATATACCCAGGGCTTTAAAACAAGTCATTTTACTCTTCCAATGAAACTTATAGCCGCAGCTTCTCTCCTTATTTGAAGAGGTTTTACACCAGTCTGTATTTGCAAAGCCGCCATGGGTGTAAATTTTGCCACTTCTATAATTTCAAAGCTTTATTTTGCACCACATCCGAGGCTTTGAGTGAGCTCTCCGATGAAGACAAGTGGATTTCATTAGCGTACCCTATTGCTGGTCTTAATTGTGACTTTTAAGTCTTGATGTGCAACCCACTTTAAACCAGCTTGCCTTTTAAATAAAGCCAGTCTACCTTTTCCTTGCCCAACTAATTTATCTAGATGTTTTTCCCAACCCAGCTTTACATTACAAAATGACACCCAGGTACAATGCAGTCAGTTTGTAATAGCAAAAGTTGTTACTATAAATTAATCTTGATTTGAATTTTTCTTGGGGTGAAACACTTTACTTGACAACTAAGGAATGTTTAACTGAAAATCCCAAATGATAGTTTCCAGGTTGATATGTAGAACATTTCAGATATGATGGTAACATTTACCCATTTTTCATTATGCTGGATTTTGTAACATTGTCAGAAGTAACCAGTTAGCATTTACAACATAATAATACAAAACAAAACTCAACTCTTCAAGCCAATGCAATGAATTATAAATTACTGGGTAAAAATCAGATTGTTAAGTACAGATATTAGAAGAAAGAAAAGGTAAAGTCTAGTTTTAGATTCTCAGTTTGTCTGCTCAGAGATTTCAAAACTGCCCAATTTTCTTAAACAACAGCTTATTGCTCTTCCTACTTTGGCTAGTAATAGTAATGAGAAAACAAGAAATATTAAATTTCCCCTATTAAAATAAATTATAAATTATTATTTCCTACCCTAAATTTATAATTCTAAAGGTATTTAAAATTATAAATAAAAAGAAAAAAAAATAGGATTTAAGAAAACATTATAAATATATTTTATTAATAGCAGTCATCCACTATTTAACCATTAGTTATTTAAGTAATATTTCAAGCTCTAAACAAAAAAGATTCTTTCTTTGTGTGATATGTCTAGCAAAAATTTGAAACATAAAATATTAGTTTCTAGTAAACTAAAATAAATGATACATACACAATTCTTCTCTATCCAGAGATCGTGCACCTCCTCCAAAGAGGCCTCTGAAGAAACTCTCTTTAGGTGGTTCTGGCATATCATGAGGAAGAAACAAGTCTCCCACGATTTCACCTAAGCTGGAACTAGTTTGAAAATGATAATTAGATATAAAGTCCTGTGAATAAGTATAAACTTAATAGAAAAAGTTGAAATATTTTAAAATACCTAAAACAATATGTAACCAAAATATTATTTGAAACTTAATTGCATATAATAACAATATAAGAGAGCATTTAAATGTCTCAGTTTATAATCTTAACAACAACAAAACATGTAATTTGGGTTGTAAATTAATATAGACTCAGAGTATTAATGAATGAAAGGGGTGTAAAGTAGTAGGCCTCCTCGTGGTGCACCCTGTGTAACGCCAAATCTGCTACAGCGATCGCCGTTTTTCTTCGAGATTCACCGAGCTCCCATGTCACAAGCGATCGTCTCAAGACATCAAAACGGCCCTTCTAAGGGCCATGACAATCAGCTCCGCATCCTCTACTGGAATGCGGGAGGTTTGAGCAACAGTAAGCATTCTGAGCTAAAGACCAACGTCTTTAAAACTGACGCTGATATAATTATAATTGTTGAAGCAGGCGCTTCAACAGACACCACCTGCTATTATGAAATACCGGAATATACCTTATTTGTAATAAAAAGATCAAGACAAGTTGCATCTGGCATAATGGCTTTTGTGAAAACCTCGATTGCGTGCAATTTCTCCGTGATTCATGTGATGGACAACCATGACAAACTCGAAGCTATGTGCATTGATGCCTGGAAGAACGATGTCCACTTCAACGTTATAGGTCTCTACAACCCTCCGAACAACGTTCCAGACCTTGTCCATATGACCAATTTATGAGAATATAAAAATACGATTATAATAGGGGATTTTAACGCCCCCTCAACTAGATGGGCCTACCCAACCACAAATGCAACAGGCAAGGTAGTTGAAGACTTACTGGACCATTCCGCCTTGATAAGAATTCCCTCAAACCTCACATTTCTGTCGTTCGCAGGACATCTAACCACTCCCAACCTTGTACTGGTCCATGGAAATTTAGCCGCTAGATCAACACTGTCTTTAGAAGACCCGCTGGATAGATGGGGACACAGACTGATGTACCCAAAGGTTGAGAACAAGGGCCGACTTTCAAGAGCTTACCCGATGGAATTTTAATAAAGCTAAATGGGATTAATACTCCAATCCGAGCAGAGAACATGCTAAACATAGAAGCTTGCATTGCCTTAAGGAAAAATAAAAGAACTGGAAGGCCTCCAGGATTTTCCAAGCATGTGAAACACGCCGTTTTTAAAGAAATGTCAAAAACTGGTGCTTCTTCTTTCCAGATTCTTAAGTGATTTAACCTTGGATATGATGCCAGTTAAGTACGGAAATGGATAGCTGAGACCAGGTATTTAAAATATCGTAAAATTATAAAAATACCACAGCTAAAAAACATCAATTTCAAGGTCCTTACATTTTGCTGAAAAACAAACTGCGCCATACCACCACTTTTTATGTCAATAATCCTTTGCTGCCTAATTGCAGTCCCGTGCAGCATATTTTAAAAGAATAAATGAAACTAACAGTCTCTTTTTGATGTTGAAAATGTAAACTGAATTGATAGTTTTCCATAAACATAAAAGTAATTAAAAATAGACATTTATCAATACCCTGAGTTATTTATTCACAACCTAAATTACATGTTTTGTTGTTCCAAGATTATAAATTGAGGCAATGGCATTTAAATGCTCTCTGATATTGTTATTATATGCAAATAAGTTCAAATAATACTTTGGCTAAGTATTGTTTCAGAGATTTTAAAATATTTCAACTATTTTTATTGAGTTTATACTTATTCACAGGACTGTATGAAGTATTTTTTTAAATAATGTTCTTAATTGAAAAGAAATCAATCTTTATAGGTCTTGATAGACAAAGTTCATGTAAATCATTGGAACTAATAAAAATAAGTTTGTTCATGGAACAAAAATACAGATTTTCTGAGTTCATTTCTTTAAATTTTTGTATTGAGAACTTTATTTAGTTTTGTTGAATAATATTACAATAAAGTCAACATGATTTTCATTTCTTTTAATAAAAAGAGTATATTTACCTAACTAGCTTTTCACTCCACAATAGTTTAAAATTCTTGATAGATTTCAATTTAAGTAAGTAGAACATTTAACAATTGTTCTAATCTCTTAATAACCATTTTCACCAAAGAAAGCCAAACAAAAATGCTTCAAGAAGTTATCAAAGAAATATTTGATTGTAAAATAAACTTCAGCTTTTATTTTGTTGATAGTCAGGAAAACCATATTTTAAAGTTTATAAATTTAAAGAAAATTAAAAAGAACATAAAAATATGGCTCACCAAAAATCAGCAGAGACCGTAAACTTTTGAACTTCTGTAGGTGAGCATAAATATAACCCATTACCATGATTACTAAAGCAGAATGTTCTGGCTATCCTAAAATAATCAACAAAAAGACATTAAAATCAGCTCTAACTGATCAGATAAAATATTGCAACATGTCTATAGGTTCTAAGTTCAATTCGCCCTTTGAGTTATATGAACTTAAAATAATCTTTAAAAATGCATGTAAATACTCAAAACAATATTTTTTTTTTTGGGGGCCTTTTTTGTGTTTTGTAGAAACTGTGTTAGCTGTTAGCGTATTTGATATGCAATTTTTATAAAAACATTTTAACTGTTGAAAGAAAGAAGCATTGTGCTCTTTAAGACTGAACTAGTGCTTTTTCTTAAAATGAAATTTTAATGAAAGATAGGGCATATTTCAAGTAGAGAAAAAGGCATTCAGTTAACATAAAATTTCATGCCCGGTCCTTAAATCTATATTTTAGTTATTATTATTATGTCCAAGAAACAGGCTTGCTCCATGCATATTTGAGAAAACACCAGTAAAAAGTGACAAAAGATACTGATAACTTGCAGTCAATGAAAAGTGAAAGAACTCAGTCAAATCAGAAAGAAAAGAAAACTAAAAAAAATATATATGTAAATAAATAACAGGCTGAAAAGCCAATCCTGATTTTCCTTAAATAGGCTGTTTATCCAGATTATAAAATAATAAATTATCTTAAACCTAATTTTACTTTAATTGTTAATAAAAATTATGAACCCAATAATCTAAAATAAATTATTTAAGTTAAAGACACAATAAAAATACAATAGATTGTTCTCAATCCATGCAACAGAAACATTAAAATGCAAAAAGAGTAAGAAAAGTAAATGAAGATGAATTACTACAAAATTAATTAAATTAACTTTTACACAACAACCATAACACTAGCATTTACCATTGCAAATGATGCAAAAAAACAAAAAACAATGTAGACACAATTTTAAAATAAATATTTTTCTGAGTTGATTCGATATTAACAAGCACTAATCAGAGCTGAGGAACATTTTTTTAAAAATAATTTTTCTTCATTTCAACATTTCCTTTTTTTAATTTTATTAAGTTCTATTTACTAACTAATTATTTTGTAAGTTAATATCTTATTTAAAACCAAATTGTCTTCCAAGAAATAATGAATATTACATAGATTCATCGTTTAAGAAGCATTACTGTAATTTGGATAAAAGGAAAAAAAAAAAAAAAAAAAAAAAAAAAAAAAAAAAAACAAAAAGTATCTAAATATCCAAAATAGCTATTTTCGGTAAATCAGACAAAATATTTTTTTAAATGAAAGGCGGTAAACCATGAGAAATCAAAAGCTTTCACATTAAATAACTTTTATAAATAAATAATCTAATAATGTATTTATTTAATGCTTTGTACTTTTGACATAATGAAATTTCATATTGTACTATAGCTTTATGCTACGATCCCTGGAATTTAAAACATTGATAACTAATCCATCTTATTTGTATTCATTGGAAAACAATAGGCATTCTATTGTTTTAATATACTTTTCCTATCATGATCCCAAGTCTAAGGCAAAAATAGTTAATTATACAGGCAATATCAATATTCATTTCATATCCTTGATAGCAGTATATCATCCACTGCTAATAAAAAACTCAATTTCAAATCCAGATATTTTTTTTATATTTTTCTTCCTTCTTTTGCATAATAAATTACTAAACACCATTTTAATATCCTGAAACAGTGATTATGAGTCTGACAATATCACAGAAAAAAAATAAACCTGCCTCCCTGTCCTAGTACTTAAAACCAAAGTTAAAATTTCTACTATGTTGTTAAGTAACAGCCCGATTAAATAAATTAAATCTTGTAATTTTCTTAGACCTAGCTGTTTAATGGATAAATCATGTAACTGACAACTGCCATTGCACCATCTCTACATTAAAGTCCTTCATTACTTTTTTCTATTTGAAACCATAAAACCTTCTAATTACATTCTTACTTTTCTTTCACTTTGACTTTTGTTATATATTAATTGCTTTGTACTACTTTCTTTTGGGATTTAATTGAATGAATGGGTCTCCCCATTTCATGGACTGATTTTGCCTTTCCAACCGTTGCAAGTATTTTTAAACATCTTTCTCTGACTAATATTTATATTCCCAATGTACATATAAAACTTAATTTGAAAAACTCTGTTCCTATTGTACCAACTCCCTCCTTCAATGCAGATAAAACTCAATTGCATAAATTTAAATCTCATAAATTAGTTAAAACAACTCCATTTTTCATCTTATACCCTATAACCTACTCACCTCTAATATATTAAAATAGAATTCTTTTAAGTCCCATTTCCTTTGTTTCTGAGTATATAATTCCACAAGAAAAGTGAGATAACTAATAATACAGGTGGGTTCAAAAGCACACATACTTTATTGTTTTCACTAGTAATGCTGGCAAAAACCTTCAAGTAAACTTGTTAACAGAGAATATTAAAGAAAAATAAAACAATATAAAGCATGCTTTTTAACATAAAAGTAACTACTAAACTTATTCACTTTTCACTCACCAATGGACACACAAAAAAAAATACATTATATATTTACAAACAATTGTACATCTGTGTCTACATATTCCTACACATTGTAAGCATATTAAAAAGGAAAATAAATTAATTAAAGAATTCGAAAAACATTAAATCACAGGCAGCTATCTTCTTATATAAACATAACATTACTCAAACATCTCTCAGCACATAAAGTAGCAATAGAACTAAAGATGCCCATTATATTGCTCAATGAAAATAATTAAGAAAGCTTATTAAAGTTTTATGGGGTACAAAAGAAAGGATGGAAATCATGTATATTAATAAATATTATTCAAACAAAAACTTCAAATTGTAAAACCTTTTCCAATAGAAAACGAAAAACACTCAAGAAAAGACCATTATGAATCCATGTTTATTTTTTTTTTTTTTTTTTGAGAAAGTATTGTGTATAAGTTGAAAAAGAAAGATTGAACAGAAAAAAAAATTTAAACCCAACATTATAGCAATACTAGAACAAAAATAGACAACAATTTTGTACAATAAGTTATCAATGTAACCATAAAATAATACTAAAATCAAAATAAATAGTAACAGTAGATCAAAAAAGCAGAGGTGAGCAAAAAAGAAAGAAATTGAAACATAAAGTAAGAAGCGGGTTGAGGTTGGTAGCTGTATGTATTTATATTGTAGTGTAATTGTATGTACAAGTAAGCATACACGTGCATCTTATTTCATCTACTTAGTAATTCATTGCTTCAAATTGACAATTCATTAAAACCAGTTCAATAAACCTAACAAAATGTGTTTAAAATCATTTAATTTGTGGAGTAAAAGTAATTTAGAATCAAAAACATGTTTTTAATTAAAGTAAACTTAATTAGCTGTGGGTGAACTATCCAATTTGTGGATTAACATTCTAGAAAATAAAACCTACCACAGTTGAATTTTTTTCCCTTGACTATAGAACAAGCAATCTGGTCTATAATTGAATGTTACTGTGAAACATGATTATTTTACGTAAAAGTAATAACATATTGCAATGCTCATCAACACATAATTCTATTTTTAGACCTTTTAATGCAAATAAAAATTGTCCAAAATTTTCTTGCATTGATTTTTGTACTTTTCCTGTCATTTGGATACTTTCCCATGAGATTGGTTCATCAGTTCAGCCACCCTTTTCCATGGATAATCCGGAGATTACTGTATATTTAAAACAATGTAATTTCTTTAATGGTTAGCTATTTTAAATCCAGAGGATTCAACTGCTGGAACACTAAATGTAAGCTTTCCTTACACAGGAAGATTGGTAGAAAAAAAAAAATAATCAGAAACTATTATACATAGCTTACTGTAATTATGAATATTGCAAGGGCTTATTCGTATGTAAATTCATATGAAAAAAGATATCATTACTTGGAACCTTTTGAAAATAAAATCATTTATTCAGGAAAGAAATTCCAAGAGAGGAAAAGTTGTGATTTGATTGAGAAATTAAATCCTTAATTATTTTTATTATGATACTTAACACAATAAACAAACAAAATTGACACTAGATTTGCAGAGATTGATGTATATCGCTTTTTCCAGAAAGCAGTAACATTGATAATTACATTACATTAAAAGGAAAAACAGATATAAAATATTGCAAAATTATAGAGATAAGGAAAGTCTGAATTTCATTTCATTAGTATGAAAACAAAAATCAGTGAAAAAGGTAGAATCCATAAATCTAGTGTAGTGAACTGATGCCAATGCAATTTAAACATTTTTTACTCTAAAAAGATTTTCTAGAGACAGTAGAACTCAATATTACTGAAACATTTAAAAATAATATATCGTCACTAAAGAAGCTTCACTTCAATAAAAATGATTGCAACACATATGAATAAGACATTGAGTGAACTTTTCAAGAAACTATAAATAAAGCACGTGTATGCTGTTTAAGTACTGTAGAGTGTGGCCCACTTACTGATCTGTGTCTTCATTGACAAACATCTGTTGTCCCCAAATGGACAACATTGGGTCAACAATGCCTGGTTTCCGAGTCTGAAAACTAAATCCAACCTTTGTTATCTTTCCCGAGGCCACAGAAACATTTTTCTGCACGGTCTCACATTAGACACTATAATCCAATGGCTTAACAACAAATAATCAATAGCTAAATTAAACTTTTACATGGTTAAACATAAAGAATATAAATAAATAAAAAATAATTCTTAATCTACATGTTCAGTTCATAAGCTGCTCTATCGCTAAATAAGTTCACATATATATATTTTTTATGCTTATTGAGATAAAGAGAGAGAGAGAGAGCTTGTTAAGCCACTGGCAAAGCATAAAGTAGACTAATTCTGGTAAACTCATATCTACTAGCAATATACAGTTAAACTTTTCTAAAATATGACTATTTATTATTGATAATGCTTTGAGCCATGACATATTAAAATAAACCAAATTACATTAAAACTGAATATGCATAATTGAAAAATATCAAATCCTTAAACTTTTAAAATATAAAAAAACGATAAGATGAGAAAAATCAATTAATAATTGTTAATAGCTTTTTCAACCAATCTTTTATGTTTCTCACCTACAAAACTGTCATTAAATCCATTTGTTAAAAACAAACATACAAAGCAATTTGTGCAAAGAAAGAGTGGTCGAAAATTTTTGTGTTTTTAATACGATGTGAGTAAAGCATGCTTACTGTTAGTGCTAATAAATAACTGGTGGACATGCCAAGTATCTTAAATGTATTTAATTTAAAGGCAATTAAAAAATCATAAGTACTCAATTATTTACCTGAGGTCTGCCAAAGGAAGAAAATCAGTATCTATAAGTGGCCGGAGACTTGGAAGGCTATAGGCACAAATATGCCCATTGGAAATGTAGCAAACAAGGCAAACACTCTCTGAAATAAAACATATGATGATAATTCGAAAGCAACCTGAATATAAAATCAACTAAAACTAAAATTTGAATTCAATTTAATCATCAGGCCAATGACAAGTTCTCTATTTTGCTAACAGTTTTCATTTCAAGATAGAAACAAATTAAGAGAGATTTTGTCTAATTAGATCTAAAATTATCATGTAAATGGAAGTAAGTAAAAATTGGGATTAGAATGAGGTTTGATAAATGTGAAACAATTTTTAGGTCTGATATTTGTATGTGGGACCAATGAGATGAAATTATTTTTTGATGTTCATTGATCCTGGGAAAAACCTGTTACTGACAATACAGTATTCTTGAGTGACAGTAATGTTGCAGACAAATTAAAAATAACAAAAACAAAAAACCGGAGATGCCCTATTTAATGGTTTAATATAATTTTAGAAAACTTGCAATTATGATTAAAGAAAAAAAGAAAAAAGTAACTTAGCAACATATGATTACCAAAACTTGTGAATAATTATTACTACACTTTATGTTGTATTTTAAAAGAAATTGAGTAAGTAATAGTATCTTCTACTATGACAGTTATTAATAAAAGAATATTGTTGGATTCTGTCTCGATAACCGACACAAAAAAAGTCAAGAGTAAAAACAAGAAATCATATTGAAATTGAGATTATAAAAGCCATGCATCAGTAATCTACTTCTTTGACGATGATTATAAATAAACACTAGATCAATAAAAACTATCAATTAACAGATTTAATTTTTCATGCTAAAAATAATAGAAATTATGAATTTCAATAATCTATATTAACTTTACTTGTTACTTTAGTTTGAAACATTCCATATTGAATATGCAATCTTTAGTCATCATGCATTGTAGTAATAATAACAATTATTAACTTTTAAATTTAACAATGTACACAGTTATGGTATCAATCTACACAAGCCTACCTTTGAGAGAAATAATTTCTGCTTTAACAACAAAATCTGCCTCAGTAATTTGTTGCCTATAAACAACATTGTGAGAAGGAAGCGCAGCAACCATTGCTTGTTTCTCACTTACTATCGCTACAAACTGCCTATCACAGTTAACCTCACCGCTTACTGAACCAGGTGGAGACATTCTACTACTATTGCTATTTGTACGACTTGTACCTGGAAAATAAACAACATTCTGGCACTTATATTATTTACATGTTCACACTTTTATTTAAAAATATAAATAACTTTTAAATTCCAATCAGGACAATATAGATTAACTTTGAACTGATTTATTGTCGATTAGCAGAAAAAGAAGCTCAAATAAATCATATGTGCGTGATTTAAGATGATAAGTTATAAATGTTAATTATGTTAATATAATTAGTAGAAAATTAAACTGTTTTCTTCATAAGCAGAAAATAAAAACAAAAAATGTCGGAACAATCGAAATAAGCATTAGAAATTTCAAAAAATGAAAATGGTCTCAACTATAACTGTGCAAAGCTAACAAGGTATTTCACTTCTCTGAACCCGAGAAAAAATATTTACTCTGTAATAATTGTACCAGTCACAAAATGTGCTCATGTGTGTGAAATTATAGCGGTTTATACATCTATAATAAAAGCAATCAAATTACCATTAGTATTAAAATACCAATTGAAGAAGATTGATTGAAACTCTGACCTCTGAAAATATGACCACCAGAAGTATGATTTTTTTTAAGATCTGGGAAGAAACATGATTGCGCAAAGGTAAAACACACCAATCTATATGACTTGGAAAAAATAATCCGATAAGATTCATCAGGTTTACAGAGAAGAAATTCGTTCAGCCCAATCTTATTTAATGTAAACTGTAAAGTGTCACTAAAAAAATTAAAGGTAGTTGTAAAGTTTTAACTGTTTTTATCTTTCTCCTGTTGGCTTTACAGACCTTGTAAATCTTTCGCCGCCTTAGCCAGCCTGCTCCACCTCTGTCTATTTTGGAGCTCTGTAAAGCCAACAGAAAAAAAACAAACAAAAATTACTTAAAACAATATTAACAATATTTTTAATAAGTGCTATACATCTCTATTATAAAAGAATGTTTTCTATAGGTGCATATTTTTATTGTGTTCAAAGTATGTTATAAAAACAAATAATGGTGTTTTAATTAAGCTGAATTGAAATAGTTAATGAAATAAACAATTAATAAAAATGAAAAGATAAGTATCAATATGACAATAAATAAATAAATAAAGGCATAAAAACCAGACGTAATAAACTGTCATTTTACAGTTATTGCTTGTGGGAGCTATAATACAAAAGATATAACATACTTTCTTATTCCAAGAGGTATTAAAAAAAATTAAAGTAAGTCCTTTCATAAGTTTAATATAAGAAAATAAAGTAATTTGATCATAATAAATTAGAAATGTGAAGGACATTTTGTTTTCTTGGTATTTTGTAAGTTGAACAATTTTTAAGTCTGGTTTTTGTAATCATTCAACATTCTAGAATACATTGTTGAATTGCTTTTTTGGATTTAAAATATCAAGTACTCAGGAATGCATAATCTGAAGCAGGAATGGAGACAACCATATCCTACACGTTACAAACCTATTCTAGCTAGAGAGAGAAGCTCAAATTAATTTCACAGGTTTTTAATAAGTCAACTTTCATAGGCTGAAATCAAATTGGTTACTGCTATTGGGCTGAGCGTGCTGGAATATTGCTCCAGCATACTCATCCACCGTGGTAACAAAAGTGTATATTTAAACTATATTTGAAATGATTTCAAAACTGATACAGTTTTGATTATTAAACATACGTTTCTCTTTGCTGTCATCTTTCCAGCTTTCAAATGTGTAAGGAATAAGAGCTCCATTACAATCCAGAAAAGACATGGTCAAAATACACCCCTTTAGTCTAAACATTGTCCCTGAAAAAAGAAGGAAACAACAAAAAATAAATAAATAAATAAAACAAATATACAATAAATAGTTTTTGCATACTTTAAATACAAGAAAACAGAAAAGAAAATAGCAATATATATAAAATAATCAATTTTTTATAATAGAAAATATTTTTAGGAGAATAAATATTTCATGTAATACTTAAAAATTAAAAGGAGAGAGTAATTGAAAGAGAGAGAGAGAGAGAGAGAGAGAGAGAGAGAGAGAGAGAGAGAGAGAGAGAGAGAGAGAGAGAGAGAGAGAGAGAGAGAGAGAGAGAGAGAGAGAGAGAGAGAGAGAGAGAGAGAGAGAGAGAGAGAGAGAGAGAGAGAGAGAGAGAGAGAGAGAGAGAGAGAGAGAGAGAGATTGAGAGAGAGATGCTTTATTTATAATTATTTAGATAGTAAAAATAATTCAAACTACTTTAGTAAAATACAGACCAGTTAACTGGAAACAAATTTCTTCATTGGAAAGGATTATTTTTGATAAAAAGATCAATTTACCAAAAGGACCAATAGCAACTGGATGAGAAGATCTGATGTCTGATGTTGGTACATTCAGCATTACTGTAAGAACAGAGCCAAGGCTTGTCCCAAACCAAAGAGTTGGAAAAGTTGAGGCTGATTCTAGCACAAAGAAATAGAAAGAAAAATAATTAATAGTTTTCAAGAAAGTTTAATAAAACAGCATAATCTTTAATAGCAATAGCATCATTATAATTATAAATGTATAACAAACAAACTTATTTTATTAGATATAGTAAAAATGTTAAATAGTAAAAAATATTTTTCAGTTCTCAATTAGCCTTAAAGAATGAGGTAAAAAAAAAAAAAAGATACGAGAAACCAAAGGAATCAACTGTCACTTTGTTATCAAAGAATGTAAAGCAATAAAGTTTTATTTCATCAATAGCAGTCAAACTACAAAGATGATTTCTGAAGAAATACAGTACCAAGAAACAAGTAAGAAAAAAATTAATGGCATTGAAGCTTTTAAAAAGTCAAACAACTGGCTAAAAGATAGCTGCGGTATCAGACAGTGGTTATCAAAAATTACAATGATTTGAATACTAAATTGGTATTTTTTTTTTATCTGTACTATTATATAAAAGGACAAGCCATTTTTCGTTCGTGATCACTAACCGCGAAAACTATTGTTTGTACCACAGCATCATCATAGTTCCAGGATGGTTTAGCAAAAATAAAATAAACAGATTTTTCATTAATTCATTATTAAAAAAACTGATCATAAGTGGATGACAGTGAAGTTAAGCAAGCACTATTCGAGAGAGGTTACAAAGGTAACCAATTTAATTTCCAATTAAATTATTATCGAAAAAGCTACAAATATGCGATGCAACACGTGGATCCCAGTTAAGTTTGAAGAAAGACCAAAATGTGGTTAGCACCATTCCACAATAGAGTTTACCATGTTAAACTACTGAACTTATCCATACCTAATTTTCACTACACCATCATCATAGTTTAGCATTAATAAAATTTACAATAATAAAAATTTAAATGTACGATGTTGAGCGGCAGAAACAAGATTTGCCCCACTGTAATATAATTTTATGGTAAGAAATTAAAATTATATCCAAATCAAAATGCTGTTCCTTTAATTTTTAATATCGTGTGTAAAAATATGACTCATGGGCCTTTAGTAGTAAGTACTGAAAATTCCAGTCTATTATCCGCAAGAGTTTCTTAACAGTCTCTACCATCTGGATTACTAATTGATACATTAAAATTAAAAATTGGATGCCCAATTATGCTTTTATGTCATCGTTTAGCACCTAATAAGTGCTATTTTAACCAGGTTAAAAATTACTGCTATGCTTAAAAATAGCATTCAAAAAATAATTCTCTGTTGCATCTGTAATATTTTAAATTAAATAAAATACTTTTATGGATATAGATTTTTATCCATAAACAAATAAGACTTCAATTAGTTAAAATTATCGATGTTTTTTCATTGGAGGTGAGGGATGCTTTATAAAACAAATAAATATATAAACTTACTGAAGGAAGAAGTTCTTTTTTTAAACCTCATTATTATAGGTCGTTGTATGATTATATTGCATTTAAGTGATTATATTATAGAGCTCATTAGCCTTTTACAACTACAGAACATTAATATTCCCTCATTTTCTACTGCATAACTTTATTAGATATGAAAATTTACTGTTTTTTATTTAAGAACTAATGCCTTTCAAAACAAGGCACAAGTAAAAGGTGCATAACAAATAGCATTATTTAAAAAATAATAGTTTGAAGTCAAATTAACATATATAATGCGAACTGACTGGTACATTTATTAATTTATATCAGCTAGCAGGCTATTTTTGTAATTACTCCCAATGACCATTGAGAGAATGAATAGAGTCATAATTTGGTGAAGTTAGGGTGGTAACAAAGAAAAGGCAGGCATTAAAGAAATGTCATCAGGATATCAAAATACCAATTCACACCTAGTAAGTTTTTTACTGTCCCTAAAGAGGTTTTATTTAAAACAAAAGGTAGATGACTTTCATTCAATCAGTGTTCAGTAATATTTGTATTATATTTTCGTAGGTGCTATACCTGATTTTTTTGTGTAGGTGTCAGCAAAAGCGATACACTGTATAGCCTCTGCACTGATATTTTCCAAACTTGACATACTGGAACTTCTTGATCGTGAAAATGAACTGTCAAGCTTGTCTGCAAAACAAGTCTTTATAAGTACCTAAGTAACTGAATAACATTCTATCATTTGAATTTAGATGGTATAATAGATATAATTACACCATGAAACATTTTGTTTAAATTGCTAATGATTTTTAATTCATGGAATATAAAAAATACCTATCGAAAAAGGCAAATCCTATAAATATATGTGTTTTTCAATATTGCTATATAGATAAAGAAAAACAGAAACATTGGGAGTGAACTTAAGATCTGAGTAAAAAATAAACTTATATAAGTAAAAAATAATAAAATTAACCTAAGTATTTCCTTTAAATGAAAATATATAATAATTAAAACTAAATTTATAAAAGAGGTTAATCATTATAATAACCTAAAATTGTTAAAATACAATGTAGGTCAGGGAGACTATAAAGTGTGCAGAAGAAAATAATAAAGCAAGCAAAATTTGGCAAAAAAAAAAGGGGTCTTTTGCACTTGTTCCCCGCATTTCATTTTGAGTTTATCATATATTTAGGTTACGAGTAACCCAAATGTAATTACATGTCAATGAGAGATCGTTTGATTGTTCCTATTATTAAATAATTAAATAAAAAAAAAAAAAAAATTTAATTAAATATTTATTAAGTGTTATTCGATGTAAAATACCTTTTTCCTGAAGAAATTCTATCTCTTTTTCTTTTGTGTTAATTCGATAAATTAAATTGAACAAAGACATGTCATATATAATAATAATTTTTTTTTTTTTAATTAATTATTAAATAATAGGAACAATTCAAATGACCTCTCATTAACATGTTATTACGTTTGGGAAGGTTGCTCGTAATGTAAACATATGATAACAAACTCAAAATGAAATGCAGGAAACAAGTGCAAAAGACCCAAAAAAAATCATGGAATTTAAATAAAATATTTACTAAAATATTATATAGATATATTTAAAATAAAAATTTTAATAATGAGTTAATAAATCTATTAAATCAAGTTAGTACAACTTGTTCCACTTTAGCTGAATAGAATATCTTAGTGTTCCGACAGATAAAATGACTTAAGTTTTCAATCATAAATAATTTTTATCATAATTTGTTAAAAAAATATGATGATAAAAATACAAATCAAATATTTAATATTAAATTCTTGAAATTTAATTCATTGTTTTTGACTTTAAAAAAATAAAAAAAATCTAGTAGAAAAAAATAGATAGGATATTACAAAGATAATGTTTTTTGTAATTTCAGTATTTTTCGTATGACCAATGTTAATTTTATTGCTATGGAAATAGTATTAAGAATTATTTAAAATATTTTTAGAAAATTACATCTTAAAATTGTATAAGTAATTTAAACTTTAGTTTTCAATTCTCAAACAAAATCATGTATCCAAGACTTTGGGTAATTAGAAGTTGGCTTCTACTGAAAATTCAATTTCTTGCGACTGTTTTTATACTTAAACAAAAATGTAAAGGTTATTTTACCTGTTCCAGATGTAGAATGTTATGGTTAAAGAGAAAAGATAAATATAAGTTTGTGAAAATCATAAAAATGACCTACATTATTGGTGAATTCATAATACTCATAAGAAAAAATTAGCAGTAAATAATAATGATACTAAGGTATATTAATGAAGTGTATGTAATAAATGGTACATAATAATATGGTGGATATATTAGATTGCAGACACATAGGCATGGTTCATAATTTATTTTAAGCATTTTGTACAGGCTGAAATTTATGAACATGTTCTTACATTTTATCCCTGTATAACAGTTAGCATAAGTATGACAGTTGTGACCATTATGTTTTGACACTCTAAACTGGAAGGAATGACTTTTGACTGGCTGAGCCATTTAATTATCTAAAGAAAATTTATGGATTTCTTGTATATACAAAATATTTGGAAATTATAAACATTTATAATAGCATTCTAATTTTTAAATTGAGTATTAGTCGTATTTAAAAGTTTAAGTAAGTGGTTAAAATTATTTGGAAAAAGTGCCACCATAAATCAAAATAAATAAAAAATTGTTAATGTCAAACTCCCAAAATATAGATTCAATATACCTTAGCTACAAATGTTTCAAATATACTGAATGATGGTAGAAGGTTTAGATAGCTTTTTTATTTTATTGGACATAATTTAAAATTGGAGCTTGAAATATGAAAAATATACCTTATCTTACAGAGGAAGGCCATTCAGCTCACCACAATTTTATATCCTTAATATCACATTTAAAATGTATTGATTTAAACAACTTAAAATAATATTTTTAAGATAAATGTTTTAGATGAATTAAAAAGCAAGTTTAAATTAATGCTAAAAAATTTTAAAACAAACACTTACAGCATAATAGACCGAATTGAACATATATATAAAATATTAACAGAGTATTAAAAATATTGCAATTCCATAATAACCTAAAGTATGTTAATTACACTCCCAATGTTCACAAACATATTATAAGTAATGTAATAAAAGTTTTACAGTCCCAATGTAAATTCATAACTGAATTATGAAACATGCAATAAGTATACCCTCAAATTCATGCACTGCAATGCTTTTCTTTTTTTTTTAAGTTTTTTTATTTGCAATATTTATAGTGTAAATAATATAAATAATGAATGCATATATTAATAAAATCATTGAATACTTACAAAATAAAGTTCTTCATCAAAATATATTAATTGTGAAACTAGTAAAATTAAAAGATTGCCAATTAAACTAAAGAGCAGCCTAGTTTAAATGAAAAATTAGGGCCATAAGTATCATATGAAAAATTCCGAAAGCAAAGTTGTTGAAGCCACACTTTTAAAAATATCTATATTTAAAATATCAATAAGGTTTAAACAAACTAGAATGTACACATTTGTGGGGTTCTTGTACTCTCTATTTCTTTATAAAACAATATTACATAATCTATTATTTAGACTGCAACAACACCTGCTTTCGGAATAAAATATAAATATGAACTTCTGAATGAACTGTGTATTCAGTCCATTGCCTAAATAAGCCAAAAAACCAGCGCAGTAGCCAAGCATCTTATCAAAGATCAGCCAATTTATTGTCGACAATGGTGAACATGTGATTTTATTTAATTAAAATTATATTATATGAAAAAGAGCAAGAAAAAGAAGTTGAAAAAATAAGCACATGCACAGAACAATAAAAGCAAAAGCTGTAGATAAGTCTAGAAAAATTTGCCAGGTTTTATGCAAGCATTCATGGAAATAAGCTGGAAAAGTATTATAGATCAAAAATGTGAAGATGAATATGAAAGGACCCAGGGTTAACAGGATAGCAGGATCAGTGAAAAAACAGTGCTTAAAAGTGCAGAGTGAAAGAACATATCTCTTACTTGTGAAGTATCTGTATGTAGTAGGCATTGTATGGCTTTTGTTAACTGTTATTTAAGTTAAATATATGAATGTTTTTAATAGGAACAGTAATTATTAACTACTGGAAAGAAAAAGTGCAAACAAGGTATATTTCAACCCTGTCCACTCCTCTATTTATTTATTTATTTTTATCAAGTATAAACTTGTCAAATTCAGTTTCTTTGTGTCTGTGACATAGCCCAGCAAAAATGTGCAACAGATAAGATCTATGATAAATAAAGAATTGAAAAGGAAATAAATATAAACTGTCTAAAGAATCATCATCTGGTTAAATAGGATAACAACAACTGTAACAATTATATTAAATAAATGGTAAATGTTTTGATCATCCAAATGACAATTCTTAAATTACAAATCACTTAGCAACCAAAGTGAAGAGGGTGAATGCTAAACAAGTTAAATTCAAGTTTTTAAACAAATCAAAAAAAAATTAAAAAAAATATAATGTTTAATACAAAACAGAATATTGTGTCAAAGAGAGGTAGAATGAGACCCACTTCTGTGGTATTTTAATATTTAATTATACAATATTAACTAATTGAATAAATCTAAGAATAATGCATAGGCCCAGTTAGCTTAGGGCCAAAAAAAAAGATCCTCTATATTTCTAAATGATCACTGGTTCCTGAATAATTTGGATAGAATAACTGGCAATCAAATATGATTTTTAGAAGTTTTAACAAAAACGGCAATCACGTTCAACAAAGCAGTTAACAATGATTTTAATGGAATTCTGATCAACTATCAAAATGTTTTATAATTAAGTTTTTATAGCTTCAATTTGATGATTTAGTTGATATTAAAATTCTTAAGAATATTATCAGTAACAAATGAATAATTTGAAGATAAAATACAAATATAAATAATATAGTGTCTTGTTAGACTTTACTTTTATTTAAACCACTCTAAAAAGTTTAAGGTAAAGTATTGAAAATTCAAAAATAGTTTGGAAATAGAGACTTTATATTAAACCAAAATTGAATTTAACTTGTTTGCGTAATAAGAGATACAGTTACAGTTTTGTTAAAAAAACTTATGAAATAAGAAAGAAAAAAAAACAATGCTAAAATAAAATAACTTCTTATTCAAGAGGGAAGAATATCAGGCAATCCCTTAATCAAAAATAAAATAATAAATGAAATAAAAATTTGAAAGGAGAAAAGGTACAGAAAAAAAAAAAAAAATGCTTGATAGTACGTCACCTAATTTCCATGCTAGGAATTGCCAGTATTAAATCAAAGTCCAAAATACTAAATCTTCATGGTCGGAAATTTCTTCCACTTGAAGATAATACCAGGATTACAATAAATTCGCCTGCCCACTCCTGCGCTAGTAGACAAGTCAAACAACTATCTGTTCTCACTTTATTAACATACATAAATAATGACACCTTCAAAACCAAATTTTTTTTTCAGTTATCAAACATAATTTTGTAGATGTCATTATTGGATAGTGAGGCTGGGTTTGGGAGGGGTATGATAAGGTGACTGTACTACCAAAGCTAGCGTACTGGCGCGAGCGTATGAGGGTATGCCGTGCAGTAGTGTTGGTATTGTTTGGCTCCGAGTATGAGAGCGTAGAGAGGCATTTAGTGAGGCGGCGCGTACCTTGGGACCTTGAGCGACGCACCTCCCGGCTTCGAGCAGGTGACCCTCCTCCAACCCCGTTTAACTGAAACACCAAACACCCGATCCCCTTACCTTCTTACCCATCATACACCATAATATATCACATCCCCTAAATCTTCTTCATTCCACTCCACTCATGCACTCTTTATGTACACAACACTTGTCCTCTAAAGCTGATATATTAAGGTTAGTAACTATACAGGTATATATATATATATATATATCAAAGAATTTTTATACACACATACATGTAATATACACTGTCAATGATACAAAATAAATTTACAGAACTGCTTTCACACATTTATAAGAGAAATATATATATATATAAAAAAAAAAAAAAAATTAGTCATTATATCTCATGAGTACATTGAATATATACAAATTGAAATAAAATAACTTGGTCACAAGGAAATATTAATAAATCAACAAAAAATTAAAATTTTGTTTTAGTTTATGTTAGGTATAGATGTAAAAAGTAACAATGATTTGCTAGAAAGATGAATCTGTATCTGTTATCTTAGCCCTAATAAAAAAAAACATGGCAGGCCGATTAAGAATTATTGGTTAGTAAGATTAATATTATATTTAATTCAAATATTCAAGTAGATATATCAATCTATTAAAAGTGATGCCAAAATACAGCTACAACTTTTAAGCACATATCATTTTCTAAAAATTGTCTCAATCTAGAAATATAAACAAATTTAGCTTTATTTGAGAGCTATTACTAAATTCTATCTTTATAGAAATGGAGAAAATATAAATCATAAGTTTTAATATACACTAAATATGTTGATTGAAATACATATTTAAAAGAATAATGAAAAGTTACAACAAAAATTTAGCCATAAATGACCATTAAATATTTTGGCTTTTACAATTAAATTTTAAAAAAATCAATTTTGAAAAGGGAACAATTGAATAAAATAAAATCTGTCAAGAGTTCTCCTAATAAAAATTATAAATGACACTAATGTTACTTTTAAATTATCCAACATTGTGACAAAATCAAATAGTCCTATGTGTTTGTACAACTTTCTTTTAATCACTTACTAACTTGGCATGAAAGAATGGATTTCATTGGATTGAATATATTAG
Organism: Euschistus heros; assembly: GCA_003667255.2. Lineage (NCBI taxonomy): Eukaryota > Metazoa > Arthropoda > Insecta > Hemiptera > Pentatomidae > Euschistus > Euschistus heros. The sequence goes on along the minus strand of RCWM02000092.1, from coordinate 1,974,085 downwards.
TAAACATTATTGCTGCCTTTCAATAGAATATATAATACTTTAAAATTAATATATTTAGCACATTGTAAAATATTAGTGGAAAAAAAACTTATTACAGATATGCTAAAAATCAAATCTGAGGCTTAAAATGTCATCGGAATCAATGATACATTAATGGTGATGGAGTATTATTGATTTAGTGGTCAGCCATATCTTATTTTTGAGAGTGAAACACTCTCTTTTTTATTTAAGTTGCTACTAAATTATTCCCCTAGAGGTTGAGAGCACTATGTTCTAAATTATAATTCTCTTATAGAACAATCTGAAAGGGTTCTTGTAATCTAACACATTTGAACTTATATTCCATGTTATAACTACATAAATAGTTTTTGATATATGAAAATTTTCATGTATTCATTATGAATCACTCATAGGAAAAAGAAGGAATATATTTGAGATTGGTTCGAGGATATAATATTGTGTTATTATAGAGCAATGAGGGATTTTCTGGGATTACTTCATCAACTGCTGATCCTTTCAACCATTCATCTGACTCATTCAAATCAAAAATTACTATGCTCTTAAAACTACTCAAGGACAACCTGTTCTTTATTCTGCCAACTACTTGAAGCTGAAATCGATGTGTCTCCGGAGTAGATCATCTATTATAGAGATGCAGCCACAAGCTCTTCAAATTCATTATTTCTGAGGCATTCTAATGCAACTACACACACACTTATACATTTCTGATGTAAAATTTGACATACGATTCACCAACACTACTAAAAATTTCCAGATCTAGACATGCCTTAAAGTGAGAGTAACTATTCTAAATTGTAAATGTTAAGGCAGTTAAACAATGAAGGTAATTGGAAACAAAAGAACTCATTTATAAGGGAAGAACTTAGGAAAGACTAAACAAAGAAAGAAGGGATTTGATTCATTAAAATTCTATACTCATGTTTGAAAATGTATATTTGAGCTAATGATAAAAATGCATGTCTACAAAGTACTTAAATCCGTACGACAAGACTCCCAAAATAGGGGAAAACCATCCAGCAGTCATGATAAAATGCTCTATTACTGAATCAATATGAAATGAGAAAAGCTTTCTCTCGCTACCAACTGCATCAACTTATTTAATAGATAATATCAGGAAAATCTTCCACATATTCAGCTTAATTAAAATTAATTGAACCTTATTTTAAGTAAAACTGTTCTCAGCTTAAATGAAGGTTAATGAAGAGACAATATTTTAATATAATTATATTTAGTTCTATAAAAAGTCATACAGGTTATTCTTCTAAAAGTAATTAAATTATGTTCATTGACTTTCATATATGTGTAAAAATAAAAGGGAAGTTTGCATCTTACTAAAAGGTTGAAAAAAAAAAGTTTCCATTTTCTAGAAACTTATATCAAAAAGACCAAGTTGTTTTATTCAATTAAGTTCATATCCAATTGGAAATTAAATAAATGAAATACTGCTTATAATTAGTCATGTAATTTGTGCACATGTCAAAGTGAAGATTACAACTGTTGATGAATTCCTGGGTGAAAATGGTGTTAGCTGAGCTGTAAACAAGACAGTGGGGAACATGGTTACTTACTATATTCTATATTAATCTTACTAGTAACTAAGTGGTGAGTTATGCAAGTGGTTAGTAGTCACACCATACAGCAGCATTGAGATTTCATCAATTTAAGCAGTACATATATCTACTAGCTGCTACGATAAAATAAAAAAAATGTATACCAAATAAGTATTTAAGGCAGCTTGAGTCCCCATCAGATTCCTAGATAATAAACAGCAGTCAGTTAGTTATGAGTAAAAATATTATACTTACAGAAAAAACATTCTTGGAACTGACAATGTCAAAATTCTGGATTGCATACTGGGTGTTATGTTAATATTAAAACCCACACATCGACAATGGACTAATTAAAAAAACCGACAAACATGAGTACATTCTAGTTCAAAGGAAAATTTATAGAGTAACAAATGAAGAATTTTTGTTTAAAATTTTATAATGAGACAACTATAATTATAGGGACATCATTCAGAATGAAAAGTCAAGATGAGAAAAAAAACAAAGTGTACGTCGAATTTCCATTATGTGTAAATAAGTAAGAACTGCAAGGATGACCTACATAAAATTTCAATAAACTTTAATATGCATTGATAAGAGAACCATGATGTTGTTAACTGTTGAAGGTTATTTGATTTTAGGAATGAAAGTAGAAAGCTGTATTTTGGAGTTCTAGTTCTAATTACTACATAAAACTACAATTTGAAGATTTTTTTAACACTAGATATTTATATGATACTACAGGACAAAATATTTTCTACAAAAAAGGTCAATGTTTAAAGTCTACTTTATGAACGTTATTAATCACTAATAAAAAAAAGCATACAAACTAGCCTAAATGAAAAATCCACTAAAATTGTTAGTTTGTGTTGAGCACCACTTGACTTTCATCGTATCATGCACATATACTCATGCATTATATGAATACCAAAACCACCTCAAAGTAAACAACCCTCCAATCTGATCTATTCTATAACTGAAATTGTCACATCTTATTGTTAAATGTCACGATTTTTAAAAAGAATGAGAACAAATAAAAAGACAATATGCACTTTGTGCTTCATACACTGAAAATTGTGAATAGTAATAAGAGGTCGAAATTTGCTTTTAAAAGCTCATCAAGTTACTATAAAAGAGATTAAATTAATTTTACTTAGTTAAGTACAATTTGTTAATATACATTCATAATGACCTTTTTTGGTTTTATTCTGGGTAGTATTGCAATCAACAAACCTTGGATACAAAGGCCACAACTCCTGAATTTTCTCAGGTTTTTTCTCAATGTCTTGCAAAGATTTATAAACTATTAAATTAAATTAAACTATAGCTCCAATCCTTATTTGTATGAAACTAGGTAAGCGAAAAAACTACTATGAACAATCATTGGTTTAGGATAACTTTGGAAATGAAAACTAAATTTCTTGAATTCATCACAAAAAACCCATTACCATCTCCTCTAGCTAGTCAAAATAGTAATGATTTTAATGTGCCTGACTTTGACAAGCACTGACAGTGCATTAATTTAAAAAAAATATCAGTTTAATTAGATTAATAGACATTTACAGATGACAGAACTAACATCTTCTGATATAACAGTACAAATTACAGAACTTTACAATTATTAACTTAAAAATACCACTTGAATGAAATGAAAGGAGGTAACCATATGAAACAAAATAAAACAACAGACTAACAGCATCAAAGGAAAATAAAATAAAATTTTTAAAACATGCCTATGGCACAACACACAAGGATAATCACATAACAATCAAAAGATAAATATATGAATTTCTTACCTACTTTTGATGTTAAAATCAAATCTATGAGATTCTATGTTCTATAAATTGTAACCGGAAAAAACAAAATGTTCACATAACTGCATAAATTTAAACTCAGACTAATGAAGTCATAGTTGTTTTTATGTAATTATTTATGCAAGCCCAAGATATTAAAATCCATAATATCATATCTTATCCCAAAAGTTATGCAAGTATTTTTAATTAAATCCAGTTTATACAAATAATAAGCCTTGGGCTATAACTTCACCGAGAATTTTTTTAAACTTACACTTTAATTTTTTTTTTTTACATGTTTAATAGTCTGTGTTGTGAAGTTAAAATTATTATTTTAAAAACTTCAGTGTACTTTCTAATGAGTATTAAAAAAAAGAAAGATCAGTTCTTATATGTAAAAGTTGAGGAAGTCTATGGCCTAAGCAAAAGGCAGGAGCAATGATAGATTTAAAAACTTTCTATGTATAAATTTCAACCTTTTAAATTAATCTTAAATAAGCTGACTAGTTGAATGACAAGATAATCTTCTGAGAGGTGCTGTTGAAGAAAATCTAGCTGTAACAGATTAAAAATTGGCGATTGACCCATTTTTCCATCCACCCCTCATTAGTACCAGTTTTCAAATTATAAAAAACCTCAATTACAAATGGAATGACCAGGTTTATAATAAAAAAATAAAATAAAATAAAAAAAATAAAAATAAAAGTCATATAATATGATATCAGGAGAAATGTGGTAGATGTAGGTTACGTTAAATTGTTGAGTCTCATCATAGCTCTGAATAGATTCTACAGCAAGCCAAATGTCAAATTGCTGAATATATGTTGAAGATATCTATCTATAGGAAAATTAAGAAATAAGATTACTATTTCCAACTGCCAAAGCTAAATCACTAAAAAAATTAATGCAGCCAGACATTTTTATTATACTTTTTTGTTATTCGTAAAGGATTTTTACAATCCCAGAATAAAGATTAGTTTTCATTTCATTTAATGCTCATGTTGGTTTTTGAATCCTAAAGTACTATTAAAATCAACATTCAGAGAAATATATCAGTTTTAGTTGCACATTGCAACATTAACGCTTCTTAATAATAAGTAATAAATGAAATCCTGAAACTTTGGAACATTTATATTTTTAAATAATATTTATTAATGTGAATTATTATTTATTGTATTTTGAGGATAATTGATGTGATTTACTGCTTAATAATTTGTTTCTTTTGTTATTATTTTAAAAAAATAAGATTTGGTAATGTTTTTTAGCTATCATATTGATTATTTTATGTAAAAACAATTATTTTCAACTGAGGTGCTGGTACTGACAATTGAGAATCAAAAACTTTTGGTAGCTACACATCACTGATTATTTTCTTTAAAATAATTAAAATGAGAGAACATCAGATTGAATTCTATAAAATCTAGTATTAACTATATTATTTTAGCAGATGTATGAAAATATTTATACAAAAATAAAAAGTATCAATGCAAGAATTAATAAATTATGGATAATTAATTAATTAACAGAATAATCATTTCTAGATCATAAGATATTACAAAATGTGATGGCCTATCTTAAATGGGTTACAAGTGTTTAGAATTTCCCATGTCTGGGCCTAAGTTGGAAGTGGTGAGGAAGAAGGTTTTGGCTGGAATTAAAGCTTATTTTACCAATGCTGAATTAATTAAAATATGACTTATAGTTCATAATATTAAACTAACACCTTACAGAATGTTAATAGGAATAGCTGGAAAGACATCCACCCTTAACAATAGAAGGATTAGCAGGCTTGAAAGAGTTATCTTAAGCAATTTGTAGAATAAGGAAGAGATTAAGACCAATAATTACAAATGGAGGAGCTCTAACTTCATATATTTTTATTTATAATAATCCTATATAGTCCTTAATATAAAAACTCAAGTTACCAGGGCACAGTAGGTGATCATTAGTTGTAAAAGTGTGTATCAAAAAGATGTACAAGAATGTGATAGATGGTAAGAATTCCTCAAGTTGTAAAACAAAGTGACAGAGATACTCTGTAAGTCCAGAGCAGATACTCTGGGAAATGTGGATCATTATGAACCAGCTTTTGCTGAATCCAAAAAAAAAAAAAAAAAAAAAAAAAAGGAGCTAAAATCAGTTGAGATTTTTAAGTTTTTCTAGGAAAAACTTCAAATGAGACGAACACTTCAAATCATGATTAAAAAAATCATCAAAGCGTATTAGCCTTTCCCTGATTCATTGAACACAATTCTACACCACAATATCATATTTCCAAGAGATGTAAGGAATAAAATTTAATCAGCACAACATTGAGTTCTTCTGAAGAAGTTCTGAACTTGATATGAAATAATATAATAAAACTTTACTAAAACTATTGTTAGATTTATATAAAATAGTAAATGATAAATAAAAAGGTTTAATAAATAAGAAACAAATAAAGGCAAATTTCAAAGCTATTTACACTATTTTATGTACATGGGGATTTAAATGAGGTGCTGATTTATTAAATAAAGAAAAATTGTTTGAATTAAAAATTAGAAAATACAGAGAGAGAGAATATTAAGCTCTGCAAGAATGCTGAAGTTACAAGTACCTGTTTTGATATTCATGCCAATTTTGACTAAGAGTTATTGCAAAGATTAGGTTTTGCTATACTTTATGTGTTATAAAGCTTGAATATAATTACAAATATGAAGCCGATAAATAAAATTGATTATATTATTTAAAGGATGAAGAAGTTGTAAAAACATGTTAATGTACATAGTTAAAAGTTCTTATTATTAATTTTGTAATTAAAAAAAAATATATATATTAATACAAAATACTAAAATATTTTCTTTAATAAAATTTTAATAATAATAATAATTTATTTATAATTTTAATAAAATGGAATAGAGCATATGCAATTAATCAAAGATTGTTATTATTACACTTCGGGAACCTAATAAAAAAGAAAAAAATTGATTCAATCTAAACCTGATACTTTAGAAAGAAATCCTTGGGTTGAATCCTATGAATTTGAAGGACAACAAATCTTTTTGCTTTCATTAAATGTTCTCATAATAACTTATCACCGGCAATTGATGATGTTAAATATGAATAATGAATAATAATAAGACCTTGCTCTTTTAAATGTTACAACTTTTTTACATTGACTTTCAATGTAAGAACACAAAATGCATAGCTTTAAAGTATTTTCATATATTACCAACGGATATTTTAGACGTGCCAGTTCCAGTCATTAAATGTTAATATAAACTAGACAGAAATCACATGCGACTCCAAAACCAAATAATTAACCAATGTGGTGAGAGTATATTATTGAATTCAGCTTAAATATACACTAATAATAATATACAAACTGAATAAAGTAATAAAGACATTTAAATAATGGTTATAACAGTTTATATGGTCATAGTTTAAAATTGGATTTAAAAAAAATATAATTTAATCAAATTAATATAAATCATGATTCAATAATAGATTGGAGTATAGAGTGATATTTACAGAAGGAATAAAATATAGCTAAATTTATATTTAATTTTAAAATTTTAATCTTTAAGATTAATAATAAATCTAAGTCACACGGTTTCTAATAATCAACAAATAATGGATACAGTATAATACAACACAGCTATACCTAAATAATTCTAATTTTAAAAATAAAAATTAAAGATAATAGAAAAGGAAGATAAAAAGATTATCTATAAACAAATAATGAATACCACACAGATTATAATCAAATGATTATTGTATGACAATAATGTAACTTACTTATTTTCCGCATTAAAGATGTCAGTCCTTGATTTCCTCTTGAATGATACTTGATATTTGGGACAGAAAGTAGCCTGGTATCACGCTTGGGCGTCTCCTTCTTTTCCCTTCTAGGAGGAGGGGTAGGCCTTTCATCGAATAAAGGGAGTTCTGTAGGACGTTCGGGCTTTTCTTCAGAGTTTGAAAATTTTATTTTAGGTAGTTCATCTTCAGGGCTAAAACTGACAGAAGTTTCTTCCACACATTCCTGGTCAGTATAAAATACAGAACATGACCGCTTATTGTTTCGTGGTTGAAACTTCAATTTAAGGTCTACTTTGCTCAGTTGCTTTTTGAGAGTTCCAATTTTTCTACGCCTTGATTCTCCATCATCATGAGGTGATGAGTTTCCTGACAGGTTAGGGTCCTCCAAAACATCTATACCCTTTTAAATATAAACTAGTTTTACGATATCTATACAAAATCTATTAAAACTCATTTAATATTAAGTATATAATGATTAAATTAACAAACTAAAATAACTTTTCATAATAAATCAATAGATGTTTATTTTAATTAGAAAAAATTATATATCTAAGAATAAAAAGAATTTGCAGTAAACAAAGTTGAACATCAAAATCTAATAAAGTGAAATGGATAAATGAAACTTAAAGGGACCTGTGACATGCGATTTGAGTAAAACTCCAAAATACATTAAAAAATAAAATGGTAACAGCTTGGCTACTTCTGATAAAATTCTAGGTTCTCTGTTGTTTTATTTGTTTTTAAATGAGATCTCACCATCCTAAGAGTGATATTATATTAGTATAATTGAATCTAGGAATTGATGGGACATATTTATTAATAAAATACACAATTAATAATTTAATAATTATAGAAACTGGTGTGACTACGTTTCCCTCAATAAAAGGCAACATATCTAAGAAAAATATTAAAAAAAAAAAAAAAAAAAAAAAAAAAAAAAAAAAAAAAAAAAAAAAAAAAAAAAAAAAAAAAAAAAAAAAAAAAAAAAATTACTACTTATTAATAAATTTAATAATTATAAATAAAACTATATGAAGGAGAAAGGAATCCATATTTTAAATTAATATCTTGAACATTAAAAGTAATAAAATAAAAGACAGACAAGAAAATCCTTTGTATTTTCTCATTTTTTCCACAAACCCAATTAAATATATCTAAAAATGTACATTGAAAAAATGAAATGTAACAAAAACTATATCTTTCTAGATTTGCAAATCAAAGTTTCAATGTATTAATAAAATCAGGCATAAAGGAAACAAGGGTCGATATCACCTCTTTTCAATTTAACATACTAATCCATGCTGAATTCTTAACATACTAATGCAAAAAGACAAAAGCACTTCATGCCAAAAAGAAGAGAATTATATTTTGTAATTTAATAATTAAATATATGTTGTTCAACTAAGATTGACTTAAAACTTAATCTTCAATAGAATTGGAATACAAAAAACAATCAACGAGGACCCAAATGGTTTTTAAAAACCAGAAAGACAACAAAAATTAATTGATATCGTTGAGAATAAGTTTCTAAACATCAGTCATTATCAGCATAGTGGTGAGTTATTTGATGAATTAATTTTAACAAAAACATACCAAAATAATTTTTTTTTTTTACTTCATTTATTTATAAAACTCTTCCCAAAATACAAACTGATAATCAAGGGAATTTATGATGAAAGTAAAATAAATAAAAATGATGGCAGGCGTGAGAAAGAACGATGTAAAGTAGTAACTATTCTTTAGCAATCATCTACTTAAAGATATTACAAAACTAAATTCCTGATCCATCAACTTTTCAGTCTCTTTTTAAGTAAATAAGTAGTGAGCAAGGCTTCTATTAGTGAGTTTTTTCTTCCTTGTAATTTATGGTAGTTAGTCCTCTGGTATATAGCAGCCGAAAACTGTTAGTATATGTAGATCCAAAAGATGTGAGTTGAAGACTGCAGTCTTTGTATTTATCTCTTTTATAAAATACCAAAAAATTAGAAATCTCAGTATGTGTAAGTAGCAAGTTTCTGTTTCATAGTTTTAGCTTGAATTGGTGCCTAAGTAATAATTTAGTTAAATAAACAGTTTTCCTATACATATGGAGGAACTTCAAAATAATTAATAATTTATAATAATTCAATATATATATATTTTTTTTTTCTTTTTCATAATAATACTTCTTACAAAAAGTTGGTCGGGTAAGAAATAGGAGAGAGAGATAGAGAGAGAGAGAGAGAGAGACAGAGAGAGAGAGAGAGAGAGAGAGAGAGAGAGAGATAAAAAAGAGAGAGATAGAGAGAGAGAGAGAGAGAGACAGAGAATTCCATAAAAAAATAAAATATTTATATTATTAATACACAAGAGAGCGTTTTAATAATGCATATTAATATACATCTGCTGTATATCGCGAACCCAGTCTCATGTAAAACAAACCCAGTTCAGGGAGTACAGTTTCCCAGTGTGTGAACAATTTAAATACTTAGGGTCGCTAGTAACAAATAATAATGCTGTTATCGCGGAAATCAAAGGATGAATAGTGGCAGGCAACAGATGCCTGTTCGGAGTTCAAAAAACTCTTCAAGGTTCAAAGATTTATTGCGTAAGGCTAAAATAACAGCATATAAAACCATTATTTGATTCGTTATTACATACGCAAGCGAGACATGGGTTTTCACAAAAAGAAGTGAAGCGCTACTCCGAGTTTGGGAGAGAAAAATATTTAGAAAGATATTTGGCCCAAAATGTCTAAATGGTAAAGGAGAATAAAAAAAATGATGAATTAATGGCATTGTTTGGTGAGCCAGATATAGTCGCCCAAATAAAAAAAGCGAGATTAAGGTGGTTGGGACACGTGGAAAGGATGCCTGCAGAAAGATATCCAAGAAAACTAAAACTAAAAGAAAAGCCAGAAGGTTTTAGAATTCGAGGGCGGCCACGATTGAGATGGTTAGATGATGTGGAACAAGTCCTCTGTCAGGCAGGCTTTAGAGGATGGCGCTGCAAGGCTGCGGATCGAGAAGGTTGGAGGAGACTTATTGAGGAGGTCCTGGTCCTGCTCTAAGGACTGTTGCACCGAATAAATAAATAAAAAATTAATATACATCAAGCAATTTCTTGAATTTGTGATATAAACAATAATATAATGGAAGCTCATACTTTAGGATCTTCAAGCAAACTTAGGCTCCTTATTTAGGTAGAATAATCCTTTTATTACAAACACAGAATTTTCATTTTTAGGAGGAAGAATTTTTGTTCCCTACAAGTATGTATGACTGACTATGTGTACCCATTATTATTTTTACTGCAAGGATTAATTTTACTAGATAAATCATACATAAAAAAATATATCATTCCCTTTTTTCATATTTTTAATAAGTTATTCCTTAACAGAACTACACTAATATTTTAACTGATGGGAATTCTTTTAAAAAGTCTACTAACAATTATTATTTTCGCTAAATCAGTCCAGCATCATGATATTTCTCATATCTCTCAAAAATATTTAAATTCAAAGAAAGATTATTATATACTTTTCTATAGTCAATAAACTATTATTAAAAAACATAATGGTTCAGGAAAGAGAAGTCAATCTGTCCTATAACAAACCTGAGAAGTCATGAATCTCTAAATAAGAAACTATCCGTGGATTAGATAAATATAAATAAACAACAGAGATTATTTAATTTTGAATTGGTTTTAAATTTAACTTTTTTTATTGTCATCCATAAAATTAAGTAAAAAAAAAACAAAACATACATATCACTATGAATGAGAAATATATGAAATACTGAATATTAAATAAAAAGTGAATACACTGGATACCACCTATAACGACATTGGTTATAGCGATGAACCATCTATAATGACTAAATAGTCAAATAGCTTAAAGTAAGCATAACTTGGTTAACTATTCCAATCAAACACATCTTTCTCACAACAAAGAGTTCTTTATAATTACAGGCCATAAGCATGGGGCATGTAAGTAGTATTAAAATACACAATCCTCTTCTAGGGTCATTAATTAACAAGAAAAAATAAGAAAAAAAGTGCATACTTTTAGTTTCAGTTGAGGTATAGCTTATATTCAGATTACAGATCTCAATAAATAATTCATGGCACAAAAATTTCTAGTATCTGTGATAAAATGAGAGAATACTACGATCGTCCTATCTAGGTAATAACTATTTCAATTACTATAATTATTTTATTGATAAATATTATTTATTTAGTTTTTTTGTTAATAAATATTTTATTATTTTATTAATAATAAATAGTAATTATTTTAACATAAATTATTTTTAAAAACTTGAAGCAAATAATTAAAGATTTTTATTTAACAAATCTTTTATGTACATTGTCACTTTCCTAAAGATGGTTATAGGGCTATATTATGTGGGATATTGGTTATAACAAACATTTTGGCTGTACCAGACTCTTAAATCAAATCCTTTATAGGTGATATCCCTGTACACATGAAATATAGTTATTATAAGAATAAATATGCCTGACGTAGCAAAGACTTTTTTGTTACTATTCATATCAACACATATATTCAATATCTTGATAAATAAAAATATTAATTATCATTTTTTTTTAATTAAAAAAGAAAATTAAATTTTGGAGAGAGAGTACTTTGAGCTAGAATAGATTTTATTTTCAAATTTATATTTTAAATTATGTTAAGGAAGTTGTATAATTAATTCTTTTAAAAATAAATACACCCAGGAAAACTTTTAAAAAATTTCTTGAAATAAAATAACGACAAAAAAAAAATTAGATTGTATACTTAAACAGTATTTGTCCAGCCAATTCAATGTATGATTTCAGACTAAAATATTGTGAACTATAATTTTAAGAAATCAACATCAAAATAATAATACATTGACTAAAGAGAGTTGCAGTTCTTATTGTTCCAACTTTCAACAAACAAATCAGATTCACAATATATAAATACTATTTTCATGACCACTAAATAATCTAAAGAAACTAAAATAATAAATCATACTCAGCATCTGTTACTTAAAAGAACATCGCCTATTCTCAAAATCTAAACAAGGGCACAATCACACAGAAACAATATTTATTAGTTTCCCCTTAAGGAAATTGTAACAAAAATAACAGCTTTGGATTTCATTCTATTATTTAATTTTAAGAGCTATTTATTTAGTTTTAAGTAAATAAACTATAAATGTTTTTATTTTTCATAAAAGTTTTTTTAAGTATAAGCCCTTACAGCTACTAAAAAGAAGGCCTTATGCAGAAAGAATTGTAATTTATAGTTTCATGGAAATACAGACCCATAAGTCTCCCCAATCCCAATTTTTTTAATTCAAACATTAAGATATTTTAATAGTTAAAATATGACACGCAACTGTTAAGAAAAGTGGAAGTATTTTTTATTAATATTTTGAAACAGGTTTATTAATTTGAAGATAACTTTTAATTGAATGCAGAATATAAAATTAGAATAATTCAAATACTCTTCCCTCTCCCCTGAACATTTTAAATACCTTAATATTTATAATCATTAAAAAAAAAAAAAATAAAAATAAAAAATCAGAACTTAGAACCACTCAATAGTTACTTCAAAATAATTAAAAACATAAGGGAACATGAGATAGAAGAATTATTTATCATAAAATCTTATGAACAAAGCATAACATTAAAAAAAAAAAAGTAATGATAAAATAAATTTCACACATTATGATAAAAAAATATCTGACCTGATCAATACTTGGAGAACGACAACGATCAGAGTCTGTGTCCGGAGCCTGTGTTCTTTTAGGTGATTTGGGAACTCTTTGATAGGGATCGGCACCACCATATAAATCTGGTGATGCAACATTGAGAAGGCATACCTTATGCACAATGTCGACAACAACAGCACCGGTATCAGTGCCATATGCTAATCTGTATAACACAACAGGCTAGGCAATGATTGAGGAATTTCTAACTTGATTAATTTTCAGTAAAAAAGTTATGTTTATTTAATGAAAAAAAAAGAAAAAAAAAAAAGATGAACAATATACAAAAGTAATAGTATAAATAACTAATAAGATAAAAATCCTTACAGTCCATATGATGAATTTATACTGAGACTTGTGATTGGAGCAGGAGATAAACAAACCAAAACAGCTTGAAAACCAGGAGGTTTCTTCTGTAAACCAGGCTTTACTTTCACTGGAGTGCTCATGTCTGCACCAAAAGGCTTGAAAAATGAATTTCACAATAGATGTATAAATTGTATAATTACAACATTTTACTGCACTGTTAAGACATTTTTTACAGCACTGTTAAAACTTACAATATATAAAATATAATCAAATTAAAAAAATAAAAGTAATATAAAAATGAAATAATTAGGGTGTAAATTGCTTTACCATATCAGACTTATTATATGTTTAAGTATATGGGTCTACAATTTCTGATAAATACAAATAATGAAATACAGACAAAAATTAAAAATGGTTTTAAATATGCACAGTTATTCAGCTTGTGCCAAAATCCCATAAACATCAAAGTTAGAATCTTACTTTCTTCAGTTCTTTTTTTATTTGTATACAAAAGGAATGTTTTAAAGACTTAAAAAAATGAAGTATTGAATCGAATACTTGATATGATAAAGGATGAGGAAACTGGAGAACCGAAAAGTCCTGATGGCCATGTTGACATGACCCAAGTTGTTGGGTTAGGCAAAAAATGAATACCTACAAAAGTAATTATAAAGGAACAACTTTTTATGTTTTCTTTTATAATCAGCGCTAAACTAAAAGGAAATTGCTGAAGGATAGACCAAGGTAACGATATGAGCATTGTGTAAGACTTCATATCGTCTTCAATATGTAAAACTAATGAATGAAAAAAACGCATTTTTTATTGTGTTCGTTTACCGTTGTCTTCTAAGTGTCATTCAGATTCGAAATTTCACCATAAGGCATTGTAGAAAACAATTGTAAACAAATGGAATAAAAAAACAAAACAATTTTTCACATTCATTAGTTTTACATAGTGATGACGATATTGTCATTAGGGTTTTGATGGGGTCACTGAAATGATGAATGCATCTAATGATTGAAATCGACAATCAACCTTTGAGTTTCCTAATACTACATAAATTAATAAATAATACCTTAGGAAATTAAATACAATGTTTAATAGTATTACATTTAAAGTTTAAATATGAAATTTATAAATAAATAGAAAAAAAAAATAGAATTTGTTAAAATAGAAAAAAAGTTGAGTATCAATTTGTGCCGCCTTAAGAGATTATTTGAGAAGATGATTTAAACCTTTATCCTCTTTTATGTTTATTAGATAGATGGATTAAACATAAATGTTTAAGTTTTCAAATTAGTGTTGCTTTGAAATGAGGAGTTAAGGTGCAAAACTCGTTCGTTCCTTTTTTTTTTTTTTAATTGAGATGGCAGTGGATTCTAAAAGATGCTAAATATCTTTTAGAATCCACTGCCATCTCAATTTAAAAAAAAAAAAAAATGGAAGAACAAGTTTTGCACCTTACCTCCTCATTTCCAAGCAACACTAATTTGAAAACTTAAACATTTATGTTTAATCTATCTATCTAATAAACATAAAAGAGGATAAAGGTTTAATTAAAAGTTACTGATACTAAAAATTAACAGAACAAGCATGAGTAAAAAATATATTATACCTTGCTTTCAGATGATTCCATTTTGCTAAGGGTGCCTCTTCCGGTAAATTCTGAGTCAGGAGAACATTCTGATTCATCAAATCCTTCGTAGACAATAGGGATTTCAAGAGCCTAGGAGTAAAGTAAAAGAAAAATATTATTTAAAGTAGAATTTATTAAAGCACAATAAATGAAAATGAACCATTTAGTGTTTTTTTGGTATAATTGAGGAACACAATGAAAAAGGAATTTTTTAGGTTACATTTTGAAGAAAATATATGGGGCTTAAATAAATAGATTATGTTTTAAAATCATCTATGATAGATGTAATAAAAATTAAATTAGAACATAAGAATTTTATAACCAGCTCTGGCAAACCCAATCCTAAATGAACTACTCCACATCAGCCATATCCATATGGCTGGAAGGCCAAGTAATTGAGAGAAATATTTAAGTCTTAATATTTAAGATATTATATTGTGACCACAGATCATACCAAAATTATTCCTGCATTTTCTTAAGCTTCTGTTGCCAAACCATAAATTTTAGATGAAACTTTTCTGAAATATCACTCAAAATACTTGATAATTTTAAATTTATTTTTTATTGTCCATTTTGATCGTTTAGTGAGATAGTTTATAAAATAAAACAAGCCTTGATCCAAACATTCACTGCATTTTTTAAAAACACAATATACATATTTACTTTTTTAATCTTAAGAATCAGAATAACATACCACAGTTTCTGATGTGGATTCTTGTTTTTTAAACTTAAATAGTATAACATAGCCTGATGCTCCACCAACAGCAAGTTTTCTGGATTCTGGGCACAATGAAAGAAGTTGTACTGCAAAGGGGTCATCTTCTGAACCGTCCTGGGAACGTGAAGGTGGTCTTTCAAAGACTTTGTTCGTTTTTAGTTTATAAAGAATTTGAAGAGTACCAGCAGACGCATCCCAAAACTTAATACTTCCATCAGCATGCCTGTAATTTGAAATGTTTTGCTTTATTAACTGGATAAATAGTGATCTCATGGTCATCAAGTTCTTAAAGAATTATCATTATTCTAGATTATTCTTCAATATTATATAGAGGTGATTTGAAATACAACTTAAAAAAACAAACAACAAAATTGTATATCGTGCATTATAGAGTGAAAAGGAAGGTTAACACTATAGAATAAAATTCTGATAGTGCAGAAAAACATAGTTTTGATTGAACATCAGTTGATTATAAATAGTAGCAACTCAAAAAAATAATCCAAAATCTATAAATTGCCACCTGTGATTTTCACCAAGTTAGAAAAAAAAAAAAAGAAGGTTTTAGCACAACCATAGATAATTCCAAAAGTCTTCAGAATATATTTGTATTAGAAACATATTTGTTGTAGGGGGTTTAACATCCTTAAGCTCTCTAAACAGGGCAGGAAGGTTATCCTACAAGTTACCAACCTTTTCTAACCAGAGTGGGAAGATATAATTCATTTCACGGAACCACAACTAAATAAATATCAACCTACCCAGTTAGGAATCGAACCCATGACGGAGATCCTCACCCCAATGTGTTTGGCCATCCTGGCCCCCTTTAGAGACATTTAGGAAATCATAATTCTATATACAGTGGAGTCTCACTTATACGAAACTCACTTATAAGAAACATTCAGTTATACGAAGAATTTTTCGTTCCCCGGCGAACGAATAACTATCTTATAACTTTTCAGTTATAAAAACTATTCACTTGTACAAAACATTTTCCATTCCCCCCACACACTCATATAACTGAGACTCCACTGTATTAACTAGTAAAAAATTAATAAAAATAATTTTATAAGGATAATAAGATATAGATATTGAAAAATAATTCATGAATGTAAAATACTAATGTTTCATTTATTTATTAATCATGCCCCTCTGAAAGAAATAAATGTTACCCTAGAACGTAACCAACTAAATCAGACACTGATACTTTTTAAAATATCAAATAATTTTATTCAAGAAAGGCTTGAGAGTTACATTTTAATTCAAATTTAAGAGTTAAAACTAAAGATAATTTAAAATATTGAAATAATAAAATTGCTAGAAGCAACAAAAATTTTAATGAAGCAGAAATTATATTTGTAGATTTAAACATCAGCTTATTATAAATTTACAGTATCACTATTAATCAAACTAAAATGGGCTGCTTACCCAGTAATAATGATTTCACTATAGCTGCAGGGAGGAACTGACCATTCACCTCCAACGAGAGGCCATTCTTTAGTACTGAATCCAGATCGCTTCGATGAACGGGATCCTACAGAGTAGAATGCCGGAATAAGGTCAGAGGGACAGTCAGCAAGGTAAGTGCAGCAGGTCACAGGGCATTCGTGAATATCCATCGGGTAAGGGCTTTCGAAACAGGGGAAGCCAAGGCTCAGCAGATCTATCACTACTAGATCATTTTGAAGAACGACTACAATCGCATAAGGTTCAGGGATATCTGAAAAATCATCATTATAATTTAAAATATATTTCCAAAGGCAATAATTACAAGTGTTAATAAAATTACATATATACAAAGAAAAAAAAAAGGGCACTTATTGTTGCAGAGTTATTAAAATCTTCTTAAAATGTTTTCATATACATCACAAATTGTTTCATAGCTGTTTATAGTAACAAGGACAGCTCCATGTATTTTACTGATAACTATCACTTGGCCAATGGATTCCAAACCCAGCTGTTTGGCTAGGGATATTTTGATAATTAGGACCAGTAGTTGAGTTGTGGAGAATATTAAAACATGAATGCTAATTTATATTATTCTTTGTTCATTTAGAGACATAATTTGCAATACAAAAATATTTATATATTGTTTTGATAAAAATGATTGTTTAAAAAGGCAGAAGTGATTTCTCAGTTATTTTAAGTATAAAATAGACACACAAAAAGCTACCAATTTACATTTACTATAAATACATTCCACACTGATAAACAAATGTTTGTTTTAGTATAAAGTTAAAATATAAAATTGCCTGAGAGTTAACCAGAATATGATGCCCTCTCTCGTTTTCTTCTAGTATGATCTCTTAAGCGTAGTTTGTTTTTTATTAAGTTCATTAGAAAAAAAAACTGAAAAATTATAATTTTTTTTTTTTTACTTATATTCACAACACTCATGTTTTCTCCAGGGGTTAGGGTTGAAATTCAGATTCAGCACCCCAAAAACATAAAAATCAATTGAAAAAAAAAAAACTTCTACATTCTTTTCAGACAAACTACCTCTTTACGGGACTCAATGATTTTGATTTATCAATTGATAAATCCTGATGGTAGTCTTTAAATTTATTCCCTGGACTGAAATTTTTAGTACACTGAATACTTTAAATAAATTATCATGATTTTTTTATATCTACTATTTCTTATATTTTCTGTTGTTAAGTGCAGGAGCTCTTTCTTAAGTAGAGTCAGTCTCCCAGCAATGAATTCGCCAGTTCTTCAATAATATACTTATTATAATTGCATTGTATATAATTTTAATAAATGTACATGCAATTGTATGATACATATATTCTATTATAAATGTATTATAATATATTGTATTAATCTATTTAACTATTGCCCTAAAGATGGAATATACAATATTGTAAAAAAAAAAAAATCCTTTAAATTTCATAGCAAACACAAAGATTAAAACTACAATGGAAAAAAAAATGTTTAAATTAATAAAATCAGTGATTGATTTCTCACTTAAAACTAAACCAAAACTAAAAATTAAATCTTTGATACAACTAAAATTAAATAATTTCTTAAATATTATTAACCAAAATATTAGTATGAAGATATTGAGACAGAGAGCAAAATAAAATATTAGATTTGATTACAATTATGTTGAAGGAGGTTTGTTAATAATAAAATTGCTTCACATTATACTACTTTAATAATAATTTATTGCACTACATGTTTCGGGAACTATAGTTTCACATCCTCAGGTTCTATTCTATTCTACAACAATTCACTACCAACAAGTGACGATAAAATGCTATTAAAGGAGAAAAATACCAAGAAATCTGATTGCTAGGTTTGATCTTTATTTATCTGAAGTAACAATCACCCCCATAATGTTGATGTCTGATATTTAATGTTACAACTTCGTTGAATACGGGCAGGCTAGAACCTGACTAGTTGGCCCCCGTAGTTATCACATGTAAGTGGATGATAAAACAGTTTAAACTCACTGAGTTACTGTCATTAATAATATTTATCACACAAGTGAACCTTGCTATTTCACTCATTCCCAGTATCACTTTATAACCCCCCTCCCCTCCTGTGTCACACAAGCAAAAGTATTGTCTAATTATCATCTCTCTCCCTTGTAATAAATAATATTATAATGTTTAATTTAATTGTTAAAAGAAATCAATAATATAGGAAATATTAAAATAACAGATAATAATAAATAATAAATAGTATAAAGGTGTTACCACTTGGATAAGGGCTTTCACAAAGCGTCATGAAGTCTATTACGTTATGCTCCATTTCTAATACTGTCGTAGCTTTTCCATGAATGATAGTTATGGTTGGCGATCTACCAGCTCTATCATATGTTAAACCACCAGAAAAAATAATAAAAGTTTCCCTGTAATGAAAAACAATTTGTTAATTGATAGAGAAAATTAACAACATTTTTTTACATACCACTTTAAACATTTTATACAAGAAATATCATTTTATACTTCATAACATAAAAAATCAATTCAATTCAATCAGGAATAGAAATTAAGTTCTTGACCAGAATGAAAAAAATTCAACATTAAGCTGAGTGTAAAAGACAAACCAAATTTACAGTATGATAAGGCTTAAAACAAGATGGCCTTCTCCATACTCCTTCTCTTTGAACCAAACCTTCAAAAAATTATCAAAATAATATTACAAGAAAATAGTGAGATGCATGAGGAACTTAATATTTCATAGTACTGATAAAACATTCTTTTGAAATAGACAAGATGACTACGAAAACTTCATCCTCTATACATATACCTTGGCTCAACAATAAACTCAAGTTGATCTATCTAAGGATAAATGATTGTATAACAAGAGTGGAAGTTTCTTCTCTAGAATTAATATTAAAATACTCAAAACTGCATGAAAAATTAAACTGAGGGTGTGCAATGCTGTAAACCAGAACTGATATAAATTAATCAGTTTTGAATAATCTAAAAACAATGCTGCAGAAATATAACTGTACATGATACAAATTTAGAGGGGAAAGCATAGCTTGTTGAAACATGTCAGCTAGTATTTAAGGGCTATAACCATTGTTTGGTAATAAAGGAAAAAATATAGGAAAAAAAAATGGGGAAACAGAACAGCAGCGGTAGGCTGATAAGGCTCATTAAGAAATATATATCATATAAAACAAATTAAACAAAACTTAAAAAAATAAAATAAAATGTTTACTAGGGTAAACACTATTGCATATAAATAATAGACATACCCAGATTTGGAGGCTTTCCATTCTATTTTCTGAATAGGTTTACAAGATTCTGGTTTCCCATCTTTGTTGAGTTTAGCTGGAAACAAAGAAAAAATATACAGTAGAAACAGAGAGTATTACAACATAAATAGAGTAAACTATTGATTATCCACCCAATATGCAGATCAGTTACATCCTTTTTAGACGAATAAAACCAATTCTTTAATTTTTAAAAATAGGATTAGCTAAGCAATTATGTCTATAGTTAAACCTACAACAAAAAATACAATACCCTAAATATTTGAACACAATTTACTAACTGATAGTTTTATTTTTA
Source organism: Euschistus heros (assembly GCA_003667255.2). Classification (NCBI taxonomy): domain Eukaryota; kingdom Metazoa; phylum Arthropoda; class Insecta; order Hemiptera; family Pentatomidae; genus Euschistus; species Euschistus heros. Next base: position 1,953,500 of record RCWM02000092.1, on the reverse strand, counting down.
GACTTTAAATTGTAAATAAAAAATGTCCAAAAGATTGTCGCATTGGTTTATGCATATTTTTTGCCATTTTTCTGACTTTCCATGGAATTGGATTATTTGAGGTTGTAGTCACAGTATTTATAAATATATCACTAAAGTTTTCATTTACAAAAAATAACTGTTATAAACCAATTTGCCTTTTGCATAAAATTCAAACAATCAAATTGAAAGCTTCAATAATAAATTATTATTAAAAAAATCAATGAATATATTTTTACAATTACCATGCGGTTGAACTGTTGATACTTGTTTTCCTGGTTGTCTTATGTTCCAAGTGAGTAAAGTCCCATCGGTATGTGATGACATAAACTGCTTTCCATCGTGGGACCAGGCAATAGATTTGAGCGGCTCAACACTTTGCCACCTCGCTTCTGCTGTTCGTAACCGAAGGTCCCAAAGAACAATCTGTCCACTTTCAAAAGCTATAAGGAGCTGAAAAATTAATTAATTATAAATTAGAAAGAAATGATTAACAAATGCCTCACATTTTAATATAAGTACACATGCATTGAATAAAATCACAAATATTAAAAAGTAAGATCTTCAGAAGTACAAAAAAGGTAATATGCATAATCATACTATTAAGTTATATGATAGCCAAGACTGAATTATTGTTATTTCATAGTGCTATATCCCAGATATATCTATGTGCTGCCACTAGTTGATAACAAGTAGCGTTTTTTAAGACAGCAGCAATACTTCCTCACTATCGCAGTCTGGTTTTTCCAACATACCTCTCAAGATTCTATAGATTTGGCCAAGGCCTTAGAGGGTATTTCCTCTTGAGCAGGTATCAGTTTGATGAATTGGCAGATGTCCATGTCATATTAGAGAATTTGGATTTCTGCTTTGGCTTAGCTCCTCCAGGTTTATTCAGACCATCTTCCAATGAAGTTTATTTGGATAACTTACCTATAAAATCTAAGGGGTAAAGACACATATTTTTCAAAAAAAAAAGTCTAGCAATGAGATCCATAGTTGAGGAAAGGTCTGACAAGAGTTTTTTATATTTTCAGGATAGAATTTCAAGACAAGGAGCTACTCTGTTGTTGTAGAGGAAAATAATCAACTGAGTCATAGTTTGTTGAAGTCTATAAAACCATGCTATGATCTGGCATTCTCCTGTTTGTTCAGGACCATCAAGAGAGTAAAATTTTGGGCAATAGTTGATTTACCCTTATCAAAGCTATACTGATATTTTATCATTTCTTTAGCTGCACAGGAACTCAATTTTTTGTATAATATGTTTGAAATCAAAATAAAGCCGCAGGTCTTGATAAGATTCCAGCTCAAGTATATCAACATTGTGGCCATCAACTAATCATTTTCTTAAAGAATCTATCTATTGACTTTAGGAGAGAAGAATCTCTTCTCATGTAGTGGAACAAAGTGTTAAACACCCAGTTCATAAGAAAGGGGTTTCTCTAAATTTTAACAATTATAGAGGTATATTGCTGCTTCCATGTGCAAACTAAATTCCCCCAAATGACAAATAATAAATAAAACTATAGCTTAAAAATAATTATGATAACTAATAATTATGATAACTAATAATGATAACTAATAATGATAACTAATAATAATTATGATAACAAAATCCAAATAAAATTACGATAGTAAAGATATGCTTTATATGATAAATAGAAATAGGTCTAAATTCAGAAACAGATTCAGTAAAACCAAATATTTCAAAGTAAAGATAGGGATAATTTTTGTTTGTTGTATATTAGCAAACATTACTCAGTAAAAATATAGAAAGAGTAGAAGAATGTTCAAAAACGTTTTTCATTTAGGTTTTATAGAACATCATACACAGAATCAAAAACACGCAAAAAAATTAATCATACAGAAGAATAAAACTAAAATACTGAGATGTCACCGATTATGGGTTACCTTGCTGGAATCTAAAGGATTATCACTTAGATGAACTACAGCACCTGGATGTGTTTTTCTTGACCTGAAAATATAGTTGTACATAAAATAAAATTTTTCAAAAGGAAAATAATAATTATATATTTTAAATATTTCATCCCAGTGAATAAGTAGTTAAGTCAAATTTTGACCAAAATAAGTTAAGAAACTAAAAAGAATCGTGTACATTTTTCTTCATGGTGAATAAGTGAAAATCTTTCTTAAACCACTATTCACTGGGATGACAGAAATAATATGTATGATAATAGAATAGCTTCAGTTTAAAAATAATGCAAAATTAAAAATTATCAAAAAAAAAAAAAAAAAAAGGTAAGATATATTGCCAGTTAAGTCATTAATATAAAACTTGATTAAGATAATAGATGAGTCCGTTGCACCAAGCCAAATGAAATGTGATCACTGCAAATAGCATTTGTGAAAGTGATATTTCATGAGGATTATGAGAGATCAGAAGAGCTGTCTGTATTCCACAGCTTTGACATTCAATTGTCGTAGAGTAAATGATGGTGAGATGGTAAAAAGGGAATAAACTTGGTTCATTCAAAAAGCATTTGTAATTTTATTACAAATGACCACCTAATTTTGTTAAAAACTAAAATATAAACATTAGTTCAAGAATTAATATTTTTTTAGCCTACAATTTGTAATAAAAATAATCTGTCTTAGTTAAAAAGTATACATATTTATATAAATATATTTATACATAATAAAAAAAAAAAAAAAAAAAAAAAAATCAACTTACACCTCAATTGCTTTGTTCCAATTAATAATATAGCCAGAAAGCTGAAATGATTCAATGTTGACGACATGAACGTTTCCTCTTTCTGAACCAACATACAACCATTTACTTTGTAAAGGAAGATGTATGTATGTCAACCTGTAAAAAGTACAAATTTAATGAAACAAATTTAGCACACAAATTTCTAAAATTATTTGATTGCAACGATTATTTAATGATTATTACACAAAATTATTTTATAACTAATTATATCACATAATATATTACTTATAGTTTATCTATAATACTAAAATAACATTTTTTAAACATATAAAGTGTACTTAATATTATTTTAAAACAGGACACAACAATGTGAAATTAAAAAAAAAAATAACATGATGATTCAAATGATTATAATCTAATCACGATATTTTTATTATTAGAACAAAATCATATGAATAAAATATAAATATTTTTATATAAAAAAAGATAATTAAATAGTGGTTAATTCAATTTATAAACTGGAAAGTAGAAAAGATAAGAAATGACTACTTGCCTCTCTCTTTGAAACTGAAGGCTGTGCACTAGGTCTGGTTTCTTCTGCCTGAAGCTCCACAGGTGGACACTGTCGTCAGTGGTCGCTGTTACCAGGGCACCTTCGTTGACCAGGAATACTATCTGGATCACAGCTGTCTCGTTCTCATGCCATACATGGCAGTCGACACCAGCCCGGCCCAATCTGTTAGGTAGTATTTAAGGAAAATAATAAAATGACAAATCATTCATAGTAAGTGGGATACTCTTTGACCCAATTAAATAAAACAAAGAAATTAAGAAATAAGGAACATTAAAGTAACACAGAGTTAATGAATTAAAGAAGGAATTAATAACAAAAAGTGACTAAGTAACTAATAATTTAAAGAAATATTTTATACCTTAGTATTAATTATATCCATCATTTAAAGATTAAATTGATTAATAATATGCTAAAAATATAAATGAAATCCTTTAAGTAGCAAGTATATATAAGTTGTAAGGTATTGACCAAATCTTAAAAAAAAAAAAAAATAAAATAAAATAAAATAAAAATGTGTGATGAGGAATAATTATTTGAAAAAGAAGATCCTGCCCGGATGGAAACTCTTCAACTTTTTGCTAACCACCACTCTATTATACAATTCCTAAAAAAATATTTTGACAAGTGATAAATAAATTATTAAGAATAATTTTGTGACAGATTAATCATCATCAAAGTCGTTGAAGTATTAAAAAAAAAAAATGAAGTATTAAAAAGTTTCTAAAAGGAAGAGGAAACTGATTAACAACTTCTCAACTTTACAACTTTTATTTTAATTGCTATCTGAAAATGAGGTACTTCCCACATAATAATTAACAATCCCAATTCAAAATTATGAAAAAAGATGGGTAGATAACCTGTAATTAAAGCTGTGAAAATAAAGAATGACTTCAATAACAATGGTGAAGTTGACATGATTTTTCAATTACTGACTTAATTTAATTTTACAAAACACAAGTTAATATAGCTTCAAAAAATTTTAAGGTTCGTAAATTACTTATTTAAAAAAAGTAAATAAAAAAATCCCTTTTTACAAGAACCTTTTTCTGATATTTTATAAAATAATAAGATAGTTTTTGACATGGAAATATCTTTTGGTTGAGGGTTTACAGTTTTAGGGTAATGTTTTTATCATCCTCGAAATATGTAATGTTGGTGTTGCAAATTGAAAACTTGTAGATAGTTTCCTGATCAGAAATTTAATGGAGAATACTTTTTGTTATAAAACATTTGTCGCTAGGACCTACCGTTTAGGAGCTATATTGGTTTGAATGAAAAAAATTGTGTTTTCCTACATGTTTTAAGTGTTGGGGCTTCTTTGAGACCCTCCAGCTCTATTGGTGTTGCTCAGATTAAAAATTTGATTCTTTATCAGAAGCAGTGGATATAGATAGATAAACATATCCATGGTCTATTGTTTTTCCCAGTCAGAGAGAAATTGATTTTTTTCCTTTTTCGTTCATATTCATTTCAATCCTTAAGAACTCCAATCATGGCAGAAAGAACAGGTTGTCCTATATGTGTTACCTACCAATGTTAGTCTGTAGTAGTAAGTGGTATTTATTTTGCGGGTCCAACACAAAATAAAAGTCGACTGCCCAAGCCAGATTATAACCAGAACTGCTTGGTACTAAAGTAGATAAGACCTTAACATGCCATGGGATCAGGATAACTTTTAATTTATTGGTAAGTGACATAAGTAGCAAAGATAGTTTTCGTGAAAATTCAATGAGTTGTGTTCCAGAGATGAAAATATAATTCTATTACTATAAAATGAAGAGCTATGTTCAATGTATATTGAATAATAATAATAATAATATATTGAGTAGGATGTCTAATGGGATCATTTACAAATAATTAGTCAATGTTTGATAATTAAAAAAACATATTTTATTTTTTTGCCAACGTTTCCGCCATATCATTAATGATGAGGCCATCATTAACTAATGGCTACCACCTATTACTTTTTCATTATATTTTTTATTTATTTTCCCTTTTTTTATCTCTGTATTCGACTATTTTTTGTTTTATCCCTCATGATGACCTATCAATTGCCATAAATGAGATGACTGAAAGGTTTGCAAAAAACTAAAATATGTTTGTTAATATCAAACATTGCCAAATTTTTTATGACTGATCCCTCTCAACACCCTACTCAATATTATTATAAACATATCTTTACATATACAGTTAATATACAAATCTGCTGCAAATATTCAAAGCAGTTGTCTGAGATTCAGATCCTCATTCTTCTAAATCACTAAATGAAGTTAAAGCCAATTTCCATATTTGACAATATTTAGTTGTCTCCCACCTTTTGTCAAGACAATTCATGGCTTTAATTGTATTAATTATTTTGAATTTTTGCTTATTATTCTCTAGAGTGCAGTGACTAAAATAGGCCAAGCCATTCAATATCAAGGATGAATATAAGTAAAGGACGCTACTTGATTTGAAGAACTGCAACACGTTTGGACTGTATTATTATTACTTCTTATAGAACCAAATTAAATAATAATTCACTGAGAAACATTGTTACTGTATTTATTGGAACAAATTATTATACTGGTTTGGAACGATAACTAATGGAACATTAATACAATACAGCTGACATAAATAGAACAAGAAGGGGAGGGGAGAGTTAGCATTTAAACTATAGGACCCACGGGACGTAACCAGGAACCCTTCTTGCTGAGGAACATCAACTAAGTGGTCGATGTTGTGCCCTGCTTCTGGTCAGATCCAGTGATGGTTGAATTGGCATTGTTAACTTCCAAACTGTTGGCAGGTATCTATCACTACACAATAGGAGCATTGTGCACAGTTCTCACTAGGACAAAAGGTCCAATAAAACCATACAGTTAGAACAAGAGGGCCCCAAGGCTTATCAGATGGTAAAAATTTGTTCAATAAGAGTTTATTTACTTATTTATGAAAAAGGGATTAAAACATTCGAGGATTTTTAACAACAGTAGAACCTCACTAATTCGCCTCCCGGTAATCCGACCAAACACAATTGCAATATTTTCGAGGAATCCCTAATAGTCTATTCAAATTGTGCATTTTGGTGGGCAAAAGTTCGGATAGTTTTGATTAATTTGGATATTGTCAAGATTGTGCTTGTGCACTAAAATCCAAGCTTAGGACCTTGAAGCACCGCCGCTCCCTAACTGATAGCGTCAAAGCATCAGAACTTTCGACCATTACTACGTTTCACCAAATATCTACTGCACGGTTGGTTACAAAGGAAAGCTTTTAATATTAAAAATTACACTCAACTAAATTTACTACAATTTGAGCATAAAACAAGACCTGTAGGTTAGACGGGGACTAAGATACAAGCTTTCAAATTTTCGGAATTCCCTCAAAAAGTGGAGGAAATTATGATTTTTTTACGGTTTTGCACTATACGTCCATAAAAACGACGTTTAGAGCATACTTCATTATGAAAGATTTTAAAGCTAATTAGTTTCCTATAAAATAAGCACAATAAAGTGTTACTACACAATGCTTCTATATATAAATAGCTGGCTAAAACATATACATGCAAACATATTAGCCTGTTAGTGAATATAAAGTACGTTTCTAGTCCCTTTATTCTTTTAAATGTTAATATATAGCTTTTAAAAATGGCTTAATTGTAATCTCTGGTTGATCCGACCTTTAGGCCCTACTCCCTATCACTTCTTTCCTTAGGGGTCGGATTAGTGAGGTTCTATTGAACTAATGAGTAATTCTATTTATTTAAGTAAAAGAAAATTAATTTTCCATATAAATGCTTATTTGTGAGATTTAAAAAAAAAAAATAATAATAATTTCGAAAATATACAAACGAAATATTGAGTCCACTAATAATAAAAATGAAGATAAATCCGCGAGCCAACATCCCTGAAAGAGATAAGACCCAAAAAATCGATTTTCACTTTGTTAGCCAGTATCTCGAGTTTTATGTTAGTCAGCCATTCTTAATTCCTTGCAATCTTTGCTAGTTTTTATCATGAAGGTTCTACCTTCCAGTGATTAATAAGTTATTTTACCACACCAAGGATTCGTGCATGGAAAATCCTTGGATGATCAGTAAATCTAAAAGGATAAAAAAGCCATCATTAAATGTACAATAAAAATTTTAAGACATCTAAACCATACATCAAAAGATACAAATGTAGAAGTGGTTTAATATTCCTGAAAGAAACAACGTTTACAGAATCGATTACCATTTGTTGGCAGAAAAGGATCAATTACCTGACATGGTTCCTGGTTTTTAACGTAAAATCCGATCCAGTTCTCATTAAAAATAGGTGTTGATAATGAGCTAAAGATATTTATAATTCTAGATTATCCTTTTTTTTTCAGAAATACACTAATGTTTAATGAGGATTAATTTGGTTGAGGATAATTTACGATTCAAGTGGCAGTGTACGGCAACGGTAATTTATTATCTGCTTGATTAGAACTAATAGGAACATCGATTAACAGGAATCCTAATCGCATAAGAGCAATATGGCGGACAACCGATTCAACTTCAATGGACACAGCAACAAGATGGAGGGAAATAAATAAAGCTAAAATTTCAATAACAGTTTTAATTAAAAATCACAGATACCGAAATATTCAATGCTGAAAAATCTATATAATCTATACGCTGAGTTATTTGATAAAAATCTGTATAAATTTAAAATGGCTATATGAAAACTACAATGTTGCCCGCGTGCACTACTAAATAATTTATTATTTTTTTTAAATCTGCATTTTTCATCAAAATTTACAACAGATTTTTCGTATGAAAATACAAATAATTTTCTTAAGTTTCAGAAAACTTATTTTTATTTATTTTTTATTCAAAACCAGATTTAAATATATTTAAATGAGCTTCAAAACTGGGTTGAATGTATTTAAAATACATTTATTTTTCTCAAAGGTATAAATTTCAATATTTACAGATTTTGGCTCTGAGTGGGCATGTATAACGGTTGTTTATACTTTGTAATACGTATATTTATTTCAGATAAGGGGTTTGAAAAAAAAAGTTATATATTTTGCAAAAAAGTTCGTATTTTTTGCAGTCCCGTATATTTGTGTGGCGTATGTCCATATTGGTTTAAGTAAGTATATGTATTCAGTCGTTGTCGGAGATGTATTGTCGATCGTTTATGAAGTATTGGATACAAAAGTTTAATAAAATTTAATATAACTTTAATTATTTTTTAAAAATAATTAATGTTGCATTTTGTCAAATCATCGATTTTCAATAAAAAAACTATTGCCACATAACCCATGTGTTTGTTATTATTATTGTTTGTATAAGTTCATTAGTTTCATTTGTTATTATTATTGTTTGTATTAATTAATTAGTTGCATTCGTTTTCATTATAATTGTATTTGTTATTATACATATATACATATATATATTTTTTTTTTATATTAATGAGGCATAACTCTTTTATATATTGTATTTTAATTGTATATTAGATTTTTTAATGATAGTTCAAGGTGCCTGAGATGTTGTACACGGCACCTAAAACCGTAACCAAGTAAATCAATCTTGAATTATTTTAAGTAAAATGTAATTGAAACCGCCAACGCTGAAAAAACAAGAAATTAATTAATTTGTTTATAAATATTTAATTCCTGAACTTTCCGAGTTGGTTTTTTTTTCATGCTTTCTTTATAAAGCAATCTCAATGGAGAAACAAATAATAGTTATGAAATCTGAATGAAAATGACATTTAGTACTAATAAACTAAGCAATGAAAATTGAAATTAAAATGTAATTCTAAGCTCGTAACTCGGGACATGGTAGTTTCTTTTAAGAGGTGTTTAGTGGCCACGCGACCATCATTCGTTAAGAAATATTGTACACTTCAATGATGTAACAGGAGATCATTCATGTCAAATATATTTTACTACTTCGTTGAGTTGTATGGCGGATAAGATTTTTTATAATAATTTTGTTTGAGGAACAACTGGATTTAATCAACATTTTTTAAAATAATTTAAAGCCAAAAAGTAAAACATTAAATCATTGTAATATAAGAAAATTTATTGACATCAGAACGTCACTAATCTGACTCTCCGAGTTATCCGAACGTATCGCGGAATCCGAGGAGGAGGGGGAGGGGATAATTTTGTTGAATCCCTAATAGTTCAGTAAAATTGTGTTTGCCAAAAGGTCAGGTAGTTTGATCTTTTGATATGTTTTTAGTGTTGTAATTGAGTACTAAATTCAGGAGTAGGATCTTGAAGCTCCATAGCTCGCTAATTGGTAGTGTTCTAATATTTAGAACTTTTCTACGTTTTTCCATATCTGCTGCACGGTTGGTTCTTAAGAAAAGTTAGACTAGATGAAATTTAATAAAATTTGAGCTGAAAAAAAATCTCTGTAGCTTAGACGGGGATCAAGATCCAGGCTTGAAATTTTCGATATTCTCTAAGAAATTGATAGAAACGGAATTTTTTTTTCTTGGTTATGGCACTGAATATTTTATAGAATTCATAATTAGACTTCCTTTATATTAATAATAATTTTCACTCTTGGTCTACTTACTTTTTTTTATAAAACTAACTCTTAATAAAAAAGAAAAAAAAAGTTTACATATCAATACATAGGTTACATACGTAAGAGCATACTTACTGAAGTACATACAAAGTTGTAAATGTTGCCAGAGGAATAGGAATTCAAACCAATGATTTCAAAAAAATCACTAAACAGTGCTATGGATTTATTTCTTTTAAACAGAATCAAAATAAAAAATAAAAATAAGAACAAATAACCTGAAAAAACTAAACAGTAAAATAAAGAATTAAAAACAATTTATTATTTGTTTCTTACATTAAAAAGTTTTAAGATGTAAGATATAAGATGATTTCATTTTAAACCACAAAGTATTACTTAAGATTTAAACCAAACTTTTAAAAATATATTAAACAACCTCCTTAAGGAAAATTTAAAATTTTAACACGCATTAAAAATTCAAGTTGTGCAGCATAAATGATTAAAGTTCCCGAAAGATCTGTTCCGGGGCTCAGCGCAAGGAGTAGTTGTAGTGTGCGCCTTACCTTCACAAGAAATACACAGACTAAGCATGCAAAACTGGAAGGTATAGCCAGGCGTAGTATCCAGTAGCGCCTTAAATCTTCCATTGCAGATGATATTGGGATTTTAAAAACTAAATTATTAAATAAATTTAAAGTAAAATATTAGCCCAAGCTACGACTAAATTTATTGAAAATTGAAAATTTTATTTAATTATTAATAACATATTTTTGACATGGATAGGTCTTTTAGCTGGGGTTCTGTACTTTTTTGGTGTAACGTTTTTTCACACTCAAAAATATAACATTTTGACACGCTCTAGCTCTGTCTGTGTCGCTCGTATCTAAAATTAAACGAAAATTTCATGATCAGAAATTGAATGGAGAAAGTTTTCGTTTTATAACATTTTTCGGTAGAACCTACTGTTTAGGAGCTATATTGGTTTGAATTAAAAATTGTCACGTTTGAAGCCACTATTTTCTCTCAACTTTGTTTATTTGAATAATCATTGACTGTTAATTAAATTAAAGTAATTTGATCCTTTTAATTTTAAAATGTTAATTGGGAAAAGAAGTTGAATACAGATAGACATATCCATGATCTATTGATTTTCCTAGTCAGGGAGAAATTGAGTATTTTTTTTAATATAATAATTTTTTCCCTTCTGTTATAATATATATATATAATTACGTTAAGCCAATCCAATGTTCCGAAAATTGGATATGTAAATGCACTATCCATTAACAGAAATGGATTTAATTTGAATGATATAAGAAATTACTTTGGCACATGCTAATCAAATTTGATTTGTTCTTTCCATTTTGGAAGATTTTTCTATGTTCAGCAAAACTTTTATCCATATGAATAGTTTTCAATGTTATACCTAAGGACCAGTTCAAGGACCATTAATCTGCATTATACACGCATCATTCTCCAAAGGATTCCTGAAAGCAACTTATCCAGGCGAAACCACTATCATTAATCCTAGACCTGCAAAACTGGATCTTACAACATTACTTAGCAAAACCTGTCAGAAGAACAGTATATTACCTAGTGCAACTGAACGATGAAAAATCTTAACTATCGCTTCGACCATTAATTAGTAAAGAATGAAGCCATTTGGCAACACTTTGTCAAAATAAAAAACATGAACCAAACCTGAGTTCCTTTTAAAATAATTATTGACTGTATACGCAATGGACCAAACTAATCTACACTTTTACATAAAAGGACGATCTTATATGAAATTCAAATCTATACTATTATAAAAGCCATATTTCGTTTGTGATCACTAACCGCGAAAACTACTGAACCAATCTGTAATTTAACCACATCATCCTCATAGTTCCAGGAAGGTTTAGCAATAATAAAATATAGTGATTCTCGATTAATTTTTTTTTTTTTTTAAAAGCGATAATATGTGGATAACAGTGAATTTTGAAAATTGACCGCTAGGTGGCGAGCGCCATTTTAAATAAGAGGTTACAAAGATACGGTGTTATATAGAGCTTGAAATTGATAATAAAATTTACCATTATTCTATTTAATTATTAAAAATGATTTAAATATGTGCTGCGACATGTGGATCCCAGTGAAGTTTGAAGATCGACTGATATGTGGTTCGTACCATTCCACAATTGAGTTTACAATGTTAAAACTACTGATCCCATCTGTTCCTAATTTTACCTACATCATTTTTGTAGTTCTAGGAAGATTTAGCAATAATAAAATTTACAATAATAAAAATATAAATGTACATTGTTGCGTGTAGAAACGAAATATACTACACTGTAATATACATTTATGGTCAGAAATTAAAATCCAAATTGATGAAATAAATTAAATTACTTATCGAAATCAAAATGAGGATCCTTTGCTTTTTGATATTTTGTGTAAAAATATGATTCTTGGACTTCTAGTTGTAAGCACAGATAATGCATGATAAGCAAAAGTTTCTTAATAGTCTCTGTCCTTCTGGATTACCAACTCATAGATTAAAATTAAAAATTGGATGTCTGATTGAATCGTTTATTTCAGAAACCACCCAAGGGACAAAATATCAAATCATGCCTTTTTTGTGGTACTGTACAATTTAAAGATAAATACATCTTTTAGTGCAGAAATAACTTATGTTCCATACCAGCAATGCTTTTTGGCAGCCTTGAAAATAATCCGTTTATTTCAGAAAGAACCCAAGTGCAGTTTTTTTAGTTTTCCGAAAGTTGAAAAAAGCGCACTTAGGTGGTTTCTGAAATAAACGATTCAATTATGCATTTACGTAATCTTCAAACATCTTATCAGTGAAATTTTAACCATGTTGCAAATTATTGTTATGCGTGAAAATATCATTGAGGAAATAATGTTCAATTTGGAGGCTGATGGACTGTTTCATTTAACTTCGGGATCCCCAGGCGGTCAAACGTTGCTTGCCGATATTCTGAGCTTGGGTGGTTTTTCCTGAATTCCGACGGCAATACTTTTTGGGTACTTTCCTATCCCAATCTCTAAAAACCAAAAAACCTTCCTATATTCTTGATCTATTAACTCTGCGCTCTTCTATCCACCTCCTACACTAGATCCCAACCTTTTAACCTGTATATCTCCTCACATAAAACCGCTTCCTTTGGCAAATCCTCCATCATTCGTGTTACCTCCATCTGGAATTCCCTACCTACTTCTATTCATAAAGCAGCTTCCCTAACTTCCTTTAAAAATAATTTATTTTTGTACCTTTTAGACAATCAATCTTCCGCAAATATGCAAATAATTAAATAAATACTTAGAATTGCCTTTTTTTTTCTCTTTCATTCTTTTATATATACACGATTGTATTTTATGTTATTAATATTTCATATTTTTAAAATAATAATTTAATTTAATTAATAATTTTTTTTAATGTCAAAATGCATGCCGCAATTACTGAAGCATTTAATTCGTAAATAATACGGCCAGACAATTGTACTTGTAACTGTGCATTATTATTATTCGTAGGGGACTGTAAGTCCCAGAACAGCGTTTATTTTTTCATTTCATTTTCAATTGCATACTTCAATTTTTACGATAAACAAATAAAATTATTAGTAAATTTATCCAAGATCTTTACGCATGAGAACGGAAGAGCCACGACGGGGGTTGTTAGTGAAACGATAAAATGAAAATGCCCTCACACGGGCTATTGATTACATTAAATTTTCGAGTGAAGGGACAATAGAAAAAAAAAAACCCAAAAACAAAAATAAACTGGTAAATTAGGTTTGAACCAATGGAGGTGTACACAAAGATAAGTGGATTGCACTAGGAATAAAGCTACAGGTGCTATCAATGACAGGCCCCTATCAGCCAACCATAACCCCACTCTATCTAATGTCATCCCCTAACCATCAACTAGAGTATTTGGAAAATTCCACAGGTTCTTTTAGATATATTTTCGGGTTATTATATTATTTTATTAGGTTACTATATCAGATTATTATGCATATATATTATACTAGCATACCTGTCGCGGCTTCACCCTCTCTTATAGGTAAGTAATTTAGATAATTTTAAATAATAATTGAAGTTTTATTTTTTTTAACGATAGAAATTTTGTATTGAACAATACCATTGAGCATTAGGTATTTATTTTTAAATAATTAAACAGCAAACAAAATTTCCGTCTACCTGTAAAAACCCGGGAATATCACAAAGTCTGGAAAAACCCATGTAAAATGTTACCTCTCCCAAACCCTGTATCCCTCACCTATTCTATAACAATTCCATATTAAAATAACCCTACACAAGTACAAGTTACAAAGAAACGATTAGTCAATGTAAACATTGACATGAATAATAAGAACAAAAACATTATTATAAGATTAATTATGGGATTTACAATTAATTTGGAACTTACATATTCCCATGGTTTCTAATCATCTCACTCCTATCTGTTTAAAGATTTCGAAAACTTTTATATAAAAACCATTCTGATAAATTAGAGAACATACACATCATACTAGACCATCAGTGTGTATTTAGGAACCAAAATTCAATTCTAAATAACTATACAGAATATCGGACTTGTGAAGATTTTGTACATTAAAGGATGAAAGTTCAGAGAATTATTTATATGACAAGAAAATAAAATAAATTTCAAAATGGAATTTTCGTTTTGACCAGATGTATCAAGCTTCTCTGTAAGGTTTTTTTTCTTCTTCTAATTATGTCATTAACAGAAATTTATAACTGCATCCCTTAACACATCTAGTAAATATGCGCTATAGAATGCAAAATAATGATATGATAAAAACTTGTAGAGAAACTACATGTTGGTAGTACTCTAATGAAATATCTACAATAGAGGACGATCTCAGGGCTATCTTCTTTTCTGACAAATCGGAGGATTGCCAGGAATGGAATGGGAAGCAAGTTGTGCAACAAGTGGTTCGTGTTAAATCAGCGACATATGGTATATTATGGTAATTGTGGATCAGTTCATTTGTGATTAAGTAAGGAGCATCAAGGTTTTTTGAAGGATTTTGGATTGGAGTGATTGTAGGCGGGAAAAATTTGATGGTTTGGAGGATCTCCATAGCTCTATACCGTAAGTCCAAACAGGTCTGACAATCGTATTATAGATGAGATTCTTGTAGTGAGTCGGGAACTGCAAAGGTTAAATGCAAATTTATTATAGCTGTATTTTAGCTTATGTCTGCCAGTTCATTCCTTATATTCCATTTTGTCTTACGACCCAAAGAGACTAATTTCACTATTCTTAACACGACAGGGTTTCCAGATGATTATAGATTTTGGATTGCAAGAGAGATTGAGAAAGGCCAAGGATGTCTTTCCGCCTTCTAAAATCTTCAGACCCTAGCAGACCTGAAAACAGTATCCTTCAGTGGCTTTTGGCTCAAACGCCAGTGAAGGAAACTGTTTTTTTCAGATCTGCCAGGATCTGACGAGTTTTGACGGGCGAAGGACATCACGGCCACCATTTTAATTTTTACCTTTGTTACTGCCATTAATACCCAGTTTACTGGTTTCTCGAACCTGCAATATAAGACCGTTTTATTAAACTTAATATCAAGTCCCATTCCATCTCTAGTTTTAGATCTAAAACCATAAGATAAATTTTTAATGAACTGGAGTTAAAGCGCTATTAAAACCTTTACAAAATGGCGCATTATAAATTAATGAATGCATTTTAACGACCCGATTCTTTAAATCTTTCAACATCACTAACAACTATTGAGAACAATTGAAGAGTCATTATATGATTAATGGCTGAATAGATGATTAGGATGTTTAAAATCATAAAAAAAACAAAAAAAAAAACAAGAAATAATTACGAGGAACCACTAATTGAAATTTATGCCAAATAATAAATGCAGAACAACGTAAACATATAACATGAATGATCTAAGATATATTTTTTTTTGTCATGTCATTGGAGATGAATTTTTAATTATATTCTGTTACAGCCATTAATTTGCTTTAGGAATTTAAACAATACATCTACCTCATCTTTGTTATCTAGAATAACGAATAATAAGAAGATTCGAACATAAGAAACTTCTTTATGTTAATTTATCATACCTAATGATGGACTCTCTCCTAGGACATGTTTGATAGTTCTGGTTGAATGGAATTTTCCACATGTTGGAGAATATAAATGAGAAGGTACAGATAACCTAAAAATGACCAATGCTATGCTTCCTTTCGTGGAATTAGGAAAATGTTTGCCCAATATGTAATAGCATGTTCAATTACCGACAATTGACACATTTTGTTTTTTCGATTGGCCTTCCCAATAGGTTCATTAAGTTTCTAATTTGTTAATATTATTATATGTATGATTAATCTTACTATATAAGTAGCACCCTAAGCATTTTGCTATATATTGAGTATTTTTATAACATGCACATACATATTTTTTTAATCGTTAGTTTAATTAGACATTTTAATTTAATTATTAAATTTAACATTAAATATGTTAATTAGATTTCCAGAAAAAGGATACATCCTTAGAGATCCATTTTTCGTCCCGATGGCAAGGAGGCGCTGAATGGGGTCGAACGCCACAGCAGTAGGTTGATGGGGGAATCCATGACGAAAAGTCTGAAACATGAAAAAAAGGAATAATTATTTAAAATTGAATTTAAAGCAAAATAATAAAATAAAATAATAATAACAAATAAAAATAAATAAACTACATTTTTTCTCATTTATTAATTAAAATTTAAAACTGTATAAAAATACGATTCAATAAATCTGCAGACTCATATAATGTTTACATGACAAAAATGTTTAGAGAAACTAACAATTGGTAGCATTCTAATGAAAGGTTTTTGTAAGAAGATCCTGAGGCCATATTCTTTTCAGATGCCTCGAAGGATTATTGGGAATAAAATGAGAAGAAAGTAAGGAAACAGGAGGGTTTGAGTGATTATGAAATTTACTATGAAAAGATAAGCATCTGGTTCTTGTCAAATCAGGAATATATAGATCATTAAGGATTTTTTTTTAGGATTCTGGACTGCAAGGATTGGATACTATAAGAATTAGATGGTTTAGTGGAGCCGTATAATTCAAATCCGTATGTTAATGAGTATTTTGTGATTAATCGTCATCTTAAAGTATTTCTATAGCAAATGTTGATAGAGTCGAAAACGTCGAGCAGTTTCTTGTCGTTTGAGTCTTGTATGTGGATGTTGTGTATGTATGTGGTCATTTGGAGTCCTAGGTAGCGGATCTGTTTAACAGGGATCAGTGGATTATATTATTAAAGGATACTGTACGGCAGGAAGTCGTAGGTTTACGATGAAGGGTATAGATTTTTTAATGAAATTTGTTTGGATGTATTATATTTCTACAATTCTGACAACATTCTTGAAGGTTTGAGTTTATTTTTAATTCATTTAATTTTTGTCGATTTTGAATTTCTAACAGATGAAGAGATGTGTGGTTATATCAAATAGATTTTCGGAAATTGACTTTTTTACGATTGAAGGTTTTGCATAATTGGTGATCAGGCGTCCCGCTTTTCTGAGACACGTCATCTTGTCACGACCAACCCTCCCATTTTAGCTTTATTTGTCATTGAAGTGTTCCTTCTTCTTTTCTTTTTTTTACAGATTTTTATTTTTAAATGGTTTACATTTCATATTGTGCAGTAAATTAAGGAGAGGTATGTTTTATTAAAACTTGTAAAATTTTTTTAATAAAACGAATTCCACATGACAAATTTGAATTTCATGGAGAACCATTACTTAACTAGAAGAGAAAACAGGAGCGGAACGAAGAGGAACTTAAAAACAACAAATGAATTTTGAGAGAAATGAAACCCATTGAGGAAATATAAATGGTGCTTGAGAAATATGAAAGGAGGCTGTTATTCTAACCGCCTTTGGAAAACAGGCAACTCCAACCTATCTTTCTCTTTTATTTGCTTTAGCCAACTTAAACAATGGAATTATTTCGCAACCAATTGTCAAACTTCAACTAAGACCGAAATGTTCTGTAGTTATTGGCTAATTTGAATTTTCCCAAATGGAGAAACATTGACTTTAAATTAAAGTTTTTTTATGCTCTCATTATACAAAACTTTTAATAGTATCATATACAAATTAATGGGATGGAACCGATACATGTCTAAAATACACCATATTTTTAATTAAAGAGTATGAGGGCCATTCTCCCACTTCGTATTAATTTCATGGTTCTGGTTTCGCTGGGAGAAATTGTGATTACTATAGTTTTTTCCACAAAAAAAAAAAAAAAAGTACAAAAAATTTTCAAACAAACCTTTCGTTCATGATAGAAATAATTGAAATGAGGGATATAGAGTGGAAGCGTGGGGTGTAGAAGAATGAGAAATCATAATGAATAATACTTAATTTTCAGTCATTCTCAATGTTAAAGTTGTGAATTACGGAGGCTTAACCAGCTCTCCGTTTTAACTGGAATTTCCAAAAGAAAAAATGACATGATAATAAATTAAAATAGAACAGCTAATAAATTAAATTATTTCCATTAATCTTTTGATTTTCGGCTAAACGGTAATAAGTAATAAAAGCAAAACAGAAAATATAAATATATTGAAGTAGTAAACTAGTTCTTGCTAATGCGAACTAATTCAAACCAGGTCAGTTCGGATTACTGAGCAGGGGAATTTTAAAAATTATAATGAACAAACAATGTAAAAGATTGCTTGTATTACAGCAATTGAATAACAAAGGTATGAATGAATTCAATGTACAATAATTACAATAAGTTTACATAATCAGTAATTTTATTAATTTTTTTTTTAATATTAACATTTTTTTCAATAGAAGGTATGGTTATCACCTATATGCCTGAAAATACGAGGAAAGAGACTGAAAAGAAGGTGCATGAGAGATCTGCTTTCGTAACATTCCCTAATTAAATTAATGCCAAGGAAGAGTTACCGTATCGTTCTTCCTCAAGCGTGAAATGTCACTTTTTACACACTTTGTTTATCAAGCCAGACATTTTGCTGATGGTCGGTGTATAGTTTGACAGGTGTGGATGAATAAATAAATTTAAAAAATATATATATATATTTCTACCGCTTTCTTCCTCTATTCATTCATAAGTGGGCTCTGCTGTCCCTTGAGAACCATGGTCTCCACTGTTGGTTTCTTCCATTCTCCTCTACCTGCTGCAAGTGTTTAATGTCCATCTTTTTCAGATCCCTTCCACGTCGTCCAGCCACCTGAGACGGGGTTTTCCTCTTCCTCTTCCACCTCCAGGTCTTCCATAAAGTAAACTATTTGGTATCCTGGTCTGGCAATTCCTTTTAAAATGCACTTATTTTCTAAAAGTTCATTAATTCAAGTTTAGCTCTGATCATTCTACTCTAACTGGACCATAATTTTTACGCTGTACTTTTCTCTCACATACGATCCTTCCTTGCCTTAATAATAAAATCGGTGACAATTGGTACATACCATATGTATATATATAGGGGGGGGGGTAAAGTTTATAAGTAGGTATGTGAGTATTTTAATTTTGAATATTTGATTCGAATTAACTGGCTGTATTTCGTTCTGGACATGGATCTATATGCGAGAGAAAGATACGCATACTTAAGAGTACAATATGCTGTATAACAGTAGCTTCAGAAATAAATAAACCACACAAGATTTTGAAAAGCAATATCTTCTTATACGACTGATACTTCCTGGACCAATTAACTTAAATCATAAAAATATTTAAAAAAAATCCCAAAATGGATGTTAAGCATAGTACCAATGGCTGGTGATTCTGTCCTATATAAAAGTAAAGTTATTTCCCAATGTAGTTTAGCCTTATACGATAAGTGGTTCCTATATTAAAAATTAAACCAACGTAATTTCTTACAATATTTATGTAAGTAAATAACTACGAACTCGTACTAACGTTTTTAGTTGAGCTTGAAGTATGTTTTTTTGTGCGTGAATATTACATTCATGAGATCTACTGTAGTTAGATATTATATATTATGAATTATATAGTTAATTATCATAACTATGTAGATTCGCCAAATGCTAAGGACGGTCTTGCAGGACGTGACCGATCCATCTCGCAGCACTTACCAATAATTGGAGTTAGACGGGTATCCACTAGATATGTGCCAGAAGAGTGTTATACTACCAAAAATAAATTAAAGTTTTTACCGATAGGGGCTTAATTGACAGTCTACCGTAAAAACTTTTTTTTTTTTTTTTTTTTCATTGATTGATATTTACAACTGTAAAAAATAATATACAACAAGTAAATGTGTTGACAGTGAATACAATGGCATGTAAATAACTTGTGAAGAACTACTCACTAGTAGCACTTCAATAAAATCTACACTAAAAGGTCTCTAGACCATCTTCTTTTCAGACGCCTCGGTGGATTATCAGGGATGGAGGAGGAAGCAAGTTGGGAGACTAGTGGATTGGAGTGGTTATTGAGCTTACTATGGAAGGATAGGTATCTGGTTTGGGCTAAATCAGAAACATATGGAACATTAAGAACTTTATGGATAAGTTTATTGGTTACAAAGTAAGGAGCATTGAGGATTTTTAGAAGGATTTTGGATTGTAAGGATTGGATACGAGATGAATTGGATGGTTTAGTAGACCCCCAAATCTCAACTCCGTACGTCCAAATAGGTTTAATCACAGTAAATGAGTCTTTTGTAATTAATTGAACGTTTGCCTAGTAAATGATGAAGTAGTCTGTAACGACGGGCAGTTTCTTGTCGTTTTAGTCTTGTATGTGGATTCCAGGTTAGACATTTGTCCAAGTGGAGTCCTAGGTAGCGGATCTGTACAACAGGAATTGGTGGAATATCATTAAAGGATACTGTAGGGCAGGATGTCGTAGGTTTACGACGAAGGGTAAAGGTTATTTGATGGGATTTATTTGGATTTATTTTGATTCTCCCTTTTTGACACCATTCTTGAAGGTTTAGGATATGTGATTGGAGTGTTTGAGAGGCAATAAAGGGATCATTGTTTACTGATAACACACATGTGTCAACAGCGTAAGTGGTGAGAACAGTGGTAGTATGAGTTGGGATGTCAGCTGTGTACACTGTGTAGAGGATAGGACCTAGAATACTACCTTGAGACACTACGGCAGATTGGGTAAAGAGGGGAGAATAGGAAAATTTATGGTTTACTTTGAAGGTTCGGTCACTGAGATAAGATCTAATAATGAGGAAATATGTAGAAGGTAGGAACTGACGGAGTTTATACTGCAGTCCCGGGTGCCAGACTCGGTCAAACGCTTGTTCTACATCAAGAAAGGCTCCCGTGCAGTACATTCCGCGCAGAGGAGACAACGTCCACCACACGATGACATTGTTGAATTGTTGAGTGTGATGTTCGGAATCCAAACTGGTGATCTGGGATTACATGATGGAAATCAAGGAGAGGATACAAACGTTTTAAAATGAGTTTTTCTAGGATTTTACCCATGATTGGCAAGAGAGTAATAGGACGGTATAAGGATGGGAGCTCAGGTGGCTTTTTGGGTTTAGGTATCATTTTAACTATTGATAATTTCCAGGAATCAGGGAAATATGTGGTGCGGAGTATAGCATTATATATGTATGTTAGGAATAGGATGGCTTTACGAGGAAGGAGTTTAAGGATGTGGGATACCGTAAAAACTAAAACTTTTTCTCCTTC
This sequence comes from Euschistus heros, assembly GCA_003667255.2. Classification (NCBI taxonomy): domain Eukaryota; kingdom Metazoa; phylum Arthropoda; class Insecta; order Hemiptera; family Pentatomidae; genus Euschistus; species Euschistus heros. The sequence goes on along the minus strand of RCWM02000092.1, from coordinate 1,932,039 downwards.
GCTGCAAACTGTTTTCACATTAAAAAAACTGCTCATGAAGCAGACCAACAGTACCGATTGGAAAGTTCCTCTTTTACTGCACAAACTATCGAGCGGGTAAACGTAAAGTAAGAGCAAACAGAAGGCAGTAAGCTAGTGGGAAGGCTTTGGGCGGATAAGTCAAATGGAAAAAATGTGTCGGCTCTGAGCCAAAAGGTTTGGCGAGGGCGTGGAGTGTTATTGGTCAAAACACAGGGTCCTAAGACAATAGCCGGCGGATTGGCCGCCATTAACGGTAACTGAATCCTCCCACGGTTCCCTACTCCCAATCTTTCTTGTTTATTTTCCCCATTGTTGTTTCATAGATATTCAACAAGCTTATAGGTTTCCTAAATTAATTTTGTTCATTAATTTTTTTAAATCCAGACTCTGTCAATTATAGCGTGACAACAAGGAGATGTGATCATGAAATGATTTGAGTTCACTTACTCCTAAGATGATATTTAATTATTTTAAACCGATCCCTAAACCAACTCCTTTTTATCCTTCTTTGGTTATTATTCTCTGGCATGTTAATCGAGACTATGGTTTGCACTAGATCGTTGATTATGTCATGGTAAGTGTGTATCTATAATTGTTTTATTCCGTAAGAAAAATTATTTAGACTTAGCATAATTTTCAATGTTGATCGATTATGTAGAAGTTAGTACAAGAGTCTTAGTCTTGCTAAGGTTTAGGCGTTCCTGTTTCACATGTAGGCCCTAAAATCCTTTTGTCGAAAATTAGTCCTAAATATTGAACCGTGTTGGTCAGTTTAATTAGAAAATTGTTAATGTAAACTGGGAGGGGGGGGGGGGGGGGGGGGGGAAGGTATCATGTCGAAGTCTAAATGTGATACGTTGTTTTTGAGTTTGATTTTCCATTTAACTTTATTTAATGGCTTTTGCAATGTTTTCAACGCAACATAGTGATTCGAATACGATTATATTATACATAAATTGGACAGAATGTCACAACATCAATTATCGAATTAGATTGTTTTCGATTAATGCTAACTGACAATTTATATTTACGGAAGGGTCAGGATAGTTCGTTTCCCATTAATCCCAGCATTATAAAAGTGTTTTTTTTTTTTTTTTTTTTAATGTTATAACTTCGTAAATCTTTTTCATAATATTATAACAATAAAGTCAAACTCTGAATTTGTTAGGATACAATAAGATGTTGATATACAATTTTTGAAATATTCAGATTTTGCTATCTAACACTTCTGCACATAAATTATTTATCCAATAAACTGGATTGGAAAAAAAAAAAAAAAAAAAAAAAAAAAAAAATAGAAATAAGAAATGTGATAAGACACATTTAACCTCATCAACGAAACCCTTCAATTCTATAATAACGTAAAATTTCAATTGAGAAAAAAGGAGTTATTTATCATCGAAACTTGACTTTCATTTTTAGTGACTTTTGGCCTACCCTGTAGATCGTGTGATTTTCATTTGTACATAATCATTTACCGCAGTTTGTATGGAATAAGAATTATCCGTAAATAAGAGAAGACAAAAAACATAAATAGTTACTTGAAGTAATTATTACCTCTTTAATCTTTTGAAAGTCAGTGTTCAAGGATAATGGTATAAGATCTGCCGGGAACTAACGATTTTCGACGGCCGCGGAATATTTTTGTTTTTTTAAAAAGGAACTCGTCCCTTCAAATCCTCTTCACAATGCATTAAAAGATACTAGTTTGAGATATGCCAGGATCTAACGATTTTTTACTATAATGTAATGTAATGCATATGTGTTACAAGATAGAAGTTCAAGTTCAAAAGCCATTTTTTGGATTTATTAGGTAAGATACAAAATAATAAAATAAAGAAATAAGGAAAGAACTGAAGAAGATATGCAATATAACATAATATAAAGTTTCTATTCTAGTATATAGTAATAGAGTAGGACCTAAGTACTTATAGTTAAATATTATTTAAATTGACTATATTTCTCCATTTTATTATTTTTTATATTGCCCTGGTGATGGTTCATTGCTATGGCTGAGAGATCCGAATAATTTTTTTTTTTTTTCTGTGACATAGATATGTCTTTAAACTAGGTATATAATTTTTTTGGTGGAAAGTTATTTTAACATTTGAAAATACACACGCTGTAGCACTGTGTTGGTCGGACCAAAAATTTGCCAATAGTTTTCTTATCAGAAAATTAATGCATATTTTTTTTTACAAGATTTGTCATCACTAGGAGCTATATTAGTTTTAAATGAAAAAAAGTTATGTTTTTTCACATTCAAAAATTTTAAATTTTGATAAGTTCTAGCTCAGTATGTGCTGCTCGGATCGAAAATTTTCTAATATTTTTTTTAATCAAAAATTTAATGGAAAATAATTTTTATCATATAACATCTGTCGCTAGGACCTACCGTTTAGGAACTTTATTAGTTTGAATGAGAGTCATGTTTGAAACCCATAATTTTCCTCAACTTTGTTTATTTCGAATATGAATAATCGTTAATTTAAAATAATAATTATTTGGAAGTAATTGGATCGTTTTAATTCTAAAATGCAAATTTGGAAAAAAAGAATATTATAGACTAGATTATTTTAACTAATATATGAATTTAATTTGCTTATCGATAAAAATCTTGTACTGAAGTACGGAATTTAGCATTATTTCTTTAATGATATTTTTACGCATGGCAGTAATTTTAACCTGCTTAAAATTGCATTGATTAAGTGTTTAAAGCATGATTAGACATCAACTAATAATTTTATCGATCCATCTGGTTGGATTTTGATTTCTAACAAAGAAAGTATATGACAGTTTGGCAAACCTTATTTCTGGCACTCAAAACTATGCATTTTAATTATTATCATAGTAAAATTTATTATTATAAACCTTCATAGAACTATAAAAATGTTGTAGTTAACCTTTGGTACAGTTAGGTTTAGTAGTTTTACCATTGCAAACTCTGTTGCAGAATGGTCACATATCAGTCGATTTTTAAACTGCTATGTGATCCACATGTCGCTCCATATATTTATAGGGTTTTTAATAATACTTTAATTAAAAAAAAGTAAATTTTATCATAAATATCTAGCTCGATATAAGACCGTACCTTAGTAACCTCCCTTGAATGGTGCTTGGCCTCCTATCGGTCGATTACCAAAATTCACTGCGCACCACATATTTATCTCTTTTTTATGGAAATATAATTGATTATCTTTAAATTTTATTATTGCTAAACCTTCCTACAACTATGGAGATGATGTGGTCAAAATGTGGTTCAGATTGGTTCAGTAGTTTTCGCGGTTAGTGATCACAAATGAAAAATGGCTTGTCCTTTAATATAATGGGGTGTATAAAAAAAAAATGACCGTTTTTGAAACAAATATTAGTATTATTATTTCTTTGATATAAAATATAATTAATACTCAAAGTATAGTCCATTGATATATACCGTCATTGCCCATATGCTAGCCAATTGCTCGATGCCACGTTGATACCATTCCTTGGGATGGCTGTCAAAGAACTCTTGGACAGCATTTTCAACTTCCGCAAAATTATCAAATTTTTTCCCTTGAAGAAAATAGGCCATGGATCGAAACAAGTAGTAATCCGAAGGTGCGAGGTCTGGACTATATGGTGAATAAGGTCCCCCATGGAGAGAAGATGGCGGCTGACAGTATCTTTCGACACACTACACTCCCTGACAAGTTCGCTAGTATTTGTGGACGGATTTGACTCAACAGCTTCCTTCAGAACCTCATCAATATCCATTAATGGCCGCCCAGAGCCCTTCTTCCTTTACAACGTCGTATCTCCAATTTTTCAAAGCAACGCCGCGCAGTGCGCTCTTCAAGGACACCTTCTTCTTCATATTTAATAATTTCACGAGTTGCTTCAGCGGCTGTGAAATTTTTTTCCCAGTAATATCTTAAAATTACGAGAATTTCATAGGACACTATCATGTTTCTTCTTTGAAATAAATAACTGAGGTTTTTTTTTAAAGAAGTCCAGTGTTAGAAACAAGCTTAGAGAATGCTGTAAAGGGATTATTAAGTATTGGTAAATATTAAATAGCATTAAGATATTTACAGACTTTTGAACTCTGGAATTTGATAAAACGGCCATTTTTTTATACGCTCTATTAATAGTATAGAAGTATAGATAGATATATCCATAATGTACTGTTTTTCGCAGTCAAGGAGAAATTTTTTATTGATGATTATTTTATTCTTCAAGATTCTACTCACACTGTCATATTCACCAGCAGAGAAATATCCACATTCCCCACAAACGTTTATAGTTTTTGAAGTAAATATGAGATAATTCAGACCTGAAAATTAAATCTCTATACTAATCTAATTATACTAGGTGAGAGAACTTGAATGCATAATACACATCATTGGGCAAACAAAATTATTTGCCATCTATAGAGGCGAGAGCTTAAAATGGAATTATAAAACTAAGCCGTTGGGCTTTGATCAAAATAAGAGGAGGTTGATTTAATCCAGCAAATAAAAGCAGTAATCCGACTTACCCTCGCTAAATTGAGGAGAAAATTGCGTTGAATAAATGAACAGAGAGCAACATTAATGCATAGAGCCTATATACTTCATCCAGAACTCTTTAAAATTTATAACTTGTTTTTGGTAGCGCTAATGCTCCTTTTCAATCGCCATTAACTGAATTGGATGTTTAATAAATTATAGAATATATCCAAACAAATATTGGAAATACAAAACGAAAGTATATATACAACAATAAAACTTTATACACTTGGATTGAGCGTTCCTGAGCAGGGATATGGAGGTGAGTAACGAAACGGTATCTGATTAGTATTATACTAATTTAAATAATCAATTTTTTCAGAGACAGTAAAAGTTTTGACGTTTTATTCACAGCCGTCGACATGGCCTAATTGTATATTTTACAGATGTTATTGCTACCAGCAGAGGTTAAAATTAACAAGTAAATTAATAAGTTATTTGACCCAGTTAACGCCAAGGCTAAAATTAGTAGAAAGTTTTGATTTTTCCCCAAAGAAACATTTTTTAAAATTTGAGGTTGATTTAAAGAAAAATTAAATAAAAAAACATTTTTTTTTGTTTGGCCATAATGACGGGAGAAAATATTGCCCTGCAGAAAATTTATAAATTCAGAGATTGGTAAAGTGGTGTATTGCTTCATGCTATAATAATACAGTATCATGAAATCCTTCGAAGAAATAAAAAAATACAATTTCACACAAAAATATCAATTTTAATTTTTTCCTAGTTCCTTTAAAGCAATCTGGGTGTAATTTAACATAACATCGCTCACACAATTTAATTGTGGCAACCCTTACTTTAACTGACATTTAAATCTTACTACTCATTAGCATTGAAAAATAACCAATTGTACTACTATTTTTCAATGGATTAAAAAAAAAAAAAATTATTAGAAATACATTTTTAATTATTACGAACCATAAATAATAAACTGATGTAACAAAACAGAAAACTATTCGAATTTATAAGAATAAAAAAAAAGTTTTTAAATTAATGTTGCATATGTTAATTAATTAACATCAAATTAATGGGCGTAAATGGGTTAAAGCGGAATCGAAGGGAAGTGTTTATTAGTGTCTGTAGTAAACTATTTTTATTAGTGATGTTTTGGTACAAAATTTTTCCGATTCTCGGTAAGGGTAAAGGTAAATTTAATTGTAATGGGAATTCTATTGATGGGTGGATTTTGTATATATCATTTAAACGATTTCTTTATATTCTATAATTTTGAATATTGTCTGAACTAATTTCATTTTATGAAGAAGGCTTACGTTGTAGACCAAAACGTCGGCACTATAAATTGAAATTTATTTTTAATTGCTGTGTATCTATGACTGCATACCCCAACAATCTACATCTTTAAGTACTTCTCAGTTGACAAATACGCATGATCCAGCAACCTACAACTTCCTTAACTTCTCAGTTGACAAATACCCCATCAATAATTAACTTATATGTTAATAAATAAATATCTAGATTAATTATTGTTATTCAATTTTTAATAGACTTGGTTCACTTATTTAGCTCTCATTAGGACTGTTTTTAGCAATTTATGTTTGAACCGATGTATGAGTAACTAGAATCGATTGTTTGGTCCGGTATCAACAACGAGAATGGAAAAATAAATATATATGTATATATATAAAAGCTCTATACAAATGATGTTCAAGGGAATCTTGACTTATAGTAAAAAACATAGGCCTTGAAGTGAAATAGACAGGGTATGGAGCCCAAAACCGGCAAAGCAAAAAGCCGTTAGTAGTATGAAGAGACCTTTGTGGAGGTTTTTTTTGTCAATGAGGCTGGTCTATTAGCTGAGGTCTACCGTTTTTAGATCTATTGTCGTTAATCACTGTCCACTCCTCACTAGCGCTTTTTCCGACCTCTTCATCTTTTTTGTCAACGCAACCTCCAAGTAAATAAGCAGGGGTATCTATCTCTGAGGTCAACCTTTTAACAGCGCTACTCAAAGACTCGGGGAAAACCGAACAAAACTAACCCTCAAACAAAAAAGGCGAAGGTTACTTAGAAAAATAATACTGATATTAAGAAACAACTGAAAAGTAAACATGATGAACAAAAAAGAATAATAATACAAACTGAAGAAGGCGATTTTTACCGTATTCTTGTATAGCGTAGCGTTGGTTTGAAAAATTCAGCAGCGGTCCTTGGGAAAGAAGAAGGGCCTATGGCGATCATTAGTGGTTAGTGATGAAGTTCTCCGGCAAACTGTTGAATCAGATCCAGCTACAAGCACTAGCTTGGCAGATGACTCCGTTGGACAGCATGTTTATGCACCCATCTATTGCAGGAGGATAACACTCAACCACATTCATGATTTCAAACGCCGTTCTATTAGATAATTACTGGAGATGGGCCGGCTATGACTTTGGCCGACTAGTCGGCTTGCAAAAATGCCGTTTGATCGGCCAAGCCGATAGATATTTTCGTTGGAATTTGGGTGACAAGAGATACGTTCGTTTACAAAAAAAACTTACAAGTAATCGTAAATAAACAAGAATGTGAATTTCTAAAATAGCGGTTTCCTTATAATATTTTTTAATTATGAACAAAGTCATGACTGTGATTAAAAAAAAAAAAAAAAAAAAAAAAAAGTAGGGTAGATCAGTTCTTTCTTCAGTATTGCAGAAGTTATCGAAGTTATTTAAGTTCGATATTTGATGACAAAAAAAAAAGAAGTTTATATTCCTAAAATAAATAATAAATTGTTAACATGAATTAAAAAAAAAATATATATAATCAATAAACGCCATGTTTTCATCTCATACAAACTATTTTTACTACGTTTAAATTACTAAAATTACTAAAAAATGAAAAAAATAATCTCATTAGACTATATTTATAAATAAACTATATTTATATAGGCGTTCCAAAGAACTACTACAATGTTTTTGTAAGTAAGGCTTTGCGATTTGATAATTTTAATAGAAAAAAAAAAGTTTCACGAGGAAACTATAGACCACAAGCCAAAAGACGCATGCGTCTCTAAAATTGCTACCTGTGATTTGTGTTTATCATGGTTCATGTACTGTCTTATGACTTCATAATCATTATCTCAGTTTAGATCAAGGATCAAAACATTTTTTTGGAATATGTATATATTTACATTAGTAAGTAAAATCATTTAATAATAATGATATTAATCATTTATTAACTCACATTAGACTCTAGCGTGACCTAATATTAATGGAATATAATATTAGAAACATTAATATAAATTTAATTAAAAATTTTACATTGTTTTACTAACGAGTAATTATGAAATAATTGTGAAAAGAGTTAGTCCCCGTAAAAACAAGTACTATGTTAAAAGAAACTTTAGTTGGATATTTTAATCGTTTGAATAGAAATGGTAGATCAGGAGGAATCATTGGAATTCTAGAAATAAATATGGTTTCTTTAGTTGCTGTTCCAGGGAGAATTATAGCCGCGATATTTCCACGCATAGCTGTAATTTTTAAACTAGTACCATTCCATGGATTAAGTGGTTGAAGGTCACGTAAAAACATAAATGTACATCAAATTATTAATTTTTGATGAATGAGTTGGTAATTCAGTTGGAAAGAGAATATTCACTGTATTTTTAGCGATATATCGGTCGATATTATAATTTTACTTGAATTTACATATTTATCGCATTTAAAAAAAAAATTAAAATGAAAATCTGTAAATCGTATTATTGCTAAACCTTCCTTGAGCTATGAAGATGTAGTTAAAATTTGGTATAGATTGGTTCAGTAGTATTCGCTGTTAGTGGACGAAAAATGGCTTGTTCTTTCGTTATTCATTTTCCTCTCGCAAACACTGAAGCTTACATAATCAAGCCCATCCCCCTCTCCTTCTTCCCTCTGAAACTGATGGTTATCATTTTACAAACTGACAAGAAGAGACAAAAGATGGGATCGATAAAAAGGCAAAGAGAAAAATGTCATATTGATGTAAAAGCAGGGGAATATATCTGGTGGGAATGGATGGGTTGGGGCTTGTAGCACTAATTGGGAACAGTCTGCCCTTTCATCAGCTATTGGTGAGCTCGGATCTTCTTACCGGCTACATCATTAGGGCTCATACTACCGCGTCTATATTCTCTCTAGGGGGGATTTCTGTATCTGCCCTTTATTCATGTCAGTGAATATTTACAGAGAAAATATAATGTAATTAATCGGACATAACGCGATAATTTTAATGTCATTCCCTTAAGTCTTTCGTCAATACATCTCCATAACTATGCAGGTTTATAATACACTGGCAAACAAAAAATTCCACCAGGTTGATTTTTTAAGTTTCTCTCCTAAAAGTCTAATTTAATTTTAGGGGTGCTTATCTTATTAATCCTGTTTTTAATAAACCTGATACGTATGTCATGGTTAAAGAAACTTGTAACTGACAAAAAAATAAAAATAAAAACATCGGATGGAAGTTTTTGCCAATATATATTGCAACCCTATAATACTTGTAACGGCCATAAAGAAGATCTTGTAAGGTTGAAAAGCAATGATTAAAATACTTTGAAGGAAATACTGATCGTATAAGGTCTACTTCAAATATAACAGCCAATGTGAATAAATTATTAAGTGAAAAATCCCAACTTCCAACAAACAAATATCCTCGAAATTTAAGTTTAATTAATTTTTCTTGTTAAATTCGACAATACTTGATAAGTAAGGGAGAAGCGGAAAAAAAACAAAACAAAAAAAAACACTAATATAACGCCAAATTACATATACAAATACAAAATAATCTTACCAGACATGGAAGTCGAATTACAGAATCCTAGACAAAAATACCCCAGTAATGTAATTTAACCTTTTAATCTATGTAATCCTTTAAAAATCGTACAACCAAGTAAATGAAAATTGAAAAAAAAAAAAAAACTGCTGAGATGGCACATATCAATACCAATTTTACAGAAAAAAAAATAAAAATAAAATAAAACTGTCTCATTATTGTTTTGTAAAAAATTGCATTTCGATCCGATCTCGAATGCAGAATTTAGTGGTGATGGAACGTTATTTATTTAAAGACGACTTTTTTCAACTTGTCATACATGGTCATACATCACCAAATTAAAAATAAGTTTATTCCATCTTTTTCTGTTTCACCATTCTACATTTCACAAATTACTCTATTCATTGTCCTTTCCGTTGCGTTCCACTCTTCGTCTAATTTTGAGATTAGGAACTTTGAGCCGGGAGACAGGATATGAACGCCTCCAATAATTGACTTCCAAACCTAGAAGTCTTATTGCTAGGCTCTCCTTAATTGTCTGTGATTTGTTTGAATATTTTATAACATGATGAGAAATTGAAAAAAGTTTTAGTTGTATACTTACTCTATATGACTTTTAACCCTTTAACAGGCGATGTATCCTGGAGGATACACATATTTAAAGCGTTCTGCTCAATAAATGACGTTATGTCCTACGCATTATCCTAAGCATTAACGTCTAATATTCTTTATTCAACCTTGAATTTCATGATACATTAGTGGGAGTTTTATGAGCAATTCAAAGGGGGGGGGGGAAAGAAGGAATGTATTAAAAATTCCCCACCTCGCCCGTTAAAGGGAAGATTTCACAAGAATGATTTAAAATCTATGGATTTTAGATTGTAGGATTGGATAAGAGAGGATCTGGAAGGTTTAGTGGAGCTCCAAAGCTTAACCCGGTAAGTCTAAGTAAATTGGTCTAATTACTGTCATGTATATAAATCTTTCGTAACTAATTGGAAGCTTTGAACGCTTGTCCAGAAAATGCTGGAGTAGTCGAAAACGATAATTTGTTTGTTTCTTGTAGCTAAGGTTTCGTAATTGGATTCCGAGTAAAACGTTAGTCCAGATGGTGTCCTAAGAAGCGGATGCTTTCAACAGATATCAGTGAAATATTACTGGATAGGAAGTCGTACGTTCACGCCGAATGGTAAAGGTTTTTTGATTAGATTTGTTTGGATTTATTTTAATTTTCTAATTTTTACACAATTCATAAAGTTTTATCATATGAGACTGGAGTGATTAAGATTAAATAAAGGGATCATTATATGTCACATGTGAGTCATCAGCGTATGTAGTGAGGACAAAACGTTGCAAGATTGCATCTTCAATTTGAGTTAGGTGGGCTCAGCTACTATTTGTAGTCTTATTTATTAATTAGGAAATCTTCCAAATAATTATCTGCAGGATTCAGTTAAATATTTTATAGGATTTACACTATCTTACAGTTGCTTGACACCTTTTCAGAAAAAAAAAAAGTCTAAGACCCTACGTAAGAAGACGAAATGTAATCTGGAGAAGGGTGATAACCCCCGTGACGAGAGACCTGCAATATCCTCTGTAGCTAGGATTACCTTCCTCGAAATTGGAAAGTTGGATTAGGCTGGCCCTACTCAATGGGGGCGAATAAAGTTTTAATAACGCTCTAAGGTGTTCGTCTCTGTTCGGCTCAATATAAATCCCATGTTCGGCTTATTAGCAATCTTCACACAATCCTCCCCATCTTCCAATCTTCACGGTTATTGAATCTTCCTTCTCCTTCAGCTTGGACATAGAGTAGTGTCAATTACAAATCAGATTTTAGAGAAAATAAGTTTCATAGCGAATATTTTGTAAAGATGAATCTAAAACAAAAATTATAAAAATTAATAGAGGCCATGCTTTCATTTCAATCAACATATTTTTAAGCGTAGAAAAATAAAATGAAAATAAAACGGCCATCTCTAATGGTTATTACCTTAGGCGTTGCGGAAAATAGCTCTTATGGGTGCAAGAGATGTATCTAAATTAGTGATAAAAACTAGAATTTAAGCGCATCGCCTTTGAGAAACAGTACATTCATGTTTGCAACCTTCAGCTCAAAGACCCCTTGCTTTCTAGCAACAAGGAAGAGCACTTACCAGTAGTGCAATAAACTAGTTTACTTATTCTGGTACTAAATTTTAAAGAGCTGTTGTGAAATCGACCACTATTAAACAAATAATAAAGCAACTATTGAATGTGATGAAATCTCCGATAAAAGTCTGAATGAATAAAACAGATGGTAATAAAAAATAATTAACAAGTTAGTTACATGGGTTGTCCTATAGGTTTTCCCTATGGCTGGTTGGTTTTTTTCTATTCCTACTGAAAACGAATTTAAAATGGGACTATTGAAAACATTTATCGGGTACTTAAAGATAAAAAAATCTGCATTGGTTTTGATCTAATTCATTATTTTTGATGATTAATAAATATTTGATTTTAGACTATTTTCTACGTGATGAAATAGTTTAGTAAACTATTTTTTTTTTCTCATTTTTTCTTAGACATCATGACAACTATCTCCTTGATAAAACCCACGTTCAAAACATCAATACGTAGTTAAAAGACTACTCTAGTTTGTAAATCTACATTATCTTTGAATGAAAGTAATATCCTAAAGAAATAGGAACATTTTCGAGGAGGGAAAGCACTTCATTCTAGGTCAAGAGGGTGCACGCCATTAAGAGGTGAAGGACCACTGCATTAAGGAAAATAATCGAATAGGAAACTGTTTATTTGTTAACCGTGGATTAGCAAGGCACCAGGCTTCTTATGACATGGAATATCGGTTTCGGAAAATGTCAGCATGAAAACATATTTTAATAGAAGAGAAATTAAGTAAGATATATTAGCAGATCCATAAATGAAATAATTTAAAAGCAAGTAATGTGAGATAAAAAATAAAATGTACTTTAAACAGTAACATAGAGAAAATTACTTAAATACTTAATATTCATTAGCTTTATAAAAGTTATATTTAGTTAAAAGTGAGTTCAATAAAACATAATTTAGAATTAAGTCGAAATGTTGCTATCCAAAGTACCAATTCTATTAAATAATAATGGATTTAAAGTATAAAACATATTTACTTTAATATTTTTTATACACATATTTAATTATGCTAGAATAACTCAAGGAAAAGGTTTCTTCAGTTCCTGCCTGGTATATAAACCATTTATTGAGCAATTTTTTTTTAGATAGATATGTCCTTTAATTGGGGTCTATAGCTGTTTGGAAGCATAGCTTTCTCATCGCGAGTCACGCACTGAGCACTGGATTGTTGATGTGAACTAAAAAAAAAAAAACGACAGCTAACGAACTGAATATATATAAATTATTTGACAACTCAAGCTCTGTCGGTGTTTCCCGGATCGCAATCTACGACAGAATATATTTTTTTCATGTAACATTTTTCCCTGGGACCTACTGTTTAGCTTTTTGCTACTTTTTTTCATTCAAACTAATATAGGGTTTGGACGTAAAAAAAAGCACATTTCGCCGACATTTTTTAAGTGTGGGGAGCTTTGACACTTGTAGCTTCGTCGATGTTTCCCGGATCGAAATCTACGATGGTTTCCTAATCAGAAATTTAATAGAGATTATTTTTTGTTATTTAATATTTGTCCCTAAAACCTACCGTTTAGGAGCTATGTTAGTTGAATTTTTTTTTTTTTTTTTTTTTTTTTTTTTTTTTTTAACTTATGTAAACATAACTAAGTTTTTACTTTTCCTTTTTCAACCTTTTCCATTTATTTATCCATTAAAATATTCTTCGAATGAATATTCATTTCAACTTTGCCATTTCATCATTAAAACATTGCTTTGATGATTTTTTTTGTAATAATAAAAAGTAATACAAATATAATTAAAACTTTTAAACACATTAATCAAAGAAAGTCTTTCACTACAAAAAAAAAAAAAAAAAAAAAAAAAGTACGAATATTTAAACTTTGAAAGTTGGTTTCTCAATGTTTCTTTCACAATTTTAAATTGGCTAGTTTTTCTCTTTCCTAAATAGCCACTCGATTTTTTTTTCATTTTATGTTTCTAAGGCTTTTGATTCGATGAAGCCGGAGTATTGAAGCTGAGTACACCCGGCTTTATGTATATACCCAGCTTTGTATTTATTGATTATACTTATGAAAAGATTGCTAAAGAAGGGAAGTCGTATTGGTTAATTGCCGATGGCCCGCCCGCATTGCGGCCAACCCCCACTACACGTGTCCCTCCTTCAATGATCGTTTGTTCTTGCCAATGTTTTAGTGACTTTGGTCCTGCATTTTAAACATAAAAGTTTTAGTTTTATAATTTAACGGAGAAAATTGAAAATCTTTCAAAATGATGCCACACTCTTCTCAAGCAACTCTTGACGGTATGTGGATAATTTGCGTCCAACAGAACACTGAATATTAGAAGTAATGGAACATTACATAGCAAGATTTAACCCTTCTAAGTCTTGAATTATTTTTTTATGAAATTTTGATTATATACTCTACTAAAGGGCTGGTGTTGCTTGAAAAAATGCAATAGAAAAAATTTCCCAAAAGCAAGTGAGTAAAGCCCTATTGCTATATGGCAAACGTAGGTCAGGTCACTGCGGTACACTTGTTAAAAGGGAACATCACACCTAAAAATCACTTGTTAATTCCATTTGCCATATGGCGATCGTAAGGGTTGAAGGGTTACTTTATAAAAGCATAAAAATACTAGATACTGATTCATTGTGATTGATTATTTGTTACAAATAAATTTTAGATGGATTCAAATTTCTTAATGCAAGTTTTGACAAACAATCACCAAATGCAGCGTAGAATTCAAAACCAAATGAGTCCATTTTTTAAATATTTTCGCAGCTGATCGATAAAAGTAAATGTCAGACTGGATTAGGAAGGGGAATTATGTTTTATATGTGATTTAACTACTTTTTTGAGAAAACCTTTCACCTGAAGATAAGTCTAGTAGAAAAACTATTCAATAAAAAAAAAAAAAAAAAAAAAAAAAAAAAAAAAAAAAAAAAAAAAAAAAAAAAAAAAAAAAAAAAAAAAAAAAAAAAAAAAAAAAAAAATGGAAATTAGACTTAGCTGGTTTTGGAATTCCACGTGTAAAATATAAGTCACTTTAGACTAATTTTTTTAATGCTATTTGATGCAATCAAATTAAAACCATTTTTTATTGTTGTTTTTTTTCAAATGAATTCGGGATCAAAACACTTTAAGTTTTTTTTTTTTAAATGTAAGTTTAAAAACGCCTTTGCCTATAGCTTACAGGCAATAGATCAAAAACCACTAGACCCCAACAGAAATTGACTTTAAATCGGCCTTTATCGCATAGTTTGTTTACTAACTGTTTAGGTTATGTACACACTCGCAGTTTTAAGTGAATCCTATTATGTAAATTATATTTGTCAATTGAGGTATGCATGATGATACATAAGGATCGATACAATTAGGATTGAACAATTAATTGCAACTTCTACTGGAATTCTTTTTATTTAAAAACTAGTTTTTAAACATTCATTATCAGTTCTAAAAAAATTAGAACTTAGTTACAAAAATTATATATACGTAATGTAACACATTTCATATACGCATATAATCTATGTAACAAAAATTATATATATATACGAAATGTAACAAATTTCATATACGCATATAATTTATAGTAAATAAAAGTTATGGTAAAAAATTACCAAACAATTAATTTTCGGGCCGACTTTTAAAACAAAACCAGATATGTCCAACACAAAAAAGAAATTTTAAATTTAATATTTGTATGTAATATGTAAAAGCCACTTAAGGATACTAGTTCCAGATCTACCAGAATCAGACGATTTTCGACGGCTGAAGGACATCCTTGGACATTCTGTCCCTTTAAATTAATTTTCGTTCGTATGCAAATTGATTAAATTTTTTTTTAAATTTTTTTCCCGTTTAATCCTTTGGATTCTGGTCTTTTTAGTCGACGTCTAACATATTACATATACATATCCATAGACTGCACGAAGGCGTTTAATTCCGTATCTCACGGGATCCTATGCAGAAAACTGGAAGATCTTGAATGCCCTGAGCAGCTATATAGAGTCATTGTCTCCTTTCTCAGTGAGAGAAGTCTCGCTGTGCGGGTTCGTGATGCCCATTCAAAGTCAGTGCGGTATGCCACAAGGAGCAGTATTATCTCCGGTGTTGTTCAACATCTATACTGCTGAAGTAGTTGGCAAAAACTACGGAAGGGCGATAGTAGCGGCTTTTGCCGATGATATTGCCATTACCAGCAGCAGCATGAACCCCACAAGAGCACTACGCCAGACCGAAACTGTCTGCGCAGAGATTACTCAACGGCTGAACTCACTTAACATCTAAGTGAATCCAGCTGAAAAAAAAGACAACAGCGTGGGAAAAAGACAACACTGCCGAAGACCTTGCGAGTGGCAGACACCACCATTGCCCCCTCAAACTCTATCGTCTACTTGGGTGTCACTTTGGATAGAGGGCCAAAATTCTCAGCTCACTGTTACAGGGCGAGTGAAGAAAAGATCTTACCGTCTCCACCACCTCCTTTCCTCTCCAGCACTTTCCCTGCGATTGAAGATGTCCATCTACAAAAGCATGTTGAGGCCTGCACTCCTGTATGGTGCCCCTCTTCTCACCCGCCTTTCTGACGAAACTGGACGGCATCTGCAGCGATTGTAAAAACGACTTCCTTGAAGAAACAGAAGCCAGAGGACTTACACGAGATCTTCAACCTCCCGACGGTCCCGGAATTCGTCTAGCGCCGGCATGTCAAGTGCCTGGACTCTCTTCAGTTCCTGATGAACCCCCTGTTCAGAACCTTGACACCAGCGCCACCACCGGTCCGCTGGCAACTAACAACCGGACCGTAACCAAGACATACCAACGGGCTAATCAGAACCCACAGGCCACTGGTCAGAAATGTGACCTCAAAGACAGTTTCTCTTTTAAGTCGTAAGTGTAAATAGTTTTAAGTTTTCCTTACTACAAGATTTAGGTGAGCCCCATCACCTAAATATATTCTTTCTGAAACCCACAGCTCAAGATATCATCACAAACTTCCTGTTGGCCTTACAGTGTACCCAGTACAGAAAAAGGCCAAACATCCCTAGAATTTCCTAAATTCCATCCAACTCAAGAAATCATCGAATAGGTACTAGGAAAAAAAAAAAAATTACATATACATGTATATTTATAAATATAACTAATATTATAACCTTATAGTATAATAACATTATATCGCAATGTTATTAACTTCTTTTTATAGGGTAGTACCATGTCTACCAAAGGTGAAAAACTCGAAAAAGAAACTATCACTAATTTGGATTCCGTCACACTTGGGGATCATGGGCAATGAACAGCAGATTGGGCTGCCAAGGAAGCAGTATTAAGTTTTTCAATCAAATAATCATTAGTTCACTAAAAAATATCTGGGAGATTTAATCATTATTAAACTATGTGATCGATTCCAGGAAATTAGTTGTCAAATAGCTATGATTAAATTTTGATTATTTTTTAGCTATGATTAGATATGGCCAAACTCTGTCGACCTACCCATGGTTACTTTATTACAAAAGACAGTCCACCGAAGTGCGAGTAACATAGAAGCAACAATTTAGCACATACCAGAGGACTGCCCTCTATGGGAAAGTAATTTTCAAGAAGCACGTTTACAAAGGTACCTCCCTCCTATACTTGATGATAATAGTAACAATATTTCTTTAAAAATATAAATTATTCAATAAAATCTGAATAAATACCCAAAACTAGAAAGGAAGAAATATAACCCGGAAAAGGACACTAAAGACCTTCGATGTTGAGTGTCTAAAATAAATTTAATCTAATCTAATCCATATGTTTACTCATGGGATTGGTTTATATGCTGTGCCATTTGAAACAGGCAGCATCCCTAAAACTCTCTCTCACTCTCTCTCTCTCTCTCTTTCTCTCTCTCTCTCTCTCTCTCTCTCTCTCTCTCTCTCTCTCTCTCTCTCTCTCTCTCTCTCTCTCTCTCTCTCTCTCTCTCTCTCTCTCTCTCTCTCTTTCCTTCTCTCTCTCACCCTGTTTCTTTTATACTTATGAGGTCTGAATGAAATCCAGAAAGCTCTAATGTTTAATGCCCAATGTGGCATAATTGGAATATTTTCTCAATCTCTCTCCTCTCTCTTTCTCAAATGTTTAACTATAAGGTAATAGGTTAATAATATAAGTGATATGAGTGATAGTTTAATGACATTCTGTTAATTTATGGCTCATTCAAAATGCTGAAAGGTCTTTGAATAACTTCATTCAGTGACCCCGAGCCGTGGTTAAGATAAAGTCGGTAAGCTGCTTAACTATTCCACATGTCGCCCCCACCTCCCCTACCTATCTGACTCAACACTCCTTCAGGCTGCAAGTGGTAATCTTATAAGTGACTATTTCATGGTATATCCCATTAATGTATTATATTTCATTGTTGACTAAATTAATATTTTAAGTATTGGGTTGGCAAATAGGTCCGTTCGGTTTTTGGGGGTGAAATCAAATTCTGTGTATAATGGGCATACAATTTACTTTAACCTACAATATATTCACCATTATTTAGTAAAACTTGTTCCCATCTTTCGACCAATTGCATAATCCCACGTTCATAGAACGTCTGGGATTGTCAAAAAACTATCCAAGTAGTTTTTGATGTCCTTTTCGTTTTGAAATTGCTTTCTATTCATGGAGTTCTGCAGAGACCGGAATAAGTGTTAGTCACTTGGAGCTAGGTCTAGTGAATACGGAGGATGGGGCAAAAGATCCCATCTAAAGCTTAATAATTTATTGAAAGTGACCAACGAGGTGTTGCGTTGTCATGGTGGAAAACAACACACTTTCGATATGCTAGTCCTGGGTGTTTTTTTTAAATTGATTGACCTAACTTTTTTAATTACGGTTACTTTTTTTTAAAAAATAATACAGCAAAATATGCCGGTGATGAATGGTATTTTTTCTATGTTCTCAGTGCAACAGCAATCACTCACTATACTAAGCCAATGTAAACAAGAATTTGCAGAAATGTTTGTTGACATAATACAGAGTAAACAATCCACCTTAGGGATTAACTCATTACATAAGAATTAGACCGTGATGATATAAAAATAAACATAAAGAACTTATTCGCCAACCCAATACTTGTTGACTTTTATTTCGTGGAATAATGGTATAAATCTCGATCTTACCCTTGCTAGAATAATTTTGTGATCGATGGATAATCCATCCTTCATTTACTAGCTGGTGTAAATAAGTAAAATGCCAGAAAAAAAACAACAACTGTACAATCAATTGTAAAGAAATCAGTGTGTTTCACTTGTAATAAGTTTAAAGACCGACAGAAAACGAAACACGATTAGATAAGACATGTCAAGCATTCAAATAAAAACCTTATTCTTATTCCCATTAGTGAAATTCCGAATTTGTAGAAAGCTGTTAAAAAAGGCAAGCTCGAAAAAGATTGATAAATCTTCCATCAAATAAAAAAAAAAAAAATCAATAACATATGACATCTAATGATGATGACCGTTAATGGATGGTCACCCCGATGTTTTTTGATGAAAGAAAGACAATGGTGACCCGTTGTGGACTCCCGCTGATGAAGCGCTGTACTCCCGTTACCCCCCCCCCCCCCCTCCACACAAGAGAAGAAATGAGATGGTCGTTAGAGCCATGACAAAGGGAGACAAAGACCGGCCCAGGGCAGGCAGCCCATGGAAGGAAAAACTAAAGGCTGGTGAGGGCCCTTAATAGGTTTAGAATAAATGAACACAACCTCAATTTTTTTATCGAAAATGTTGGACACAGCCAAAACAGTATATTACTTTGTCTTCTAAGAGTAAAAAATAAATTAAATGAAACCAAATGGTATCGATATAATATATGAGGCGTGGAGACGCAAAAGGGAGTAAATTGAAAATTTTTCAGTCAAACCAAAAATATGCAAAATTCAGGTGATTCTTTTTTTGAAACAATTATTATTGGATCAGAAGTTATTAAACATCAGTAACATATCTGTAAAATATTGTTCAGCTTTTCTAAACTTCAAATTTTTAAACAATTTAAATAGATTGGATTTATCCCAATCTGCAAGGAAAAATTAAAAAAAGGCGATAAATGAGAAAAAAACTGATGACAATTAACACATGCTATTGTTTTAATAATTTAACATTGAACAAACTTTGATGGAAAAAATAATTAATAAAAAAACAAACTTGATTCAAACGATTTTCTCGAGATTTCTTTTAATGTTTTATTAAATGGTGCTTACATTCAAGCATCTGGACACAACTTCCAGGAGCAGCATATCTATTTATGTTCTATTTTATTAAACTAGATTGGAATCGACAGATGTAAGAACAGATAGAAAATGGTAAATGAAGATTGTACAAACCTCTGATGTTTCGACAAAGTCCGCTTTCAATTAGCTTCGTTCCCAGATTTTTTTTTTTCAATATTGTTATATTTATTTCAGGATATCTCCCCATATTTAACACAGCACAATAAATTGATTATCACACGTGTAAAAATATATCGACAACTAAAACCTTTTCAAATCTTCATTACTACTTTCGTTACAAGCGTAAGTGGTGCTCCAAGCGGCTGTTTTGAGAAACAAGGATTTACCCGTTTCTGAAACTCAACCCTAACTTTGAAGGTAAAAGTAGATTGGATTTAGAATGTTTTGAAGGGTGAACGATTTACAACCTTATAGAGGACGCTAACTTTCTGAAAAAAAATTAAAAATGATAAAAAGTGGAATTACCCTCTTTTGCATCTTCACGCCTCATATCATATTAAGATACGTTAAATTCAGTAGTGTTTTGGTAAAGGGTTAAAATATTTTTTAACCGTAAATAGGATTATTAAGATTAACATATTTCATGCTTCAAATATATCAAAATGGGAGGCGCGGTAGCTCAATGGGTAAGGCGCTTGACTACTATACTCCTCGGCCCGAGTACGGGTCCGACTTGAAGGCAGAAAATTTATTTTCTGTTATTTCGGCCGTGGATCGAATTCGAGGTCGGGAAACTCTCCTGAGGCACACCCAGCCTCTTAAAAAGTGGGTAGCCTTAATTTGGGGAAAAACCTGGCGGTTGAGCATGAATTCTGACCAAATCACCTCCTTTCACAACCGTTGGCTCAGTAACAGTACATCCTTTTTTTAAAAAGTATAACATTAATTTATTTCTTGACTTAAATAAGAATAATATAAATCCTGATAGACATGTACTGAATGACTGTGAAGCAAAATACACGGGAAAAACATAAGACCATAAAATAATAAGACTCAAACTCCTATTTCGCTATCCATCTAAATGAAAATAAATAAAATAAAGACTCGTAAAAATATTATATCAAGTAGAAAATAGCCTAAAATTAAATATTTATGAACCATAAGAAATAATAAAATCGTTTAAAACCAATCCAGATTTTTGTTTAAATGATCAGATAAACATTTCCTATAGCCCCATTTGAAATTTGTTTCCAATGGGAACAGAAAAATCCAATGAGTGATTAGGGAAATCCCATAGTAAATCCCAAAAAAATTAACCTACCTGCGCCCTTCCCCTTCTCATGATGGGTATATTTCAGTTATCTCTTAGACCTGAGGTGAGTACTAATGTTCGATTTCTTATCTTACATTTTTGAAAACTTTAGTGTATATAATCCATGTTCTTATCTTACATTTTTGAAAACTTTAGTGTATATAATCCATGTAACTGATTTGAATGTTTTAGAACTGAAGATGAATGTTTAGCATTCGAAACTAGTTTTCAAATAAAACAATCCCAATAGAAGTGGCAATTAATGCGTCAATCCTAAATGACAATAAATATATAACTAAAATTTAATTTAATTTTTATAAGGATAATGAGCAATGATATCTCACAAACTAGTTTTATTTATCAAAAATATTTACAAACGTATGGGCGAGATGGTTTCATGGCTAAGCCCTAAGAACATAGATAATAATATAATAAAATAAAAACTGTATTCTGACAATATCAACAATGTTTTCTCATTTATATATAATATATGCAAATAAATATTATTATTTTCTATTACCTCAAATATATTTCATAGTCAATAACATTTTTCAACAAAATGTTCGTTAATCCTTATAAAATTATTTCTGCAAAACAATATATAAAGACATTCATCATACAATCTATCATTTGTAAAATTTATAATTTTTATTGTTGCATGTGTATAGTCATTTAATTTTTTTTTTATACATGGTGATACCTCTTAGTGTAAAAAAAAAAATAAATAAATGGGTGAAACTAGATCAAAAATGTAGTAAAATGCTGCAGAACTGCTTTCTATTTCAATCCGTTGCAGATATACGATAAATCTAAGACTTTTTTTCAGGAAACCACGTTTTTCGCCATAAAAGCTGTAATATATTCACTTTGTTTAAATATTTTTCAGGCTTTGACCACATTTTCGTATTTAGCACTACATTTTTTATAAGAGCAGAGTACATGTAACCATGAATTTTACAAACTTGTGACCTAAAAAACAGCTTGATCTTCACCTTATTTAGGGAAGTAACAATATCTTATATTACTTCAACGCTCACCGTTTTTCGAAAAAACTATCCACAAAACTGCAAATACCACAAAAACTTGCAATAGTAATCAGCTTTCGAATGATATGTTAAAAGTAATGATTCTGTTTCGATTTCATGGAGAAATGTACTTTTAAAACCGAAAAAACATGGTGATCTCATTTGGTATACAAATCAATTATTTGTGGAAATAAAACATAATGACTATCCCTTAATGGAATAGTGCCTTTTGAACATAATAAAAAGCGAAGAAAAAAATTATTATTTAATAGAAAATATAGAAAAACTGCAATGACATAAGATCCTCTAATCCGGTGTCATTAGAGGATATTATGTTATTACATTTATTTATTCATTATTATTATTTATGATTTATTTTATTAGATTTTCAATGTAATGTTTAAAACCCAATGATAATGAACATAATGAACGGTTTTGCCGTTAGCTTTTGAATGCAGATTGTGTTGAAGAATACCAATCGTTGAGGTAAATTTTATGGATAGATGAGTCTTTTTTTACAAGGGAAGGTAATTCTAAAGCTTTTTTTTTTAATAGCATAAGATCCTCTGATGACGCCAGATTTTTTACACTAAGAGGTACTCACCCAGCAATTACCTTATTCATCAGAATATTTGAAGTGCTATTCATTATAAAGTAGTATCATATTATAATGTATTGCCACCCTACATCTCATCCATATTGTGGCTGATTTATATATTTGTATATTTTATATATTGGGTGCAAAGGTTAGTTAGGGTTATATTATGTTTAGTTTATCTTTAAAATTTTTTTTTTTTATACATACATCTCTCTTTTCTATGATACAATAATAACGAAAAAAAAAAATTCTAAAAAATAATAATATTAATAATTATCAAATAAAATCAAAACAAAAGATAATAAAAAAATGGAATAAACCATGACTTTAAACTTACGAGTACATGAATTTCTATAGCAGAAAGTTATAGTTTGATTCCTTAATTACCAACCACCTTAGCCACCATTAACCTACATATTGATCTGATAATGCTGGTTTTTACTGTTCTATTACAATATATTGCGTATAGTATTAATTATTTATAAGAATATTCCCCTTTACTAGTCAATCGCACATGTTAAGGTATGTACTGCTCCTTAATATATGACTATTTACTGACAATTATACATAAATATGTGATATAAGACAGCATCGTGGAGGTTTCCAGTAAAATACCAATATCTCAAAAATAAGTTATTACAAAGAAAAAGTTCTTTTCTTCTCAGCGACTTGGAAATTTAAGAGATTCCATTCAGGTCACGAATGCTTTAGATTATTCCTTCGACCGTTAACTCCCTTTTCGGGTTTTACGACAGTAGAAGCTATTCCTGGTTCGTTTTATGTTGTGTAACCACCTCCAGCTTAGCAATAACAGATCCTCCATTATTTGCGGGTCTCTCTATCAATAGCTACCCCATCATATTGCCGAGCATTTTAGTTCCCTTACTTCGTAGCAGAATGAAAAAAATGTACTTGTTATGTCAATAAATGTTGCAGTTTCAATTTCAATATGAAGTTGCAATTTTTTAATATGGAAACATTATAAAATATATACCTAGTCAGGCTTTATTTTATAAAAAATAAAGGCCTACAACATAGATACGATGTACAGTACTGCCTACTTACCAACAATACTGTGTGCCACATCTCTAACTTCATTTTTTTTATTTCTCCTTTGACAATATGTTAAATTATACTTCATCATCATCATATTATACCGCTTATGGTTCTTACAGAACCCTAGCCTCCAATACAGTTCTCTTCCATTCGACCTATCCTCAGCTGCACTTCTCCATCCTCTCACACCCAGAGTCTGAAGATCGTCCTCTACATCATCGAGCCAACGAAGTCGAGGCCTTCCTCTCCTTCTCTTTCCACCCGGGTGTCCATCCAACATCATCTTAAGGGGCCTACTAGCTAGTATTTTTTGTACATGGCCGTTCCATCTTATTCTGCCTCTTTTTATATTGACTACAATAACTGGGGCTGCATATCGATGAATCGAAAGCTCAAAGTAGCAAATAAATAAAAGTTTAGCAAATCTGAAGGTTCGATACCGACAACCAACCTTCGACCACAGATCTTCCTACAACCAACCCCATCAAAACTCAAATCTACAAGATCAGCTCTGATGCAATCCTCCCATCTACTTCTAAATTTACCCTTCCGACGTATAAACGTTGGCTCAAAAACTGATTACCTCATTTGGAATTTGGCAAGTATTAAATCCAACGACTTTATATGCTCATTTTAACCGTTGTGTTGCTAATACTTGATTTTTTTTTTTCTTTTCAATTTTGTATATTAAAAATATCCGAGTGTTACTTCTTGGTCTAAAAAATAAGAAAGAGAAAGGGGAACATTCCTATGACTAATTATTTCGCAAAATCATAGAAAACATTAATGATGTCCAAGAACGTCATACATTCGGTCATTTAAATTGTAAATCAGAAAGGTTTTATATCTTTCAATATTAACTAATAGGTACCTGTTATAAGCTAACAATTTTCTAACTTAATACAGCAATTAAGTTTTAATTTTATTTTCATAGAACCTTTCTAATATTATATTGAAAATTTACAAACATATTAATGTAACCAACAAAACTGAAAAAAAAAATAGAAGGTGCAGAGAAAACCAACACAAAATTATAGGCGGTCTGCAACAGAATACATCAAAGATTTAAAATATTTTTCTTTCCTTTTTACGTGCGGGTCCTACAACTTGAGCCCGGAAGTACCGTGATGCTGTTTTAAGAGATATGATTGTAAATTAAAATTACGATATTCTAAGCTGCACTTCTATAAATTAATCTAATTGATGATTAATTAACAAAACCAATTAATAATTAGTACTAATTTAGTCAACACTACAAGTGAATGACGTACAAAGACAATATTAACTAAAATTAGTTGTGTTTTTGTAGTTTTTTACTTCATATATTCAAAATTGTGCCGTATATATTTTAAAATTAAAGTAGTGTTAGAATTGTGGTACTCAAATCTTTACTGAGCTCGAAGCCCCCACTACAATTTTCTGAATAATAAAAAAGGATTCAGGGGTTTCCTTTTTTATTATTCAGAAAAAAAAGCATTACATATTCAAGCCCCTGGTTAGACATGAAGCAATAATTTTAATGCCAGGGCCTGGAGTTCAATCTCTCTTTTACTAAATAAATGCAGTGTCTCTAGCTGGAAGTCTCGTACACTGGGTAAAATTTTAAAACTCTACTTTAGCTGAAAAGTTTCGTTTTATTATTAGGATCATAAATAAAACATAGTCTGAGATCATTGCTACCAAGTCTTTAATAGAAGGTATAAAGAGCGGAATAAATACAAAATAAAATCAACTTATAACTTTAAATGCTTGAATAAATATGTGTGAGAGTATATATATAAACCTTTATAATTATAATAATATTCAACTCTCCACGCATTAGAGACCTATTGCAAATATTTATTTTATTAGATGTCTGGCAATGGCCAGCTCAACTTAAATCCTGAGCAACTGTGCCATATTTAGTCGTTCAGCCTCCACTGGATTCTGGGTTCTACTTTCATAGAAGATACCGTATGAATGGATTTATTGCCATTCATATCACTAATGCCCTAGAGAGAGGCAGCTAGTAATGTTTATTCAATAAAACAGTTTAAAAAATAAATAAATAAGACCCATAGTAATAATAAATTGTTTGGGAAAAGAACTTATTCATCTTCTGTTAGGATTTAAATTATATAATATTTATTTTAAAAATATAATATATTTTTATATATATTGAACACTGTTTTACAGATCTGCCAGGATCTGACGATTTTTTTAGGCGGAAGGACATCCTTGGCCACTCTCTCCTTCCACAATTAGAATTAGTTTTCGTCATTAAGGATGCTGTTTTAAGATGGCGGGATTTAACACTTTTATTAGTTTTTCGTCCTTAAGGATAATATCTTGAAATATTTAACGGTTTTTAAAACAGCTAATCTAATCCGGTTAATGCTTTCTACTCGTAAAACTAATAATATTAATTTTGGTATAACAAGCCTGGGTTACCAAGCGTGGAAATCATTGAGGCGAAAATTCTCACTGAAACACTGACTGCAGAAATTGTATTTATTCCTAGAATCCCAATTATACTTAATAATATGACATTTCAGTTCAAACGATTAAAATTTCCAAATAAAGTTTCTTTTGATATTAACATTTAACAAGACCAGACTTACAAAAATGTAGTGAATCTTCTGACTAACTGTTTCTCTCTAGATCAAAAAGTCTGGAAACACTTACCAAAGTTTGGTAATGTGGGCTCAGGTTTGTTGTTTCCAATATTATGATATTATCACCTAATATTATTTTATTTTTGCTGTAGAAATGCACTGTTATAAATGGAGAAATAATAAACAGGATAAACTACATCCAAAATAATAAAATAAACTTTCAGTGCTGACGTCTGAAGGTCTTCTTCATATCTGTTACAATTATTTCTTGAAACAAGACTATTTTAAAGTAAGTTCAGTGAGAATGAGTCCGTGTACCGGGCAGCTTATTCCGTTCCGGAACTGCTCTAACATGGACGTTCTCTAAGTCCAGATAGAACTCAGAAAGAGTATAGTAGTAATATTTTTTTTCCGGTGAAATCGACGCCGAGGGATCTCATCAATTATGACAAACATATGCAACTCATTTGTATAAATAAGAATCGCGTGCGAGATGGGAATTCTAGATTAGTCTCTTCCCTTTCTAATACGCTAAGGATATTTTCTAAGCCCTTGTTTCTATGAAAGCGATTCCTTTTAAGTTTGATATTATACGAACTAAAACAAATGGATAATCAACAACAAATAATTAACAAGTCATTGATGGGACCGATCATATAATTAATGACAAGGCTGAACACATGACACTTTGAACTCATATCTTATTAAAAAAGTAAATATTAATTAGCTATAAAAAAAAAAAAGAAAACAATATACAGACTGATTAGAAGATACCGTACCAATGAATGTGGTTCACAATGTCTTAAAATGTTTACTATCATTATTAATTTTTACTATAAAATTTGATATTATATAAATAAAGTCGAGTAATTCTTAATTTACATTTTTTTTTTGACATGGATAAGTCTTTTGGCTGAGGGCCTATACCTGTTTGATGTAATTTTATTTTTCACATTTTGACACGCTCCAGCTATGTTAATAGTGGTAGGATCGAAAATTCTACAATACATTTCTGATCAGGAATTTAATAGAGAATAATTTTGTTATATAAACTTTGTCACTGACCTACCGTTTAGAAGCTAAATTGGTGTGAATAAAAAAAAAAAAATGATTCCAAAGAATTCTGAATGTTGAGGTTTTTTTTTGACACGCTCTCTGTTGGTGTTGTTGGAAATATTTGACGACAGCTACCGTGTTAGACATTTAATGGAGAAATTTTGTGATAAATAAAATTTGTCGCTACGACCAACCAAGTTGAGAAGTTATATTGGTTTGAATAAAAAAAATCACATTATCCTACGAATTTTAAATATTTTATTTTTTTATTTTTTTTTTTGACAGCTTCCGTCTTAATTTAATGAAGAATATCTTTTGTTATATAAAATTAGTCACTAGGACGTATCGTTTAGAAGCTATATTTCAATGAAAAAATTCACGTTATGATGTTTCCCCCCTTAAATGTAAAATTTTTTTTTCTCGCTCAAACATGTAACATTTTGACACGGTCCAGCTCTGTTGATTGTGGTAGAATCGAAAATTCTACAACACATTTCTGATAAGGAATTTAATGGAAAACATTTTTATTATATAAAATTTGTCACATTTTCGAAAACCGAATTTTTATTTACTTATTTATTTTTTTTTTTTTTTACGACAGTTTCCGTATTATACATTTAATGGAGAATATGTTTTGTTAAATAACATTTGTCGCTACGACCAACCGTTTAGGAGCTATATTGGTTTCAATGAAGTAACATTATGGCGTTTTTTTCACTCACAAATGTAACATTTCGACACGCTCTAGCTCTGTTTGTGTTGCTTGGATCGACAATTTTCCGACAGTTTCTTGATCAGAAATTTAATGGAAAAAATTTTTGTTTTATAAAATAAGTCGCTAAAAGCTACCCTCTAGGAGCAATATGGGTTTGAATGCCCGTTTGAAACCGCTATTTTATCTCAACTTTGTTTATTTCGAATAACAATTCATTGCCAATTTAATTAAATTATTCATACAAGTAATTTGATGCTTTAAAGTATAAAATGTAAATTGGGAAAAACTCTGAATTATATATATGTGTGTGTGTGTGTGTGTGTGTGTGTCCTTGATGTATTGTTTTGCCCAGTCAGAGAGAAATTGAGCCTTTTAAATTATATTTTTATATTTTTCCATACAATATTTAGAACTGATCAAAATTTAAATGACCTATAAATTTTGTAATCAAGTTAATACTGAACGACACAAGGGTATCAGTTAAGACAAACTAGGACTTTAATATAAGATACCACGTAGAACACTGAGACATATATAGCGGGTGTGGGGGGCTTTCCAGGCTGATGATATATCTTCTGGAATTTCATAATAATTCCACCATAATTTTGGCCGTCTCTTGGAATTTGCTTTCATTTTGGCGTAACTGTAAGATCAATCTTAATGCTATATTTACAAGAACTATTCCCAACAGGAGAGGCTGCTTTCTCAACTATGTTAAATAATTATCAGAAATTCAATTAGAATTTTTTTTTTAAACTTACATATAGTATTTTTAAAGAATCTATTCAGGAAGCAAAACGCAGTTGAACTTGTATACCGAGTGAAACGAGATGTACATTATAATACAATTATTTTGTATTTTAAGGTTCACAAAGTATATTGTTTCTTCGATTAGGACTCTCCATAATGCTCATCGAGACATCTGACATGTTCAATACTTTGGGGTGTAACAATGTTTTTGAAATAGATAATTCCTATAATTACAGTTGGGAAGGATCTATTTTCTAATATTACTTATTTTTTTTGAAATATTAAATAAAATACAAATATTCTGAATAAGTAAGAAATTACTGAGGCAAAGGCATTCTTAATTTTAATAACCCTCAAAAAATGTTAAAAAATAATTTGAAAATTCCTTTTGCTAATCATCAATTAGCAAATAAAATAAAAATAAATAAAAAGTGGCAATAAATTATCTCGCTTTCTAACTATCGGATCAATTACAGTTTAAACGAATATTTATATATTTTTTAAAAGTAAGAATCGTCTTTAACTGAAATGAGAACGTACTTTTCCCTTTTCCCCTTACATAAGTTTTCAAGCTCATATAAGATATATTTATTTAGAAAACACTCCATGTTGATTATTATTAGGCCAAATTCGAATTAATCAGGCATTGTGCCTAAATAAAAATAATATTGTGCAACTAATTGGAAAACTGTATTTTTAACCTTTAATTTAGTGTTGTCTTATTTTCACTTACTGTTATTTATTTTATTTTATTTTTTTAATTTATATAACTAACCCAGATGTATATTGCATATTTTATATTATTTATGTATAGTAAAGTTCTTTTCTTTCTTTCTTTTTCTTTTTATTATTTTTTTTTTTACTGTACATAATGTGCGAATGTAATCATTAAGCCATCTATATTACTTATTGCCCAAATTTGTGGCATATTGTAATAATTACTCAATAAAAATATTATTTAAAAAAAAAAAAAAAAAAAAAAAAAAAATACAGTGCTATCTTCACAAGGCCAAGGCTCTGTTGATAGTTTCTGTAGCCTCTCGTACGTAGCCAGAGATTTATTATTTTTATTTATTTATTTTTTTTTTACTACCTAGGAACTTTTTAGTTAATTTTTTTTCTTTTATATTTTATTTCTAAAAATATGTATTCTTTAGTATAAATATTGTACATAATTATGTTAATATTTTAGTTTTTAATTAGGTATATACTTCAATATCGACATTCAGAATTACTATTATTTTTATTATTATTGCTTGTTTTTGTCAATATATTATGGAAGTTGTCACATCTGGTGATGACTCAGAGGCAGAGACCCCTTCTTATTCTGAGTTCAGCGAGACTGATTACCAGTCTAGAAGAACACTTCAGAAGCGCCATAGAAATGCCGCCCCAGGTTCAGCGGGCAACTCACCAAATAAAAAGAAAAACAAAACTTTAAAATCAAAAAAGCCAAACGATAATACAAACAATCTTCAAACTCGCAGTAAATCTGCAGCCAAAAAATCTCAGGAAACCACATCAGCTAAACCTAACCCGTCTACTTCTTCGACCACCAATAGCAATAACACAAATCCGCATCATTCTTCTGATCTTGAACCACCTCCAATCTATGTTACAAAAATTGAAAATTTTATATCTTTCTGCCGAGAAATATCAGCTTTAATCGGAGAGACTAATTTCAACTGTTTCTCTCGCTTCAAAGATATAAAAATCAAAACCTCTACAAAAGATAACTATAAAAAATTGGTAAATCACCTAACCATAAAAAATTACGACTTTCATTGTTACCAATTGAAAGAAGACAAATCGTACAGAGTGGTATTGCGAGGTCTCCATTCCACCACCCCAACGAGCGCAATCAAAAACGATCTGGAAGCAATAGGTCATAACGTGAGGCAAGTCTCTTGTGTGCTTCACCCCAAAGAAAAATATCCTTTGCCATTATTCTTCGTCGATTTGGAGCCGGCCAGAAACAACGATTATTTTTTTTTTTTTGGGGTTGTACTGTACATCGTGTGGTGGACGTTGTCTCCTCTGCATTGGAGCGCGGAATGTTCTGCACGGGAGCCTTTCTTGATGTAGAACAAGCGTTTGACCGAGTCTGGCACCCGGGACTGCTGTATAAGCTCCGTCAATTTCTACCTTCTACATATTTCCTTATTATTAGATCCTACCTCAGTGAAAAGTTAACCATAAATTTTCCTATTCACCCCTCTTTACCCAATCTGCCGGAGTTCCTCAAGGCAGTATCCTAGGTCCCATCCTCTCACGGTGTATACAGCTGATATCCCGACTCATCCTACCACTGTCCTCACCACTTACGCCGATGACACTTGTGTGTTATCAGTGTGGAATCCACATACAAGACTAAAACGACAAGAAACTGCTCGTCGTTACAGACTACTTCAACATTTACTAGACAAACGTTCTAAGCTTCCAATAAATTACAAAAGACTCATTTAATGTCCAATCATTACCTATCCTTCCATAGTAAGCCATCCACTATATCTCCCACTTATTGCCCAAATTTGTCATATTTATTAATAATTACTCAATAAAAACACATTTATTAATTAAAAAAAAAATGAAAAACAATTAAGAAGAAGAGAAGCTTTATTCTGGTACTTGTCCCCTAAGAGTACAATGCATAGGGCAATCTTCTGGCTACAATAATCGATAATTAATAACATTACAAGTTACAAAATGAAGGAGGAATTATAACACAAAGATATACTTCTAAATTATATAATACTCGTAAAGAGATACAACTTAAACATACTATTTATAATATACATTACATAATTATACATGTTTTACATTTATTTGAAATATTAATAATTCAGAAACTGAAGAAATAGATAGTGTTTAATAGTAACAATATTTAATATGTGCAATTGTAAACTGTTTAATCATTTGAATAAAACTTTTATTTATTTATTATAGTGTTTAATAGAAGTTATAGGGCAGCATTTTCTGATCGAGATGAGCAAGGAATTCTACGAAGAGAAAACACCGAAGATTAAGAGTTTTTTTTAAATATGCAGTTTGAAGCGCAGGAGAAAATAGGTTGATGGGTTGCGGTCATGTGTTTAAGAGGTGGATGGAAGAGCGCAGAGTAAGGTTAAGAATATAGGAGGATTTAGGTTTTTTAGGTATAAAATATGAAAGCATTTAGGAAGTATTGACGTCGAAAATTAGGACAAAGCCACCTTATTTCAGAATGGTGATGAAATATGCGAACGTCAGGGGGTACCGAAAATTAATCTAATAAAGCGGTCCATTAGCCTCTTACTTCTCATTCCGAGCTTACCAGATAGTCCTCTATATAATATGCATACTTAACTTTGAGGTAATGAATCGCGAAAACGTAAAAGCTGCTTAAGAATAAAAATGGATTTTCTGGTGATTAGGGAAATATGCTTATTCCAAGAGAGATAATGATCAAAAGTTACTCCAAGGTTTTATTAGAATTTCGTTTTATGATATCGATGTCATGATGGATGAATTTACAAGTCGTCTATCCCTTGCAATCTTACAGGCACGAGAAAAGTTTTATTACGTTTTATAGGGCTAAGCACTTATCTTAAGTACTTAATACGTCAAGACAGACAAATAAAGGTGATAAAAAATTTGAAGACATAAAAAAGTACTTTCTTTTTATTATTCATTAAATGTAGCGATTCGCCTGAGGAAGGCTCCGGAAAAGTCCAGTTAGAAGAGAATTAAACACTTTCATAAAAATTAGTTTACCGTCTGAAATAAGAATGTTATATACATTTAAAGCAATACAAACTTTTAAATATTTTAATATAAAACATCTTTGTCAAATATACTATCGTTATACTGCGCTGTGAGGAAGTTGAAATTTTGAATAAACAAAACAAAGGATAATAAAAGATACAAAAGCATAGCTGCTGAGGACGATCGACCGAAAGATAGTGCAGATTGGATTAGCTCCCCAGAATCAAGGTATCATGAGGTTAGCCCCCCTTTCCTAATATCGCTGGCTGTATCCAGCACATCTCCCATCACTGCCATCTATATTGGCCCCATCTTCCTTTATACAACGATCTAGATTCCTTTTTTCATAACCGTAACCCAAAATCAGATTTACATTTTAAATGTAATGTCCTGAATTAAACTTCGGGATTCCACACAAATTGCTGAAAATGTCTCATTAAATAAATAGTTGAAAGATATTTCAATTATTCAAAGAAGCAGCTTAAAAAATTCAAATATCGTAAGTTTCGGCTACTTTAACATTTACTAAAAAAACATTCTGAACTGCCTATTAAATATAAAAACGTTGGAATGAAGGTTTTGAGCGTTGGAGAGTTTGCCTTGTATATTAGTTGATATGGGTAATCAGAAATTCCGTAGCAAAATCGTCTGATAGTTACGCACAAAACCTAAAATTATATTTTTATTATGACTTAATTAAATAAAATACTATCAATTAAAAAAAATATTGTTGTGTTCAATACTTTATTAAAAATAAAACTCTCTAACGTGACCATTATAGCCGGAAAATAAAATTTCGACGCTTTATTTGCCCTGAGTGCGAGTATGAGCAATGCCCTATTAAATACAGTGATGGGCATGTACAGGCTGGGCGTAACCGAAGGAGTCCCGGAGAGAATTGGAAGAAGCAGGCTACGATGGTATGGACACTGCCAGCGGATGCCAGAGGAAAGGAAGACCCCGAACCCGGTGGAAGGACTGAGGGGAGGATGACTGGTGGGGTAGAGAGAAGTGGAGGGACGCTCTGACTTAACCAGGCAACCCATTGAGGGATAGAACCTGCAAAAGTGAAGTAATGTATTTCATGATCCATTGAATAAGTGATAATAAATATTGAAAATTATACCTAAATCTAACGAAAATCACTGTTTACTTATTATTTTCCAAAAGTGATCTTTTACCACTTCATAAAATAACATCTCGTTTTATCTCATACATTTCTCTCATAAAACTATCAAAATTTTGGCCTCTCCTTTTATATTCCGCGAGTTTCAATTACGCAATTAGCGTGGATGAAGGGCTATGCAACAAAATACAATTTTGAGTAATTTATGTTTCATTTTACATTTTCCTTTAGCAGAAATAGGCAAATTTTACAAAGCATCTTTTTAATATATTTTTTCCTGGTTGTTTTCAAATTTTAAGCTTTTGTTACCTAACTTTTAAGAAATGTGACATGACCCCTTCATTCACCAAACCCTGTAATTCATTTTTGTTTTTTAAAAAAGTCGTAGAAAAAATGTTTTCCATAATTAAAAACACCATAAGCATAAAGGAATCGTAATTCCTTTACCTTTCAAAGTTAAAATGGTTACGTTAGAGAGTTAAATAATTAATAAAATATAGAACATAACAATATTTTTTTAATTATAGTATTTTATTTAATTAAGTTATAATAAAAATATAATTTTAGGTTTTGTGCGTAACTATCAGCCGATTTTGCTACGGAATTTCTGATTATCCATAACAACTAATATACCAGGCAAACTCTCCAACGCTCAAAAAAGAAAAAGTATTGACCTCCAAATTTGTCGAGCCCACACACGCCCGGACATATCAATTGCGTTGCTTCATTACGATTTTCACATTCATCGATATGGATTTCTTACGACTACATTGTGAATGTAGTTATAGTAATTATTTTAGTAGTAATGAAGAAGGGGAGGTCTTGTTTTGCCTTCTTGGCATTTTAAGATTCGTTTCTCTTTCTGATCCTGGTGCCTCAGAAATCCACACCAAATACTAGATAGCAATTAAATAATAACACTAATGTTTAATATAACTATGACCAATAATTTGCTACCAAGAAAAGAATAAAAAATTGTTAAAAAAAAAAAAAAAAAAAGAATTCGGCAAGAAACTAATACAAAAACAAAACGATAGAGAAATATGGATTATATTCTTACTGTTATTAAAGCCGCTAAAACTCATTTAGAACTATGTACTTCACGCCTGTGAACTAACCTTTTACGTTTTCGCCTTCTCTCCTAAAAGTTTCTTAGAAAAATTGTTATTAGTTAAAGGAAAAGGTATTCGGAAACAGAATGGGAATCGGAAATGTTTACACTCCTAGAAAATTATTTAATTGGCTACAAGGAAAAAAAAAACATTTCCTTAGAAAGACATATAAATTTTCTCAGATCTTGCAGTTCCTCCATTTTGAGACGGAACTTTGGAGACAGTTGACTGATTAATTCCTAGCCTTTGTGCGATAGCGCGCTCCTCAGAGCTCTTGTAGAAATCCTTCAAAAATGTTCAATTTGTTTAAAATTTATATTATTTTTTTTTTAATAAAAAACACTAATTAAATTATTTAGTTACTTTATTGTAGGTATTAGATTGTTCGCCTAATAGTTATCCAAGCATAAATATTATCGCTACACTATAATAACCAAGGTTTTTCGCAGCGCATATATGCCTTTGAAAGTTCAATATTCACTTGAAAATGTTTGGGATCGGCAAGAAAATAATAAAACAAATATTTATGTCATAAGCATACGAGTGTTTATGACATACTAAGTTGTATTAAACTGCGATAGGTAACTATCACAAGTAATTAATTCTCATTTATAACCAGAATTGTGCAAAATTTAATCATAGCTAAAATTTAATTAATGTTTAATCATAGCTATTTGACTACTGATTTCCAGAAATCAATCACCTAATTTAAATATAATTAAATCTTTATTATCATTTTTTAGTCAACTAATGATTATTTGACTGAAAAATTTAATTTATAATTAAATAAGGTGGTTGATTCCAGGAAATTATCTGTCAAATTTAGCCCAACTTTGTCCATAACTGATATAACTGATCATACAATATCCAGA
This sequence comes from Euschistus heros, assembly GCA_003667255.2. Classification (NCBI taxonomy): domain Eukaryota; kingdom Metazoa; phylum Arthropoda; class Insecta; order Hemiptera; family Pentatomidae; genus Euschistus; species Euschistus heros. Next base: position 1,896,451 of record RCWM02000092.1, on the reverse strand, counting down.
CTCGTCTTTACCTAAGTAATTAAACTAGGAGATCCATTAATACAGCTTCATTTCAACCTTTGTTGATTTTAACCCTTAATTTCATAAATCTGATTTGTGACCGGTCGGGATAAGTGTGTCAGTATGTAGATTTTGGGAAGGTTAATCTATGATAAAACATTAAAAATCTGTACCACTACAACCCATGAAAGGACTTGAGCTCAGCAGTTTTGTTAGGAGATTTGGCCGAACAACGCGCTCACCCGGCAGTTTCTTTCCTCGTTTAAGAGTAACCTTTTTATAGAGGCTGGGTGTGCCCTAGGAAGGTGTCCTGATCTAAGGCTGAAATAACGGAAAATAATCTGCCTTCAAACGGTCTCCGAACTCGGGCTCGGGAGCTTTACAGTCAAATGTCTTACCCACTGAACAGCCGTCTCTCCTGAATCTATTAAGTCCTAAACATTTATGGAATATTAGTGATTTTTACGGTGGGTCCGTAACTCTTAGATGCATAAGTCTCTCTTTAATTTATATCAATAAACACTGAATAAATGCATGAATATGAATGAATAAATGTTATTTTTGCTGGAGCTTTATTTTTAAGCCTCTTTGAAGAAATGAGTATAATAGCCTTTAACAAGCGTACGTTAGAAAGTTATTTTTGTCAAGATAATATAAAAGTCGATTGTTAAGGAAATAGGAAGTAGGAGTCACGTCGGAGAATAGATATGATTATGCAGAGGTTCAACTTCTTACACAAATTTTTATCTTATTAAAATGTTTAAGTGGCGTTTTCATCTCTAGTAATGATTAAAGAGTCGTCTGCGTAGCTGTAAGTATTTTGTTATCTGTCTGTAGGTCTTACCTATACAGCACATACAGAGAAGGTTCTAGAATGAAACCTTGAGGGACCCTTGATAAAATAGCTTTGATGGATGAGATATTTAGGACATAGCGAACAGATAAGAAGCAATCGGAGAGGAAGGTAGAGAGATAAGGTAGCACGTGGTTTCAATTAAACAAGTAGCCACCTGTGTCATATACTATCAAAAGCCTCTGAGACTGATCAACGATTCAAAAGCCTGAGTTGAATATCTGAGAAATTCAACCAAAATTCTTGGTGAAAAGGTCCCATTTTTGCGTTTTTCGATAATAACTGGAACCGGGAACTTAGAAAAAAATATACGCTATTGAAAATCGATAATTACCAAATAAATAATTTTTACCTCACTTATTTTCAAACATTTGCTACTAGTGCGTTCCACGATCGTTTCTCAGAATGTTAGAATCAAAGTTGTTGAGCATTAAATTTACTTTAATTTCATATATGCGTTTGGGTAAACATTATTTTTTTTTTGTTGAAAATTATCGAGATTTAATAACGTATATCTCGAAAACTGCAGAAACTTCGACAAATATGTATGTAAACAATTTCATAGGTAATTTAATTAGCTTCAACTTTCATCTGTAGCATCTTTTCTTAGAGTCCACCGTTTTCGAGATATAATAGAAAAATCCAAAAATGGGGCATTCTCCCCTCCCCTGCACTGTTATCTCACCTCCCAGGGGCGGGGACTTTTAGTATATTTATCTTCTGACTACTCCTAACGATGCTATGAAGTCAATAATAATCGCATATTTCATGCACTTTACACCTCTCATTTCATTCATTAGGCAAGAAACAGAACAACCTTACCTAGTACTGAACCAAAAACCCTTGGTTAGTAGTGGCATAGGATTTTTTTTTTTTTTCAATAAGTAAAGAAATAAATAATCTCATGAAATCACATTCCCGATTTTCAACGAATTGCCACGTAAAGTACGGTAGGCACCCTGATCTATTTTTTCATAATTATTTTTTGACTTATTCCTCCTTATAAACATATTCTATGATAAAATAAAATTTTCATACATCTCAAAGCTAACTATTAATTTTTGCTCTCTCCTTTCACGGCGCAGTTACATAGGCATATTAAACTAAGGGAATTTAGTTTAATCAGAGATGAGCCCTTTGAAAAGCGGCCCTTAATACAAAATACATTTGAAGGGGCGAGGGGAGGTATAGAGAAAAGGGTTCATTATCCACACTCGAGAGCTCTTCCCCGATGTGGGCTATTCCATCTAATTCAATAGGAAAATATAATCTACCTTACAACATTTTCAACCTCCGCCTTACAAAGCCTCTCTCATTTAATATTAATTGCGCCGCCATATCCCGTGTTTAATTTAGGAGTTCTCTGCCATAAGTGGACCAAAATTCCCTAGGCCTTTCGATAAATTTAAACAAGACCTGTGCTTGTTCTGAACCGATATTAATAAAATAAATGTCTCTTATTTGCTATCTGAATGGCGACGTTTGCAATGAAAGTACTCACTGGAGCGAGTTTGGATCAAAGCTTGTAAATATGGAAAAGGGACTAAGGACTATTAATTAGTGAATATTTTACAGTTTGTAAATATGGGAGCTCATATGGGAGGGGAATATGAACAAATCACGACAAATTTACACAACCACTAAAAATAAAAAAGAAATTTGGATGCTTAATGGATCCATTCACGCAATATGTACAATAAGAAATTAATAAAAAGAATATATGAAAAAATTAAGGAAGCTCAAACTATAAAATATATAAAGTGAAAGAAAAAATATATATAAATAAGGATTCAACTCGTAAACTCTAAAGGATTCAGAACTTGTGTATGAGGATAATCAATGACTACCCTCGGTATACAAAAATATCAACAATGCTACACGATCTCAATCTTACTCCTATCCACCTTCACGTGTATGTATCTCTTGTCAGCTTGGTTTTAATATTTGTAATTATACGTACATTTTTATAATTTTCATCCTATTCATATTTTTATATGATATGATGTAAGATATATTCATATAATTTATTGTAATTGATTTATTTTTTTATATCTATCTTTATTATTATTATTTTTTTTTGTTATGTGTTTTTTTTTCTGATTTTTTCTACTGTTTCGAGATAAACTTTGAATTGTAATGCCTATTTATTATTAAATAAAATTATATTAATCGTGTAGAGGATGTATACCGGAACATGAATATTTAATATGAATTGTAAATTGTAAAAAATGTAAATAAAATATTATTATTACTATAAATAAGAACATAAATAATATAAATATAAAAACCTAATAATAATAATAAAAATTAATTAAAAGTTAAAAATACAGTCATACTTTATTTCCAATATACACACATCTGAGGGTCCCCCACTCATGGAGGGACAAGCCAGGCCCGAAGAAATCCCAACGCTTCTCTCTCAGATACGTCACTGGCTTAAAGATATATATTTTTTTCTGATATGAATATATATTATTTTTTATAGAAAAATTTCGTTTGAATGACTTATAGAAAAATGACTCTACAAAAATGTACAGATTTTTTTATAGTTTCAGTCGGAGTTGTGCAAAATTAAATCATAGCTAAAATTTATCAAAATTTAATCATTACTATTTGACAGCTAATTTCCTGGAATCAATCAACTAATTTAACAATGATTAAATCTTTCAGTCAAATTTTCATCAGTTCACTAAAAAATGACTGAAAGATTTTATCATTATTAAATTAAGTGGTTGATTACAGGAAATTAGTTGTCAAATACTAATGATTATATTATGATTATTTTTTAGATATGATTAAATTTAGCTCAACTCTCAGTCATCAGAATGAAATTATTTTTGTATTCTGATCAATAATAAAAAATGGAAACATAGGTATTCATTTTTGAAGAAATAATTTGATATCCATTAAACGTCGTTATCATACTAATTGCATAGAACGATCAATATAATTAGGATTGATGGCATATTTGCCAATTCTGTTGTAATTTTTTATTCGAAGACTAGGCACAAATGGTAAATATTCATCATCAGATATAAAAATATCCGAAAAAATTCTAAATAGGAGCAGTTTCCTCAGTGATTAGATATATTAAATTTTTATAATGCAAGACAAGATATGAAACGTTAATATTATCCTAAGATATCAGGATTTACAGTCAGATTTGGGCAAAATTTAATTAAGGCTAAAAATTAATCAAAATTTAATAATTACTATTTGACAACTAATTTTTAGTGAAGTAATGATAATAATTGACGGAAAGATTTAATCATTATTAAATGAGGTGATTGATTTCAGGAAATTAGTTGTCAAATAGCTATAATTTAGATTATATTTTAGCTATGACTAAATTTTGCCCAACTCTGCCTACAGTACACCGAGTTTAAAGCAGGAGTTGGGTAGTTAGATAAATACATTTTTTTAACTACATTAGTAGGAACCTTCTAATGTAGATTTGATTGAAGTATCACTAATTGGTACAAGTTATTAAAATCAAATGTTCACAAATTAAATTATTGCATATATATTGTATTGTACACAGTTGTATTTGTATTATAAGAGAACGAAAAATCACAATCGGCGATAATTCGGAAATTGATAATAGTGCATATGTTATACCAGAAATAGTTAATAATTAAATAACTATAATCTATGAAGAATGTTCAGTAAGCTTGAATCCAGAACTTCTACATCTTATTTTGGCAAGGAAATAAATCGTGATAAATCCCATCCCAAAACTCACTGGCATTGATTTCTTACATGTCCAAATATTTTTTTTTTTCGTGGCCAATGTTTAGAGGTCATCTCCTTTAACATTTAGGTTGCGAACATATAATTATTTCCTAAGGCCATTCACTAACGTATTCCACTGTCCGAATATAGAAAAACTAGGCGAAGACTTATAAAAAAATAAACCTCATCATCCAGTCTTTATCAAACAAATGCAGAATTACTAGTGAGGCAGAATCTGCATGCTATAGTCAGTCACGCGACGGGTTAACCCCTTTCGTTTTAGGTATTAATATACTTTCTTCTTTTGATTCATTGAATAAGGGAGAAAATATATGAGAATTGTGACCCCTATACGTAGTACTATAAACAATAAAGAAACTATTCTATAAATAGCTAGTTTACGATGCTGAAAAATAATATAAAAGGGATTCTTTTTAAGCCAGTTCCCTTCCTTTGTCTTTCATTATTTACGAACACTTATCTTGAATTTATTGCTCTCAGATATACAATATATATTACAATAATGTATGCAATATACATATATGCATGTACAATTACTCATTTAGAGAAAAATCTAGGGAAAAAAAACTCAATTTCTCCCTTACTGGGAAAAACAATAATCATTGATATATATATTTATAATCTACTACTTCTGATAAGGAAACTGTCGGCAGAAATATTCATACTATAATTATAGAAATAGTTCAAGAAAGCTGAAATTCACAGTCATTTTTCCTTAATTAATTTACACCAAACACTATCTCTGAAATGTACTTTACAAGATAGTGACAAGAAATCAGTTATTGATACCATGTGGATATCTTTTACGGACAGAATTGAATCCTATGTTTAGGACGACGCTTTACGTTACGAAAAAAAAACAAAAAACTATGGACCTCAGCCAAACGACAAATCCATGTCAAAAACCTAGAGAACATAAATAGTATTTCATTTATTTTTATGTTATCCTATTAATTTGTATCAAGTTGAAAATGATCCAAAAAAGTTAAAAGGGACACTCTGATCACTGAGAAAGTTCTCAATACTTTTTATTTCTGTTTATGTAAAAATACTAGAAAGCTATAGACAGGTCTCAATAAACTTTTACACATATTTCTTTTTTAGTTGCATAACAAGGAGATGACTGGCGAAGAATCGCGATTCCCCACAAATATTAATGTGAAATATTTGCCATATATTATAGCGCATCATAAAATAGTCAAAGCATTCATCACGTACTCGAAGAGGTTACGATCCTTCCAGTTAAGGTGAGATTTATCAGTTCTTCTTGAGAATATGAACAGCACGTACTTTACTGCAATGACTTGATCTTGTGCAGTCATATAATATCCTTGTATCTGTGGACATAAAATATAAGTCTCTTCTCCTAGCAGTTTGAAAATAGGGACCCTTTATATTTTTAACATCAAATTAAAGTGAATATGATCTTTATCCATCCTAAAAATTATAACGATGACGAGCTAGCTATAAAATACTCACTGGAATTTTATGGAGTGTAAAATTTCCTCTCAAACGGGTTGTAAAATGGCGCCATGATAAATTTTCAGAAATTATTGAAATTGGTGTTCCATGATCCACTTCTCGAATTTCGGTATTTTTAATAACTAATTTATTGTTATAATTTTAACTAAGCAAAATCAGAAGAGTTTGTAGGTGTTAGTAAATCAAATTTCATGCAGGTACAAGATGTTCGGGTAAAAAGATGATCATTATTATTGAATAAAACATTATTATTACTTAAATAACTTGAAATAATAGCGCTTTTAATAGGATATTAATATATATAATTTATGATACTAATCAAAGTTTATTTAGCAAAAATGTACTGCCTCGAAAAACGAAAGTTCAAAAGTTTTAATTGAAATAGCAACCTGCTCAGAGTGGTTACAATAAGGGATCAAAGAACTGTCTGAAAGATGGGAAATGGCAGTGCACTACTATGGTTTATATTTTCAATATTAATTTGATGTTACAATTAATAAATACGTTTGTACTTTTTTTTAAATACTTCTTTATACACCCAATATTTTAAAGTTAACATAACTGTGTCACCTATGAATAGCGCAATATCGTAAATTTTGGATTATGGGTCAAACCCATTTTTTTTCTGTTATGTTGAGTGATGCTCCTCTAAATAGCTAACAGGCCAGGTACTGACGTAGATAAATTCAGATTGAATTGAAAATGTAAGAAAAAAAAAAAAAAAAAAAGCAAATCATCAAAAATATAACGAAAAAAACAAAAACATTTTAAAGATATTAATCAGACATAACTCTATGAAACATAAAACGTTATATAACTATAAAACATTTTTAAAATATAAAATTTAAAATGGTCAGATATAAGGGCCTTGTAGCAGCTAACGAGTTTGTGAATCCATTAGTTTTTATCTGAAACTAAAAAACCAATCGCACAACGAGACTCCATTATGTGGTCCAGATATGGGAAAGAAATTGGAAATGGTCGAGAATTAACTGACCAGCGGACTGGGTGTAATAAAGAAGCGGTGAACGAAAGCTGTTTTCCCAGTCGTTAGATGGGGCCGCCGTCATTTGGCTCCTGTTTACAGACTTCATGAAGCGTTTCATCCGATGGCTTCGGGATTGGACAAACACACCAAAGTGAAAAATCAACAAGGCACACTCTGCTGCCCTACTCCTCCCTCTCCCTGGCTTTCTGATAAAGCCAATCTTGTTTAGGTTTCATTTATTTTTTTCCATGCGATAACTTTATACAGCATGATCCAAGGGTGATAAATCTTAGAAAACAAAGTAGTATACGATTCCATTTAAATCTTTAATTCCAAAAGCAAAAGAAAATATTTATGAGAACAAATGAACTAATTGATAATTTAATTGTTTCTCTAAAAATCTTAAATATCTATGAAACAGTATAAGCATATTTGTATGAAGATTAAAACAATGTATAAATAACGATTAACTGATAATCGATACATCATTTCTATCATAATAACTATGATTGAGCAAACAGAAACAAATATTCTAAATTGGGGTCTCCTAGACCCAAAAATTAGATTAAAAAATTAAACAATTTTGTAAATTTACAAACAATCGACAGCCAAAGCATGTTTGTGTTGATCCCAATTTGAAAAACTTGATGGACGAAACTCAAAGATTTTATTGTTTTTATAAATCCAAAAATATGTTTTTTTGTACGGCACTACAGACCATTAAGAGTTTTGGCCGCGTAAAATTATTTCCCTACAGACATTTATTGCACGTTCGACCGCAACCCACCTCAAATCATTGTGAACCATGGTTTCCATGGAACATGGCAACCCGTAGTGATTATTTGGCTACCCGTAGCTTTTCCATCGACGTATTTGCGCCTATGTGAAAAATCGGTCCCACAGATTCCTCAGTGCCTTAAGACACTCCCACGTCAGGTCGGTGTGATTTGCCTCCACCAGGCTGACGGGCCTCACATACCCGAGGGATGGGGATAATTGCCAGCGAAAAGGGGCCATCGCGGCTTTTCTTGGAGGATGGTCACTCACTTCGTGTGGTCACCCATCCAACCCATTTAACGCTCTATCCTCGACTGTGCTCAATTTTGATTACCAGTAGCATATGCCTTAGCCCATTCAGCCATCCCGATTCCTAATCCAAATTATGTATATAAAATTTGGGAACCCAATAGCTCAAACTCAAGCCACATAAATATACTACCATAAATAAACAATCATAAAAGGCTGGGCGCTTAAGTAGCGTTGAAATAAAAGCTTACGTATTCAACTATATACTACTTTGTCATAAAACGTCAAAACATATCATTTGTAAAAAATAGATTTTCAAATGGAAAGATTATTAAACAATTTCCTAAATCGAAAAAAAAGAAGTAATAATTCATAAAATGTAAGAAGACTAAATTAAATACAATCTGTTATTATTTAAGCACTTTCAAACAATTGTTTTATTCAATGATTTTTTTTTTCTGGATAGAGATAACATTATCTATTCATACTGTATTAATACCAATGATCTTTCCTGTCATTAAATTATCAAAATTTTCGGTAAAAAAACAGAATACTTTTTCAAAAATTTTCACAAACAAAAAATCTCATTAGTTCTTTTATTTGATTATATGGCTTCGTGATCAATAAGTGGAAAGGCACTACACTTAGCAATATTTTCTCGATTAATTTGGTTCGCTATCACCAAAATTCGAAATCCTAGAAACTTGTAGTTCTGAACAATGAATTGATCGATACTAAGCTGTGTCGTTTTTCAGTGAGAGGTTCGGTGTTATGCAAATTTAGGTTGAGCCATGGCAGTGTCTATTGAAGCCGCCACAACACGGGCTTCAGCCGCTTATGACAACAGTTCCTATGTCAGCCATCATCGGATCCTCCCATTACTGTATAAATTTAACTTGATAACCTCGCATTCCCTTCCAACTCCACAGCGGCTACGAAACTAATGCATCCTGTTTTATATAATTTCTCATCTACAGATGATTAGTAAATTTTAATTTAGGATCGGATTGGTTAGTTAGTTTTATTTTATTTTTTAAACATACTAGACTTAAAATACAAGAAACTGCTCGTTGTTTCCGACTACTTTAACATTTACTAGAAAAGCTCCCAATACATTACAAAAGCCTTATTTGCATGACAGTAATTAGACCAATTTGGACATATGAAGTTGAACTTTAGGGCTCTACTAAACCTTCCAATTCTTCTCGTATCTGTCCTAACAATCCAAAATCATTGGTAAAATTATCAATGCTCCTTCTTATGTCTCAAACAAACTTATCCATTAAGATCTTAATGTTCCTTATGTTTGTTCATTCGGAACCAATTAGAAACCTATCCTATCAGAGCAAACTCCATAAACACTTGAATCCACTAGTCTCCAAATTTGTCTCACACTCAATTCCCGATAATCCTCCGAGGCGTCTGAAAAGAAGATGACCAAATGACCTTCTGATGTAGAACTTTTATTAAAGTGCTACTAGTGTGTAGTTCTTTACATGTTATTAACATAACATTGTAATAATTTTCCTTAAATTTACTTGTATTTAATGTATACAGTTGTAAATATCAACAAACAGATTAGAAAAAAATAAATAATTTTTAGTTGAATTAGAGATGATTTTATAAGTCAGTAACCATATTGTTGGCCCCCACTCTATGTCAATGGTTAAGTAATATTATTTTGAAATTTGTATTTAAACTTAAAAATTAAACCAATCATTTGTCAAGGTGGTTTAATTGAATGTAAAATCCTACATATATACATTTATAATTAATTCCATAGTAGAATTTAGAGCGACTGTTCTAGAAGACTGGCAATATGCCCGTTCTACCCCTGCAGGAGATTTATAGATCCTTTGATAGCTATATATTTTTTTTTATCTTAAGTTAATATAATAAAAATAGTACAGTTGACTATAAGAAGAAAATGGTCTAGGATGCAATCAGTAGGAAAACGTCGGTACTTCAAAAACAAAAATTAAAAATTTTCAACTTTGACGTGATTTTTCTTTCGTCTAAACGGCATTCCGGACCATCTTCTTCATAATATAAGAGAAAATAAACTGTATAAACTCTAATTTATTTTGAATTCAACTTTGTTGTCATATAACACAAATTTTACCATCAATATCTTATTGAATATTTGTCAAATTTTCTTAAACCAACTATACACAAAATACTGAGTTCCGTTGACGGAAAAACTTTTCGGTTTTGAGAAGTAGGACAATCCTTCTACCGACTCGAGGGAATGGCTTTCTTCCAAAAATATCTGAATTATATTCCTGACACAAAAGCCAGTGATATATTTGTTGAATGTTTTGAAACTATCCGTGACAGGGGAGTGTGCAAGTCTTTTGAAAACTTATGAGCAACCTCGACTTTTCTCTTTTTTCCCTCGGCTCAGCTTTCTTTTCACAAACGTTCATTTTTTACTGACAGGGAATTTTATCCATTTGTCATTTTTTTTTTCAATAGAAAGGTTACAAAAATGTTCGTGAAAGTTTTTATCTTTGGATATTGACTTTGCTACGGCTATACTAGGTAGAATTTTATTTCGAAATTATTGCTAATGTTAATGACAATTTTCAATTTTGTAATATAATTTTATAAGAACAACCAACCGTTGGGTAATAGCCTTGAACGGAGCCAAACAAGACTCAAAATACAATAATATCCATAGGCCAAATAATTAGTAGAATAAATATTAATTTTCGAATATTTAACGTTAGGGGGCTAACAATAATAATATTACATATTGGTTGGCAAAAAATTATTTCCACTGAAGGCAGGGGTTAGGCACTGTATACAGTGAAGACTACACTCCAATCGCCTAATTTATTCCATGATTAATGTGAGGAACCCATTTGTTTAAGAGCTTAGGAAGCATAGGGATGTCTCGCTAAACCGCTATTGCCACATTACTGAAGCTGCATAATATGATTTTCTTAAATTTAAATTATGCATAAATAATATGATTTGTATAATAATATTATTAAATTTAAATAAATAATATGATCCTGAAATTTAAACTATTTATCTCATTTAATTAAAATACTGCCAACTTTATTCTCAAAATTTTTCATTTCAGAAGCACGATTCTGCTCCACACAAAAAGTGAAGATTTTTTGGACCACAAAAAAATAAATAAATAAATAAATATCTATACTACAGTGCTTTGTTGGTAAGGTCCACAAAATTGAGAAGAAAGAACAAAATTGCTTTACTTAACTTTTTTAATTAATTGTTAACACACGTAATAGATTTCTAAATTTCTAATTTGCTTCAAAACATTTTTCCTATCATGCCATGATTCTGGTCTATAGAGTAGATTTCTGAGTATCTGCATTCCTTTACAGTGGCGCTGAAAATCAAATCAAATGTTTGTACAAGGGAATTGTCATGAAGAAGTCGAACACCTCTGCTCAATTTGTTTTCCTATTCTCTTTATTAATAGCATCTCGGAATTGGAATATTCTGCATTTACTGTGATGTCCCTTCCCATAAAATCAATCAGCAATATTCCTCTACAATCTACAATCCCGAAAAATTATGTCCACTACCTTCCCTGTCAACTGCGTAATTTTTAGTGAAAGTACTTCTCCATTATTTTACGGTGTGACATGTGATAAAGAACACACCATATACAATATCCAAGTGTTATTTTAATTGTACCATAGTAAGACTCTTTTTTATAAAATAATTTAATGATGAGCAGTATGCAATCTTGAGCATTGTGATGATACAAAATACGTTAAAGATAGATATAGACTGAACTGAGGAAAAACAGGAGATGGATATGTAGATCACACCATAAGATCACCAGAGGTCAGGGATAGACGTGCATTGGCAGGTCAGCTTGAAGGTAGCCCGGAAACTTCTGGACCTTACTCTCTATTCATGATTCTTCATCTTCGAAAAAAAAAAAAAATAAATAAAGAAAATACTGGATACCGCTATTCTTATAATAAACTAAACTAAACTGGATACGAGGAATATGTATAGTGCCGTCCAGAGCAGTGGCATAAGTACATTTTACCATTATTGCATGTGGCAATGATCATTATCTTCTGCTTCCAGGCAGGCTCTGAAGACAGTACGGCTGAGAGTGAAATCATTACTCATGGAGTGTTAGGAGTGCTATCGTTAGGGGAATACCCAAACCAACGTCGCACGTGCGCTAATCTGTGCAATTCTCTGCCTCCTACAACATTTAGAATGATTTCTGCTTTATCTTAACAGCGCCATAGTGCACGCTCATGCTACATCATCTCGACCAGGTTCGCTCACAGAAAATAACAACGAATCAGAATGCTACAATATTTTCTTATGAATATTAAATCAGTTTCTATATGGATAGGCAGTAACGGGCATCACATTATAATATGACAGTTATTAATATTAATAGCACTTCAAATATTCTTTTAAATAAGGTAAATATCAAAACTTTTGTTTAATTACTATTCACATATAATGATAAAAAATAATATATTTTGCAACCTTGGTAATAATAATGTGTATAATAATTGATTTTATATATTGTTTGCAGAAATGTGTTGATAATAATGATTGACGATACATTTAGTTGAAAATTTTTTTTTATTGACAATGAAGTAAATTTAAGGTAATACAGAATGATGATATTTATATCAACTCCCCCTAAAAAGTATCGCAACACTTTGAAATACTTGAATTTTATGAAACTGTATTTTTTTCCATGATAAAGAAAGGTTCTGAAGTTCCTAAACTATACATAAACAATTTTTATTAAAATAAATTACAAACTTACTTTTTAAAATTTTCATTTTTTACAATTTTAATTTTTAACTTTTTAATTTATGTTTAATAAGACATATTGCCCCCCTCTGGCTTAAAAGACTGCTTCCACTAGTCTTGGCATACTTGTAAATAACGAAACGAATGATAAACATGGACTGAAGGAAATTTGAAAAAAAAATTATCTCAAATTCCATCGTTTGTTGTTAACAGGGAAAAACATTGTGTCTAATCTTTTATGTCTCACATTTAATAAATAATATTAATATGAATATAAACCAAGTATGGATTAAGGTAAAAACCAGGAAAATCTCGAGAATTATGGGTGTTGCAATACTTTTGACGGGGAGTTTTAATTATATTATTATCTATGTTTTTGAGGCCTTGAAAATATGGCAAAGCCGTGAAACCTCTCCCGTATAAATATAATTTTTGAATAATAAAATTAATGTTGGGAGATATCATTGCTTATTTTCCATATATGCTTTGAAATGAAGCACTCGTAGAGATTTTACTAGGAGTTTAGATTCTATGAATTTTGATAATCGTTTGTTAATTAGAATCTTAAAGCGTTAGTTTATTAAACATTGAAAAGGTTTAAAAGGACTTCATTCCCTAAGTTTACCGCGGGGACCTTCTAATAAGATCTGTTGGAATCCTGCAAACAGGTAGAATTTCTTTACAATTTTTAAAAATTCTTTTCATCGTTCCTTGATTTTTGAAGAACTGTTTATTTCCACAGTTAGATTTAAAACATCACAAGTTAATTTCTCCCCGACTAGGAAAAATAATAGATCATGGATATGTTAAATAGATAGCTTTCGCTACTGAACTTTTGAACCCTCCAGTGTTTGTATTACATCCAAATCAACTGTCCTTAAATTTCAAAATTATTTTCAAATGTTTCCTTCTTTTGATCAATTTACATTTTAGAATTCAAAGGATCAAATTACTTAAATTGATAATTAAATTAAATTAAATTAACAATTAATGATTATTCGAAATAAACTAAAATAGATATTTCAAACGTGCATTTTTTTATTCAACGCAATAAAACGGTAGGTCCAAGCGAAAATTGTTATTAAAAAAAATATATTCTCTATCGAATTTTGTGATAAGGAAACTGTCGGAAAATTTTCGATCCAAGCAAGACTAACAGAATGGGTTTGAGGGTGAATAAATCGTTAAAAAAACCATAGACACCAAGCCAAAAAACATATCAAAGTAGAAATAAAAATGGATGTTGTGCGGAGTTTTTGCAACCCCCAAATATCATATTTCTTAAAAGTGAAAACAAAAATGTTTAAAACATTTATACTTGCAGAAAAAACTAAAACATTATATTGTTAGATAGAATATATTCAAATATCCATCACTATTTAGTAAGCAATATACTCGTATTTAATACTAGTATCCCCCGTCGCGGCTTCGCCCGCTTTTATAAGTATAGAACTTAGATAATTTTAACTAATAATTGAAGTATTATATAAATATATAATCGTTTATATAACGATAAACAATGTATTGAATTGTGCAATTAAGCATTATTTTTTCAATAGTATTTTCACGGACATTAGTCATTTTTAACCTGGTTACAATTGCCGGATTAGGCAGTTGAAGATTACGTAAAAGCATAATTGGACATCCAATTTTTTATTCTAATATACGAGTTGCTAAGTCAGATGGACAGAGAATCTTAAGAAACTCTTGCATAATCAGTGCTTACGACTAAAGGCCTTTGAATCATAGTTCTATACACAATATCAAAAAGCAAAGAATCAACATTTTGCTTTGAAATAATTTTTATTTGGAAGAAATTATTTTAATGATTTCGTCTGGTCTGATTATAATTTCTAACCATAGAAGTATATGGTAGTGGGGCAAACCTAGTTTCTGAAATCCAGGATTGTACATTTTACTATGGTAAATTTTATTATTGTTAAACATCCCTAGAACTATGAAAAGGATGTAGTTAAATATGGTACAGCTGGGTTCATTAGTTTTAACATTGCAGGCTCTGGTGCACGATGATGCCAAATATCGGTCGATTTTCAAACTTCACTGGGATCCACATGTCGCATTTGTGTAAATCTTTTTTAATAACTTAATTGAATATAAGTAAATTTTATTATCAATATCCAGCTCTATATAACATCGTAACTTTGTAACCTCTACAATGTTATCCTCATATAGTCGTGTTTTTTTTATAACAAATTAATTAAAAAATCAGTAGATTTTATTATTGCTAAACCTTCTTGGAACTATAAAGTTGATGTGGTTAAAATTTGATACAGATTGGTTCTGTAGATTTTGCGGTTAGTGATCGAAAACGAAAAATGGCTTGTCCTTTTATATAATAGTATGGATTTAACAAACTATAAACTAAATATTAAAATAGAGAATTAAAACTTAGTTCATAATTATTTCATTAATAATATAAATTTTAAAACGAACAGAGCGTTTTTGGGATATACTTGGAATATGCAGGTTGATATATACCTACTAATAAAAAAATAATTAATAATATACAATATTTAATTTTTATAAATAAATCAATCAATTGTTTTCTAGTTCCCCAAACAACTACAGTATTAAGTTTATTCGTACTAGGTTTAGTTAGGTAGAAAGTATATTTAAATAAAGATGTCTTCACAAATCATAATAGTAGAATATTCGAATAAACATTGTTTTATTATGCACATTTAAAAACATTTTAATTTTATAAAAAATATTTTTAATGATGAAAATTTCTAACTGCTATTAAACATTATGTGACAGTTAATGATATTATTATTTCTTTTAAACAAAGTTTTCCAAACACTGCCACTATTGATAGATTGTACAAAGCATTGAGCATCACATGACAGCATTGGCCTGACACATTGTTATGAAAATAAATTGATTGATAACAGTATTATTCGGTTTGTTGCGAAAATTCACCTCCGTTGGTTCGGACTGACACGCCGACTATCTATCACACAAATGGAACAGACGAGGCGAAGCAATATTTGTATATTGGAGTGGGGAAGAGAGAAAAAAAAAAAAGAAATGAATCAATAATTTATCGTATCGACATTTTACATTTTCAGGTGAGAAACGACCCAGAAAATGACAATGACAAAGAATAACAGTTCAAACTTTCTTGTCCTCAGGATATGAAATTCATTTATTTTGTTCGATTTTGTGCTCCACTTCAATACGTTGCTAAATATATATGTGACTTAATGAAAAACCGTTGTTCAATGTATTCTTTTCTGTGCGTGAGGATATGAAAATCAAAAGATAACTGTTAATACGAATTATAAAACTAATACCATTTACCATTTATTTTTTAATAATCCAGTCAATAAACACATTGTAAAATGCATGAAATATGCGATTATTTTTTACTTCATATCTTCGTTACGAGTAGTTAAAAGATAAACATACTAAAAATCCCGCCCCTTGGGGGTGAGCTAGCGGTGGGGAGAAGGGGAGATCTAATTTTTGGATTTTTGATTATACCTCGAAAGCGGTGGACTCAAGAAAAATATGTTTCAAATAAAAATTAAAGCTAAATAAATTTCCTATAAAATTGTTTATATACATATTTGTCTAACCGTTTTCGAGATATACGTTATTGAAAATCGATAATTTTCACAAAGAAATGATGTTTACCTCACTTTTTTGTTTAACATTTGCTGCTAGTGCCAGAAACGTATATATGAAATCAAAGTAAATTAAATGTTCTACAACTTTGATTCTTACATTTTTTATATGAAACGGTTGTGGAAGGCACTACACAAATATGTACATAAGCCCTGAGGTAAAAAATAAACTATGCACTCTATACTCCTCATTTCAGCACTCATTGACAGAATAGCAGCACTCATAAACGGAAATCAATGTGATATCATAGGAGGCATAAGTTCTATATATGTGGAAGTAATACTTGATTCATATTCATAAAGGAAGAAGTTATAGCAAAGTGAGTAGACGAGAGAAAACAATAAAAACTTGTGAGTTATAAAATGGTGGAACAATTATTGTCAAATATTCATTTGGTACAAAAAAAAGAAGCAGGAAATCAGATACAACAAGCTCCAAAAAGCATTAGGTTCAAGGAATTAGTTCGCAAACAACCAAAACGTTCTTGAATTAGAACGGCCTTTTCCCCCTAACAGATCAATTTTGCCAGAAAATGAGTAATACAATTGTATCACCATGCATATCAATCGTTCGTCAGTATCCAAACCAATTATAGTCTCAAACCAATAAATCTGGTGTTCTTTGTAAGGCAATATGAACAATGCCGCTTCGGAACATATAAATCTCAAATCTAATGATAGTAAAAATAAGATTCAGTTCACAAAGACAACTTTAAAAATACAATGTGAATTTTCAATAATAATTACAGACCTTGTAGACGATGTAATTTGAATAAAGAAAAAATACGTCTCATATAATATCCAGGTACCCAATTTTAAACAGTAATAGATGTAGACATTAAAGTAAGACTCTGATAAATTAAAAAAACTCAAATTCTCTCTGATTCTGAAAAATAATATATCATGGATAGATCTATCTGTAATCTGTTGCTTCTGAAAGGAAACTATCGGAAAATTTTCGATCCGAGCAAAACCAACAGAGCTAGAACCTATCAAAATGTGACATTTTTTAGAGTAAAAAAAAAAAAAGTTACACTCTTGGTTGCCATAACGAAGCTTTGCGTTAGAAAAAAAAGACAGACTTGTCGTTCATTATTCATAAACAATGACAGACTGTTTAGATGGAAAAGAGTGGCAAAAACTATTTACGGTACAACCTTGTTTAGTATAATTAATTAATAGTTATAAATATAATTTATCAATATAATTAATAAATAAATTAATAGTTCATTCAAGAACAGCGACGGTAACACCAATTTTCAAAGAAAATTTAAATGAAAAATGTCTACTATAAAATCCCTGGAAAACACGATATTCTAGCAATGGGTGACTAGATAAATTTAAAGGTCCTATTGGTATAAGGTTTCTGGCTTTCACAGGACAAAAATCAGATCATTCATATTTCAAATTTTTCCGAGATAAATTAGCGTTTAAAATTCATGAGTTGAGTCCATTACGAGTCAATATCGCTGATGAGAAAAACTATTACCCCTAATCTACAACTGAAAAAAACTTTCCTTCAAAGGAATAAAGATTTGGGCACCGCCTTAAAATTATCTTAAGATAGTCATGAGCCACGTGGTTAAGGCAGTGCCATCATTTAGATCTGCATCAATAGATATTTTTTGCTTTGCAATAGTTTTAAAATTTGTTTAAAATACAATATTTTGTTATTTTTATGTTGTTTTTTTTTCTTTCTTCTTCTTTCTTGCCTCTATAAACCGCGAGGGGTCAAGGCCACCCGAAGCAAACTCCGCCATTTTTTTTCTTCTTTGAATTCAGTAATTCGCCATTTTCTGTATCAGGCACTTTTGTGGTCCTATATGTGTCGGATTATCGAGATTATACTGTAACTGTCTATATGTAATATTAATTTTATTTAATCATAATCATATGATTAATTAATTAATTTTGTGTTAATCATGTGGTCATTCATTCATTTTTATTAAATTATCAAATCAATTTAATTCTTTGGTTAATCAATATTAATTTAGGTTACAAAGGCTTCGAACGCCTGACGAAGTTACGGGAGCTCTTGCCACTTAGCTAAAGGTCACCCCAGGTCGGTTGATGTATTCAGCTCAGGTGCGGTCGTTCACCGGGGGGTCGACCCCTGGCATAGCAATAGTACCCCCCCCCCCCCCCGTCAATTAATATTATAATTAAATATATAATTTAGTCCAATTGTTATACTTAATGAGGATTTATAACTATTTCCTTGAAGGTCAAATTAGAATTACTGCTCAACAGTTCGAGTTGATACCTTAAGAAAGGTGCTATTTAGGTTATAGCCAAATATTTAATAATATTAATAATTAGCATATATTAAAAACCTAGGAGATATTTAGTCCCTTAGGGGTAGCAACTTGTGATCTCTGAAACCCCTTGTTCTTTGTCGGTAAGGAGGCCGGCAAATTAAATAGAAGGTTTTGGGCAAAGGATTTAAAAATTCCAGGGAAGAAATTGAAAGGTTAGGAAAAGGGATTGAAGGATTTACCCCTATTTAAGATGTGTCATGCAATAAGAAGTGGCCCCTTTTGGAGGAAAGAAGAAAGAAGTAGAAGGTGGAGCAGAAGTTGGACAAGACCAGCCTTGTCGTCAACACATTGTAATATAAAAGTTCAAATTACAGAATTAAATATAAAATAATAATTGGAGATTCTGAAAAAAAAAAAAATATATTAATCTCTTGGTATATGAAATATCTGAGGGATGTTTTTCGAACTAATTACATATATATGACGAAAAAAAAAATTCTATAAATGAAATTATAACATGAAAAATATAATATAAATGAGCACAAATTTAATATATTATAAACATTAAAAAATCTTACTCAAATATTCAAATTACACAATAATTTTATAATAAAAAGGTTTTGTCAACCAATTGACTATTCTCTTTAAATTTATTAGTTTATAAAAAAAATATAAATTGTTTTGTGCAACCTTCTATAGGTATTGTATTCTATTTGTATACCATACCCAGCGGTTGTAAGTCATTTCATTATTAATTTTCAAACGATTCTTTCTAAATGTTGCCTTGTGCCCAAAAGATGTTCTTTGACTGGATACTAAAGCCTCTTGTCATTCCTTTCACTGCCATCTTAATCAACGCCATCTCGTTTTTTCAATCACTAATTATTTTTAATCAACTATATAATCTTTTAAAATATATTTTGATTCTTCACATTACATATTAAATAGTTATATATTTTGATGTTACTACAAATTTAAATAATTATTTATGGAAACGATTTCATAATTATATGATGGATGTGTACCGCATTTGTTATTAAACCAGTTTATCAAAAACACTGAAATCTTTTAACTATACAACTGACTTTATAAATAAAGTTTAAACCATACAATTGTTAATTTCAAAATAAATTTTCATTCCTTTAAAAAAATATAATAATAAAATAAAATTAAAAAAATATTAAGAGTAAGAATAACAAAAAAGTAAGGATAGTTTAAAATACTTAAAATAAATATTTAAAAAAACAAAAAAAATAAATAAATAAAAGAATGGTTATAAAATGTTATAAAGGCCAACGATTAAATCAGCTTGATGATCCTCCAGCAATGCGATCTGCAATAAGTTCTGTAATAATGGAGGGCTGTCAAATTTTATTGGTGAGTCCATTTGCATTTAATAATGATGAGAAGGGGGCAAATCATAATCTCTGGTATTAAACCATTTAATGAGCCGAGATCTACGGTAGATTTAAAACGAGCACTAACCATTATTATTACGATAGAGCTTAACTGAGAGAAAATCGACATTCCCAGAGAAGTATAAATAAATTTTACAAATATATTTTTCTAAAACAAGAAATTTTATAAGCATATAACGCGACTGAAAATTTTTATATTACATTAACTTTTCTCTCTTTTAATATTCTGAGTGTTCTTATGACCATTAAAACACAATGATCATTACTACAGAAAAAAAAAAGAAATTCAAAAACAAAACAAGAGAAGGGTCAATAAATTTATGTTAAACAGAATTTATTAACATTTTTACTTCTGTCTAAAAATAGTTATATATCATAACAATAAAAATACACAAAAAAAAAAAAAAAAAAAAAAAAATCCCAGAAGAAAAATTTGATATTTGTGAAGATCAGTTAAATTGTCAGGATAAAAACTTACATATCATCTGTAAATCTCAACTATTACAAAGTAGTCCTTTTGTCTCACCTAAAACAAAGAAAAAAATATATATAAACAACTTTAAAATATTAAGATACATTTTATAAATTATATTTAATTAAAAACATATAATTGAGCCGTTTATTTTGAAAGTAGGGCATAACCATTTTGGAAAACAAAATGGAGATAATGATAGTTATAGATGATTGTTATGATTTAAATATGCGTAAACATTTTATAGTAAAAAAAATTCAGATTTTAGTATTTGGGAGATGAAAGTTTTAAATAGAGATAAATTTAAAAGTCGTATTGGGATAAGGATTCTGGCTTTAACATCAGATCATTCATATATAAAATTTTACCAAAATAAAGTTGCTTCTAAAAGTCAAGAGTTGGGTCCATATAAGTACCATATATATATTCCTTTTTTTTTTTTTCAGAGTAACCCTATGAAAGAGTAGTTTACATAAAAAGTAAGCACTATGCAAACAAGCACATAATGTACTTCATGAATACAAAATATACATGTTTAATGAATTCTAGCCAATTACATCACAATCACACAAAAATAAAAATAAAACAAACAAAAAAAAATAACATAACAATTGATGTCAATATATGCTAAGCTGTTTTATCTCCATGTTAAAGTTTAACAATTTGAATAAATTTCTCCATTCCAGAAATGTAATTATTGAACAGTTTATTTTCTCAAAGTTACCATTTTTCTCCATGTATTATATAAACTTTTATGTTGAAGGAGAAGTAATTATAATATAATTTCTTTGGCTTAACTCCTATACATTAATATTTGAAACTACACGTTTCGGAGTCATTGATCCATCTTCAGGTTTCTTACAATCACTGATTGCCTTCACTTTGTCCATTCTTACTTGCCTCAATGGCTGAAGGCTTATATTATATCACTGTGTATTATTATTTTTTGATTAAACGAAATGTGTCCTTGCTAAAGCGTGGGAAGTCATACATTTATGATACAATGTTTGTGCTGTCTGTCCGTCGCAGTAGCATGCGTCGTTGTCTGAGAGTTGAAATTGTTTAAAATAACTTAATATTTGGGTATGTTCATGCTTTGACAGAAATCGTGTGAGTTTGTAATTTTTACTTTTGAGCATGTTGTAGTTTGCTGGATTACATCTAGAATAAATTTGCCCTTTATTTGTTGCCAGTGTGTATCCTAGTATTTAAATGTGTCGTTTCCTAAACGTTTGTTGATACATGGCACAGTATATATATATATATATATATATATATATATATATATATATATATATATATATATATATATATATATATATATATATATATATATATATATATATATATATATATATATATTCTACTTGACTGTGAAATGTATTGTTAACAAGATAATTTTTTTTGTTTAAATCTAATCAACTAGCTTATAAAAAAATCAGCAGAATTATTTCGTATATTAATTATGCATGAGACACGAGTGGTGGGATGGGACTATAAGATAGGGTGATAAATAAAGGCAATATAAAGAGGGAAATGCGCATAAAGGAATATAAAAGGCTAAGGATAAGGGCGGCACTTACACAGTGATAGCCTAGTCCCACTAGATCCAACCTAGATAAGCTCGCCTATCCTCTCCTATTTACCACAGCCCGTATTTATCCTCATATATTTTATTTATATATTTTTTTTCATGCCTTTATTTTATTTAGAAGTGAGTCCTCTGGGCTCAATACTTATATCTGAGACTGTGGATACCAGGTATGCAAGTTTAAAATGTCGTTTATTTCTTAAAATATATACACAGTAATTTAAAAAAAAGTATAATATATTTTATTCAAAGTACTGACCCTTGCTTTCTACACATTTTGCCCATCTCTCGGGCAATATATGGATACCATTCCAAAAGAATGCTTCATCTTTATTTGAAATCCATTCATCGAGCCATTTTCGTACGTTTTCGAAATTGTTGAAGTGTTGCTCCGCCAATGAGTGTCCCATCGATGAGAAGAGGTGATAATCAGAAGGCGCCAGGTCAGGTGAATACGGCGGGTGGGGTAGGAGTTCCCAACCAAGCGAAGAAATCGTTTCCTTAGTCAATCTGGCTGAATGTGCAGGAGCGTTATCATGCTGAAGAATGACTTTGACGTGCCTGTGAGCCCATTCTGGGCGTTTTTCGATCAATGCGTGACTCAAATTGATCATTTGTTGTCGGTAGCGCTCGGTATTGACTGTTTCGCCGGGTTTGAGAAGCTCGTAGTAGACTACTCCCTTCTGATCCCACCACACACACAGCATTGTCTTCTTCCCAAAACGATCCGGTCTTGCACTCGATGTGGATGGTTGTCCTGGCGTTACCCATGATTTTTTTCGTTTGGGATTTTGAAAATAAATCCATTTTTCATCGCCAGTTACAACTCGATGCAAAAAACCCTTTCTTTCGTGGCGTAAAAGCAGCATTTCGCACACAGTTTTTCGTTTTTCCATCAGTCGTTCGTCCAATTCATGTGGAACCCATTTTCCAACCTTTTGAATCTTTCCCATAGCTCTCAGGCGATCAGAAATGGCTTGCCTAGTGACATTCAACTGTTCTGCCATCATTTGTTGGGTTTGGGTATTGTCTTCGTCTAATAAAGATTGCAATTCGAAGTCCTCAAACTTTTTTGGTCGATTTTCTCGTTTTTGATCAGTAACATCAAAATCACCACGTTTGAAACTTTGAAACCAACGTTCACATGTCCTGACGGTTGGAGCAACATCGCCATAAGTCTCAACAAGAATTCGATGACATTCAGATGCCTTTTTCTTTTGATTAAATAAGAAAATCATGACATGCCGCAAATGCTCTTTATTTGGCTTAAAATTAGACATTTTTAACACCAAAGAAAGGTATGATACGTCCACGTAAACGACTTAAAAACAACTGACTTTTGTAAACAAATGACTAACAAACAAAATAGCGTTTAGAGATAAGCAAATCCTTCAATAGGCTAAGAGCGCATTCTATTGGAATTAAAACGACATTTTAAACTTGCATACCTGGTAGGTTAAGTGCAAAATCGTATATTAGGAAACACGGAATTTTTTTCAGAATGATTCACAAATTAGTATAAATTTCTGTAACAGCCTCGTAACTGACTCTATTAGACACAAATAAAGAAAAAAATAATAGCTTTCTGGCGATGCCCATCAAAATTTGCAAACTCACTTAACCCAGAAAATGGACTTGACCGACAATTTATAAATGCCACTGATGTATAAGGGAACAGTCAAAAGGTATAACAAGAAATGTTAAACTCAACAATTCATAATTCTATAGTCCTAATATTATTTTTATTTAACTTACAAACTCGGTTCATCAATATAAAACGTACCTAAATCCGTGGAATTTTTCAATGTCAATATAATTACCATTGTTTTTAATATTTATACTTCTAATCTCAGCTTAGTTACCATTATTACATTAACTTTTAATTTTTGTTGTTTTATTTTTGATCAACTTATTTTTTCACTAACCTAATTTTTCAGTTACTATTAAGTTGTTTCTTATTTACTTTATTTCTGAATTTCCTTATTTCCTATTTGTCATATTTTTTTAGGACATACATTTTCTTTCAACAGATTAAAAAAAAAGTTAAAAAAAAAAAAAGGTAAAATGGTTGTAATAATGCTGACATGAAAAATTCATTACATGTATGTGTCAGCAAGTAACAGTGCTCAGAGTTGGGAAAAATTTAATCATAGATTTTGACAACTAATTCTCTGGGATTAATCACCCAATTTAATAATGATTAAATCTCTCAGTCAAACAATCATTAATTCACTAAAAAAACGACTGAAAGATTTAATCATGATTAAATTAGGTGACTGATTCCATGAACTTAGTTGTAAAATAGCTGTAATTAAATTTTGCCCTACTCTGATTGTGCTAAATTAAAATAAAATTAGATATAATAAAGGATAGAATTCAATTAAATTATTATTTGAATTAAATAATAGATAAAGATCGGACATACATCTGTGGAGATCCCAATAAATATGTCTGGGAATAAATTTTGATTCCTATTAGTCCAGTCAATGAAGGCCTGAAGTGGGAGTGTATAGAAATATGTTCAGGGTAATTAGAAAGTAAAAATAATCAAAGTCCTGGAGGTTTCGTTATTATTAATTAAAGTTAATAAAATTCTCTACAGCTTTTATTCTCTATATATTTTATATATTCTATACCGTTTCCGAGATGTACCCTTGGCAAATGTGGACATTTTCGAAAAAAAATAGTCTCCTCACGATTTCTGTTAATCTTCCCTCCATATTTTCTAAAATGTTCATCCTACGACAAAAGTGTTCATAAATAATATTGTAGAAAATATAATTTCATCCAGACTACACTTATATATGCCAATTTATCTTTAATCTGTCAAAAGTTACATAAATTTCAACTTTTATTGGTAAAACATACTAAAAGTCCTTCACATTAGCCAAGCGTATATCTCGAAAATGGTACAGAATATGAAAAATATGTATAAAGTAAAAGTTTTAGAGAATTCAATTAAGTTATTATTTTAGTATGTATGTTTTCTAACTACACTGAACCTTGCCGAAGAAAAACCTTGGATTACAGAAAACACACTCTATAATCCTTGATTGACTGGACTACATAGCGGTTGAAGAATCTAAGCTTTACAATGTCTAGGAAGACATAAATTCATGAAGCAATAAAGCCAAGATTAATAAAGACCAGGATGATGGTTATTTTTATGCTACAAAACAACCAATTTTTCGGAGCTTGGAAAACTTGTTTAATGCACTATGAAAATTGTTTAAAAATGGTTAAGACTTTATAAACTGCTTTCCTAACTAATCTGTAACCTTGTTTATTCCTTGGGAGAAACGTCTTGAAAAAAAAAAGGTAAATATTTTGAATAACACATATTCTATTTGTTTGTTATTTCTTTTCTTTATTTTCAGGTTACAAAAACTGATATTTCATGAGGTACAACCAAATATATCGCCGAACTATGACGTTGGTTTTAAACTAACTTGCAACAGTTATGAAATATTTAACTAACTTTACTAAACCATTAATAGGCAGCTGTATTTCAAATTTAGAGTGAAAGGGAATTCTAAAACCACTGATGTGAGCGCAGAGCCGTTCAAAACTAAGGTGAATGTACATGTATTCGATGAAAACATATAGATATGAAACTTAGGACTAAGTTGGAGATGCTTTCGCTGTAACGTAATGTCGCTGAGGTGTGGAAACTTCGGTCGATGTTTCAGGGGTGAAGTTTTGTAAGTGCATGTTCAGAACCTATTATTAGTTCGATCAGTTAATTTTCAATTTAACGGGAGCAAACCCCCTTTGAGTGTGGAAGTGTTAATCTTTTATAATTTGTATTTCTTTGTTAGTAACAAAAATGAACGTTTTCACTTGTTTTGGATTAACTCAAGAAAATCAAACCGATATTCGAAAAAAAAGTACCATATCCCGTTATATTTCATTTCAATCAGTAACTCTATTACAAATTAGTAAGTTTAAAAAAACCATTTCTATTTTTTTTCACACTACATCGACCGAATACAGCTGTAAACTCTTACTTAACTATAAAAAAAAAAAAAAAAATCTATCAGGCAGCCTGTGACTAAGTGTTGGATTGTCACGTGTCTTCAGCAGCGCCAGTTCGAATCCGGCCTAGGCAGGTTGAAATTCTTAGTTTTTCTATAGCTTGGGAATTTATTTAATATTTTAGGTACAGTCTCTGATGACGCCCTCATCAATTGACTTGAGGTACGCATGATGGTAAAGAAAGATCAATACAAGTAGGATTGAAATGGCCATTTCTAGTTAGGCAGGTAGGTTAAATAAATTTAATGAATAAATTAATAAATTATTTAGTTATTAAATAAATAAATGAATTTAACCTACCTGCCCCCTTCCCCTTTCCGCGATGGATATATTTCACATATCTGTTAGATCTCCTCAGATGAGTACCAATATTTCATTTCTTGTTTTATATTTTTGAAAACATTAGTGTATGTAATCCATGTAACATAGTGCTGATGAGTTGAAAATTTTGTATGTTTTATTACTGAAGAGGATTGTTTAGCATTCGGAACTAGTATTCTAATAAAATAATTGAAATAGAAGTGGCAGTTAATTCATCAATCCTAACTCATCTATTGATGTATGATCTATTTGCTTTATTGGATTTTTACTGTCCTATCGAGCAAACCAATTTTATCTTAATGCAATGGCAGTTAGGTGAAGGAAAATTATTAGTATTAATGAATATACTTTATTTATCATTATAATTCTGGAAATATGGAACTATGATTGCTTTTACAATCAATCTATTTGAGGGTCAGCACAAAATTTACTATATCCACATTATTACATGATATTTGCATAGGTATTTATCTTAAGGTGTTAAGAGTTTGGATCTTCCTCAATATCATGGAACGCTGCCTGCAGCTCTTCCTAAACATCTCAGAGCGCCTCCAAAAGAGAGCTTCTTATTTTAAAAGCAAATCCTAAACAGGAGCACTTCCCCTCCATCTCACCTTTGCACTTTTTTCTGTGAATATTTAACTCCTTTCTTGGAAACCTCCTTCATGGGGGTATACGGACGCACCTGCCATGCGTAACCGAAAAAGGGCTAAGTAAGTCACTAGGATCTGAACTATATCCAAATCGGATGTCCTGCCAAAAACCACGCTACCGCTAAAGTGATCAACGGAATTAAAATAAACCTTCCAATTCAGGCTAGAATAGGTTGTTGTAGGATAATCGGTCCTTCCTACCCTGGTTGAAATATATAAGGCTGTTTATATGTAACAATAAAAGCTAAAACACTTTTGAACTAGGAGTTAAAAAAATCAAGCTCCTAGCGCATCTGCTTTCCCCAAAGTACACATTGTGCACATAACATATTTCATCGAGTTCAAATATTATTTGTTCGCGACGGTGCAGAGAATATTCTGCATATGAGTCACATATGGATTCAAATTCTGGACATCTTAGAATCCTATGGCGATTCCATAACTGTATCATAATTTTTTTAAAAGAACGAATTTAACAGTCCCTTAAGAATACTGGCAAATACGTCTTGTTGCCTTAGGAAGATTATGAAGCTAAATAAACAAGAGCTGAGGGTGGCTGAGACTGGTAGCAGGTGGTTCCTTTAAATCCCCATCCTGTAATTGCTTTTTAGTGACGGTTTAATGTTATGCTTAGGAAGTTTGGCATGTTTTCGTATTAAGGAGGGAAATATATTTCACAAGGCCTTTAAAAGTTCTTCCTTAGTACGCTCAAGGAAGTACTTTTTCCACAAAACTTTTGGACATTTATTTTAATTTTTTCGAATGGTTGTTATACGAGAAACTGTACACTCCCTTCTAGCTAATATTACAAAACCACTTACAACATTACGCTATACTGTTTTTCAGTAATCCAGCGACTGTATAGGTTAGTAAAAATAAACAGCTGTAGATATTATTAAATATATAAAATTATATATATATATATATATATATATATATATATATATATATATATATATATATATATATATATATATATATATATATATATATATATATAAAATTAGATATTAAAAATAAATTAATATAATCAGAGGAGGTTAAAAAAAAATTCAAGATGAGCAGCAAATTTTTACAGTTAGTTGACACACTACTGATTATATGACAATCAACAGAACAATAGAACTTTATCGACCCTAACATAGATAACAAAACCGATTTCAATACAAGGAATTGAAAACGGAACATTCAATACACTTAAGAGGAAAAAAAAACCCCGATAATAAACCGATTTTCGATTCTTGATACCTATAACTCGGTTTTGAATAAGCTGCTATTACAAAACATAATTTAACTGAGATCTGAAAAACCAAGCCAAATCAATTTAAAAAACAATAATCATCAAAGAAATAAATTAACAAACAGCAAATATCGTTTATTATTAAAAACAAATAATATATTAAGTAATTCAGTTAACCACTCAGATATTGCAGAAAATAAGTTTAATTTTTTTATCAATAAGGAAAAGAATCTTAAATTGTAATCCGATTTTTTTTCATTTCCAA
Organism: Euschistus heros; assembly: GCA_003667255.2. Taxonomy (NCBI): domain Eukaryota; kingdom Metazoa; phylum Arthropoda; class Insecta; order Hemiptera; family Pentatomidae; genus Euschistus; species Euschistus heros. The sequence continues at coordinate 1,867,676 of RCWM02000092.1, read as the reverse complement.
TACCGGATACTAATTTTCGACTACTTGACTATTGTCTTGATTTTTGAAAATAATCGTTTTAAATGTTGATGGTTCTTACAATCAAAATTTTTTTGTAAAATCCTCAATGCTCCTTTTTATGCCACTAACAAACTTATTCATAAAGATCTTAATATCCCATATGTTGCAAATTTGGCCCAAACAAGATAGCTATCCTTCCATGACAACGCACGTAGCCACTCGAATCTACTAGTACCCCAGCTTGCTTAGCACTTGATTCCAGATAAACATCCGAGGCGTTTGAAAAGAACATGGCCTAGAACTTTCTAAAATCGAACTGTTATTGAAGTACTACTAATGAGTAGTTCTTCCCAAGTTATTGACACATTTTACCATACATTCTCTTATTGTGTATAATTTATACAGTTGTTAATATCAATAAAGTATAAATATATATAAAAAAAAAAAAGTTCAATTGTTTTGACGTACTTCCGAGTTTACCTTAAACTTTGGTAATAATCATTGTGAACATTTCAATGTAACTAATAATATTTTATAACAGCATGAAAAAGTACAAGGAATGGGCAGGTAAACTGAAATATAGAAATAAGGAGTGTCTATTTAATGCCTTGGGTGGCAGTACTGTTGTAGCAAAGTGAACAGATTCAATAAAATTCATTCATAAAGATGGAGCATGGTTGTATCACATATCAGGATTTCACTTGATGTAGACTTATAAAGCTATTTATTAAATGTTGTATCTTGTATTTATAATAGGGTATTTATATTTTAGCCATTTTAATCGTAATCATCTGAATTTTACGGCTGCCAAGGTAAAATATTATTCAAAATCAAGAAATATTCCCTGTAGTGGTAGCACTGCAATACGGTGTAATTGCCAGATCAGGCATGCGGCAGACCAGCCATAAAGCTGTTCTACTCCTAAGAACTGATCTTAAAAATACGTTAATTTTTGTTCTAGTAGTGACAATAAAAAAAAAAAAAAAAAAAAAAAAAAAAAAATTGAAATGCAAATGTTAAGTGGCTTGGTTTAGAGGGAAAACAGAGTTGAAATCGATTCATTATATCGATATATACAGAATACAGATGTATATTCTGATCGATAGAATTACATAAGAAAAAAGATATAGAGCAGACATTAACTCTAAGGCTTCGAAAGATTTACCACGAGTGTTCTCAACGGGACCATAACCTAAAAAGCCTAAAACGACGAAGCTGCCTATCCATTAGCAGTGCATTCCCATCCATTATGTGGCAAAATGAAAAGTGCCTCCCCGATCTAGGAAGGATGTGGGCTCGAACGCCACGATAGCAGATGTTCTCCATTTACTGACACTAAAGATAGACTTTTTTCGTTTACAAAAAAAAGGGGACTGGTTTATCAGATTTAGTTTAGGTAAAGGTCAGCAAAAAGACACTAGAGTGCAAACAGTCATTACCTGAATTAAAAAATATATAATGGAATATATCTAGATATGGTATAAAATATATTTTCTCAACTGAAACACTTCAGACCTATATAACTTAACTTGAAGAATATTGTTTCGTAGAACAAACATAAATCTCATAAAATTTAAGAAAATTCTTCTACGTTTAATACCACCCATATCCACTGCTTTTCCTCAAAAGCTGTCCAATTCATATCCAAAATTTCAATTAAAATCTGGAAGTAACGTTTGATCAATATCTTTTTTGGAATAATCATATTTCACAAATCACGAGGAAATCTATTTTTATTCAATTCATTACCACTAAGTACTCGACAACTTTTGTTATCATCTTTCGTTTTTACCAACTTTGACTACACGGATGTACAGTATATGGAGGACTGCCTAGTGAGCTTGAAATGAGAAGTAAGAGATTAATGAACTGTTTTATTAGATTTATTTTAGGCATTTCTGGATGTTCTCACACATCTCACAGGCATTCTGAAATTGGGTGGCTTCGCCCTAATTTCCGACGTCAATACTTCCTAGGTGCACTCATATTTCAATCCTTGAAAACCAAAAAAACCCACCTATATTTATGACCTCCTTACCCTACGCTCCTCCATCCACCTCTTAAATACTAGAATCCAACCCATCAACCTGTACACTCCAGCGCATCGAACTGCATCCTACGAACAATCCTTGATTATCCGCGCTTCCTCTTTATGGAATTCACTGCCCATCTCAATTCGAAAAAGCTCCACTCATACTTCCTTTAAACATCATCTATTTCTTTTCCTCCTGAATTTTTAATCTTCCGAGCAAATGTAAAACATGAATATTTATGTTATATACTATATACTATTATATAATAGTATACATAAGATCCTTACGTCAAAAGTCCGTAAAATATATGGCTAGAGATATTAGGCTGTCCTGGAATCAAAGGATTCGTTGTTTTCATTATATCACCTCTCCAGTATACAGATGTATCCTTTTACAAGATTTCTCGTTTATATTGTAACTGATAATTTAATTATTAATAAATTTTTATTATTATATATTGTTATTATTTATTATAATTAATTATCATAGCCAGACAATTGCTCTATATATTGTACTCATATGTTATTCTTAGGGGACAAGTTGTCCTAGAATAAAGTTCATTTTCTTCTTCTTTCATCCAAACATTTCGTGAAATTCGAAATTATCCTTACGTCGAAACTTCGTAAAATATTTTGCAAGAGATATTAGGTTGTCCTGGAATCAATGCAGGATTCGTTATTTTCATTATATCACCTCTCTAGATAATAAACCGTTTGCTAAAAGCAATGAGGTAGATCGGAAACGCCCAATTCTGTAACATGATAAACGTGACAAATCGGCAACTTGTATCAACATATGACATGACGAAAAGTATTTGAGTTTTTTTATGAGTCTCTTCCTCACCCACCCTACTATCCAGACCTCTCGCCAACCGACCACCATTTTTTAGACCACGTTTTAAGAGATAAAAAGACCTCATAGTCAAATTTCAATATAAAATGCGTTTTTAGAATTTGAGCCCTGAACCAAAGATACAGGGCATGGAAAGTTATTAACTCGTCGGTAGAAATGTATAGAGAGGGTTGGAGAGTATTTTCATTAATAAAAATGTTTAAGATTATTTATTTTATTTTTTATAATTATTTTAATTATATAATATTATAACATTTCTATAATGTCTTATAAGACATCATTATCCAGTGTTTGGATATCTGACAGACTGAAAAGGGCTTGAAAATACTCGTACAAGCGTTCTCCGTAACAGTTTCGCCCGCTCGCATTAAAGAACTGATATAGTTTGTATAAATAATTGATTTTTTTTTTTTTTTTTTTTTTTTTTTTTTTTTTTTTTTTTTTTTTTTTTTTTTTTTTTTTTTTTTTTTAACGATTATTCATATGGTTGCTGAATACGCGAAAAAAGGTTATATTTTTAGTTATCTATAAATTTGCTTTTTTTCGGTTATTTTGTGAAAATAGTCATTTAAAATAAATACATTTATTGGCGTGGTGTGGTATGAAAGCGTTGCCTGATGGAGTTTGATGAAGAAGAGGCTGAAGCCAATTCTTCGAAGCTCTCAGCAGGGAAATCACACCCAAGAAAAGAGGATGATTTTGTTCAACCTAAGAAAGTATGCCGGCAGCCGAATTCTCAGATTAATTTTCAGGTGAGTACCTCCAATTCGTTTGAAGTACTTAGCAATAATTATATAAGTGAAAATTCAACGAAAAAAACACCACCTATAGTGGTTTCTGGTGTCACCAGTACAATAAAAGCAGCAAAGGAACTGAAAGCAGCTGGCTTTCAATTCTTTGAAGTGCAGAAGATGCGAGAGGGGATACGCATCTTACCCAAAAAACAATGAAGAACATGGGCGTATAACCTCCTATCTTCGAAACAATCAGAGTCCATTTCACACTTATGCCGTGTCCGGCGGCCCGAAAAACAAAAAATTTGTGATTTATGATTTGGACATAGATCACGATGTAGAAGATATCAAAGAAGAATTAGGACAACGACTACAGGGGATTCTAGATGTTCGCCGTCTCCGTAAAAGTGATAAAGATGGAGGGAAGCATGATCTTCCTCTTATTTTAGTCACAACGGCTCCAGGAGTCAAAATAGAAGATATTCTAAAACTTAGACAAATTAATATGGTACGTTTTAATGTGAAGCCTTACAGGGGAAGAAAAGAAATAGTGCAATGCTATAGATGTCAGCAGTTCGGGCACACAAAAAACCACTGTGGTAGAGCAGTCGTCTGTGTGAGGTGTGCAGGACCCCACGCTGTTAATGAGTGTCCCCGAAAGGATACACCGGTTAAATGCGCCAACTGCGGTGAGACGCATGTGGCGTCATTTACTGGTTGCTCAGCGAGAAAGGTGCTACTGGAAAGAATAGAGCAACTGAAGAAGAGGATACAACTGAGATCCAAGCCTACAGCAGCGCCGGCTCACGTCCACCTTGAATCTGATCGAGAAGCACCATCGACTGTCAAGCCCCGGCACCCACCAAAACCGACGCAACGGACCGACAAACATTACGACATAAATGACACTTATGCAAAACGGACAGAGACAGCTAGTCCACCTCCTTGGGTGGAGACTTTGTTAACGTCTATAACAAACCAGACCCAACAAATGACTTCAACTTTGACGACGTCCATAAACGAACTGACTCAACAAATTACTTCATTCATTAACATGTTTTCAGGTATCTTAGCAACGAAATGAATACGCAACTCTCCTTGCTAAATTTTAACACTGACGGACTAATTCCCAAAATAACTGAAATCTATGCGTTGATAGCACAGACCCAACCCACCGTAGTGATCCTCACTGACACGCGAACAAACTTTCGGCACTTACGGCTGCCAGGATACGAGCTGACTGGAGATGAGTCAAGCGGAGCTGTAGGAGGTGTTTTGATTGCCGTAAGGTACGGAACCAGGTGGAGAGAAATTCCTACTCCAGTGTCTATTACAGATCCTAGGATTCATCATAAAACAATCCAAGTCCTTCTCGAAAAGCCTACTGTGATCACTGGAATTTATAGAAGACCTAGGTCTTCTGTAAGGGAATTCTCTCAGCTTTTAAATGAATGCGCTAAGCGAGCGAACCATTGGATCGTTGGTGATCTGAACGCTCGTCATCCATTATGGAACAATTCTTCATCAAATGAAGCTGGAAAAAAAAATAAAAAATTTAAAAAGTCCTTACACCGTCGTTTACCCCAATAGCCATACCTTTAGACATAAGGCGAACGCGGCGTTTAGGTCTACTGTAGACTTATTGCTTTCTAGGCAGCCCCATCGATTCTCTGACTGCATTGCGTTGGATTTCATCACTTCAGATCACAGGCCTGTGCTGTATCAGATAGATGGCATGATGCCTATTCCAGCTACGACGAAATTTAAATACCAAGAGGCGGATTGGGATCTATATAAATCTCAAGTCTACCATGAATTATCGACTGTCCCTACCCTCCGCACGAAGAGAGAAATCGATGATTATATAAAGTTCTTCACGGCCACCATACAGCAAGCCGCTGAAACGGCCATACCGAAGTTTTGCCCTCTTCCACCTGCTTTGCGAACACCGCCAGACCACATTTTGACACTGATTGCATTACGCAATAAGTGGAAGAATAAGTGGTACAGGACCAGGGATCAAGAGGTCAAATCAGTCGTCAATTCTCTCACTACCCAAATCCGCAACCTCATGAAACAATGGAGGACCACTCTTTGGCACGAGAAATTGAGGGCCACACACGGTGACCATAGAAAATTTTGGAGACTGTTGAAAACGTCTACAAGAAAGAGAACTTCTATGATGCTCCACGATGGTGACAAATTGCTTACAGCAGAGGAACAAGCATCGAAGTTCGTGGACCATTACGATATGGCCATAAAAAGGCGTACTGGGACCCCACTAGAAGCACCTGAAATAGAAGAGCCTGGAAACAACTATATGTTCGTATCCCCGAAACTGTTGAAGGCCATCCTTCGTCGTTCGAGGGGAAATAAAGCCCCTGGTCATGATGGGATACAAACAATATTGTTAAAACAATTGCCCAGGAGAGGTATAGTCCACCTTACCAATCTTTATAATTCATGCCTCAGGCTACGGTACTTTCCAAAGGCATGGAAACAGGCCACTCTCTTCCCGCTTTTGAAACCCGCGAAGACTGGCACTCAGGCAGCTGATTACAGACCAGTAAGCTTACTTCCGCACTTAGGCAAAATTTTCGAAAAAAAATATTCTAAATTATTTAAAAACTTTCTGTTCAGAAATCTCAATTATTCCACCCGAGCAGACCGGATTCCAGGCCGGCCTCAGCCCGGAACACCATCTGGCGAAACTACAGGCGGAAGTAAGCCAACACATTGCTAAAAAATGAAGTGACTGCAATGATATCAATTGACTGCACGGAGGCGTTCGACTCAGTGTCACATGGGTTCCTATGTAAGATACTGCAGGACCACGAATTCCCGGAGCAGCTTTCAACTTTATTGTGGTCATTTCTTGATCATCGTAAAATCAGGGTGCGAGTCGGCCAGGCATTATCCAAAGAAGTCCCTCTCACATGCGGCGTCCCTCAAGGGTCTGTGCTTTCTCCAGTATTGTTCTCAATATACACGGCTGAAACTGTTGGTGCTAGGTACAGAAAAGCGACTGTGGCGGCCTACGCCGATGACATTGCTATATATAGCAGTTCATTAAACGCCACGAAGGCTCTACGGCAGGCGGAGGAGGTTTGTAATGAAATCACGCAAAAATTGGAAGGATTAAATATTGCAGTTAACCCCAAGAAGACTGACTGCATTATCTTCTCCTTCCAGAAAAATAAGCGTCCTCTTCCTAAAACCTATAAGGTAGCAGGAATCGCTAAGAGGCCAGCGGGCAGTATTGTGTATCTGGGAGTCACTCTAGACAGGCACCTTACACTTTCAAGCCACTGCAACCGAAAACTTAAGTCGGTGAGAACAAAATCATACAGGCTAAATCACCTGCTAAGTACACCAAACCTCTCGCTCCGCCTCAAACTAATGATTTATAAATGTTTGCTGAGACCGGCTCTCCTTTATGGAGCTCCGATGTTGGCAAACATATCACAATCGACGTCAAACAGACTCCAACAGTTTCAAAACGGGGTATTGAGACGAATCGTTCGACATACAACGTTACAAAGGACTAAAACTGACATAATACACAAAACACTAGACTTACCAAAGGTGACAGAATACATTACAAGGAGGCATATCAAATTCTTTGATAGCCTCAAATACTCGACTAACCCACTATTCAACACATTAACGCCAACTGAAAAGCCACAGAGGTGGCAAAATTACGTCAAAACACTTAGACTTGACTAATATGACTCAACAGACCCTCTTTCCCAAACATCTAGTGAGCCCCATCACTAGATCAACATCTATTGTATTGCTGTACTTAATATATTCATAATTTTTGTACTTTAAACAAAACTCCCTTAAAATGCACCAAGTGCAGAAAAAGGGATGGATTTAAATGTTTGTTATTGTATTTTAAATCAATAAAAATAAAAGGGGATTAGAAGAAAAAAAAAAAAAAAAAAAAAAAAAAAAAAAAAAAAAAAAAAAAAAAAAAAAAAAAAAAAAAAAAAAGGTTTAACGATTAAAGTGTTGTATTGAAAAATGCAAATGAGCATTATTTCCTCATTAATATTTTCACGAATAGCAGTAATTTTTAACCTGGTTACAATTGCAATAATTAGGTAGTTGAAGGAGTTTGTAAACTTAATTGCGAAATAGTCCTAACCGCATATCGGTCGATTTCCAAACTTTACAGGAATCCACACGTCGCACGACATATTAAAATATTTTAAATCGTCTAATTGAATTTAAGTAAATTTTATAATTAATTTAAAAGGTCTATAGAACACCGTACTTTTGTAACCTCATATTTTCAAACTTTATTCTTATCCACATATTATCACTTTTTTAATAACACATTATTATTGCCAAACCTTCCTAGAGCTATGAAGATGATGTGGATAAAATTTGGTACAGTTCGGTTAAGTAGTTTTAGTGGTCAGTGATCACAAAAGAAAAATGGCTTTTCCTTTTGTAAAATAGTAGAGATATCGCACCTTCCGTTGAATTAAATAACAAATCCGAAAAATTCGATTTTTTTTACACCAAATCATTAAAAAAATATTATATCATTATGTGGTATGAACTGCAATAAGTTTAGTTGTTCGGTTGGCGGAGAAGAGGCGGAAGTTACACTTCTAAAGAGGAGAATTAGCGGAAGCCATTCAGGGTAGAAGGTGACAAATCCCACGCTGTCTATCAGTACATCGTAAGTATTGCTAAGACTGTATCTGGACCAGAAAAAAAAAACACCTAGGATTAGAACAAAAGGCAAACTGAAAAGTAAAAACTTTAAACGCTATTTTCAAGATTTTCAAGATGTAGGGGAAGGTGCTGTACCTTTGGACAATTTTCACTTATAATTTTTTTTAATTTTTGGTGCCTTATTTATCTGAGTGGTTATTGTACCATTAGATAAAAAATTTAAGGGGCTATCGAACCCTGATGTCTTAATTTTGAAAAGTAATTTTATTTTACAGAAAATAATGTTTTGTAACATACCGATTAGCGTCCATAGGTACCTTCCCCCTTGGTACCTGTGGACACTAGTGGTTGTACCAATGGACATTCATTTCTTCATAGGTTTATAGGGATAATTGAAATGATATTTAGAGAAACACATCAGCAATAATATTTTATGAAATGTACTAAACAAAATAGGATATTTAAACAAGAAAAGTCAACTTGATTATTAAACTAGAAGGTCGACTAGAAAGGTGACAACAATAAATTTAGTATATGAAAGTAAATAGAAACTTTTTTCTTTTTTTTTTTTTTTTTTTTTTTATTAAGTCTCCGATTTTATTTATTATTTTATTCATACAAGGAATGATAATGATGGAAATGATGATCTTTTCTTGCCTTTCGGCATTTTAAGACGTAATTCTGCTCTGCCATCTCTGGAGGGTCTTTGGTCCACTGAAGGTACTCCCTCTACGTGTCGAGTGTGGGGGGAAACACTCTGCCGGCTATGGTGGTCATCGGGTCAGTCCGTAAGGTCTGAACCCCTTCCCTCGGCGAGTACGTCCGCTAAGGGGATTGTGCCTTGCCACCTCCCAGGCCTTGGAGGCGGGGCTATGTCCCTGAAGAGAGGGTTGGCGCTGTAGCTCAGCCCGTCAAAGAACTTGACGTGCCGGCGACCGATGAAAGCCGGGATCGTAGGCAACCTCAGCTCCTCGAGGATCCGGGTATTTTTGGCCCTCTCTAGGGGGTGCCGCGGACGATTCGCTGAAGGACGGAGTTCTGGAAAGTCTGGAGGGCGCGAAGTGTACTTGTGTACATATGATGCAGTAGTGGAGCACCGTGGAGGAGGGTGGGTCTTATAATGGATTTATAAATTTGGATTTTAAGTCTGAGGGATATCTGAGGAGAGGTTAGGTGATGGAGGCGGTATGTCCGCGCCCGGGCCAGCTTTATCCTGCTTTTTACATGGGTCGAAAAGGTGAGGTGCCTATCGAGGCTGACGCCTAGGTATAATATTGAGCTAGAAATGGTCTGTTCAATACCGTCTACTGTAAAACTTTTCGGCAGTTTTTGGTACTTGCCGCGTTTACAGAAAGACATTACTATGGCGTCAGTCTTTCTAGGGTTCACCTTGATGCCGCATGACTTCAGTGCCTCGACGATGGTGGAAGTTGCCCTCTCAGCCATCTTGAGAGCCCGGCCGGGGTTGAGGCTGGACGCGTAAACGGCGACGTCATCCGCGTATGCAGCCACCACCGCCTCAGGGTGCTTTATAGATACGACTGGCGCCGTAAAGATGTTGAACAAGATCGGTCCCAGCACTGACCCCTGAGGAACACCACAGGTGGTAGGGACTGGCGAAGACAGATTCCCACCGACCCGCACAACGAATGATCTTCCACTAAGATAGTTTCCGACCAGTCGGCACAGTGCGACGGGAAACCTGTACTCCTCCAGTCGGTGCAGCAGCAGGGGGTGCGAGACACAATCAAAGGCTTGAGTGCAATCCAGCGAGATGGCCTTGTTCCGGTGCATCTGTTCGATGGTGTACGCCTGGAGTTTAGCCAAATGATGTTCACACGCGACACCTCGCTGGAAGCCTGTTTGCTCTGGTGGAATAACATCTTTACGGCGGCAGTGGTCAATGATGTGATAGTAGATCAGTCGCTCAAACACCTTGCTGATGTGCGAGAGGAGGTTGATTGGACGATAATGCTCCGCAACGTTCCCTGACCTCTGGGGTTTCAGGAGTGGGACCACGACAGCTCTCTTCCAGGCCACAGGGAAGTAGGCGGTCCGGAGGCATGCGTTGAAGATGTTAAGTAGGAAGGCCTTACCCTTCCTGGGTAACATCTTCAGCAACGTTGTGGGGACACCGTCCAGTCCGGATGCCTTCCTCCCTTTGATGCGCCGTAGGACGGATTCGAGCTCTTTGAAGGTCGAAAAGAGGGCCGTCTCGTTGGGGCTCGGTAGTTATTTTTAAATTTAACTTATTTTTAAACCTTTTAACAAAAATAAATCTTTTATGTACCTACAGTTATTATTAACGAGTATCACAGACTTTTTTATGGTTAAAATCGAATCATTAGAGATCGTATCCACGGAAAGATGTAGGGAAATCTAATTATTTACATAATCGCCCAGTGCCATTTATAAAATATGGCTGTGGTAATTTTCTTTTGATATCTCTCGTTTCAATTTCATAATCAGTAGCGATGTCCAGAAGAATAAATTTTGGGGTTCTATCATTTGATGAAATTTTCTTCAAGTAGTTGTTAGTAATGTTGAACGTGAACGAGTTTACTTTTTCTTTGATCAAAGCTATAAAATGCTTTACAACAGAAAACATAGCTACCAACATATATTCCTTCATCTTCAACTTCTTTACCTTATTCATAATCATTCATCAATTCATCCAAAAAATTACAATCTTCTTTTGATGGATCAGCCGAGTTCACATTTGTGAAATCACTATCTTCACTAGTTGAATAGTTTGTTATAAAAAGTGATTGGCGAATTTTCTCCACTTAAAAAAAAAGGTTATTCGAATAGTTGGTATCCAAATTTAGGCATTTTATATCACGCAGAATGCCTACAAACTTTTCCGCAATATTTATAATTGAAATAATGAGTTAATAAACAAAAAGAAAAATCTGTTGTACTTGTGGACACTTTAACTATCTGTCCACAGGTTCAGCTGGCAATGGTGTCCATGGTTTCCACAGGAAAGCTCTGCTTCACAAAACCTGTTAGTGATAACTGATATGAAAACACATGAAATTATGATATATTTATCGGACAACCTAATGAAATATTACTGCCTAGAAAACTTCTAAGTGTTGGTCATAAAAAATTTAAAATCACTGGTTGGATTGGTCAGGATTTGGAAGAAAAAAACTTGTAAATAATAATTTCTACTAAACTGTTGATCTGACAATCTTGAAAACACACCTGCAACTGCAGGGAGATGCTTGCAGTACTACCAATCGAGCAATTTTAAATTCCCTCCTCCCACCCTCTCTTAATTAAAAATGTCTACTGGTACAACTGTGCTTTAGGTACAGCACCTTCCCCTATACTATAACAAGGTATGATATTTGCAAACATGTACAAGTTCAAAGATAGGATTTTTTACCCAAGATATTGTATAAACAACTATACTATGCCTTTTATGAAGAACTTTATTATTATTTAAAAAATAAAACAGTTTTATTTAAAGTCATATAATATTTAATAGCCAAAATTATAGCCAGAGGCGTACGTCCTGAATACGAGGGCAATAAATACGAAAATAAAATAAAGCAATGATTGATAGAATAGGAGAAGATGCTAATGGGGGAGAAGGAGGGCAGAGTCGGGATGAATAGTGGATGTCGGGTAAAAGGGTCTTTATAATCCCTTCCAGCGCCACACAGCTGTCAACTCTAGCCCTCCTCCCACTTCAATAAACCTTTTAAACATGAATAATTTTAGAATTTATAATTGTATTTTAGCCCTTCAAAACAGCTTAACAGGAAATTGAATTCAGTCAGATCCACTGAATTTATTGAATGGAACGTTTATCCTATATAAGTGAGATTTTACACATACACAAAAAAAGTTTGAAATGGGTTACAAAGCTGATAAACTACAACATACCATAAAGAAAATATATATATATATATATATATATATATATATATATATATATATATATAGAGAGAGAGAGAGAGAGAGAGAGAGAGAGAGAGAGAGAGAGGGAGAGAGAGAGATAGAGAGAGAGAGAGAGGGAGAGAGAGAGGGTTATCATTTTCCCCATGAATTAATTTTTCTGTCTTATATTCGATTTTCTTAAAAGAAATTATTCTGTAATATTTATATTGGGTTGGTGCAAAAATAATACAGGTGTTTGTATAAATTTTATAAATAAATTTAGTTTTGCGATGGTTTTCAATCACCAAAGCACTCAGATGGTCGTTTTCGGTAACAGAAGTTCTACCGCGACCTTCTTTGTCTTCGAGATCAAAACCTCAAAGACGAAATTTTTGAAACCATCGCTACTCTGTTGTATATTCACTGATTCAGCCTTCCCTCCAAACACCGTTGATGTTAAGCGCGGTTCGGGCAGCACTTCGACCAAGTTTAAACTGGTAAAAATAAATTTTACAAAAACCTCGTTGTGACATGCATTTCAGAGGTTCCAACACATAGAAAATGTAAAACAAACTAAAACTTGAGAAAAACGACATTAATAACCATTGTTTATAATATATTAACTTGACTGGAGTATAATCTTTGTTTACTAGGAAAACACTTGCTTGAACAGAATGAATACGCAAAACCTGCATTATTTTTAAACCAATCCAATACTTTCAAAAAAAAAAAAAAATAATAAAATAAAATAATTCACTGCAACTTCTCAGACATATTTCCTTAAAAATAAATAATTTAAAAAAACAAAAAAAAACATGCATTTTACTAAAATAGATATACAACTACAACCAGAAACTGTCCTAGAAACTTTTTTTATAACTTTTTGAAAAAATAATAAAAGTTTTTTAATCAAAGAAAGACAGTTCCGTTCCATTTAATTTAGCACCTTAATCACTCCGTCTTGAACTGTCAATGAACATAATTATAAAAGAAAAACTGATTGAATGCAAGAAAAAATAAGTTATAAAATCTAAGAAATTGATTAAATAAATTTCTCAACACATTTTCAATGTAAAAGAAACTCGAACACTGAAAAAAGTTGTTAGATCAAATGGCCCTAACTAAATAATAATTAATACTACGACTTTCACAATGTTCATTAATAACATTAAGTAATAATTTAAACAAAAATGAGTGATAAATAAAAACCATGACTAATTATTTTAATTAAAGAACTAATAAAACCATAAATAGTATGACTTACAATGCCACTAATAGCTAAAGACATATGTGCAAAAATCCAACTACAAATGTAACCACGTATTCATATAGATATATTTATATACACACACCAAACATTTTATAATTACCAAAAAAAAATCAACTATGTATGTAAAATTAATCTATAAAATACCTAGCTAACCCTTTAACGGGCAGGCCGGTAATTTTTGAATACATTTCTTCTTTTTGTTTCATTGCTATAGTCATGCTAACCCTCACACATGTATCATGAAATTCAAGGATATTAGACGATAATGAGTAGGACAGTGCGTCGGATATAACGTCATTTATTGAGTAAAAGGCAGTAACTATGTGTATCCTCCAGGATACATTGCCTGTTAAAGGGTTAAAATAAAGTACCTAACTGCTAAAATTATATATGCAGAAATAGCAGCCTCAATATAAGCTTTAGGTAGTAAAAAATGAAAATTAAAATAAGTAAATAAAAGTAACTACAACGCCAAAGTGCTTGACGCATATATTCTTCATTAATTTTTTTTTTTATATCCGTCACAAAACAGGGAAAATAAGTGCAATATTCTACTTGCTTTTATAGAGATGAGTGAGAAAACTCATCAACAGAACAAAAATAAAAATATTTCATTAATTTTATTTTCAGTTTTCTAGGAGTATTTCCAGAACAGTCATTAGAGAGACTCTATAAAGAGCGAGTTCATTTTCTTTAATTTTAGTTTTTTAGTTTTTAATTTTACCAGGGAAATTTCTTCATTAGCCTTGATATTTTTTTATTAAAATAGTTGTATTTTTAAAATTTTTTTTTGTCAATATATTTGAGTGAGCAGTCGATAAGATAGAACTGATTCCGTTCAACACAACGCTTGAAAATATAAATAAAAATCAACAGAACTCAAAAGCGAACATCTATATAAGTTATTTAATAATTAATAAGAGTATTTAAAAACAAGGAAAAAAAAAAAAAAGACCTAACACAGAAAAGTATTAACTACTCCTAGTAACATCGCGGTGCTCCGAAATCAATGCTTATAAAGTTTAATTGTAGCATAACTCATGTAACGAAAAAAAAAAGCACTGATTTTACGCTCAAAGATGCCATATCTTGATTCCTCTTGAAGTGTCCACTCCAGTAGGAGCAAAGAATTTCCAATCGAATAATGATTGCCGGAATCCACATTACAATCAAGCTCAAATCCACCATAGCCGCTGGATATGAAGCTATAAGAAAGTTCATTAGGTTGTAGTTGGAGCTTTGGAATGCTTCCCAACACTTTTATCCAGTTAAGTATAAGTTCCAGCAAGGCATTCCAAATTATTTCAATGATAATACAATAAACTAATACAGTTGAGAGATGCGAATCATTAATTAATCGATTAACTGATAAATTTACTGATTGATTAAACATATAATTTTGCCCGTGTGAATGTGTACCTCCGTGTTGTTAGGTCCTTTTTATAAATACTAAATTTTATATTTCATAATTATCTATTCTTTATCTGAGGAAAGGAGAGAAATTTAATAGTTTCTTTTTACAAAGGATTCATGTAAGATAACATATTAGCGAGAAAAAATTCTGGGAATCGGCATACCACTGTACAAAGAAAACAAAGCAATAATAACTCATAAGTCAAGATGGAAAAAATCACGAAATGGAAAACTTGCACACTAATAAAAAACAGACAATTTTTAATTTAATCACTGTCAAAGATATTAAAAAACATTAAATTAAAAATGTAGACAGTTCTTCGCAAGAATGCTTCGCTAAGAACTGAACAAGTTTCTTTAATTTACGTTCAAAATGTTTGTCAAAATAACCTCTTAAACGAATTAAAACTATTTAACACTTAAAAAATATTTTTGAGGACGGCTGATGCTGACATATGAAACAAAAACGCTTAAACCTTAATAAAATATCAAAACTTTAATATTCTCTCCTGCATTGGACTAAAACTTAAGCTACCTAAAAAGAAACTTAAAAATATTCAGACTTTCAAAAAAAAAAAAAAAAAGGACGCCAAAATTCATCACACGATTCAGTTGGTACGTCCGTATCAAAAAATTTGGAATAACCATACCCACCAATAAAAAATTCCATTTAAATTTCATAATAATAAGCTGATAAAGCAGGCTGAAAAGTAGTTGTTTTAGGGATTTCAGAAATTTTTTTCAAGTTCCAGCAATGATGCGCTAACCACCTTCATGCCTGACAATGACATAATATTGTTATCGCATCCTCTTATTATCACGATAAGCGTTGATGTAAAAGTACGTATTAAATATTGCTTACATTAACGTATAATTAGTAAGTATTGGAGGAATTATTTGCAACGTATATTAGATTTAAAAAACAAAAACAAAAAAAAACAAACTATTTATTGATATTTACAACTATATAAATATATACAATAAGTAAATTTGACGAAATTATTAGAATGACTTATCAATAACATGTGAAGAACCACTCACCAGTAGCACTTCAATAAAAAAAAAAATCTATATAAAAAGATCTCTCGGCCATCTTCTTTTCAGACGCATCGGAGGATTATCGGGAATGGAATGAAAAGCAAGTTAAGAGACTAGTGGATTAAAATGGCTATGGAGTTTACTATGATAGGATGGGTGTCTGGTTTGAGCTAAATGGAACATTGAACAGCAACAAATGGAACATTGAGGTCTTTATGGATAAGTTTATTGGTGACAAACTAAGGGCCATTTAGGATTTTTCAAAGGATTTTAGATTGCAAGGATTGGATACGAGATGAATTTGATGGAGCCCCCTGACAATTTTTTTTCAAGTTCATCACTAGTTTCGAATGTGAAGAAACATTTATCAGTTTGAAGGAATCACACCGGAAGAGCTCCTCAAGGCTATTAGATCCTAGAGTAATAAGTTTACTCTCAGAGCTGATGATGGATGTTTAATATTCGAAACTAGTCTTCGAATAAAAAAAAAAATTCTCTTAGAAGTTGCCAATAATTCACCAAATTTTTATTTTATTTTTCCTGCTATACTATTCAAGTGAAAAGTATAACATTTTGATTATTTTATTGCGTTATTAGAGGTAATTTTACTAACATTAAAGAATTAATCATCTAATAAAATTTATGATTATACAGGAGGTTGAATTGTATCACCAACTCTATTAGCTCACATTATTATTCAATGACATGATATCCACACATTCCCACAGCATCTCAATCATAATTTTAGCAAATTATTATTGATTTTTGAATATCAAACCAATGTTCTTAAAACAATGTATTGAATCCGAAAATCGTTCAAGCAACTACCTAATATAAATAATATCTCATATACCAGAAGCCACTAATAAAGTGTGTATATTAACTGCCAAACAAAAAACAATTGTGGAAGGGAATTCGTTTGTACTCGATGTTCGGGCCCTCACGGTTTCATAGTGCCCAAGAAATTAAATTCCTAAATGTGAAAAATGTCAAAGACCACACGTAGCGTCTTAGAGGCCATTTGAATAAAAATAATGAAGCCAGAAGAACTCAATCAATCGCTCCATCACGGAACTATACACTATCAGGCGAAAATGTTCTACCAAGCTATTGGCCTTAAGCGAAAGCAGCAATCAGAGAAAACTACGACCAAGACAACCCTCCCTGGATGGATAAACTCTCGAACATGCTGGGAAACATGTTGACGGGATTCGTGAGCAAAATAACTGAATTAATTCAAACAGTAATCACTCTTCCTTCAAACAAATGATTAACTAACTGGAAATTCTGGATTCCAACAGATGGATTGGAAAACTAACTTGGAGAAATTGAAACCCTTATCGCACTGACTCAACCTGCTATAGCTGTCATTACAGATACGAGATTAAGTGGTTATTCGTTAATTCAAGATATTATGTATATTAGGTATATATATATATATATATATATATATATATATATATATATATATATATATATATATATATGTATTTTATATAATATCAATACCTAAAACAAATATCTGTGACAGATAAATGATCAATATTGAAAACATATCAAACCGGTTTGCCATTGCAAGGAGGCTGATGAGTGCACAATGCTTAGTCAGGACAAACGAAGAAGAACTAATTGAAGCTGTAAGGGCGACTTGGCACACTCATAACGCTTCCAGTCACAATGGGCTCGCAGCTCTTCAAGAGTGCATATGTATTCAAAAAAGGCACTTGATATATTCATAACCACTATTTGGGCTGGTGGAATACAACCTCATTCTTTCCATATGTTTCATTTTATGTCAGTCTAGTAAATTTTTACACATTCTCCTTTTTTTGCTTCTTAACATTTTAAAGAGACATACTTTATTTTGTCATAATTTTGTATATTAATAGGGTTTAATTAATAATTAGATGATAGTGTCACCATTTAGTTTTTTATGTGTACACGCCTTACGACGTTCAATAAACCTTTATCTATTATTTCATTTAAGGCTATCCCTACTTTTACCCAGAGCCATTGACGGATACTCCGTAACAAACCTTTCCGATCAAGCGAAACATGCCAATGGTTTTCTTTCTTTTCATTACCCTCTTTTCAATTTTATTTAGGTAAGATACAAATATCAAAATATGAGTCCACACATTTTTCTACACAAGGTACATTTAAAGTGATTTGTGTATGGATCAATAATTTCTTATAAGAACTTTGGAAGACATATTTAACTAGTGACGGAGCTCACTTGGCGTTAAAATAGTCAAGTCTGAGTGTTTTGAAAGATTTTGCCATCTCTATGGCTTTTCAGTAGGTGTGCATTTAACACTTTAGCGTTAAATAGTTGATTAGTCGTGTGATTGAGGATATAAAATACTTTGAATGCCTCCTTGGGATAAATTCTGTCACCTTTGGTAAGTCTATGTTATAAGTGTTGTGTGTCAGTTTTAGTCCTCTGTAATGTTATATGTAGTACGATCCGTGTCTATACCTAATTCTGAAACTGTTGGAGTCTTTTTTTGAAGTTCAATGTAAGATTTTGGCTAGACAAAAATTATATATGAATAGTTTGAGGCGGAGAAAGTTCCGGAAAACACAGCAGGTGGTCTGTATGACTTATAAAAACATTTCCTAAGCGAAAAGATAATACAGTCTATCTTCTTGGATTTAAAAGTAAAATCAAATTCTTCCAATTATCGCGAGATATTATTACAAACCTCTTCCGCCTTCTGTGGAGCCTTCGTTAAATGAGTCCCAGTAAATAGCAATATCACCGGCGAATACCATCGCAGTCGCTTTTTGTATCTAGTTCCAACAGTTTCAGCTGTGTATATTGAGAACAGTATTGAAGATAGCAGAGACCCTTGAGAAACGCCCTATGTAAATTGGTTTTATTAAGATACTACTTCGTTGGCTCGTGCCCTAAATGCGTTGATAAAGAAACTACTTTTTTTTTTCTTTTTTTTTGTATAAGTTTACATAAAATTTTACATTCTCCTCTTACTGCTTTCTAGCATTTTAAGGAGTCATAGTTTGTTTAGCATAATTTTTGTTGTAAAGTAATATAGTTAAATTAATAATTAGGTGATGGGGCTCACCGTTTATTTATGTGTATACGCCTATAGTATAATAGTATAGTAGAATAGCACTATTTATAGTGTTTTTATAAATTTACGAGAGACCATAAATTGTTCATTAAGGTAAGTCGATGTAATAGGGGATCTTGACTATTTCATGCTTTATTAATAACAGAAGCAAGGTAGGGTTAATAGTTCTTTTGGGAAAATACTGAGTGGAAGCGAAGAATGTTAACATTATAACGGACAAGAACAATGTGGGAGTAAACGTTATGTTGGAAATGTTGGAAGAAGAGGAGCAAGGAGAGAGAGGGAATATTAGGATGAGATATTCTGTGCCATAGCCAAGACCCAGGGGGCACATAGTCCTCTTTCCTGCCTCCCTTCCACTCGGGGACATTTTTAACAGACCCTTCCTCGCTCCAGGAGGCAATTCCGAAAATAAAACCGAAATAATGATCTCGTTCCTGTTATCTACTCTCATCCCATCCCATGTATTTTTCATCAAAAAGCATTCTAGGGTACTCTTGGCCCAGAGCAAATATTAGAAAAATATATCATCAAACATCGACATCACAGGATAAAAACATTCTTAAAAAAGATTGATGTTCCTAATAGTGACTGTTGAAATGAAAATGAATGGTTTCCCTTCCAACAAACAAGACATCATTCGAACGATCGAAGGTCTGAAAGAGCCAGAGGCTAGACGAGACATGGGCTACTTCGGTTGGAAGTATCATTTGTCAAATGGGCGGGTGGTCTGGAGGAAGCGGCTTATTTGATGAAACATTAATGAAGGCATTTATTATAAATGGTAGCCTCATTACATTTCTTATAGCAAGTAATAATAATCTGGAAGAAATAATGAAAACAAAAAAGCGACTCAAAAAAAAAATTGTATTCAAATACTTAAAAACTATATTGAACTAAACAGGATATGACAAACAGTGATTTATATAATATAAACTAAAATTTGACATTCGTTATTACGAGGACATGCGCATTAAACTGTAAACTCGTCCACGGCTGCACTCATTGCAAACCAGTATAACATGTCAAAGGCTTTTCCAGAACATTTCATTTTGAAAATTATATCATTGATTGTTGATCGTGCAATATTTGAATTTTTTAATCACGCTATGGAAATATAAAAATACTATCATAATAATTGATAATAGTTCTTAAATAAATAATACATATATATTATTACAATAATCTTATCGCGATAGCAGCACATTCTATATTTAATCCTTAAATGTATAGAACAAACTAGAGGGCCCTAGCTTGTAAATTAAGCCCGCCAGAAGGAGTTTCGTTTTAAAAGCGCGTTTGTTCAAATTAGCCCCACGTTACGGTATAGAATTAATTTATCTTCGGAAAATTTTTATAATCTATAAATAAGCGAAGATAAATAATAACATAATGACTGGACCACATGTAAGCGTAAAAATGGTTAGATTTAAATAGATGAATTAAATCATATTTTTGTTTTGAAGCAGATGATCTCTTACAAAGCAGCTGATTCAGGTTGAGGTTTTTCATTCCAATCCACAACCCCTAAAGTTACCTTTTAACATTAACCATCCAATCTAGTGAGCTGTTGGGCCGATGTTAACTCATGGTTATGGTGAACAATATTTCCAGCTTTTTTTTCTCTTATCAAGCTTATTAAGAGGCCTGGAAACAGCTATAGCACTTGGTCCAAGTTGCAACGAGTGGTTTGAGAAGGGCCATCTCGATCAGCTTTTAGTCCAGCCAATGAGTGCTGAAATGAGGGGAATATAGAGCTAGAAATGTATGTATGAAATTAAAGTAAATTTAATGCTCCACAACTTTGATTTCTGACATTCTGAGAAGCTAACGAGGAAGGCACTAAAAGCAAATGTTTGGCAAAAAGTGAGGTAAAAATACTTTTTTTTTCGAAAAGTATCGATTTTCAATAACGAATATCTCGGAAAACGTTGAAATTTGGACAAATAAGTAAAGAAACAATTTTATAGTAAATTTAACTAGCATTAGTTTCTTCCAAGGGGCGGGAATATTTAGTATATTTACCTTCTAACTACTTCTACCGAAGCTATGAAGTAAATCATTATTGCACTCTACTCTATGTAGGTCATGACCTAATGAAAATGTCCAATAAACATTCATTGTTCTGTATGGAAATATAAATGCACTGTTCAAAACAGAAAACCAAAGAAAAAATTAAATAAATAAATAGGATTGAAGATAATATTGACTTGTGAAGTACGAAAAACAGAGTTCAATATATAAAGTCATCTAGATTGTATTCGAACTTATTGTATAAATTGTATTGTATATAAATAAAACCTCACAGATAATTTTTAATACAATCGATATTTATCTAAACCTTACGGTAACATCTAGAAAATTTAAATATATATTAATTTATTATGTTCCTCCGAGCTTAATTATTAAATGAAACATATAGAGAAAGAAGGATTGGGATATTATTCTGCCTTTCGGTTGCACACGTATTTAACATTAGACCTGAATAGATTACGTAATGCTAAAACATATAAACAGGGAGAGGGAATGAATAAAGATGACAATAGCTAAAGAGAGAGAGTTGTCAGTTAGAGCTAACAGCTAATATTAGTTGTCGATCCGATAGCTCAACTGTCATCTCCTATTGGTCACTCCTCCTCATCATTTCCTGCTTAAAATTGCTTTCAATGGCCCATGTCAGGCCTACCGCGTCCTATCTAGTTCCAGTCCGACTTACGAATCCGCTAAACTTTAATGAATATGTACTACTTATCATAACCTCATTGGTAGAATCAGTTTGATTTCCAGTTTATGAAATCATTAAATTAAAATTTAAAAGTGGATTAAACAAACTACAGTGAATGTAGTATACAATCTCGAAGGGTACTTCTATTGGGTCCCTATAAATAACGAAAATTACAAGTGAATGTGATCGGGAAGGTGTTAGTTGCTAACCATATACATCAATCATCTGATATTTATCTGTACCCTGGAATAAAAAGGGACAATGTCCAAAATTTTAAAATTTGAGTGAAATGAGCGAATTTAGGATGGGATATTACATAAATGTTGAAAGAGCCAAAGTCCTCCCATCATTAGATTATTGAACACGAAGTTAAAAAATAAATCTGAAAGCTGTTATATTGTGAGCTATAGTTCGAAGTTCTCCAGCAATAAAAAAGTATAGTAAGTCTGGTGATTTCTGTTTGGATGTTGGCCAATGAGTAGGTAAGATTACATCCAATAGCTCATGGAGAATTAACATTCTTCATCTTAAGCAGTCAGTCCTGAACCCCAAAACTGATCCTTGGCATTGTAGTCGCCTCCCGCAAAGACATCTCAATCATTAAACATAGAGTGCTTTAGACAATACATCGGTTGACAATAAACGGCGGACAAAAAAAATAGTGTGGTGTCTGGTGAAAAAGTAAGATTGGCTGTGGCTTGAATGTCTGGTGCTTTTGGTAACTGTAATGGACTGCGTTTGAATGTTGTTTTAACAAGGATGCCAAAACCTCCTTGAGTTCTGTTTTCCAGATGGTTAGTTATATATATTCCATAGCCTTGGAAAAATTTTGTTCTTTAGCCTGTAAAACTTTGATTCTGGCGTGAAACGTGAATCTGCTACTAGTGCGATGCAATGCATTTCTTATTTAAGTATAAGTCAATTTCAGTCCTAGGTCGATTCTGACCGTTTATTATAGAGTATAGTAGTCGAAAGTTAAAAAAAAATAGGTTCAATAAATGAATAGATAAAGATTTAGCCAGTTTTTGAATATTCAAGGGGTAAAACTTACGCTCAAAGACAAGTTTTCCTAACAACTTAATACAAAACATCGGGCTAGGCATAGAAGGTCATAATTATTAAACTTATTTACGTTGTACTCTCACTCAGCCTCCACTGGGTTTTCTTTAACACCAGTGACGCAGCTGAGAGAGTAGAGCTGGGACCACTCTGCGCCGGGCCTGTCCTTCCATGAGTGGAGAGGCAGGGTTGGTTGGGAGATCCCTAGGATGAGTGTGTCTTGTAAATAGGTATGAATGTAGTTTTAACTTTTAATTTAATTCAGCTTTATTTTTATTTTTTACTTTTATTCAATTTATTTTCATTTTATTTTATTATTATTATTTTATCTTATGTGTATATATCTATATTTTTTTTTTATTTAAATATTTCACTTGTACGTATATTCTGTATTGTATATTGTTTATGTATACTAGCATAGCTCTTTTTTGTTCTATTTAATTTTTTTTTTTTTTTTTTTTTTCATTTTATATTGTTATTTATTTATTTATTTTATTTTATCTTATTTTTTTTTATTTTATTTTTTATTTATTTATTATTTTTTTTTTTTTTTTCTTATTGTACATATTGTGTGAACGTAATCATGAAGATATCTATATTACTTATTGCCCACACTTGTGGCAGATTGTAATAATTCTTCAATAAATGATTGATTTAAAAAAAAATTTACGTTACGTCTCAGCTTATTTTCAGAGGACCTTGATTAGATCTCTAAAGAAAAACTATATCCTTTTTTAATTTTAATTTAATTATTTCAAGGATTCTTCGACCATGAATGTCATTAGCGACCTAAAAAAAACCTTCTTAGGCTCAGTAAATTTTTTATCCTATGTATTTGGAGTAGCTTTTTAAGAACTGAGGGACTGCATGACAACATTAAGGATAAAATGGAAGGACATTTGTCGCCGTGGCTTTCAGGAAACTGGAGTGCTGGAGGTGGTCCAGGCTCAGTGGCGGGTAGTAATGATGATGACCGTCGCACACGATGATGGTGATGATGTACCTTACTTGTATACACATATATTTTCAAAGTATCAAGAAACTGAGCAGCTTACACCGTTTTACAAATTTAAGTGTATATATAATGAATCATAGATATGTAACTAAATAGTTTATTTATTTGTAGAAAACATTTGTATATTTAACCACAAAGTTTAATTTCACCTTTTACAATTACGCTATATTTTTTTTTATGTATAATTCAACTCAACCATCCTCTGGAATTCCATTCCTCCTCATATCAGACAAACGCAATCTTTGAAAACATTTAAACAACTCTATTTCCAGTACCTCATTCTTATCCAAGGTGACGCTTGCTAACGATCTACATTCTCAATTAAATGATATCAAGCTCTATCTGGAACACTTTCAATAACTACTTGCACAAGTTAGATAGCAATCAATTTAATTTATTCTTACTCTGAATATAATATTTAGGTCCTTCTCTCTCTTTCTTTCGAATCGGCCATCTGAGGACCATGACATTCAACTTTTTTGCTGGGAGTGGGCTTTGATGTTTGCCCAGTACACGCGCATTATCTGGATGTGCTGTTCTTTTCTCTCCTTTGTCCAGAGAACAACGGGGCGGGTATCTATGTGTCCATGTATGCATTATTATTGTTATATTATTCTTTTGTATTTTTATTTTCATTTTATTTATTCATTATGTCTATGACCATATGTAACTAATTTTATTTATTTCTATACTTATTTGTTATTCTTAAGGGACTTGGTCCCAGAATAATATTATATTTTTATTCTATTTCTATATGCGGCTATTACGAATATGACTTTCCTTTGTAATCTCGTGGATTAAAATCCGAACGATTATTTGTTTTTTCCTAAAATCCGATTTACCACTTCACAAACTATTTCACAGTGGGCTATGCTATGCGGCTAATACAGAAATGAATATTCCTTTGTAAATCTTCGTGGATAAAATTCCGAACTATTATTTGTATTTTTCCTAAAATACGATTTATCCACTTCACACACTATTCACAGGTGCCGCAGATATGTGGTTTACATATAAACGTTATTATTCATAATAAGAAATTTCGGAACATTGTTATTATTGTTTTTTTTAGAATTTTTAATAACCGAAACATATAAACAATAAGTAATCTAATTTAATTTTAATATCACACATCCAGTGAAACAAGGACGTAATTGCGAAATCAGGTAAAAACGATTCCTAAGATTAATGCGTTAGAAATGCTCCTTGAAGCTTAATCCATCGGTAACATTGATCTGCATCAAAATTCCACCTCATGGTTCATTTTCAACATCTCGAGCATTTTTTATATCTTTGAAAGCTTTAACATAAAATAGAAATCCTATTCGATTTTAAAACTTTTATAATGTATTACAAAATGAAAAAAAAAAAAAAATGAGAGCATAGGTATAAGGCTTTGTTGCATAAATTACGTTGTTGAAAAATTGCTTTTATCATATTAGGCCATGAGCCACAGCATGTCCTTAAAATTAATTTTTTGCATTACCATTTGAATTTATTCCCTCCCAAATGTGGAGCAGTTTTAGATGAAAGAACGATTTCATCAAGAGATAGCCCAAATGGAAAAAGGTATTAGCGGTATATGCAATAAGAAGATGCTTGCCAACTATTATTGGACGCTACAACGGGAGACACGTGATGTAGAGTATAAAAGGAAACAAATACACATTTACTATGTTTAGTATTAAATATTTTTGTTTTATATATAAATGTTTTTCACCAAAAAAGTGTTATAAAAATATATGAAAAAAGTGCTTTTTCATTTGATTTTTTTAACAATCTATAATCTCAAAAAATTGGTGCCTGATAGAATTTGTTTGCTATTGATTAGAATTCAGCACACTTGTAAATATAAAAGTCACAACAAATTTTCATGGGAGTGAAAAAAATAATAAATATTATTTTTATTTATTATTCTTTTATTAATAGAAATTTACAACTTTATTAAAAATACATCTAGTAAATAAGCGATTACAATTGAAAATAATGACATGCTTAAAACGTGTAGAGGAACTACCCAATGGTAGTACTCTAATGAAATATTTAAAAAAGAAGAAGATCCCGAGGCCATCATCTTTTCAGATACCTCGGAGGATTGCCAGGAATGCAATGGGAAGCAAGTTGTGCAACAAGTGGATTTGGATGAGGAATGAGTTTATTAGAAAAGGAAAGGTATCTGGTTCGTTCCAAATCAGCAACATATGGGATATTAAGGTCATTGTGGATCAGTTCATTTGTGACAAAGTAAGGAGCATCTAGGATTTTTCGAAGGATTTTGGATTGGAGTGATTGGATGCGGGAAGAATTCGATGGTTTGGTGGATTCTCATAAAATAATAAATGAAATTACAAATAAAAAATACGCTGTTTCAGGTTTTTAAAAAATAACGTATAAAAATTAAATCAGAAACAATTTCTCAAGGGAGCGGTTTTTTTTTTTTTTTTTTTTTTTTTTTTTTTTTTTTTTTTTTTTTTTTTTTTTTTTTTTTTTTTTTTTTTTTTTTTTTTTTTTTTTTTTTTTTTTTTTTTTTTTTTTTTTTGCAGAACTGTAATTAGATCGAGTGAATTGTAGTCTGGCTTATCCACCAGTTTATATGAATATTACTTGTACTTATAATTTTGGTTGAAACTATTTTAATTCAGTTTATCGCTTCTAGTATAAAATTTCATTTTTTACAGTACCATATTTCTTCCACCAGGTGAGCGATAAGTGGGTTTTCCGTCATAGGCTATCACCATTTAAGGAACCAATATTTAAAACTCATAAAATCGATAAATATATGGATTATGAGTTACAAAGCGAACAGAATCGATTAACACTGTTGACTTGTAAGTGTATGATGAAGGCAATCATGCTCCCGTTACAGAGCGAATCCCACCCGTTCCTACAGGAGATGGAACGGTTCCTACAGACAACAATATTGACATAATTAAACAGAAATGAAATCTAAAATAAATTAAAATCACGATTATAATGGTGTATAATTGGTAAAGAAGTTTGAAATTAAATTAAGCCTAAATTATAATCGAATTGAGAAAAAGAGGAAGGGTAGAGCTGTCTCGTTGAGAAATGAAATCTGACTTGACAAAGAGAGGCCATTAGCCAATAGGGAAGGAAGGAGGAACCTAAGTTGAGATATTCCCCTGTCAGCCATTAATGTTATATCTCATCGCTACATCTCAAACATCTCTCTTTTTTTCTCCTCTTCTTTAATATTCATTACCTCTTTAGTACCTTCACCCAGCTTCTTCGACACGCTCCGATCCACAATGTATACTCCCATACTCCGGGATTAAACCAAGCTCATATTTTTTTAAAGTCATTTTAAATAGAATTTTAGATAAGGGAAGTGTATTTCTCATAAGTATCTATCTAGTTTTTATAGTTATCGGGTTGTCCGGAAATTAAACAAGGATAATATTTATAGTATTATTGTAAAAATACCATAATCTTCTGTTGTGTAAAAGTATACAGACATCCTTTTGCCATACATTATTGAAGTATTAATTTAAATATTGTTAGTGTTGTGCTCGTGTGATAAAATTCAAGTTCAAGGCCTAAGTAAAGTAAAAAAGGAAAATTCAAGGCCTTGAAGTCCCAAACTTGAAATTGAAAATATCTTCTTCAAGGTCTGTTCTAAAGTAAAACTTGTTATATACAAAGTTAGACTAGACTAAATTTAATACAATTTGAACCAAAAAATTATTTTTTTAGATCTAAATGGTTAACGTTTTAAGTGCTTTTTATTAAACCTAAATAATCAATTTTTAATGAGATGTTTCTAATTTTCTGTATTCTGCAAATACTTGTGAATCGTAGAATTCCAAATCCAGCCTAGTCCATTTTTGAAATTTTTTTCACAGCTTGTCGATAAAGGTAAAAATGAAATCTGGCTGGATTAGGAAGAGGCCTTATAGTCATAAGTCTGTGAGGCCGTTTTCGATGTGATTTAGCGACTTCTGAAAGAAAACCTTCCACCTAACCATAATCTAGTAGAAAAACTACTTTTAAAAAATTTGGAAATTGGACTTGGCTGGTTTTGAAATTCTACACCTGATCATATATTATCTCTTACTCCACATATATTAGTATAAAATTAAACATGGTTCAATTCTGTATAAAGAATATTGTACCTTTTCTTTATGAAATATAGACGCTACATATTTACCCTTATTATTTAATGTATACATAATGTGAATACCAATGTTTTTATATCGTTTAATTTAGATTTCATATATTTTCTTTTTAATTTATCATTTTATTGCATATTTGTCTAGCTGCCATAGGGGTCAGGTTTTTTACATTTTTCATAATTCATTAGAGGCACTTATGAATACGTCTTGCATACTTTTATGATTAGACTATGTAAATGACGGTCTAATCTTTTAATTACTCTTAAAGCAGTTCATTAATCGCCAAGAAGGCTCTATGGCAGGCGAAGGAGGTTTCTAATGAGAAATCGCAAAAATCGGAACAATTAAATATTTATTCAATTATGAGAAGACTGACTGTATGTATTATCCTTTCAGAAAAATATGCACCCTCGTTCTAAAAACTAATGGATGCTAGAGGGGAGTATAGTGTACCTGGGTGTTACTCTAGACAGGCACCTCTAACAATCTTAGATTAAATGTTTATATATGTAATTAACCACATCATCTCTATAGTTCGAAAAAGGTTTAGAAATAATAAAATTTATATTTTTGAATTAAATTGCTGTTAAAAAACAGCGATGAATATGTGGTGCGCAGTGAAGTTCGAAAATTGAACAATAGGTGCGCCATTCATGAGAGGTTACAGAGATAATAAAATTTGCTTAGTTCAATTAAATTGTTATAAAAAATATAAATATGTCGTGTGATGTGTTGGTCCCAGTATAGTTTAAAAATGGAACGCCATTCTGGAATGCCAATCTGCAAATGAGTTTTAGTACAACTGTTGAACCCATATGAACCAAATTTAAACTACATCATCTTCAAAGTTCTAGGAAAATTTACGATCGTAAAGAGTACTATAGTAATAATAATTTAAATGTACAGTGCTAAGTGACAAAAATGAGGTTTGTCATACTGTCATTAGCTTTTAAGGTTAGAAATTAAAATCCAACCAGATGAAATATACAAAATTATTTCTGCCGAATAAAAATTATTACCAAATCAAAATATCGATCCTTCGCTTTTTTATATTTTGTGTTAAACTATAACTCATGGGCCTTCAGTTGTAAGTACTGATGGTGCAGTCTATTATCTGCAAGAGTTTATTATAGTTCCTCAGTGATGCAGTCAAAGTAACACCACGTTAAAGAAGGAAATCTTTAACGTGGTGTTACTTTGACTGCATCCCTGATCATCTTCTTCTCCATTCATCATACCAGTCAACCATACTTTTATTATTATAGTTCCTGTTCATTTGGATTACCAACTCATACATTAAAATTAAAAATTGGATGTATGCAATTTTAAGCAGGTTAAAAATTACTGCTATGCGTGAAGACATTGAAGAAATAATACTCCAATGCATGCTTTATTACAGGATTTTTATTAATTAAAAAAAAAACTTCAATTATTAGTTAGAATTATAAATGTTCTTCACTAATGAGACCGGGTAAAGCAGTGACGGATGATGAATACTGAATAAAAATATAAGTGTTTACAACCCCTAATTGAACTAATAGAATCAAGCTTAATAAAAATCAAGTATATAGAAAAACAACTGAAATGGATACAATATAACATTCTAATAATTTCAAAAAAGCCATTGGAAACATCAAAGAGTCAAAGAGAATCGGCAGCGAGGCATATAGCATTACCCTAACAGACCACAATAAAGGACATATGTTTCCACTGATCCGGATGACAGACGAGCACCGAAAGGCGGGTATTAAGCCATGATGACCGGATATTCTGTTCCATCAACCAGCTTAACTTCAATCAACTCCTCATCAGTCAGCCGCAGCTTGTAGTCTCTGTAATCTGTTACTCGAGTACTTTACTGAAATACCATAACTGGGAAATATATTTCGGTTTAAACTTGGCCAGTTACAAAACGAGGAAGATTATAAACACAATGAAAAGTGACAACATAATCCGGAGTAGGTTATTGTAATTCAATGATAATATAGCTCATCGGGTGGAGCAAAGACGCAACTGTAAAAAATGAAATTTTACAGGAGAAGCAAAAATCTTAATTGGAATACTTTCAAACGACATTACAGGCATAAGTAATATTCACTGGCCAAATGTTAGTCCCTAACGAAATCTTGTCAGTATAAGATATAAGATAAATAAAAGAAGCTGGATAATACTTTCGGCCATGGTCTGAGGAAAGCCAATTTAACATGGCGTAATATTGTGAAATATAAGGAAGACACGATAATAAATCATTGGAAGCAACTCATTCATCTTTCAGTAATGTATCAAGTCCGACAAAGATCCCATTGTAAACCAAGCAAACAGTTGTAGCTAGGAAGAAAAGAGTGCAAGTAGGAAGAAGATGGGGGGTATAATAGAACTGCAAGGAATGAAGGTTTGAAAGAAGGGATATAGATATGATCTGCTCCAAGATTATGGAATGATTGATAGTCTTGGAATTGGGGCAGTTGTGAAATGATTCTATAATTCTTAAGATTTTCTTTCTTTACGATGTTGATGATGTAAAAACTGAAAATACACAATAGACAATTTATGGGGCATAGAGGGCATATCATTTAATTCCAGGTCAACCTTTATTTTTAAGCCTTGTTTTACAGACGTTCAAAACTCCCTATTATCTACAAAAGACTCATTTACATGATAGTTATCAGACCTCTTTAGACATACCGAATTGAGCTCTGTGGCTCAACTAAACCTTCTAATTCTTCTCGTATCCAATTCTCACAATCCAAAATCCTTCGAAAAATCCTTAATGCTGCTTACTTTGTAACAAATAAACTTATTCATAAAGATCTTAATGTCCCATATGTTGCTATGACTAGACACCTATCCTATCATAGTAAACTCCATAGCCATTTTAATCCACTAGTCTCTTAACTCGCTTCTCATTCTATTCCTGATAATCCTCCGAGGCGTCTGAAAAGAAGATGGCCTAGAGACCTTTTAGCGTAGAATTTATTGAAGTGCTACTAGTGAATAGTTCTTCAAATGTTATTTACATACCATTGTATTCAATTTAAACAAATTTACTTGTTTATACAGTTGTAAATTTCAATAAATTTATAAAATAATAAATAAAAAAAAAGCCTTGTTTTTGAACGAGCATGCAGTCTATGATTGTTTTATTTATTTATTGACATTTACAACCATATATAATATCTAGCTACATAAAGTATATGTGGGGAAATATGATTACCGTGACATGTCAATAGCTTGTAAAGTATTATTTATAAAACCTATAATAGAAGGTATCATAGCAATATTCTTTCCAGACGCTTCAGAAGATTATTGGAAATGGAATGGGAAGCAAGTTGAGGTACTTGTCGATTCGAGTGGGTATGGAGTTTTCTATGAAAGGATATGTATCTGGTTTGCACCAAATCAGCAATATATGGAATATTAGGATGATTATGGGTAAGTTTGTTTCTGACACAATAAGAAGCATTGAGGATTTTTCGAAGGATTTTGGATAGTTAGTATTGGAAGAATAGGAAGATTTTGTGGACGCCCAATGCCCAACTCCGTAAGTCTAAATAGGTCTAATTATTGTCTTGTAGATGATTATTTTGTAATTTAATATAATGTTTGCAGGTTTGTCTGTTGTTGAAACAGTCGAAGATGAAGACCAGTTTATTGTCATTCTAGTCTTTTACGATCTTTAATTCTTAATATTCAAAACCTTTTAAGCGACGATAAAAGAACTCATAGTATTATGGGCGAATGTTTTAATGAAGTAATGAAAAATTCAGAGAAATTAAGTTTATTTCGTTATTTTATGATAGACTAGTGTATTAATTTTTAGTTTCTTCATATTGTTAATTATGAATACAAATTATAAAACTACAATTGTGTGCCAATTACAGAAATTAAATGAATATGACTATCTACTCAGTTTCATGTTCAGAATTGTACAAAATAATCAGTTTTTAATATATTTTTTTTTAATATCTGACAAGATCGAGCAGAAAACCACATTAAATATTAAATTTGAAAAAAATAAAAATAATATAATTGCAATTATGTTAAAGAGCTATAAACGATTATACTTAAATTATTGGCATTATACTGCTTTATGAATCCATGTAACATTAAACTATATGGAAAAACTGATTCCCATCTTCAGGTTATGTACATTTTTAACAATGACGTAGTTCTAATTATACTGAAAATAGATATTTTAACATATGACATGAGGAAACATTGTAAATATGGATAGAACCTGAAGAAAAATCTTTTATTCGGGGGTTATGTGCTCGATGTTGTTAAAGATAAAGAAAAATATATTAAAAACTGACCTTTATATGAGTTTATGACCTTTTTATTTAAGATCTGAAACTTATGAAGATGAAACTGAGTCAGCAATATCCATTCAATAGCTGTAATTGGCAACTTATTGTAGGAATCTATAATTTAGATTTTTAAATACAGTATAAAAAATCTAAAATTGTATACACTATCCTGAAAAACAACGAAATTAAAATAATTACAACGAAGTTTTCATTAATTCTTCGAAATATTCGCCTAGAATACTGTAAGAAATTTACTGATGTTTTAAAAGCTTGAATTTTAAAAATCATAAAGAAGATTTAAGAAACTCTACTTTCAGTATTTTCACAAGTCATACTGTGAAATTTTTATATTCAGTTTAAATAGAACTACGTCAATGTAAAAAATGTGCAACACCTGACACTGAGGATGGGAAACAAATAGTGTTTTTCCTTAACATGTAAACCAGGCAGTTCTTGACACCCTTAAGAAAATATTCATGCTATATTTATAGAAAAAATAGTTCCATAAAGTTGAAATTCGCAATAATGTTTCCTTAATTATTCTACTTTAAGCTAAGCAAGAAAGTTTACACCAAACATGAATGTATTTTACAAGATAATGACAAAAATAGGGTAAAATAAGATATTTAAAAGATACCCCTATGGATTAAAAGATATCCCATATCTTTTAAAACATGGAAAGAATTGAAAGTACTGTTACACATTTGAGTTTTAGGATTTAAATGGAATTAAGATAGGGCGTCAATAACTGTCTGGTTTATCATAGTATAATCTATATCTATACTATTATATAATAGGACAAACCATTTTTCGTTTGTACCAAATTTAAACTACATCATCTTCACATTCCAGGAAGGTTTAGCAATAATCTTACTTACATATTTTCTATTAAATCACTGTTAAAAAAACGATAAATATGTGGTACCCAATGAAGTTTTAACATTGACCGATAGGTGGCAAGCGCTATTCAAAAGAGGTTACAATGATACGGTGTTGTATATTGTTAGAAATTTATAATAAAATTAACTTAATTCAATTAAATTGTTATTTAAAAAAACTATAAATATTTGGTGTGACGTCTGGATTCCAGTGATGTATAAAAATCGAATGATAAGTGGCAAGCGACATTCTGCAATAAAGTTTTAGTAAAACTAATGAACCTGTCTAAACTAAATTTCAACATCATCTTTATAGTGCTAGATTTAATGGTAAATGGAAGATTTATAATAGATAAGTTTACTATAATAATCATCTAAATGTACAGTAGTATGAAATAGAAACGAGGTTCGTCTCACTGTCATTAGCTTTTAAGGTTAGAGATTAAAATCCAACAAGATGAAATCGATAAAATTATTTCTATTAATTAAAAATTATATCCAAATAAAAATTTCGATCCTTTGCTTTTTGATATAGTATGTAAAAATATGATCGATGTGCCTTTAGTTGCAAGCACTGATAATGCATTCAATTATCCGCAAGTTTCTTAATAGTCTCTGTCCCTCTGGATTAACAACTAATATATTAAAATTAAAAAAAGTGGATGAGAGCAATTTTAACCAGGTTAAAAATTACTGGTACGCGTGAAAATATTGAAGAAATAATGCTAAATTGCATTGCTTAATTCAAGATATTTATCCATAAAAAATACAACCTCAATTATTAGTTAAAATGATCCAAGTTCATAACTTACGATAGCGGCGAAGCCGCGGCAGGGGATGCTACTTATAAATATATTCAGTAAGGATTAGAACTCCAAACATGTAATTATCATCATGATATAACTTCTGGTTTGATTTCTTCTTCAAGAACACCCCAAGGTCAAAGTAGACCACAACAAAAGCCTAGGAATGGGGAAGGAAACAATTTGAGGAGAGTGACAGAGCACTTAGGAAGAGCAACAGTTGGCTCAAAGGTTTCGGATCTGTATCTGGGCAACCCTAGCTCCCTAGCTCCCGCCTCTTGAATTATGGCTCGGCCTATCTTGGGTTCCCGTCTCCTAGTATAGCCAAATATTCAGCCCTTCCTCAACCACCACCCTTTATATACAAAAATCTTCTAACGATTTCTTTAAATAAAAAAATCTTATACGTTTTAATTATTCAGGGAAAGTTTAATTAAATGGTATAGTAACATTGTTTTTTTAAATCCACACCTGTCACTCATATCCCGTGACATTGAGCAGATGCGATGACTCCTAACATACTACAGTAGAAACTCGATAATTCGTCATGCGTGAGGGAAAGGGGGTGACGAAATAACGGAAAAGACTAATTAGAGAATTTTGCTAGTAAAGTAACAAAAAAGCATTTTAAGCTAAATAATTGTAATTTGTTTGCAACTTTTTGAATGTAAAAACGATCAGATTAACATTATAAACATTGGAATTGAGTGACAATGGCAAAAAACACAAAAACCTTGGAACACAAACATTTTTAAAAAATGAACAAAAACGTACATATATGTTTAAAATAGAAAAAAAAACAGGCATACATACCATATTTACAAATAATACATACGTGTCTTGAATGTAAAAACAGAAACTCTTTCATAACACACAAAATTAAATAAATAAAATACCTGACGAATTACAGAATAAGGCGAATTATCGAGTGACGAAATAACGAGTTTCCAATGTATTTAATTTAATTCTGGTTAGACCCCTCAACCTACTCTTTTTAGTCTTCTTCGGGTATTATCTGGTATGCTTCTCGAGGCTTTGTAAGATATAATTGTTGATATTGTTGTCAC
Organism: Euschistus heros; assembly: GCA_003667255.2. Lineage (NCBI taxonomy): Eukaryota > Metazoa > Arthropoda > Insecta > Hemiptera > Pentatomidae > Euschistus > Euschistus heros. The sequence continues at coordinate 1,832,674 of RCWM02000092.1, read as the reverse complement.
TATGAATGACGTTTAACGCTGTATTCTACAAGGGATACCTTGTGTTATATACCTTGAGTTAGGTTCATAATTTCTGATCAGATTCGAAATTTTACCGTAAGGCCTTGTGGAATACCTCAGTGCACGAGCGAACTAAAAAAAAAAAAAAAAAAAAAAAGAAAAGATTTTTAATATTTGTTAGTTTTATATAGTGTCGATGATATGCCCACAAAGTTTGTCATATCATTTGTATAAAGTCTGGATGTGATCTTGTACCATCCATAAGCTTGATTCTGTATATGTATATACACACACACAAACCTATAGTAATAAAAGACGAAAAATATTAATATGTGATTTTTAAGGTTTTTTAATTATTCATTTGCTCCAAGTAAGGTTTAATTCAATTTATTTTTTTACAATGAATTTTATTTAAAACCGAAGATTCGTTAATTTCAACACCTAGTTTTCAGGTTAAACTATATGTATAAGTAATTATAACAAAATTATTAAACAAATATTACTTCAATTTAAGTTTTAATTTAAGTTAAAATTTAAAAGTTTTAAATAAAGTAAATAAATAAGACGGATAAGAGTAATCATAACCGAGCAATATACTGCTTCAGTCTTTAATTTATTATTAACAATTTAGTTCACTAGGTCCTCCATTAAAATTCCTTTAAGTCTTCACCAGATTTAACCAGATTTTGGTTAAATATATAATTTTGACATTTAAGAGTGTTTTGGAATGTCTATGTAATTTTTGTGAATTTGTTGTTGTGAAAAGGCTGCTTTGATCATTGTTCTAAATTGTTGGTCTGTTCAGTACAGCTGTGACGCGGTTCTTCAAACAGGTATCAGTGAGTATATGCGTTCATTATGTATCAAATTTATAAAGTGAATATTTTGAAAGTAGTAAGTGCTGAAGTCTTAGTTTTTTGGTAGTGGCATTTTTTCCCCTTGCTATGTGAACTGAGGTAATTAACATAAGTGTCTGTCTATGAGATTTATATTTATTCAAGGTAAACTGGAGAGCATGTTTTATTTCATATATCAAAATTAAATGACTGGTACAACCTATGGAAAATCAGATTAAATGGCAATAAATCAAAATACACATTTACCTTCAGACATAAATAATATTTAAATTTAAAAAAAAAGAAAAAGAAACTAATTATGGACTATCAAATAATGTTTCGAAATTAGCAACTATTTGCAAATTTAATTATGAACAATTACACGAAGTATTGTCAGATTCGGACTGAGAATGACAATGAGGTAAACAATTGTAAATCTTAAATTAAATCTGTTTATAATATTATAAATGTTATACTATAAGATAAAAAAAAGTTAATAAATATTATTATTAACTATTCCATTTTTTTACAACTATTCTTAGGTTTTATTTCCTGGAAAATAAATAAAATATCAATTTATAGCTATTATTTTATAGCTATTTAATCTATTACTTTGTCTGCAGCTATCTTAATGTTTATATAGATTTATTTTTAGATTACTGTACCATTTCCATATCACATATTTTTTTTATTATAAACTTGTTGGTATAAATATTTATATAAAGTGAGGCCTACGTAGTTTGGAAATGTTAATTACAAATAAATATACTAATGCATAATTTAGGATGACACAGCTAGTACAAGGAGCAGCTGGAATAGTTTCGGAACTTAAGTCGTTAAGAGCATCAAATAGGAACTGTTCCGGAACGGCATAATCGTGTATTAAATTCTGGAATGCGTTCCTGTTAGAGCGTAACATTACTTGTATACATCAGAGTGGAGGGAATTGGATGCATTAATTTGACTAGACAATGAACATCCCCTATGGCCTCTGTAGGCCTAGATACCACAACATACTACATATTTTACATATTGCAATTAGTCTACGCTCACATCTATATATCTATACATATATCACCATAAATATATAAATAGTTATATAAATAATACTGAATCTAAAAGTTGTAATTAAAATTTACAAAGCATATAAAAAAAGAAAAACATTACTAGTGATAATAACAGGAAAGGTAATACATTATAAATTATAGTCGTATTTGAGATAAAATATATTTCTGGTATTTTATTACAAACCTTGATATCAGATTCCTAGATTACATTTCTGACGAAAACTTTATAAATAAATTAAGTAAATATTATATTTTGAAATAAACGTTTTTTAAATAGTGAATGTAAAAGAATGTAATCATTAAAAGAACGGTTCTGATTCATACTACAGATAATAACGGAATAAAAAATAAGACATCAAAAATGTTCATTGAATTGAAACTATCTATGAGAAAAACAAAACAAACAGGTATTTGAATGACTTCATTTATATTAAAAAAAAATAAAATTAAAAAAAAAAAAAATCACAATGTGGTGCCAGAAAAAGATTAAAAAAATTAGTAAATCTAAATCATCAACTTTCGATAAAAAAAAACAGTTTCATGACTTTATTCTGAAAATAGCGAAAATAGAAACTGAAATAAAAAATCTCCAGGAATCGTTCTACAATGCTGTTCAAAGCTATCAGTTGTGATAGTTTCAATGGAGTTTTAGGTGATCCTTATATAATATTATTTATAAAAATAAAATCATTAACTTCCGATGAAAAAAAATAGTTCTATTACTTTGGGTAATACTTAATTTTCGGACAAGATACTACCGAGAATTTACTGTACAGTTAAAATAAACATTGTCAAAGATAGAATTCAACCTAATTAAATGTACCGCAAAACGGGATCTGTAACGGGTAAACTATTTAGACCAACAGTAAGCTTTTCGAAACTTAAGTAGTTGGCAGGAATAATAAAGTTTGATTCGAATTGCTGAGAAATATCTAAATGGACAGCTGAAATTGATTGAATGCCGATTTGGACTTTTCTTTGTTTGCCATATAGTAGTGAATACCATTTTAAAGAAAATACAATCATTTGAAGTAATCAATTTATTGTTATAAAGGAAATGGAAAACATGAATTTAAAAAAAAAAGAATACAAAATTTCCAACGCTGAAAAACGGACAGATGAGAAGGATACCTTCCTGCTGACAGGACACCATACATCAACACCATTCAACATCACTGTGAATCATCCGTTATCACCGAAGCCCAGTTCCCTCGGATGATTTAGGATCATCGGTGTCCAACTTCGGGCAGGCCTAAAGTTTGAAATTTCGATTAGAAATAGGAACAATTGTAGGTACACACATGAAAAGTAGATCTGGCCTCAGAATCCAGGATAGAAGTTCCAACGCAACCCAAACCAAAAATTATAACTTGCATTGATATAGTATAGGAGAGGTGGTTTCATGAATCGATCACAGAATTCGAAATTGCAGTCGGCAGTTGGGGACTAGACATTTCTTTGAGAAGAAATATTAATAAAAGTTCCGGGAACATGTTTCTGTTTGCATTCGTGAGGCATTTAATATTAAGGAAACTGACTCGAATCGATAGTTTTCAGTATATCGATTGCAGAGTCGGATACCTTGAGTGTTTCACTGAATTCCAAACATAAGAACCACAGAATCCATTACTGCAGAAATCTGTGCTGGAAACGTAAAACAAAAAATAAATAAATAAAAAGACAATTCAAACAAAACTATTGCAAAGAAGACAGGAAAACAAATTTCCAAAACTAAATTGGGACAAACGAACAAATGGAAGGTCTACTAAGAACTAACCTATTATATAGTTCGCGAAAAAACTGAGATTCAATTCGAGTAACAATCACGAAAGTATACCTATCGATCCAGGTAAGAATCGATCCCTCAACCTCCTGAACTGGGCATTCTGAGATTCCCCCCCTTAAGCCTTCGTCTTTCGTGGTTCCCCGCATGACGAAGTAATACATATTGTGTTAACAATAGAAACTAATTCATCAACTCATTAATTGATTTAAATTTTTTAGATATGGCCCGAAATGTGTGACAATCCTCCAAGGAACAACGACATTGGTCCGAGTATCTCAGGTAACTGAATATACCCCTCTAGTGTATGAAGCCGTCAGTGAACTGGATACAACTCGCACCGACCGTGAAATGATGATCTTACCCCAAGAGCTTTAGTCCTCGGACGGTCTGTTGCGGGGAAAAATATACAGATCCAAGTCGGCCTTCTGACAATGATCAACTATAATCTTGGGATCTAGACCGCCTTGTAACTGTCCTTAAATCCGGGTGTTTGAATGTGAGTCGGTGAGAAGGGAATTGACGAATCGACCTCAAAAGGGACAGGCAATCGAACTACGGGGAGCCAGCCACCGTAGAAAGGAAGCCATTTCCTAACAACAATTTTCTCAAATATAGTGTTTAAAATAATATAAGTCATTTTATTGAATAATTATCAAAGCAAATTTAAAGACTCAGCGGCACGAAACAAACTTTACTACTCCATACTTAAAGATCGAATAGGAACATTCTTTTAAAAACAATTAAAAAAGGAAAAACCGGTTAAAATGATTTTCATCATGTATCAAAAGGAACAAATGTGTAGCATTAATCGGGAAGTATTGCTGTAAAATAAAATAACCAAAATCTGTTGTTTAATAACGAAAAACATATTTAGGAAGGAATATTGAGCCGTAGCGATATTTATAACAATGGGGTTGATGGAAGGAGGAAATATTTAGGAAAAGTTGCGTGTTATAAAAAGGATTTTGCCAATCGTAGCAGTGAAAGGCAATTAGCGTGGTGCGACAGAGCGTGTTCTAAAAACAAAGGCCAGCTCCATAGAAAGGACTGACAGATGATGCCTCTTGTATACATCTCTCTCTCTCTCTCTCTCTCTCTCTCTCTCTCTCTCTCTCTCTCTCTCTCTCTCTCTCTCTCTCTCTCTCTCTCTCTCTCTCTCTCTCTCTCTCTCTCTCTCTCTCTCTCTCTCTCTCTCTCTCTCTCTCTCTCTCTCTCTCTCTCTCTCTCTCTCTCTCTCTCTCTCTCTCTCTCTCTCTCTCTCTCTCTCTCTCTCTCTCTCTCTCTCTCTCTCTCTCTCTCTCTCTCTCACTCTCTCTCTCTCTCTAATCATCATAGCCTATTTTCCCTCTCTTTATCTCTTTTCAGAATTTTTTTTGTTCAGCGTTGGTTTTTTAAAATTATTTTTAGTTTCTAATCCAAGCAAGATGATGAAATGTTCCAGGGAATTTATATGAATTATATTTTAATGTATGGTGTTTATGATTCGTTAGTTGCATTAAAAATATTTCTTTAATCTAAGTATACAATATCCACTTAAAATATTATACAAATTTAATTTTATTAGTTGAGATTTACATAACATTTATAGTCAAATATTGAAATATATAAAACCGTTATTGTTACGAAACATCAGAATCGCTTACATGGTTTCCCCAGGCTTCACTGTTGTAACAAAACACAATGTCACATTATCATAACATAAATGATGTATATAATATCAAAATTAGTTTACCTCATTAACCAGTTGAATTTGTTATGAGCACACTAACCTAAAAAAAAGAAAAAAATATTAGTAAAGGAATAGTGAAATTACAATTTAAAAAAATTAAAGGGGAAAAATACAAAATAAGATATTATTAAAAATAATTTACTTGAACACTTTGGCAATAATCTTCATTATTTATTATATCTTATGAATCAAATATCATCCCCTTGGAGTTCTAAATAAATACTAAATAGACCTAAGAGTTATCAACTTATTCAGAGGGTGTAGGAGGGTTAGGAGATGATCACAAGTGTACTTAACTCATTTTGGCTATTTTTCAGGTACCAACTTATTCCCTATGATCATCGAATTTCTTCTTACTTAACACATATCTTAACTAGAGCTGAGAAATATATGTTTTTTATATATTTCTCCTAGGCAAATAAAACATCTAATATCTTAAAAATAAATATGTTTCGAGGGATCAACTAGAGTTTATTTATATTTTGCATACTAATCTGCATATCAGAATTTGACATTTTATTTTTTTTTATGTTCCTGGGCAGACAAAAAAAAATATGAGAAAAATTTGAAAAAAAAGTAAAAAATCTTATTTCGTTTTTTTTTTGCTTGTAAGAAAAAAAAAACCTTCTATATTAAAAAAAAGAGGAGAAAATTACCAACCATTTATGTCCTTATGTTTTTTTGTCAGTCGTAAGGAAAGATAGAGTTTTGTCACTAGCTACGATGAACAGCGCTATCAAAATAAGTACATGACGAAACAATTCCCATCAGCCCAACAATTATATTTAAAAGAATGATAATTGCTAAACAGTCTGATGAAGAACATGAAGAGTTCCTTAAATACGAATTGAGCTCGTATCCATAGTCTCTTTTCGATGACTATGGTATGCGGAAAGGAACCAAGCCTGCTTTATACAAAACCTGTACGCCAACTGAACAGGCAGATTTTCAAGGAAGTGTGTATGTCATAGATGCAGGATATTTGTTGCATAAAGTTGTCTGGAGCAGGGATCAAACATTTTCATCAATTTGTGAAAGTTACGTGCCATTTGTTAAGTCCAAGTACAAGGAGAGTGCCGTCGCTGTGTTCGATGGTTTCTCCCAAGAAAAATGTTGCAGAGGTACTAAACATACTGAGCGAGCAAGAAGATCACTTAAGCAAACCTCTGTTGATTTTATGTTCGACATAACGATGGTTCCCACTGTGATACAAGACAAATGCCTAAGCAATATTAAAAACAAAGACCGTCTGATTTTAATGTTGAGGGTCACTTTTGCAGCAGCTGACATTGAAACCAAGCAGGCGCGAGGGGATGCAGATACACTTATTGTCACCACAGCTAAAGGACCTTGAACAACTACATAACTGCGTAGTTGAAAACGTAGACCTGCTGGTAGTAATGGTTGGTCGCTGTAGGGGTGTGCACTCAAACATATACTTTCTAAAACCAGGGAAAGGGTCAGTTTCGCCCTTTATCTTTTCACCTGGCTGCATAATTAATGAGTTAATTGCCAAGCAATATATTGTTTTTGCTTGCCAAGGGGGGCTGTGATACAAAGTCAGCCTCGCTCAAAGTAGGAAATACAAGGTTTCTTTAGACTCTGAAGAAAAAACATGCATTATCTAAGACCATTGAGATTTTTAAAGATCCTACGGTTTATTCAGATGCTGTGACTGATGCTGGCCAACGTTTTATTACCTCATCATATAGCTTTAACTACAAGAATACCATGCCATTAAAATAAATGCTACCTTAGGTCAGCATACAGGACATCAGCACATTTGGCGTCTCTGCAATCCTCTATAATACTTGGAAACCGTCTGACAAAAAAATAAATAAATAAGGATATAAATTGTAGGTAATTTTTTCCTCTTTATTTCAATACGGCAGGGTACTTTGCTTAAAATGATTACTTTGCAAGTTTCAAGCAAAATAATGAAAAAATTAAAGATTTTTTACTTTTTTATATTTTTCTCATATTTGCCAATGTAAATTTTGTTGGACAACTTCAGATTCGTGTTCAGCAACCCAAAAAATATAAAATAAGCCATAAAAAACAATTACCCATAAACTTTTCACTTCAAGCCCTATTTTAAAACCATCTAACTGGACAATAATTCAATTCGACAGTAATAATAGCCTTAGGTTCAAGATTTCCTATTAAATGGACCATAACTCTTATAGCTCATAAATTTTTGGTGCAAGCAATAAATTGTATTGTCAAATATATTAATAAAGTAAAGGATTATAATAATTTTTTAAAAAAAGTGTATAATGTAAAGCAATAAACTAAAAGTAGAGAATTTGATTTCTTTTTTATTCCAGTGTAATTTTAGATTAAATTAAGGCCTTTTATGAGAGAAATGGGGAGGGAAATGAAAAACAACAAAGAAAAAAAAAACAGTTTTCTTTTTGCATTTTCCAACGAGTTAGAGAGCGGTAGATTTTCATTATTGCGAAAAGCTTAATATGAAATGAAGACAGTTTTCGACCTGCTGGCCGCCGTTGCCAACTAAAACACTCTACCCCTGTTCATTTCCCCTCTGCGGCTTTATTTCCGTTTCCAATGGAGAGCAATCTCTATTTTGCATTCCTCAATTGCTTTCAATCGTCTTCATCAACGTGGCGTACCGTTAGTGACTTTTACACACTTTGATAAAAACGAAATATTATTAAAAAATTAAAATAAAAAAACACGTCATACAGGATTATTGAACGAGGTTGACATACGTTCATAAAGTTATTGCCTAATAAAGTTAATAGGTTTTCGTGACTATACAGCGACTTGTTCATTAAAAAAAACACCTTTGCTATCGTCAAAAGACCTATACATCTAAAAAAAAATAAATAAAAAATGGTGCCAGGAATGAATACACTTCCATAGAGAAAGCATCAAAACAATAACTGTTTTTTTAAAAATCTATGTTCACTGTCAATGACATATTTCATATATGTCACCTTCGATATGTTCCTTGCAGATGAAGTAAATATGATACATATAAAATGATTTTCGCACCGTTAAAATTTAAAAAAAAAATTAAATAAAAAAAAAACACCATCTCAATCCCCAAACAGATCGTAATATTTCCTAAATCTTTCGACGTAAAGCTCTTCAGATTAAGTTGTCTCTCTCATTCTTTACCACCTTGATTTTGGTGCTTAGAGTGGATTGTAAGATGTTGGAATAGGAGAGGTTTGAATGAGCTACTTGCTATGTTCTCTGCTCTTGGTTGAGTCTGGATCAGCATCAAACTTAAGGGAAGCCAGTCCAGGACTTTACAACTGACAAATAATAATTGTAAGTATTTATGGAATAATAAATTAATTAACTAGATCTCCTAAATTTGAAACGTGGAGCCAGATAATCAAGGTAATTATAAAATAAAGTAAGCTAAATAATTGATTGGCTGAATGACAGGCCGTTGTTAAATTAAAAGTGATTTATATTCAATTAAGAGTTTACCTATAAAATTACAATAAGAAATAGAGATCATAAGTAAATTTAAAAGCTTAAGTGGTAACAGAAAACTAATCTTAATGAGACAGATGCTATGGTGTGGGTACGGCGCACAGCGGGGCAAAAACGGAAAAAAGTGTTTAAAATTCAATAACTCGTGGAAAAATATATCTATGAACTCGTAATTACTCGTAATGAACTCGTAACGCCGCGGCGTCGCAGGTGGAAACCATCGGTAAGGTGTCATCAGAGAATGACTACGTCTACTCGGCTACATCGTGGTCAGAGGGGGGAAGAGCAAGACTGTTGTACAAGAAGACAAGAAGCAACAAGACAATAACTTGAAAATATTTGTCCGCCCTTAATCCGGTTTGACGTCAAACGTCTTGAGACTTCTTGGTAGTTTGAGGTTAGAAATTAAGTTAGGATATAAGTATTCACCCAAAATATTATAAAGTAAGAAGGGAGTTACAAAAAATTATCCTTTGTGTGCGGCTGCTGTCTACTACTGAGAAGGGTTGTTAAATCTCGGATTGTTTTGAGGTTTTGAGGAGTTAGCCTACTGCGTATCACGGCAGATATATGCATTAATTTAAAATGTTCAAGTTCATGGTGTCTACCAATTTCAGCTATCAAAATTCCCGACATATTCCCGACTTTTTCAAGAATTTTTCTAGAAATTCCCGACTTTTTCAAAAATATTTCTAGAGATTCTAGCCAATCGATATTTTAATGCTGTTTCAATAATGATCTAAACAAATCAATCTATGCATACTTTGCTACTTAATATATCACAGTTAAACAATATTAAAAAAAAGCAATTTTTTTAATATTTCAGATTACTCTAGATAAATTTCAAGAAACAAATCAATGTCGAGTATTGCCATTCGGTTTGAAAATAGTTACGATGTTACACGAGGTTGTCGGATAAAACTACTTCAAAAATATATGTCCGATCAAATTCTTTTTTTTTCCATCTGAAAGCTGGTTAAATTTACTATAAGACCTCATCTATGAAATTTTGATCAAGTCCCATGATGTACTCACGCCATCACGCTGAGAACTCCATACTCTTGTGAAATCCATTTTTTTTTTTTTTTTCAGTATATTTCTTACTCCGAAACTATTTACGAGAAATGGGTGTTTTATGGAACTTGATCAAAATTTCATATATAGATCGGATAGTAAATTTAACCAGCGTTTGAACGAAAAAAATAAATTTTTAATCGGACAAACATTTTCGGAGTTGGAGTAAAAAAAAAAAACAATACAGAAAAACGTGTTTTTGCGGAGTAGTGTGACTCATCGCAAGTTAGCCAATCTCTTCAATATTTCCCTCCCCTACAGCTTTAAAACTATTGATTTGAGAAAAAAAAAATTCATAGAATCAATTTATTTTCCAAATGTGATTTGTTTTAATAACATAAAGAACACAAAATGTACCACAAATAACGGATTCCGAATTATTTGATCAAACAGCTGTGAACTTACGATATTCAACCCTTTCCCCTCTCCCCCATGCGATAACCTAAGATATACGATTATATATATATATGATGTTTGTTCAAGCTAGTATGTAGGTATATAAAACAATGTTCGATGATGACGTAATTCCCAATTATGCTATCTTTTTCTTTTTCATCAGTAAATTATTTAACAATAACAAAAATAAATAAATTTTGATTGTTTGATAAATAAACTATAAAAAGACAGAACAGTATTTTCGCCCAGAACCCACTTAAATTGTAGCAAATCTAGCTTACTTTAAAAGTATGTAGGGTAAGTACACTTATCAGACGCTTCCGTAACTGACATTGAGCAAAAACTGAAAAAAATATGAAAATTTTAGCATTAACAAAGACTTTTTCCCGAATTTTGCAAATTTTCTGTAAATTCCCGACTTATTCCCGACCATACGAAATCCCCGACATATTCCCGAAATTCCCGACTAGTAGACACCCTGTAAGTTTTATACATAGAAAATCCTAGAGGTAAGTTTTATATTTATTTATATAGTAAGATCGTGTCTGATTTAAGGAGGGAAAGAATTTCACAAGGTGGTGGAAAGGCTAAGAAAGGAATGTTGTAAGGAGTATAAAGGTGCAATAAGGACAACGGGATCTGGTGGGAGTGGATGGAGCTTTTGAATTTCATAAGATAGTAAATATAGGACGGACGATGCTAAATTGACAACGACATGCTAAAGAAATGTACTTTGAAAATAATGTCTAAAACATAGGAATGCCTTAAAAACAAATCAAATCAAGCTGTTGATAATAACCTTATATGAACACAACGTACAGTTTTTATTTTATTTTTATTGATAAATCTGCATTTGTCAACTACAGAAATGGCAATAAGCAGAGTGGAGTAAATAATAATTAAATAAAATATAGTACCCACAGTCGAGTGACTATAAAAGAGTTCAGTGTTAATGTACTAGTGTATGCTATCTCTATAAGATCTTTTTCGGTATATACCTACATAACTATTTAATATTTCTCATTCTATAAAAAAAAAGTTTTTATCTAATATAATAATAACAGGGATACGTAGTTAGTAAGTTTAAGGTTAATAAGATAACAAGGAACGCGTTTGTTTGAACAGCCTAATAAAGTTGGAACAGTTCTCATATTTTCTTTTTAATTTTTTTCTCGCTCTAGACCTTTGAACTAACGATATTCCGCTGACTAGGCTTAAGAGACGTTCCATATACGAAATTGCTATTGGACTATCGCCTATATGAGGGGAAGTGGTTTTTTCAAGGGCATAAAGCCCTCGGGTGAGGATCGCTGAAAATGGAGTGATGAGATAGTGGATCGGTTCGAGTCCAGAAATTAACAGCGCTCTTTTACGACAGTCCCATTCCATTTCGTCTATCTCTTCTGCCTCTCAGAGAGAGCGGAAATCGTTCTGAAAAACAGCGTATATTTTAAAGTTAAAAAAAAAAACTATATATTTTTTAATTCATAGGTTCATAGAATGTAACGTGTGATGATAGGTTTACCAAATTATGTCTAAAATGTAGTTATTTATATCGTCTGCTTGGAGGTAAAAGTCACTAAGTGACAAAATAATTTTTTTTTCTGTTTAATATTTAACCGCGAATATGCTCATTAAAAATTTCTGAGATAGTTATATAGTGAATTTTCTCATTCCATAATTTTTTTTTTTTTTTTTTTTTTTTTTTCTCATCCTCCATTTATTAAAAAAAACAAAAACAAATAATAATAATTGGAATATATATATATAAATATATATATATATAAATAAATATATATATATATATATATATATATATATATATATATATATATATATATATATATATATATATATATATATATATATATATATATATATATATATATATATATATATATATATATATATAAAACAAAAAAAATATATTGAACGTACTTCACTTGAAAAAGTTTAGCTTTTACACTGTAAAATGTGATAGAAAATTTTTGTAGCCCTCGAATTCCATTTCAGCACCCTCAAAACACTAAGGAAACGTATGTGTGTGTGTGTGTGTGTGTGTGTGTGTGTGTGTGTGTGTGTGTGTATATATATATATATATATATATGTATATATATATATATATATATATATATATATAGAGAGAGAGAGAGAGAGAGAGAGAGAGAGAGACCAATAAAACAAATATATAATAAATAACTTATTACATTTTAATATTTACATAATATACAACCAAAACCTCATATAAGATTTGATTGTTATGTATTCACAATTTTTGTTTTATTTTGCGGTTTTGAGGGTGCTGAAATGGAATTCGAGGGCTACAAAAATTTTCTATCACATTTTACAGTGTAAAAGCTAAACTTTTTTAAGTGAAGTACGTTCAATATATTTTTTCACAAGAACCGACAACGGATTCGAATTCAGCATTTAAAAGAACCCTAAAATACGAAATTTTATCCAAATAGAAAAATAAAAATTCCTAAGCTTCAAAATTTGCCTGACCTAAATGGTAGGCAACTTTTGTTTAAATTGATAAAAACATAATTACGCTTAGACGGTTTAACGTATCAACTTTATTTTTTTTACAGAAAATATAGGGTGGTACTACGCTTGAAATGTATTTGGTTTCATCATCCTATCTGATTTCAAACTCAAGTTAAAAATCAAAATGTTTTTCGGATTTTCCAATTTTTTTAATAGACCGAATTTTACGTACATCAAAAGAAAGCTGAGACTCTCCTCTTTCCAGCGATACCAACCAGTGAATTGCGTGACAAAGTAATGGTGATTAAAAGGTATGTAACCAATAATCGGATTAAAAATTTCATTTTCCTCGAAGAGGGTGAAAAAAAATGATTTTTTTTTATTTTGTTGAATAAGCGTTTTTTAAAGTTTTTAAGGTGCTGAATTAGAATCTGACGTCAATTTTTATGTGAAAAATCTATAGAGGTAGTTTGCTTGAAAATCTAATCATTTTTTAAGAATTTAATTAACCTAAACCAAATCTTTGGTTTAGCTAAATCTTTGGAGCGACTGTATTTTTCCTTATATCCGCAATAAAAACTAAAAATCTTAGTGCAAGAGTCATTTTTTAAATTTTTTTTTCGAGATAAAAAATAAATTAGTTTAATGCTATTTATTTTTTTTCTTGGCTTCTAGGGCCCATTGGTAGGAATGGCAAAATACATGTCTAATATGTTTTGACCATGAACCTCCAAAAAAATTGGCAAAAAGATCCGTGAGAGACTGAGTGTGTCCTCCCCTTGTTAGTGATTTGTACCTCCAACTAGACTATATATGAGTAGCCCAAACATACATTAAAAATAATCCACAAGATAAGTATCAACACAATTCTTCTATCTACGTCTCTGTCTATTCATCGGATATTTTAGTAAAAAGGCGTGATACATCTTTACATAGATATTTTAACCGTCATAAATGTATTACTAGGGAATTCTGTAATGCGTGATTAAAAATATTACTATATTTTTCAACAAACTTAAACAACTAATGCACTTTTCAAATGGGTCATTTCTTTATATTGGTTCATATGTTGGAAAGAGTTGTTACACATAGCTAAAAAGTAGTGTTATAAGATTATATACCATACAATAATTAAATGCAATAATAATTAGAAAAATAAAATCAAAAACTCTATCTAGGTAAGTATGATATAGTTATAATGAATATTATTACTCTGAAAAAATACGATGTGTGGTTAGAGATAAATTACAATCACTCGAAAATTAGAATGCATATTTCTTACTTTTTTATGGTTTAAATTATTTAATATATTTGTCGATAAATATTGAGTAAAAGTTCATATAAAAAATTATCTTCAAATGCATTAGACTTTCGCTAATTCGAACAAATTAAAGCCAGGACACTTCCAACTAGCGAAAAGTTCAAATTACCGAGCAGGGGAATTTTAAAAATAATAATAGGCAACAATGTAAATATCTGCTTGTGTTATAGTACCGACAAAATAATGATATGAATGTATACAATACGTTGACTTTTTTAAAAATAAAATCTGTAGCAATAAAATAGATAGGGGAGGTTAATTTTTCAAGAAGACTACACCAGGCTAAACAAAGGCAACTGTGTTTATATGAGCAATGTATTTCCAAAGAAATATACCTACTTATAATTCGATCTCGGAAAAGTATGGATGTCAACATTTTTCTCAGTTTTTCTGTGTATTATAATTTTTATTTTTTTTAATTCACTTGAGGTAAAATATATTATTTATCTCATATGTGTTTGTTTGTTATTAAACTATTCATTGAAATTTAAACTATATGCAATAAAATAAAATACATCTAGTAAATGTACATCTATTCATCCAGAGGTAGACCGAGACGTAGAGGATTGTGTCTAGGTCGAACATGGAGATTTGGGTTTTGAGAGTTTGTATTGGAGGGAGGTGTGTGGTCAACGGTTGGTGGTGTCGGCATGGAACCTTCGGCTTTGCTGAGCCTTATATTTTTTTTAATTTATTTATTAACTAGTAAATATAAAGATAATACTAATAATTAAATGTCAATTGCCAACCAATATTAGAAGGTGTCGAGGCCATCTTCTTTTTAGACGCCTCAACCCAAAATTCAACTCCGTATTTCGAAATAAGTCTAATTACTGTCATGGAAATGAGTCTCTGTACTCAGAATGTATGTGGTTCAAATCGCTCATCCAGACATTATATCTATTTGGTATTCTGCCCTCAGGGTGGCTATTTAGAGTGATAGGCTCCATTTGACAAGGGCTGAGTGGGTTTAACGATCGTCAGTGGCCAACTTAAACGTGATTTATTGATAATACTGATGATCGCTTGGAGCTTGGGGCCTCCTTAATGTCAAATTGAAGTGATCCTTCTAATATAATTTGCCCATCACGGTCCTAAAGTGATGGAAGGGGTGTTCTGTCTTAATACTTCACCATCAAACATATTTATAAAAAATGTATTTGTGCCAGCAGAAATCAAAAAACTTCGGCAATGTCTAGCTATTGGGCCGTTTCATATGAAATGAGCGTTCATTAATCAGTCCAGTCGAGAAACATATTGTAGAGTGCATGAAATATGCGATAAATTTTGACTTCACAGCTTCGCTAGGAGTAGTTAGAAGGTAAACATACTAAAAGTACCCGACACTGAGGGCTGAGCTTACGGTGGGGGAAGAGGAAAAGGTCCCATTTTTGGATTTTTCGATTATATCTCGAAAACGGTAGACTCTAGGAAAATATATTACGAATAAAAATTAAAACTAATTAAATTTCCTATAAAATTGTTTATATACATATTTTTCGAACTTTTAACGGTTTTCGAGATATCCGCTATTCAAAAATAATTAATATTCGAAAATAAAAATGTTTACCTCACATTTTGTCAAACATTTGCTTAAAGTGCCAGAAACGTATACGTAAAATTAAACTAAATTAAATGTTCTATAACTTTTATGATAACCTTTTTTTCTGAGAAACAAAAGCAAATGTTTGACAACAAGTATGGTTAAATTTTATTTTTCAAGACAAGACTCTTGCCCACCTGTCTTCATCGACAATCAACCCATACCACAAACAAACGAAATTCATTGCTTAGGACTTCATTTGATAGAAGAATGACCTGGGGCCCACACGTAAAACAAAAACGTCTCAGTCTAACCAAGAGATTAAAACTTCTATATCCAATACTTCATAAACGGTCAACATTAAAACTCCGATAACGACTGAATACATACACTTACCTACTTAAACCCATATGGACATACGCCACACAAATATACGGAACTGCAAAAAATACACACCTTAAAAAAATACAAAAATTCAATTCAAAATTACTCAGACTAATCACGAAATCACCTTGTTACATTTCAAAACACACACTTCACACTGATTTAGAAATATCCACAGTAAAGGAACATATACATGACCTTTATAGACGATTTCAGATATAGATGACAGACTTCATGGACATAACAACATACTCATTAATAACATGGCCACGACTGACATACCTGGAAATACTCTCAGAAGGCTTCAAAGAAGCTGGATGACAGATTTTCTCAAATAAATATCTTTAATCCATGCTAGGAGGAGGTACTATTGAGTGCTAGTCTCCCACACACCATACAAGGCCTGTAGTATTCAATTTCACATCACATTCACTGATTGTTACCCTAATAACAGGTGTGAATTAAAATCTGAAAGAGAAAAAAAAAAAAATCTCGAAAACGGTAGGAAGTTCGATAAATATGTATATAAACAATTTTGAAGGAAATTTAAATAGATTTAATTTTTATTGGAAACATATTTTTCTAAAGTCTATCATTTTTGAGATATAATTGACAAACCCAAAAATGTGACCTTCTCCCCTCCCCCCACTCACCGTCACAACATCCCCCAGAGGAGGGGACTTTTAGTATGTTTATCTTCTAACTACTCCTAAAGAAGGCCTGAGATAAAAAATAATCACATATTTCATGTACACTACACTCCTCATTTCAGCATCTATTGAATGTACTGAATTTCTTTTGTAAGAAACGTTAAACCATAAAAATAATTAATAAGATATTAAGAATGATTGTGAAGCGAACATAACAAAAAGAATGATTATCGGTTTGAGAAAAATAATTAAATTCATATTAATACTCCCTAAGACTCAAGTTGGTAGGTGATTTAATTTCTGGTCTCACATTGGATTATATAATTCCAGACACGAAGAATTCACAGGCTTGTGACGAAATAAAGAAAGAAAATGAGTTTTCGACCTGGGAATAGCTTTCAAAAACACTACTTCTAAGAAATTAGTTCTAATTTCTGCACAGATGGAAATCTGTTGGAGAAAAGTTTCTTCTGTCAGTCGAGAAACATGAAGTCTGGAGATATCGAGTAAATGTCTCTTCCCAACCAATGCAGATTGTTTTTTTAAATATTTATTTTGGATGCATTATGTCAATATCACTGCAGTACGATAGGAATGTGATAGTGTCACCTCTGAATAAAAATAGAACTGAATGATTACTGCTATAAGCCACCACTTAGAAACAATTTTTTTTGATGCTTTGGCCAAACCACCGGTGAATAATCCGTTCGTTATAACATCCCTCCCTTAACGCTGTGGTAACGTTTCATCTTAAATATGAATTTTCAAGTTTAAATAAAAAAAAAAAAAACTCTAAAATCGCGTGTTTCCATTGTCATATTTTATAGTATACCATACAATGTGCCAAAAATTGGAGGTATATTAAATATTATCAAATAACAAAGGAGTAATAACGGCTTCTTATGATCTGTAAACAACAGAAGTCCAATAATTTTAAATTTTATAAATAATAAAAACGGACGTTTCATATGAAATGAAAGAGTTTCAAGTTACAAGAATTACAGAAGCCTATGATGGGATAGGCAAACCGCACGCCTCCTAAGCCTTGCGGTATAGAAGTATACAGTTCGGGCGCGCAACCTGTTGAAATAAAATACTACTTTAACTATAAAATACTACTAAAACTAAAAAATATAAGATTCCCTGCAATAACGATACAGAAAATGACAAAAAAAAATTAATTAAAAAAAATTGATAATGTAAAAAGTTTACTAAAATCAATTATCTGATATACCATAAATTATGAACAGAAAACGAATAAAATAACCTTTTTAAAGTTTTGACTATAAAATATTTCTATAGTTTTATTAAACTTCGTTTATAAACTTCCACTAAAAATTACAGAATAACAACACATAAATTTTATTCGAGTACTATCTCTTGTGAAATAAAGACATTTTAGCTGGAAATTGACAATACAAATTTTATAATACCACTTTTAATAAGAAAGAACTAGTCCCAATAAAATTTATAGAAAAGACCCCCCCCAAAAAAAAAACTCATTTCAACAATTAACTATGTAATTCACTGAAATATCTTAATGGTAGGCATAAAAGAAAACACATAGATCACGATAAAACGACAAATGTTTTTAATAATTTTATGAAATTATTTACGACAATATTCCTTATAACACATCCTCAAGGAAAAAGTAGAAGTTGAATGAGGGATCTCTTAAGATAACCGGTAAATTAAATAAAGTCAGAAGAGGGTTTCAGTGTATTCAGAACATTCACTGGTTCAGTAGGAAGACTGGTAGGTGTGAATCTACATATAAAATTAATATATATATATATATATATATATATATATATATATATATATATCTATATATATATATATATTTTTTAGCTCTTGATTTCTTACAATTTTTATAGAGGATATCCTTGAAATATTCAATTTTTTTTATTTATGTTAAAAAAAAATTAACAAAAAGTCATATATCTGTAGTAGGCAGCAAGGTAGCTCAGTGAGAAAGGCAATAGACTGCCAAGCAAGAGGCCCGGATTCTAACCTGAGATGAAGGCAGAAAAATGGAGTGATTTCGGCCGAATCTCCTACTACAACCAATGGCCTAATAACAGTACAGGATAGTAATATTTGTACTAGTCCATAAGAATATACTGTCAGATAATCATTCATTTTCTAATGCGACAATTAAATAATCTAATAACATAAACTTAGAAGTATTACTAGACTTACTTTAAGCTAATTTTACTCAGTACCTACTACCGTCGAAATATATTCAGGGAACAGAAAATGAAACCAAAATCTAAATCTAAACAGTCATAGGATAAAAGGGAGTTGCTGAGTTTAAAAGTAAATCCATTCCATCTCATTAAGCACATGTCCCTAAAAAAAACCTTTTTTTGCCCCAAGTTTGGAGGCAGATGTTTGCAGACGCTCCTAATGCCCTCGGTCGATACTAAAAGACACTTCATATTCAATTATAAAATTAAGTGAGATTACAAAAATAAATAGGACCAAAATATTATAAGATCAGTATGATTATTGAATTATTAAATAGGCAATATAATCGAAATAAAATAAAAATAATTCAAATATATGTATTATTATTATTATTATTATTATATTTCGATGCAGGCCATCTAAGAATCACGCGTAAATCATTCCTCGTTTTTAAAAATTTTTTTTCCTTTCCGCTCGTATCCTTCTCATCTTCTATCCTATCTCCCTCTTTCATCCATCCACCCATATCGCACCTTCCTGTTTTTTCCTCTCCACCAAAAGAACCTCCATGTTACTCACTATTTTCCGGATTTTTTCTTTATCCTGGGTTTATTTATTTTTATTTACTCTCTATTTCCTCCTTTATTTGATCCGTATACATATCTCAATACATTCTTTAGTGTAGAATGTTTCAAATATTAGTTTATTCAACCTATAAATATAAATCTGGATCGGTTTTAAACGATTTTATCATTTATAATGATTCATAAATATTTAATTTTAGGCTATTTTCTACTATGTAGTATTTTTACTCCCGAATCTTAATTAAATTTATGGTTATTTTCATTTAGATGGATAGCGAAATTGGAGTTCTGGGTCTTATTATTGCATGCTCTTATATGTTCTTTTACTCTTTGATTTACCGATTGTCCAGTTTTTCCCGTGTATTTTGCTTCACAGTTATTACATTTTAGTTCGTATACACCGCTTTTTTGGAAAGGGTCTATTTTGTCTTAAGGTGAAGGGAAGTATGATGACTAGAGACCGGATTTTTGTGCAGTAAAAAATCAAAAAATGTGCAGTGAAAAACACAAAACATGCAAAATCGTGCAGTAAAAAACTCAAAACGTGAATTAAAAAACTTAATATATGCATAAATCCATTTATTTACACAAATATGCAAAACTTAACCAGCCTTGAATAAACTTAAGGACATTTCGACAAACGTTTCGTTTTAGAGTTAATTCAATCTGAAATACTTTCAAATTTGGGGAAAAAAGGAGATGAAAAAAATTGTTAATTAAAAGAAATATAAAATATCTTTATTGAAATTTTCTTTTACGTGGAAACAAAATATAATTAAATGTTTTTGAAAAATAAATTAGTTTTTAAAAGTTTCGTGAAAATGTACATTATAAATCTCAAAATATTTCTCAGTAAAAATTATGCCACCTGTCACTTAATAAAATGTTCTTTAGCAAAGAAAAGGAACGTTCTACATCTATGGATGTAACAGGATAATTTTTGTAGCATGCGATTGAGGATGGATCCAGATTATCAGCTTCTTTCAACTTCCTTTCAGTTGATACAATAATTTGATATTTTTTAACGAATGTAACCTTAGTTTTTCTCAAGGATTTACTCGAATTTTGAAAATAAACATCTTCCCTTTTCATTTTCAATTCGTTTTAAGCTTTGTTCGAGAGTTTCAAACAAATATCAGCTCTGGATATTCATTGGTCCATTGTTTCAATTTTGTCGAAACACTCGCGGACGTTTTTGGCATTTTCAAAGTTGATAGTTTAAAATCTTGTTAACAACTAGCCCTTTGTGCTAAATAAGAATTGGAGAATGAAATGGGAAGCGGGTAGTAAAATTTTCTGAGGAAACGTCTTAGTTCTAGGAAGTACGTCGATCCTCAATGTTTGCCTATATCCTCAAAGCTCCCAATTCAATACGATCATTTAAAAGTCACAAATACATTTGATTTAAGCGACTTTTTACTTTCAATTTAAAACTAATTAACCTATTTAATATAAATAATTGTTAAATAAATAAATAAATGTTGCCTAATAATCCCAAGTAAAATTTTCAAAAAATAAATGATTAAGTAAAGATGAATGTGGTTCAATTGTGCGATTTCGTGCAGTAAAACCCGAATTCGTGCAATTAAGCTCAAAATGTCAAATTTGTGCAATTTCGTGCAAAATAAAATTTAAGAATAAGAATCCTTAGGTTATAAATGAGATAACTACTACTACACAGAAATCCGGTCTCTAATGATGACAATGGTTTATCTATTTTAAATGCAGGGTTTAAACCTAATTTTTTTAATTTCTTTCCGACATTAGTGGATATTGGGCCGTAATAACTTATGGTATGTTTTAGAACTGAAGATGAATTTTTAGCATTCGAAACTAGATTTCTAATAAAGTAATCCCAATAGATGTGGCAATTAATTCATCAATCCTTATTGTATTGAACCTTCTTTACCATCATGCGTACCTCAAGTGATTTGCTAGATGTATTTGCAAACAGTTGTGAATTTCAACAAATAACTAGCAAAAAAAAAAAAAAATAAAATACAATTTTAACCTTCATTACCTTATCATTTGCTATTATTTTGGTTTACTCATATGATATCTTATATTTATATATAAATTTAAAGAAGGTGTGCCACAATAATTTTTGATAGTTATTTTGAAAATGCTACAAGAATATTGATTATAGAAATACACAAGAGCAAAATTACAAACTTTACTGTAGTTAGGGCTCCTGAAGAAAAGAGAAAGCCTGCGTTAAACTGATGTCTAAACCTAACGTCTCATAAGTGACAGACAATTTTAGGGCGAATAATAGGAGAATTATAAAAAATAGTTGGAATATGCTAAACATTTGTGATAGATTGATACAAAAATGAGCTAGCAGAAGCAAGGCCCCGCCTTGGTGGGCGGAGCGGAGAGAAACAAGGTCGTTGTTATGACAACAGGGGAAGCTGACAACCCTAGTGAAATATAACGTCCGCTTAGCATGAATCTTGTTCGTCCATTTTGCACAAAATGGAATCACCAGTCATTGGCAACCTCTGCTCCGGCTAGGGCAGGCGATAAATGGAGCTTTTAGTGCCTTAAGAAAGATAGGGCAATATCAACCGGTGAATGGAATATTCAAATTTAATCCACCGTCGTGTGAAAGAAACAATTTTAACCGTCATCAACTATTCATACTCGAATATGTTGAAAGTTTAATGGAGAACAGTAAAAACTGAAACTAATCCCTTTACGAATATAATCTAATCTATCTAGCAATTAATGTCAACCTTGAAAAAATTTCTGATTTATTTTTGCAGTTGTTGATAGGGTTGCTTATTGCGTAGATACACAGCAAACTTTGACTTTATTAAAAGCATAATAAATTCTTTTTAACACATTCTATTAGGTTGGTACAAAAATAATACAGGTTTGTTTGTTTGTTTATTTAGTTTAACGTCATTTAATGCTGCTATGGCTAATCGGACGATGCTACAGTGGGAGTCCTAAATTTTACCTATCCAGGTATAATTAATTAGGACAGGGATCTTTATCTCCCTTTAAAAAATCCTAAGGTCATCTGCCGGGCTGCAAACCCGCGATCTTCGGTTTAGAAGGTTGGTAAGCTAACCACTACACCACAGGTGACCCCATAATATTTTATTTATTTATTGTTCACCCTACCTTGATTTCAGGCAATATAGGTTTAGGCAATATTAACTGAACCCATAATACAGGTTTATGTGACAAACAAAATATATTATAATTTTGTGCGGTTATAATGTTGAGTGGTCAACACCAACATCGGTTGTAATTTCCCTAATCGTTTTGCGGAGAGTTTTTTCAACAAAGCGACTAAGATGGTTGTGATCAGCAACAGAATGCCTACCTAGATTTCCTTGTATTCGCAATAAAAATCTCCAAGACGAATTTTGCGGAACCATCGCTCCACTGTATATACACTGATGCTCCCTTCACCCCAAACAACACCATGCTTCCAAAACTCCACGATGTTAAGCGCGGTTTGGGCCTCACTTCGACCAAGTTCGAATTCGTAAAAGTAAATTTTTTTATATGGTGAATTTCAGAGGTACTTTAAAATTTAACCCAAACTATACTAATCTTTGAGGAAACGTTAATAAACATTGTTTTTAAACCACTCAACTAGACTGGAAGATCGTTTTAGTTTACTAGGCAAGCACTAGCCTAAACAAAATGAATAATTAAAACCTGCATTATGTTTGTACCAACCCAATAGATGCAACACGAAGTTCAAAATTTGGAATTTGGTGGGTCTTATAAAGAAAGGAAACGGGCACCAGTGACTACAGTTCAAATTTTGTTTGTACACGATAATAATACTTTAAAACTGATTGGTAATTTGTTTTGATACTATAAACTATGTTTATCCCCTTTAATCTATATTAAAGCATAAATAGTAAATTTTTAACAATTAGGGAAAAACATATATATTTACTGATTTCACAAATTGGGGAATGAAATCTATCATGTTTTTCTAAATACTCTTTCTCGAAAAAAATTCACTCTGAATGGGAAAAACATTTCATGAACATGTCTATCAATAATTCATGTCATTCCTAATTTACATTTTATAATTAAAAACATCAAATTACTTAAATTAATAATTTAATTAAATCAACAATGAATAGTTATTCGAAATAAACAAATTGAGAGAAAATAGCGGTTTCAAACTTGAATTTTTTCATTTTAACCAATATAGCTTCTAAACAGTATGTTCTAGTGACAAAGTTTATATAACAAAAGCTACTTCTTATTAAATTTCTGATTAGGAAACTTTCGTCAAATTTTCCATCCGGGCAAAACCAACAGTCAAAATGTTACATGTTTGAGTGTGAAATAAAGTTCCACATTAGAGGATGAAAAAAACATTACAACTTGACTTTATTCAAACCAATATAACTGCTTAACGGTACGTCCTAGTGACAAATGTTATATACCAAAAAATATTATCCATTAAATTTCAGATGGGGTACTGAAGTGAAATTTTCGATACGAGAAATACCAACAGAGCTAGAGAGTGTAAATAAATGTAAAAAAAAAAAAAAAAAGGACACCGAAAAAGTATTTATCCATGCCAAAAGCTATTTTTGCACAACAATCGTATCTCAAACCGAAAAGGACACCCACATTTCAAAATTTATAACTTTTGAGTTTAATCCATTGTCCTATTCCACTGATCCCTGTTGAACAGATCCGCTACGTAGGACTCCACTTGGACAAACGTCTAACTGGATTCCAAGTATATAAGACTAAAACGACAAGAAACTGCCCGTCGTTACAGACTACATCAACATTTACGAGTCAAACGTTCAAAGCTTCCAATTAATTACATGACTCATATACATGACTGTGATTAGACCTATTTGGACGTACGGAATAGAGCTTTGGGGCTCTACTAAGCCATCCAATTCATCTCGTATCCAATCCTTACGATCCAAAATCCTTCGAAAAATCCTCAATGCTCCTTACTTTGTCACCAATAAACTTATCCATAAAGATCTTAATGTTCCACATGTTTCTGATTTAGCCCAAACCAGATACCTATCCTTTCATAGTAAACTCAATAGCCACTCAAATCCCTTAATTTCTCAACTTGCTTCCTACACCATTCCTGATAATCCTCCGAGGCGTCTGAAAAGAAGATGTCCTACAGACCTGTTAGTGTAGATTTTATTGAAGTGCTACTAGTGAGTAGTTTTTCACAAGTTATTTAAATGCCATTGTATTCACTATCAACACATTTACTTGTATATTATTTTGTACAGTTGTATAATAAATGAAAAATAAAAAAAAAAACATTGTCCTACTAAGGAAATAAATCGACGAAGAAAAGTGTAGTAAGTGTAGTTCCTCAGATTATAGCACACAATATAATTTAATTTATTTTAAGTAGCTTTTTTTAAAATGATTTCGAACCTTAAAAGTGCTTTTCCCAAAAGATAAACAATTTGAGTTGTGACACTGTTCTTGCCGGTGTCCGATATGACATTTAATAATACTTAAAATAGATATATATTGAAAAACATATATTTATAGGTTTTACATTGGAGGTATGAAATCTGTTGAAAATCCTCTCAAAAATATTTTCGTCATTATATTTTCTTTACACTGCTTGATAATCTTAACAATTCCCATCTTGACAAACACTGAACTTATCGAATAGAGAAGATATATTCAGGTATCTAATTAGTATATTTTTTCAGTTGAATAAAAAATTTTATATTCTCAATAAAGAATCCCACATTAAGACATTGTTGTTATAACATCAAATGTTATAAAGAGAATATCACTAATTATTTGAGACTTGCAAACAGGATTGATGGGAACTTTTCTTATCTTTGTTCCGAAAAATATTTATTTATGAAAGTAGTAGCCATAAAATAAGAATCCACTTCTTTAATTCGTATAGTTACCACGGATTGCAGCGATTGTAACAAAACGTCTAAGAGCGATAGGGAAACAGAGCCGGAACAACAGTTCCAACAACTGAACTTCAACTTTTGTTCTAATATATCCTTTGAACTTGTAACTTCTGGAGCAGGCGGGAAACGGAATGGAACTTAACCTTCTGGCTTGAAAACAATTAGTTACCGTAGACAAGCACAAAGTTCTCATCAACAATAATACAAGAGAGGGAGAAAATAAAGTAAACTGTTCAACTACATCAAACTAGTTCGAAAAGGTTCCTACTAAAACTTTAAGTAAGCTGAGAATTAAAATAAAACTATTACGAAGAAAAATTTCTTTAAACATCGCTACGATACGTAAAATGACTACAAATTGTTCAAAAGTAAAAAGGAAATCATTTTTTTTTTCCAAGTTAAAAATAAGTTTAATTAGGATGGTTGCACACACCGACTTTTTACCGGTGCTAGGTGCTTGTACACTCACCGGTTTTTTACCGGTCAAACAATTAGTATAATTTTATTTTATTTCATTCATGACTTTTCGACCTAAAACTTTTAATAATTTCTGATTAACAAATTGATATTGTTTCATTCGATTTAGTAACTCAAACAAGTAAAGGCTTTTGTAATTATAGTGCATAAAACAGTAGTTATAATGCAGTGGCAGGCGCCGGCAACTAATCGGCATTTTGCCGGCCGTCCAGAAGTCAGCGTGTGTGCAAGGTTACTATTTGACATGTCGTTCACTATTGAAATTTGGACGACAGGTAAAAAACCGGCCTAAAAACTAGCCTTAGGCATTAAACAATATGTCTAGACAAATATGTCAATTACAAGAAGTTATTGGTTTAGTGATTTTTAAAAAAATAAGATATACATACATATTTTTAAAAATGATTTGTTTTCTTTAAATTTTAAATATTTAATCTTTTTTCTATAGATGTTATTCTGTCGGCAAAACTTAAGATCTGTGCGATTCGTCTAGTTTTGGTGAGAATAAACTAAATAAAGCCCTTTTACAATACAGCAAACTCAATCTAATTCACTATTATATTAATCGACTTTCTTCCTTAACTGGCACTCGCAAACAAGAAAAGTTCAACTGGATATGTTTAGACTTTGTATATTACGAGTATTACATATAACTATTTTTTTGTGATATATATTATACTAAATAAAACAGTAATATAATATATGCAATTAATAACATTCAACCATTAATTTTTAATTAACTATAATTTGTTTTAAAAACATTTACTAAGAATGGTTCCTAGATAGGAAAACCAAATGCGCAATTTCGTCTTTCTTAGTACATACCACAATGATTATATTTTTACAGAAAACCAAAAACACAAAAACATTTTTTTATTTTTTTTTACACTATCTATATGTTTTTTCTTATTATAATTGAATATTTTAATTGTTAGGCGGAGTCTACAGTGCATAGAAAAATCGTATATTATATTACGACATATGATTCTTTCTGTTATACAATACCTGAAAGGCTGTCGCAGAAGGTTAATGTCTTTTTAGGTAGAAATCCTAGGTTCAGAAATATATATATATATATATATATATATATATATCTATATTTTTATATATTCATTTTTTTATTGAATTAACAGTTTTTGTACAATTTGCCCACTCAGATAGGGAAAAACACTTAAGACACATCAGATATACCAAGACCTTCACTGCAAAAGTTCCAAACATTACAATATTTCTTATGTGAATAAGTGAATAAACTGACATACATCATCTACCGACCAACTCAAACTGTTTATTATTTTATAAACTATATTGATAAAAACATGTACCACTAAAGCCCATGAAAGGTCTTGGGGTCACTACTTGGTATGGAAGTATTGTTTCGGGACCAACGGTATGTGGTAATCACGCTTAACTAGGTTTTTCCTCCAATTCAGCGTACCCATTTTATAGAGGCTGTGTGTAACCCAGTCCAGACCCTGAAGTCGATCCACGAATGAAGAGAAAAAAAAATCGAATTGGCTGCCTTCAGCTGGGCTCGAACTCTTGTTCAAGTACTACATTCAGTACCTTACGCACTGAGCTTCCCTGCTCCCTATTATTTATATCACAATAGACTAATCACTAAATGGCTACAGCTGACATAAATAGCATTGCAAGGGGGACACTAAAAAGGATGCGAGATATCCAACAACTTTGCTGATTTACTTTTGTGACATGTGCAAATAAATTAATAAAAAAACAAAACAATATTTTGTTATATTTATTCATAGTATACACGGTTTTTATTTATTTTTATATTAAATTTTTAGAAGAGATAATTATTGTTTTATGTACATAACGTTTTCCCTTATTCGCTTATTATCAATAGCTATTAAAAATTGGATCTGACGCCACTTGTTCGCATATTGAACCAGTAAAAGCCGGATCATTCACATTCAATATTCTAGCTCAAAGCAAGACAAATCTCTACTTTTGTCTTGGACAGAAGATAAAGTCTAATACAAAAAAACCAAAAAAGTGGTGGTAAGACAGGGTAAGACCCGGAGGGATAATGCGAAGGGAGGACTTACAGCTAAGCCTAAGTCTGAGGAAAATCCTTTAAGCACTTGGATCCTAGGGGTGACCCACAATCAACCAGGTGTTTCAGGTTGGAGGGAGATTGGAAGGAAGAATGTTTTATGAAGACAGATAGCGTTTTCGGAGAGCTGTGCATAAAAAGAACTTTTCTAAAGTAATTTTTAATATCTAACGCATGAGACCTTATAATAAAATAAAATAATTAAATTAGCGAAATCCATACTATAAAAGAAAAACTTTTTAACTGCATCATCTTCATGAAGGTTTAGCAATAATAAAATGAGAATCGATTACGTGGAAGGAAATGTGGACCCCAGTGGTTTGAACATCGATCTATATACTGCCTTTAGTAAATATATTCTCTGCCTATCAGGATTGCCAACTTATACATTAAAATTAAAAATTGGATATCCAATAATTTTGTTCTGAGATTTTCAACTATCTCTACTGTACAATATTAGCAGGTTAAAAATTACAGCTATGCATGAAAATATGATTAAGGCTACACTTCGCACTGAAACAGCGTGGGAGAAACGTCATTTATTCACAGAATCCTAATTAATAATTATTATCTATCATTTCATACAATAAAAAAATTCAGTTAAAGTTTCTTCAATTATTACAATCGACAAATCTCAAGTCCAGATTTACAAAAACGCTTCAGTGGCTCTTTGGAGGGACTGTTTCTCTCACGCTCCATTATATGTACAACTTTACGAAACCCTAATTCAATAATCTCTTTAGTTATGGTCATTCGCTACAGACCTTTTTTATAAATTGTAGAATTTAACAGTAGTCACACTGAATAATTGGACTCAAAACTCATTAATATTTTTTCAAAGTTTTAATCACAAAATAATACAATAAACAAACTTCTATAATTAGATTAACTTAATAGTCCAGTAAAAAGGTATTTTTTTTTATTTATTTACTCTTTTATTAATTGAAATTTATAACTGTATTAATAAAAAAACATTTAGTAAATATGCTGTATACAATATGGATAATGGCGTGATTAGAACTTGTAGAGGAACTACCCATTGGTAGTACTCTACTGAAAAGAAGATCACGAGGCCATCTTCTTTTCAGGCGCCTCAGAGGATTACCAGGAATGGAATGGGAAGCAAGTTGTGCAACAAGTGGATTTGGATGAGGAGTGAGTTAATTATGAAAGGAGAGGTATTTGGTTCGTGCTAAGTCGGCGACATATGGTATATTAAGCTCATTATGGATTAATTCATTTGTGACAAAGTAAGGAGCATTAAGGATTTTTCGAAGGATTTTGGATTGGAGTGATTGGAGGCGGGAAGAATTCGATGGTTTAGTGGATCCCCACAGTTCTATACCGTAAGTCCAAATAGGTCTGATAATCGTCATATAGATGGGTTTCTTGTGGTAAGTCGGGAGATTTTTAACTGCATTATTTAACTACGGTATACAGTATTTTTAACTAGAAAGTTTATGGGTAATTGTTTTTTATGTCTTACTTTATATTTTTGGAGGTGCTGAACACTAATCTGAAGTTTTCCAACAAAATTTCAATCGGAAAATATGAGAAAAATTAGAAAAAAGTAAAAAAGCTTTAATTGTTTTCATTATTTCGCTTGTAACTTGCAAAGTAATCATTTAAAGCAAAATACTCTTCTATTATAAAATAAAGAGAAGAAAATTACCGATAATTTATGTCTTTAAGTTTTTTTTGTCAGACGTAAGGTATCCACATGGAATTTGGTCAACTAGTGCCAGTCCAACTTTTCCGCAAAAATATGTTTGTCCTACTTTTTTGTCAATAACTCCGAATCTATTTGTCCAATTACAACATACTTTTTTTCATCTTAAAGATGGTTAAATTTACTATTAGACTATTAAATATAAAGTTCTAATAATGTCTCTTAAAGGCACGCTAAAAATCCCGTTTTCTTGTAAAATCCACGTTTTTTTTTGCACATTAGTCAATGTAACTCCGAAACTATATGTCCGACTCAAAATTTCTTTTTTTTTTTTTTGGTCAAATTTGCTATTTGACTGTATATATGTAGTTTTAATCGGGTTTCTTGAAATACACATGCCAGGAAGCTAAAGATCCCGTACTTTTATGAAATCCACGTTTTTTTGGCACATTTTTCGCAGTAACTCCGAAACTACTTGTTCGATTCAAAATTTCTTTTTTATATAAAAAAGCTGGCTAAACTTTGTTTTATATAATATATATGTAATTTATATTAAATCCAGTGAAACACCCACGCGAGCATGCTAAATATGTATATTTTGGCGAAATATGACAATTATGACATGTTCAGTGGGCTAGCGTGGTTGTTTTACGGCATTTAAAAAAAAATACTTATACACGATCTAGTATTAAATTTAACCAGCTTTGAGATAAAAAAATGAAATATTGAATCGAACAAATAGTTTCGGAGTTATAGCAAAAAATGTCTCAATAAAAGTGGATTTCATAAAAGTTCGAGACCTTCAAGCGTTCTGGAATGTGTATTTAAAGGGACCCAATTCAAACTTTATATATAGAGTCCATTAGTAAATTTTACCACCTTTTAGATATAAAAAAGAAATTTTGAATTGAAGAAGTCGTTTTGGAGTTATTGCGAAAAATGTGCTAAAAAAACGTGGATTTCATAAAAGTACGGGATCTTTCTGCGTTCTGGCATGTGTATTTCAAGGGACTCGATTGAAGCATTATATATAGAGTCCAATAGTATATTTGATCACCTTTTAGATATAAAAAAGATATTTTGAATTGAACAAGTAGTTTCGGAGTTACTGCGAAAAATGTGCCAAAAAAACGTGGATTTCATAAAAGTACGGGATCTTTAGCGTCCTGGCATGTGTATATCAAGGGACCCAATTGAAACTTTATATATAGATTCCAATAGTAAATTTAACCAATTTTCAAATAAAAAAAAGAAATTTTGAGTTGGACAAATAGTTTCGGAGTTATAGTGACAAATGTGCCAAAAAAACGTGGATTTCATAAAAGTACGGGATCTTTAGCGTCCTGGCATGTGTATATCAAGGGACCCGATTGAAACTTTATATATAGATTCCAATAGTAAATTTATCCAATTTTCAAATAAAAAAAAGAAATTTTGAGTTGGACAAATAGTTTCGGAGTTATAGTGACAAATGTGCCAAAAAAACGTGGATTTCATAAAAGTACGGGATCTTTAGCGTCCTGGCATGTGTATATCAAGGGACCCGATTAAACTTTGTATATAGCAGGGGTGCTCAAACTTAAACTGCTAGCGATCTACCTCAATATTTTTAGACTACTTACGATCGACTCTGAGACTGCAAGTGTGTGTGATGCAGGGTTGTCGTACATACACGATACACCCTACCTACCTAGGTAGGGTGTACCGTAGCATATATAGATATTAGCTTTCTGCACAATATAGGTACATTATTTTAGTCAAGGTTTGGGTTAGGTTTAGTTAGGTTCTTCTCTACAATATCAATGAAAAAAAAATATAGTTATTCAAAATTGCGAGTTTATTTGTTGTTACAAAACAAAAGAGTTACATATGGTGTTAAACTTAACTAAGGAGTGGCTTTGGATGTTGAAGCGTGGCACTGCATGTCCTCAGCATACTTTTCATAAGATGGTACGTAACCACTGAGTGCTAATCTCAAGCATGATGACATATGATCGTCAGTTAGTCGATTGCGATATTTTGACTTAATTATCTTCATTTCAGAAAATGCAGACTCGCACAAGTAAGTTGACCCGAAAAATGCCGTCAGTTGAAGGGCGATTTGCCTTACATTCGGATATTTATCTTCAGATATAAAACACCAGAAATTTGTATCAGATGCTGTAGCTTTGAGATGTATATCTGATATAATCTGCACCAACTCATTTTCAACAGAACATGAGTTCATATTAAACTGACTTGCTATTTCAGTAGCTAATTCCTCAATGTTTTTACATGAAAAAGGATAACTCATAAATGATGCTATATTTTCCAATTTACTGCAATCATAAAAACGCATTTCGAATTGTCCCAAAATATTTGATAATTCAGCCTCATACGTATCATAATTCAACTGAGGAATCCTTGCTTTCAAAGACGGAAAATGTTTCAGATCCTTTCTTTTCAGTTGATCTATCATAAGTTGCAATTTACTTTTGAATGCGTTTACTGCGCTAATCATCTCAATAATAGTTTTTCCTTTACCTTGAAGCTCCAAGTTAACGGTGTTTAAGTGCATTGTGATGTCAGTCAAAAATGCCAAATCATTTAGCCATTTTTCGTTTTTCAAAATCTGAGTGTCATCACCTCTTTCGTCTAGAAAAGCTGTTATTTCGGGCAATAATTCTTGAAACCTTTCTAGGAATTTTCCGCGACTCAACCACCTGACGTCCGTGTGAAGAACTAAATCAGTGTGTTCAGCTGACTCCCTATCTTCCAACTGCAACTGAAAGAGCCGCCGTTGCAAGCTACGTGCACGGATGGAATTCACAATTTTTGTTGCAATGCCCATAATTTCCTCCGTGTTTAAAACTTTTGAACACAAAACTTGTTGATGTATAATGCAATGGAATGAAAAAAATGAAGGGAATTCTTCATTAGCTCGACACAATGCCACAAAACCGTTTTTGTTTCCAGTCATTGCTGGTGCTCCATCGGTTGTAATGCACACTAATTTATATATTGGTAGCTCGTAGTTTTTTACAAAATTGAAGAAAACGTCATATATATCTTCGCCACGGGCCTTCCCCTTCAGAGGAATGATTGTCAAAAATTCTTCCTTAGCCAACATGTCATTGAATACCATCCGAATAAAAATACACAGCTGGGCAGTGTCTGTCATATCGATGGATTCGTCGAACTGCAAAGAAAAGTATGTACATTCCATGATATCATGTTTTAGTTTATCTGCGATGTCCTGACTCATGACTTCAATACGCCTTGTGACAGTCGGACGAGATAACTGAAGTTCTCTAATAGCAGACATGATTTCTGTTTTATTTTTAAAATCTCCAAATAAAGTCTCACCCGCTTCAATAAATGCTTCCTTCACCACCGATCCATCTTCAAATGGTTTCTTGTGTTTCGCCAAAATATGAGATATTTTAAATGACGCGATCGTAGCAGCTTTTGATTGTTTGGCTGGTCTTGTGAACATGGATTGTTCTTTTTTCAAACAAGATATCAAATCACTTACTTTTCGTTTTCTTAATTCACTCGGTAGCGGAAAATCCTTTTCATAGTTTTTATGAACCGTTTTATGATGCCTCTCTAAGTTACCACGCTTAGGTATTGCAACTGACGCACGACAAATAACACAAATGCACTTACCCTTCACCATACAAAAGAAAAATTCTTCCTCCCAATCCTTATTAAAATGATACGTTTTAGATTTCTTCACTGCACTCATTTTCCACTATTTAATAATAAACTTTGTATCGACGTAGGATCGCCATCAAGTTACAATTCAGAATGACTCCAATTCCTGCAGGCGCAACATTTATATCGGCGTGAACGAAAGTCTCGAATGTTCCCGTCAAACGCGCCGCCCGAAACTAGACTGTACTGTCTCTCGTCTAGAAACAACACGGCTTTTCTTTGACAAGTGCCGCGCGTTCCTTTGATAAAGCCACCTTTTGCCGCAAGCAGTGTTATTTTATTACGTAATACATTTTTGTAGTTTAGTTACCTACCTACTTATTAAAATTTTTTTTCTTCTCGAGATCTACCCAAAAAGCACTCGCGATCGACTAGTCGATCGCGATCGACCGTTTGAGCACCCCTGGTATATAGAGTCCAATAGTATATTTGATCACCTTTTAGATATAAAAAAGATATTTTGAATCGAACAAGTAGTTTCGGAGTTACTGCGAAAAATGTGCCAAAAAACGTGGATTTCATAAAAGTACGGGATCTTTAGCGTCCTGGCATGTGTATATCAAGGGACCCGATTGAAACTTTATATATAGATTCCAATAGTAAATTTAACCAATTTTTAAATAAAAAAAAGAAATTTTGAGTTGGACAAATAGTTTCGGAGTTATAGTGACAAATGTGCAAAAAACGTGGATTTTACAACAGTACGGATTTTTTTTAATGTTTTGGCATGTTTATTCAAGATACTCGATTAAAACTTCATATAAAGAGTCCAATAGTACATTTCACCATCTTTAAGATGAAAAAAAGTAATTTTTAATCGGACGAATAGTTTCGGAGTTATTGACAAAAAAGTATGGCAAACATATTTTTGCGGAGAAGTGGGACTGGCCCCCAGTTAGCCAAATTTCTTTTTGAATACCTTACGTCTGACAAAAAAAATCATAAGGACATAAATTGTAAGTAATTTTTTCCTCTTTATTTTAATATAGAAAGGTATTTTCCTTAAAATGATTACTTTGCAAGTTACAAGCAAAATAATGAAAAAAATTAAAACTTTCTTACTTTTTTCTAATTTTTCTCATATTTGCCGATGGAAATTTTGTTGGAAAACTTCAGATTCGTGTTCAGCACTCCAAAAAATATAAAGTAAGCCATAAAAAAAATTACCCATAAACTTTCCACTTCAAGCCTTATTTTAAAACCATTTGAGTGGACTATAACTTGGAGGTTATGATTGATTTATTTAGCACTCAGTGTTGCCAGGTTACTTAATGTTTTTACAGCTCTCAGTGTTGCCAGGTTCACTTAACTTGGCACTTAATACACTTTCTACAGCATTTAATACAACCGAATTTAACACTTAACACTTCCTAAAACTAACAAGGGGACGTTTGCAGTTGTAACTCACAGATTTGAATGCCGATTTGTGTGTGGGTAGTAGGGACCTATAATAGTCAAAACTAGAGTTATAGCCGCCAATGGGCATAAGGAGCCGAGAAAAATTTTCCTCACCTATATTATATAAATAAAACGTTTTAAAATGACATATTTTTATTTCAAATTGCATAGAAATCCTAAGATTGATGAATAATCTAAAATTAATATCAGGTTTTGGTTTAAAAAAATGTATATATTTTTTAAATGGTCTTATTTGAAATTTATTGTGTAAAAACTAAAATAATAATAATAGAAAAAGATCATTTTATATCAGTCTTATTTATATAATATAGGTGAGGAAAATTGTTTAACTAAAAACTGATATTGTTTTCAGATTCCTCATCTCAAAAAACATGTAGAAACTTAATTTTGTCGAAATCAAAAATAATTTTTTTTTATCTTTAAAATTTTGTAGGATTTTAGAAGGCAAGGGCCTGTCAATTTCTGAAAAAATGTAAATAATTTGCGCTATCTCACATATTTCGCAACTGATTAAGACAAAGGTCATCTAGAAGCCTTAAAACTGCATAGTTTAGCCCAAACCCGGAGGTTGTAGGATTTCCCCTTATTGAAATATCTCAAGTTATAGCTGACCTTGGATTTTTTCATTCACATCAGTTTTTGTCCACTAAAATCGGGAGTAAATCCAATGTTATAGGCATGGATAAAAAGCAGAATGTATGCTGATTCTAGTGATGCTATTACTATTGCAATCGGTTGAACACAGCAGTTGTTATGGCCGGTAGAAAATGTTGATGAAATCTCAACTTCAATATTTTAACCTCCTCGAAAGGGGTAAAAAATCAATATTTTTTGATTTTGATAAAATTTCACATATAAGGGTTTTATGGTGTGTTAAATCGAGATTTGAGGTCAGTTTTTCATAAAAAAAAAGTTTCCACTGATTTACAGCGGATTTCCTTGGAATTTTGTCATTTTTTTAGAGTTTTTGAGCACCCTAAAGCCGGGTGGTGTCTTGAGCATAACGAAAGTATTTTTATATCAAATACCTTATATAACTGCAATTAAACGTGAAAGAATCATTTCTCTATCTTAACTGAGAGCTGAGAAAAAAATAAAATGTGATTTTCATATTTTATTTTTTTTCTTGGCTCCTTATGCCCATTGGCGGCCATAACTCTAGTTTTGCACTATTATAGGTCCCTACTACCCACATAAAAATCGGCATTCAAATCTGTGAGTTACAACTGCAAACGTCCCCTTGTAAGATAATAACATACAGAAAATAATAATAAAAGAACAATAAATCATTAATACAATAATTAGAACTATAGCAAGTGGCGCGACACTAACAATCAGATCCCTCCCATAATATCGGATGACGAAACTCCAATGTAATTTATTTGGATGTCTTATAAATTCATTTCTTCATTTTTGTGTGCTTCCTACAAAACAAGATTTTTATCAGTTAATAAATAAAATTTTAATTTTTAGTTAAAATTATCTAAGTTCTTTAGTTATGAGAGCGCCCGAAGTCGCGGCGGGGAACGCTAGTATTTAATATATGGAAAAAACCTTTACCTGTAATTAAAAACAGACCATAGCGTCCCTCAGAGGATAGGAGAAAAAAAACTAGAAGAAGTCTTACCTTGAACAGTTCAATTAGGAGAGTGTTCTCAACCAAATATACCCTAGCTGTGTTCAATGCAATAGAAGTTTTGCTGATTTATAAGATACGCTCTGACGATTGGGTTAAAGAAAACTGAGGAGGCTGGTTCAATAAATAAATTAGATGGAATGGAAGAAAGAGCTTCGGGACGGTAAAAAAAGATAATGCTCAAATGCTATTACGAGAGAAAGAAATACAAGAATAAAAGAAATTATATTGTATCCTCTTTCTTTTATGTTTTTTAAGGATCTGGGAGAATTTTTTTTGAACTAATCTTGAGAATGAGCAAAATGCAATACAGGTATGTTTAATCAATGTATTATGTTAATTTAAAGATTTTGTTATGTATATTTGCTACTAACATACAATTTCTTTTAACGAAAAAAATATAGTTGACTGTTAAGATGCATGGAGAAGAAGATAATCAGAGATGCAATCAAAGAGAAACCCCAAGTCTAAGTAGGAATACTTTAATGCGTGCCAACATTTCGACCTGCCTTGCAGATTTTCTTCAGGGCTACCGGAAGACATTAGAGAGGATACGAACGATGACTCAGATTGGTGTTTCTCTTTGACAGGATTTCTTATTATCTTCTTCTCCAATTTCTTTAAATATTTGTATTGGTATTTTTTACGGACATTTCTTTTTTGTAGCTCTGATAACGGTCCACACTATTAAGATTGAAAGGTTGACAAAAATAAAAGATTTAATTATGCAAGAATTTTATTTTATTGTGAAAAGTAGCTGGATGAAAAGATATGCTCAAATAACGTTTTATTATTATTATTATTATTATTATAATTTTGATCTATGCCAGGAAGAGGTACCACTCTCCCCCATGCCTATAAGACAAGGTACCTAATAAATGTATTGTCAACAAATCCAATTATTGTTACATTTATAACAGATGTGAATAAAAAAATAAAAGTGAACAAATGAATTACTATCTTAAAATATTATACATTGTATCAAAGATTAAATAAAATTGTAGAATGATTTATAATTAAATTTATTTACAACAGAACAATAATACAATAAGTTAATAACCTTAAGTGTTAATTAATTTCATGCTAATGACTTGTAACCACCCATTTATAACACTTCAATAAAAGTACCACATTAAAAGGTTCTTAAACCATCTTCTTCTCAGACACCTCCGTTACGGGAATCGAGTGTTACAGCAAATCAGGAGACAAGTAGATTGGAATGGATATGGAGATGACAATGGAAGGATAAGTATCTGGCTTGGATTGGGATTGTAAATCAGCAATCTATAAGGCATTTAGTTCCACATGGATATATTTGTTTGAGCAAAAATAAGAAGTACTGAGGAGATATTAAAAAGAAATGATAAACATAATTCAGAATACGGGCAGCAATGATCAATCTGGTTAAAGAGTTATTTTTTCACTGTTAGCTTATTTCTTATCCGGTGGAAATACGACGTAACTGCGAAATTGGGTAAAAAATATTATTAAGATTAATACGTCAGAAGTGCTCCTGAAAGCTTAATATATCGGTAGAAACATAGACTGAATTGTAATCTGGCTAATCCACAGGTTTATGTGGATATTACTCATACCTATAATAATGGTTAAAAGTATTTCCTTTCGGTTTCTCGTTTCTCCAGTAAAATTTCATTTTTTAAAATAGCGTCTTTGTTCCATCCTTACTCGAAACTACTGGTTTCGAGTTTTATTAGGGTACTGCTAATTACTTGAGGTACGCATGATGGTATAGAAGGATCATCCTAATACTACTAATTAGTAAATTTTCTACAACCCTTCACCAAGTTGATACCTTGATGTTAACTCAAACTTTGGTAGGCGAAAATCCCTGACTGTTGAAAAACTTGCAGATAAAATAACAGTCAGCAAAGTGGTGCAGAACACCACAAGGCAATTGTGTTCCTGAAGAAGTCGAAAACGACAAGCAGGTCCTTTTCTTTTTAGTCTTATATATGGATTCCAAGTTAAACGTTTGTTCAAATACCTAGGTGGTGAATCTGTTCAACGGGTATTAGTGGAATACTGTGAAATGATACTGTAGGACAAGAGGGCGTAGGTTTACGACGAAATCATAATTTTATAAACATGAACCTGCATTAATTTCCTAACTGATACTGATATACTGTTGTAGATTTTAGGTTAACATAAGTTAAGTTCTATAAAACCAGTATTATAGAAACAAATACATTTATTTATTCAACCCCTTTATAAAATTTCTTTCAATGTGAGGTAATGTTATATTTTGTATTTATTTTCAGACCTCTATCCATGGTATTCAATTTTTAAGGTGAATTATATCCTTGATCGTCACTCGCAAAGTTGTTTGAGAACACCAATCCAGACTGAACTAAATGCTGTTAGCTTTTTTGTTATTTTGAGGGATTGATTCATCTTTGACTTGATGAAAACTATCTGTTTATCATTATTTACTGTTATTATCACTTCGTAATAAGATGTTTTCCATGTAAGGTGGAAGATCGATTAATTAATTATCGAATTTAAAACAGTTGTTGGATTTTTTAATTTATAATATGTATTAGGAATAATAAACAGTATTTTCTTTCCATTCATTGAATTGCAAAAAAATAAAAAATAAAGTAAAAAAGGATTTTTCAGCCTATGATGCTCTCAATTATAGAGGTTTAATGCGGCGATGGGGTGGAAGAGGGAGGATTGGCCAATCGGAGAGCTATTGTTTGCCATCAAGATAACGCCCTCCCTCTCGTCTCATTACGAGCTCAACAAAAATTAGTTGTTTGATTGCCTGCTGTTTCCTAGCCCTACCTAGTTCTCGTCTCTTTCCTACATCAGATTTTCAGCTTCATTAACAACGGAACTATTTATTCAGTATCTTAAAATGTTTGTAATAAATTAAGTGAAATATAATAAATATATGAGGATCATAAGCAGTGATTTAAGTATTTATCTTATTATTTAAGTTCAGTGTTTATCCAGAGGAGAATTTGCAGATAAGGATATACCGGACAAGGAGATATCCGTTATTTTTTTACAAGAAAAGTTAGGGATACACAAGACGAGGCAATGATCGCAAGGGCGTGATATTTATCTATTGTCTGAGGCATCAATAGGGGACAGATGCAGTATGAGATCCTGCTGTCAGGAAATCGTTGTAAGGAAGGGTACATGGCTAGAAAACATTAATATTATTCTAAACCATTATACATTGGGGGCTCGATGGCTGGGTGGGTTGGGGCAAGGGTCTCAGAGCGCTCTGTACTGAAGGTCGTAGGATCGAATACCACCTAGGCGGGTTATAATTTATTTCGTGGCGGACCCACAAATAAATCTTGACCTTCCCAACCTGACTAGAATAGGTAACCTGTAGGATAATCCTGACAGCAGGATCTCATACTGGATATAGCTATAAAACAAATAAAATATATAACGTCGCAGATGCTATTGACAGAACTTCTAAAAGGGTTTAAATAAATAAATTTATTTGTTTCTATAGTGATGGTTTCATAGGACTTAACTTATGTTGACCTAAAATCTACAACAGTATATCAGTATCAGTTTGGAAATTAATACAATTTCATGTATATAAAATTATGAATTTAGCAAGTGGATAATACATAATGGTTATTAACTTTTTTTTTTCTAATCCTCCAAAATTTTTATTTATTACAAACAAATGAACAAAGAGTTACAAAGGGTTCAGTTCTTTAAATTAGCTCTAGGCATTTGCTGATGGCTGCCTTCAGCTGTTGTCCTGGATTGTTACTAATGTTGTTTGTTTTTTTAAAGATTAGTTTAGTTTGTGGTACATTTTCTATGAGTAAGGACTTCTGAAATTCACCATATCAAAACAAGATTTTTGTCAAATTTTATTTTTGTCTATGGGGTTTTAGAAGTTTGGTGATGTGTGGGGTGAAGGAAGCATCAGTGAATGTACAGTGCAGCGATGGTTTCAAAAATTTCGTCTAGGTGATTTTGATCTCGAAGAACAAAGAATGTTGTGGTAGGCCTTCTGTTGTTGATCACGACCATCTGAGGGCTTTGGTAGAAGAAAACCCTCGCAAAACTACTTAGGACGTTGCGAGAAAAGATAGCGTTGACCACTCAACACTATAAGCCACACAGAGTTATAATCATCTTCCTTTTTTTTTTTTTACATACAAAAATCCTGCACTACTTTCTCAACAGCCTCATATGTTCTCTTAACCAGAAATAAGTTAAATAAATAATGTTTGTTGTTTGTTTTTTAGGTTTACGTATGTACTCTATGGCTCTAGGAGCCCTGAACCTACCGAGTTGGAACTCGTAAAACGAAATTATATGAAAATTATGTGCAAACCTTTGGATAAAGAATGAATTATTTCCAAGTTGTGAAATGCTAATGAGCTAAAACATTTTTACGAGAAAAATATTAAATATTGACAACCAGACATAACAATCGAAAAATGGCTTGTCCTTTTATATAATAGTACAGATATAGATAAATAGTTAACAGATCAGAGGAGTAATTTAAAGGAAACAAGAACGCTTGCATTATTTTTGGGATAATCAAATATAAATATGTTGAAATTAAAAGTTGCGTTTTATCAAATGGATGATATTGTGTGAATCAAAATACATTAATGCAGAGCACAAAATGTTTTTTAGTAATGTTGCAGAATGATACTGAAGATACTATACCGCACTCATTTAACATTTAATCTTTACGACAATCTTACCTCCAAATGACTTCTATTACAGTAATCGATGATTTTCTTCAACGATATAAAGTTAGGGAGTAATTTTCCAAATCGGGCTGGGAGAAGACGGTAAAAGGGAGCGTGAGGTGAGGGAGGCCAAAGCATTTCCTAACTGCCCCGCTCATCGACCCATTGGCATCCTATCGCCTAGCCCACGGCATTACACCCTTCTCTAGATGGCTTCTTACCTTTTAGCTACCCCTATCTTCTACTATCTTCTACCGTTAGGGTTCCCATTTAAAGCAAGTTGTCCAGAAATAGAAGGAAAATATTTATTTGAATCTGACCTGCTTTGCTTTGTGTTAAACACCTTTTAAATTAACATTGGTAAATATTTGCCGCGATACACTATGGGTCAACTTCCCACAGCTCTCAACAAAAAATCCGAGAATTCATATCACTTCTCAAAAATAGACAGCAGTTAGGCCGTATATGGTTTTGTTTGAAAAGATTGAAAATTTAAAAGATAATTTAAACCTGACTTAAAAGACAAGGAACTTTTCCGACTACTCCAACATTTACTAGACAAGCGATCAAAATCCCCAATAAATTACAAAAAACTCATTTACATGACAGTGATTAGATCCATTTGAACATACGGATTTGAACTTTGGGGCTCCACTATACCTTCCTAATATTCTAGCACCTAATCCCTGCAATGAAAAATCCTTCGTAGAATCCTCAAGGCTCCTTATTGTGTCATAAACAAACTTATCCATAAAAATCTTAAATCTTTTTATAGTAAACTCCAAAGCCACTCGAATCCACTAGTCTCCCAACTAGCCTTACCCTGAATTCCTAATAATCCTCCGGGGCGTCTGAAAAAAAGATGTCTAAGATCACTTCATATGCAGAACTATTGAAGTGCTACTATTGAATAGTGCTTGATATATCATTGTAATCATTTTCCTCAAAATTATTAAATAGTTTTAAAAAATAATTTCTTATAGCTTTTTTTTCCTCTCTTAAATTTCTATTAAATTATAATTTAATGGAAGTCGACAAGGATGAAATTTAATTCTAAGGATATAATAAAGAATGTAGATTAATGCCAAAGTGTTCCATTAAATTATTTTTAATAATTTCTTCACATACCAGACTTAGAAGACTAGAAACTGCTCGTTTCTGACGATTCACTGTACAAGCGTTAAAAGCCCTTAATGAATTACAAAAGACTCATTTACATGACAGTAACTAGACCCATTTGAACATTCGGATTTGAGTTTTGAGGCTCCACTAAACCTTCCGATTCTTCTCCTATCCAATTTAAGCAATCCAAAATACTCCATGCTGCTTATTATCTTACAAACGTATCCATAAGGATACTAATGCTCCATACGTTGCTGATTTGGTCCAAACCAGATACCTATTATTTTTTTTTGGATACTCCATCTCCACTCTAATCCACTAGTCTCCCAACTTGCCTCATACTGAATTACCAATAATCCTCCGAGGCGTCTAAAAGATGTCCAAGAGACCTTCTTATGCAGAACTGTTGAAGTGCTATTAATGAGTAGTTCTTGAAATGTCATTGTAATCATTATCCTCAAATTTACTTGTTGTATATGGAGCATTATTCCATTATGGTACAACCGCTTGTAACAATAGGATTAAGCCTCAATAGTTTGTCCCTCGCACATCAATATAAAATATGTTATTTGTAGGTCGTTGATGATGAGATTCCTTCAAGTAAGTGGCCTATATCCATCTAATGGCACTTTCTAATTAATTAATTTAACCTATGTTTCTATCTCCCTAGACATGTCACAAGTCAGGTTTACAAAGTTCACTTTAATTTTATATCTATTAAATGGGCTAATAAAATTATTTGAAATAGACAAATCGTTTGATTATATTTTAGTACACAGATTATCATGGACTTTAGCCAATTCATTAATTTCCTACATTTACATGATTATTTATAGGGCTGGCACATGAGTGAAATCTATCTCCCTAGACAGTTAACAAATTTTGAGCAGATTGCTAGGAGAAGGGATTTTTTTTGCTTAAAGGTGGGTGACGTCAGCCGAGTTTTCAGTAATTAAAGTTGATTTAAAAAATATTAAACTTTGTACCAAGCCAAAATTTTCTAATATTCTGGTTAAACACTTAGGCCACTCAGAAATTGATGGTTCCCTTAACAGCCCTAGGT
The DNA here is from genome assembly GCA_003667255.2 of Euschistus heros. Lineage (NCBI taxonomy): Eukaryota > Metazoa > Arthropoda > Insecta > Hemiptera > Pentatomidae > Euschistus > Euschistus heros. The sequence goes on along the minus strand of RCWM02000092.1, from coordinate 1,789,384 downwards.
TAACTTTAAATCTTAAACTTCCAAGAAATCAATAGGTCTCATGGTTAGATGATTTAGGCTGGGACGATGGTTATGTAAAGGGCTATAAAATATATATCCGAAGTCTTGTTTGTCTTTCTAGCTGTTTTCGATGATACCTTACCGATCCGATGATCCCGACCATAACATCTCTTATTAAGATAAATCTGGATTCAGTTTGCTTTTGTTACCACTCAAGTCGTTAAACTCTTATTCTTATACCATAGGACAGGTTGTCCCAGAATAAACCATATTTTCTATTTCTTCTGGAAACGTCTCTATTTCTAATTGTAATTTTTCATCCCTTTCTTAAATTTATATTGTTTTTCATTAATCTCCAGTCAAGTTTATAAATCAGTTGTATGTCACTGATTAATTTAATTCTCTTATAATAAGTTTTCTTATAATTACATAATTTTCCAAACTTCGTGTATTAACCTTTGTGAGAACAAACCAGGTGTTAGATTCAATCCAACTTAAAGACAATATACCCAGAATTTGTATGCAAAACTCGACATAGCAGTTTGATCTCATTGTAGTGAACATATCCCTCATCGAACACGTTTTTATTATTAAACATTAGTAGATGATTCATAAATGAGAAAACTGAGTTCGCTTATTGATGTGCTTTGACAGAGGTGTAGCGAAACTAACAATAGCACTCCAATCAAACTTCTTTTCAGATTGCTCGATAAAGGAGAATCGATTGGAAAACAAGTTTGTTTACGTATAAAGATTATAATTGAAGGATCGATATCAATCGCTGTCAAACATGCAACACAAGGGCTATTAGGCCCCTTCTTATAGATTATTTTGTTTGTGATATAAGGAAAGGAATTTAGAAGAAAGTGATTCAATCCATTAGAGTTAAGATGTTCGTCACAATTTAGTAATTTAGAGAGTAAAATAAAAAAATAAAATAGTTGAAATCAAGCTTCGCATTGTGTATTTATATTCCATTTTAGATTAAGATTGTATTAAATGATAAATCTAGATAAAAGGATTAGGCGAAGCATATTTAAAGGATACTCTAAAATTTTATGAATTTTTCCAATGTTCATAAAATTAAAAAAAAAAAACTTTCTCATCGAGGAAGATGACGACGAATATAGAAATACAAATGAAGGTATAAACAGGAAAAAACAAATAAATTGTAACAAAAAGAAAATAACATACATAAAAAAAAAAAAAAAAAAAAAAAAAAAAATTATGGCCTGTTATTTGTTTTTGTCATGGTACATATCTTTCTTATGACTTCTGGGGGACACCCTAACCACCCCAGACCCCCGAATTATCTCAGTTTAAATAAAGGATCAAAGCAAAGATACATGGTACATGTTTTTTGAATAGGTATATATTTACATTAGTATGTTAAATCATTAAATAATTATTAATAATAAGTAAGAATAAAATAATTGTTATGAGAGTGAACGGACGTATGGTTGCACTCTTGTAACCGAGTCAGTCCTCGTAAAAACGTGTACCAAGTAAAAGGTCCTGAATTAATATACTTAATAGAAATTTTACACATCTCTTAAAAATAAGACGCGAATTACGTACAAATTTCAGAGAACCTACAAAATTCCAAATTTAAATTAGAATAGGTGCTCATCATATAATCTCCGCTCGCTTCTTAATACTAGTAATAGGGTCAAGAGAAAAGAGGGGGTCGGCAGTAATCCTGGTTTGCTCTGCTAAAGCAGAATACAGGATTAGTATGGAGTTCATTAACCTAAGTGTAAATATAGTAAATTAAGGGAATTATTGATTTCATTTAATTTCTTAACTTTTTTTTTTCTCTTTAACAAATAAATTAGTTTTCCACTATGAATATTTATTAACTCCTACACCATTCCTACGTCCAGTTAGTTATATGTAATAGGCTGTTAGAGGTAGCTGCCAGAGAAGCTTGGGTTGGGTGATCTTTCTTCGAAATGATAACCACTCTAGAGCTTACGATGATCGAATTTGCTAAACTTAACCTAATATATTTATAAAATCCAGTGCCTTTTTAATCGGTAGGTCTCTAGCTTGCTGAGCATAAAAGCCAGCCAGTGCTTCTTTCATGATGCAAAAAGTAAGGGGAACGATAGGACTAACAACATGAGAATTTCATTTCATTTTTCATACACTCCTAACTATCTATAATATATATTGGAGTGTAGATGGCCATCAGACTAGGATATTATGAACATCTAAACATCAATCCATGGATAAGGATGAAATAGAGAATTTCTATCAACACTGAATGGTTTGGTGGATGAAAGGATTATGTAACAAAACGCAATTTTTAGTAGTTCAAGTTTAAATTTTATATAACAGGAAGATGTAACGTAGCCTCTTCATCTCCTTCATATAACTTTTTCTAGTTGTTTTGAAATATTTAGATTTTGCTACCTAGAACTTCTGCACACAAATACATAGTTCATTCAATGAACTAGATTGTATTTTTTAAATACACCAAATCCTTATTGTCCAATATTATTTTGTTATTCCAGCATAGCGTACCAAAGAAATACACCGCAAGTCTCTAGAGCTTTACGCACTTTTTCTAATGGTGTAGTGTGTTGTGTCACTCATGCCGATGAGTGAACTTCCGATGGGTATAGTCGAAAACGAGGACAGCTGGATGCTCATTGGCCAACGATAGCTACAGAAGACAGGAGAAGAAATGACATTCTTCAAGGACGACACAGATTACGGAATGCGTAAATTTATTTTTGATACATAATATTGCGATATGGATAGCCCGAAAACATGGAGAGATCATTGTTTCACAAAAATCCTTAGAACATGTTTGTTCAGGGGCCTATCTAACCTACTTTAAAATGAATGACGAATTTATGAACATGCAATCTTTTGATGCCCTAAGTAAGAAAGCATGCCATACGCTGTACTCTGGGATAGCATTTGGTATATCAAAGATTCTGCTTAATATAATAATGACTGGAGAGTAGAGCAGGGATAACGAAACAGATTTCGCAGCTTAAGTCAGCAGGAAGCTCGGAAAACAAAAGAAAGAGAGGCCTGGCAGTGGCTTAAGCTAATATGTCCACAAAAAAAGTAGGCACATAGCCAGTCCACACCGTGAAGAAGTGTTTAAAAACAGTTCCAGGGGGTGGTAATGAAGATGGGGAGGTGGTTTTGTAGTGAGTTGGGGCTTCAAACTTTTGTGGATTGCAGTTACTTCGTATTATGTAAGATTTTTTCACTACCCTAACACAACCAAATTAAAATATATATATTTAACAAAGATGTTGTGGCCAACACGTTAAATTTAACAGTAGTAATACTGATAATTAATATTTCGTTCATTTTCTTCATATTGTTTCTGTTTCATTATAATTTACAATTATATAATTATTTGTATTTTATTTATTTACTTTATTGCAATTGTTTAATCAAATATGAATGGTAACATTGAAAGAAAACGATTGGAAGAAGTCGATAAAAACCAGCGGAAAGGTAATGCATCATATGATAAAGCTACAGAGCTCTATTAAAGTTGTGATTTGAAATGTTTAAACTGAATAGTTGAATGGAATACTCAAACTGCTACTCGATAGAGGCTGGTGTTCCACAAGGTAGCGTTCTCGGTCCAGTTCTATATATCCTCTATGCTGCAGATATCCCAACTACTCCTGATACTTTCCTAGCAACATTCGCTGATGACACTGCAATCCTTTCATCTCATCCAGATCCTTTAATAGCATCCGATAATCTCCAATCCCACTTATCCCTGATTGAAGACTAGTGCGATGACTGGCGGATCAAAGTAAATGAATCTAAATGCACCAACGTTGTCTTTACCCTTCGCCGCAAACCCAGTCCTCTTATCTATTTCAATGGTATTCCACTACCTAAAGCTGATACAGTTCGGTATCTTGGTTTCTACCTAACAAAAGACTTACATGGAACCCACATAATCGACTCAAAAGGCAAGAACTTAACAGACGCTTCAGTCAATTGTATAGACTACTAAATAGGACATCCCACCTTTCCATTAAAAATAAACTTCTCCTATACCAAACCATCATTAAACCTATTTGGACTTATGGACTTGAACTGTGGGGGACAACAAAAAAAAATCGAATATCAATCGCATTCAATCCTTCCAATCCAAAATCCTCCGAACTATAGTAAATGATCCTTACTATGTTTCCAACAAAACACTACATAACGATCTCAATATACCACACGTCCTCGACCTCATACCCCTTAAACTTTCAAAATTCCATCGCAACTTTTCCTTTCATCCTAACCCTCTGGCTCTATCATTATCCAGTTCCACTCATTCTGATAATCCTCCTAGCCGACTAAAACGGCAGGGGCCACGAGACCTTTTGTAAAATTTATTTAGGTTGGAGTTCTGGCAATGGCCAGCTTCTCCTCTCATGTCCGGCGAGAATGTACTATAGCGCTCTCTCACTCAGCCTCCACTGGGTTTTTTACACCAGTGACGCAGCTGAGAGAGAAGAGCTGGGACCTCTCTATGCCTGGCTTGCCCCTCCATAATTGGAGGGAGGGGTCTGGCTGGGGGTCCCTAGGATGAGTGTGTATTGTAAATAAAGTACGATTGTGTTTTTAACTTATAATTTAATTTTGTTTTATTTTTTATTACTACTATTTATTTATTTTTACTTACTCAATATTTTATTTTTTCTTATTTTAGTATTTCATTTTATTTATTTGTATATTGTTCATGTATAGGAAGTTCTTTCTGTTATCTTTATATTTATTTTATTTTGTAAATATAATTTTTTTTCTCTCTCTTTTTGTACATAATGTGTGAATGTAATCACATGCCATTTATATTACTTATTGCCCACATTTGTGGCAGATTGTAATATTTACCCAATAAAAGTTCTAAAAAAAAAAATTGAATAATTACTAGAAAAAGAAAGTGATATAGACAAGTTTGGACTCAGCGAAAATCTACCACTGTATAATTGGCCTGTTGATGTATCTGAGTTGATTATAATTGTATGGTTAACCCTAGAAAGTTAAGTGACAAATTTTTATAAGCTTATTTTGGACACATTGTCCTTGTTATATATTACTCTTTTTAATTGCTTATAGCCTCATATTTGTAATAAAATTAAAACCAAGTTGGTATTCGGCCTTCTTGTTTTATAATATAATAAACCAGCCTAACATCAGGCGGTGGTTTCAGAGATATTCTATTGTAAACCCAACAAAAGACTAAATTAAATAAAAAATAAATAAAATTAACTTACTGCAGATGATTACAAAGTAATCAATTTAATAGGTTGATTCATATGAAATGTCCGTTTTCATTTTTTTAGAAATTAAAAATGGAATAAGTCGACTACTCTTGTTTAACACATTGATGTTTACAGATTATAATAGGACGAGCCGTTAGTAATCCTCTTTTTTGATAATATTTACAATCACTCCAATTGATGGCACATTGTTTAGTATGTCGTGAGATATGGCCATGGAAACAAGCGATTTGAGTAGTTTTTTTTTTTTTGTTGAAACTTGGATATTTGGCAACACAAGCTGCAAGGAAAATCCCACAGCATTCGGAGAAGGGTGTTGTGTTCTGAAGCGATCTATACTCACACACTAAAACGCCCTTATAAACGCTTCATGATGTTTTCTATGAAGAAACTAAATGAGCTGTGTTACGACATCCTTCCACACCTTCCTAATTCTACAGACTTAATTTTAAAAGATGTCTATCAATTCAGAAATTTGGTCGAATTGCTTTGAGGTAAAAGTTTTGAAAATTGTCAGGGAAAAAACCTTCGGACTTAATTTCTTTACAAAACTCTCAATTTTTCAATTGTAGGATTGAGAAATTGATAGCAATTCGGAAAAATAGTCGTTTTACTAAATAACCTTTCATGAGAACAAGGAGAAAAAATCTAAACTTTCTCGGACACTAAGGAGAAATTACGAGTTTGCTAAAACGGGGCCCCCACTGACAGTAAGAATTGTCTTCCCATAGTCCTCACACGTCCGAATTTATGTGCGTCATAAAGTTTACTTTCGACACAAGAGAGGTCCTGTTGCTGGAATTTCTGCAGTTCATAAAAACCGAACCCTTCCTCTCTTTCTGAGTTTATTGAAAAAAAAACAAAATAATGGCAAGCAATGAAGTAAAATGTATATTTCTCAGTCAGAGAATCATATCTAAGTTTCAAATTATTCGGGTGAAGTTCCAAGTTAAAAAAAGTCCATCAAATATAGAGGAGGCCCCATTATACTACCATACATAGCTACACGATAGTGTGCCAAAGTAATAAAGTTATGCTACACTAAACAGGCAACTAATCAAATATACCAAAAGTGAAAAAAAATGAAGTTTTCCTACGCAAATCCACAACGAATATTTGTGATCTGGTTATGGGAAGAAAATACTTTATTCGTCAGTAAATTTTATATTTTTCCCACAATAATTATTGAATCACAGGTTAAAAATACAGTATGCGTGCATAATCTGTTATAAAATTCCACATGAAGTCCGTATGATCACCAGCTTCTCCACTCATGACCAGATTAACTGTACAATTGCGCTCTCACTCATCATCTTTTTTTTACACAAGTGACAAAGCAGAAAGAAGCGCTGAGATCTCTGTGGACCTGCCTTGTCCCTCCATAAGTGGAGGAAAAAGTCTAGTAGGGAGATGCTTAGGATGAGTATATTGTAAACAAAGTATCATTCGATTTTTAACTTGTTACTTAATCCTATTCTTGTTTTAATATTCTTGTTTTCTTAATTTATTTTTTTTATTTAATCTACTGATTGATTTATTTCTTTTTCACTGTATTTATTGTAATATATATCATGAGGTTTAAATTCTTGTTTTTTATTGTTCCTTTTCATTTATTTCTTAAGGCATAAATGGTGTTTTTTACGAAATAATATAATAGAAATCAATACAACGGGTTTGGAGTCCGTAATAAAATTAAAATTTAATTTATTGGAGAATAAGGAGGTTAAGGTTTTATGAACATTTGGTGAGGATGAGCCACGAAAGGTTGAACCACCAGATCTTTGAGAAGATACGTGGTTATAAAGTCTCGACTGGGTACCTTAGGCAACTGAGAAGTGATCTGAACCAGATAGGTCTGGGAGACCAGGACTGCCTCGATAGGGCAGATAGGGCTCCTATCCAGTTCACAAACTCTGCCAAAAACCTAGGAGTAGTACTCGATCAACATTTGTATTGGAATAACCATATTTCCCCCCTTTACTCGAAAAACCATCTCCATCCTCAAACAGCTCCTAAGATTCCGTGAATCTTTCCCCCGCAAAACCAGTCAATTGTTAATCCTCCCTCATCCTTCCCCACCTCGATTATGGATGCTTAGTATATGGAGGACTATCTGGCGAGCTTGAAATGAAGCTGAAAAGATTAATGAACTCCTTTATAAGATTCATTTTTGGGATCCCCAGGCGTTCTCATATCTCTTGCTGGTATTCTGAGTTAAGGTGGCTTTATCCAAGTTTTCGGCGACAATACTTCCTTTGTTCCTTTCTATTCCAATCCTTCGTACATTTACGACACCCTTGCCCTTCGTTCTTCGAATCATCTTTTATATCCCTTCTCATCGAACTGCTTCCTTTGAAAAATCCTTTATTAATCATGCAGCTTTATTTTGGAATTCTATACCCATTTCGATCCGCAATGCTCCTTCTCTCACTTCCTTTAAACATAATTTATTCATCTACTTCCTCAATTATCAATCTTCCGAAATTATGTAATATAATATATTAGTGTTGGAATATACATTTTTATTTTATTTTATTTTTTATTTTTATTTTATTTAATTTTAATTTTGTTATTTACTTATTTTTTTTTGTTTTATATTTATTTGTATATAATTTACATTATATATAAGTTGCTGCCTGTTAGGTATGAAGCCAAACAATAATACCTTTTTATTGTACTTTTATATTATTCTTAAGGGACAAAGTGTCCCAGAATAAAGATTATTTTTCATTAAAAAAAAAAAAAAATAGAAATAAACAAAAATTATAGAAATCAAAGGAAAATACCGTATCAGCAGCAGAAAATTATCTGCTGCAATATAGTTGACTAAAATAAATTCTTTATAGTTGCTCTCTTGTCGAATTTTGCCAATTTCAGATCCCAATCTGGGGTAAAGGGATAGAAATTGTAGGAAGCAATCGTCAGCAGCTGATTTAGCCCAAGTGTCAACTGATGTCAACGTCAACTGTTACAGTAGTAGGGGGCTAGCCCCAGCTCTGACCTTTGACCCGCAGCAATTAGAGATTGTCGCTACCATTCATTCAATGGCTAAAATCCTTTTAATGTAACAATTTTTGGGTATTTATAATTTACCACAATATGTTAATATATACAAATAAATAGTATTGGTTTAAATATAATAAAATATTTTACGACCTCTCTCTCTCATATTCACGGAGAGAGCCCTTGTACACCTCTTTATTTTTTTATCTCAACATAATTAATTTTAATATTTTTGATATCTCTACGTAATTACTATTATTTTATTTTATTTTTTTCATGTGGATTAATTTGTATTTTTAACCTGTGTTTTCAATAAGGTTGTATTTCATATAAATTGCATTTTATCATCTTCATGATTTCTTCAAAAACTCACAACACCATCAAATTTTATATTTATAGCGTGAGTTAAATTTGAATCGCATGAGCGCAGAAAGATCAAATCCTAGCCTTATGGACGTATAAAAATATTTTCTTTGTTAATGTTTAGGTTTTATTATTAAAACCAAAGAAATGAAGGTTCAGAAAAAAATATATTTCGAGACAGCTCTAATTTCAGCTCAAAGTATTTAAATTTAAATTTGTGATAGTTAATTTCGGTTAACATATTTCGTAAAATATAATGTTTTTAGAAAAAGTTTAAATAATAGTATACTCTGATAATTGATACTCAATTAAATCAACTATAACAGTAAATTTTTAAAGGATTAATTTTGTATAACAAGGTTGATTGTATATCTAAGGCTGAAATAATATCTTCAATAAAAATATAATTACAATTATTTGGTGCAATATTTCAATATTAAATAGTTAAATGTATGAAATATTTAATTATTCAAAATACTAATTACCTAGTTAGTACAAACTTATTGCAACTGAATCAATCATAGCTATCCTGGAATTTACGGAAACTTTAATCACTTCATGCCATGAATATATTCCCTCAGAGTAAATAGATATTAAACTTACTTCGTAACATTCAGGAATAGCATTCATAGCATTCATGAATTATTTTGAATCCAATACATACATATGGTAGCTTGGTGGCAAATAGCAGAATTTCGTACCTTAAGGCGATCGAGGATGAAAATTTCCGAACCAAAAATAGTGCAACCATTGTGATTATATCAAACTGAAGCTTGTATTGATTTTAAACTTGGTCATAACATAAAAAAATAAACTAAAAGAGATTTTTTTACGACGAAGAATATTTTTGTTAGGATAAAAGTCGGATTTGTGGATGTCTGGTATGTATAAGCGTATATATATATATATATATATATATATATATATATATATATATATATATATAATATTATAACGGCTTATTTAAGCTGTTAAGTGGATCGGTGCAGTACCACGTTTTAGCTAAAAACAGCTGCTGAGAGATTAGGCGATCAGAAAACTAGCCTGTACCTTATCGCATCTCATTAAGCCGACATTTTTGTACGAAAAAATATAAGATTTTTTTGGTGAAAAATAACTGAAGCATTTATCGGAGTATCTTATATATATATACTAGGAATATTTTTATCTTTCTAAGGTCGGAGATAAAGTGATTGATGGAGAGGCCAGGTGCCTCACGCCCTGACAGGAAGGGGCGGTATGAATTAGGGCATAAAAAGTTCGACAGACAATAATAATAATAATAAGAGTTATATATTAGCTATTATAAATCAAAACAAAAACATTAAAAACTCTAGGTATTAAGTGGTTCTATAGTATGATTGAAACAATTCCTTAAACAAAAGAAAAAATAAAATGTATATAAATATGTGTATGTATATATGTATATAAATATGTGTATGTATGTATATATACTATCCTTCCTATAAATAAGCACGATAAATGTTCTACATTGTTTTGTTATTTATTTTTTAAGCTGTTTTATTGAATAAATATTACAAGCTGCCTCACTCTAGAGCAATAAGTTGTATAACAGGGCATTTAATATGATAAATAAAAATATTAAAATATCTTAGAACAATAATAGTATAAGATAACTAAAATAGAGAAAGAAAATAAAATTAAAGACAATTATACTATATAAAATATAAACAAGCATTCCCGGATTCCCGAATCAAGCTTGTTACCCCACTATGGGAGAGTAATCCAGGCTCAATGAGATCTCAGCGCTGTTCTCTCAGCTGCGTCACTAGTGTCTGGAACCAGTGGAGGGTGAACAAAATATGGTACAGCCGATCAGGACTAGAGCGATCAGATTTTGCGAGATGGATTATCAGGATGAACTATGATGATGCATGAGCCCGAGGTTTGGTAGGAAAGGTTTTAATGTAATTTTGAAAAATTAAGTATTTTTAGGCTCAGGACAGAAGGTATTTCAGACTATTATGTAGGGTTTTGTTGGATACATGATATGGATCATTTACAATAGTACGGAGGACTATTGGAGTAGTAAAGTATTGGAAGGATTGAATGAGTTTGATGTGCGATTGTTCGGCTGTCCCCAACAGTTCAAGTCCAAATACATATGTCTGATGATGGTCTTGTATATAAGAAGCTTGCCAACAACAGAAAGTTGAGATGTCCGACTTCGGCAGTCTAAACTATTGGCTTTTGCTTCTGTTATGTTCTCGCCTTTCAAGCCTTTAAAGGGTTCCAAGTAAGACTTTTGTCTAAGATACCTTACTGTATCAGCAATTGGCAACGTAATATAATTGATATTAACAGGAATGCAGAATACTTTGATTCTCCAGTTGTTGTACCAATCTTCAATCTAAGATGAATGTCCTCAGAAATAAGAAAAAACATTTCAGGATCATTATAAGCCCTAGTAGGAGTACATAAAGATGTTAAACCACAATACAAAACCAACAGCCATATTCATTCTCAATAAACAAAGACAAGAATACAAATTTATGCGATAAAAAATGACCAAAATTCGAGAGGTAAGACCAAAATGATAACGAAATTTATAAATAAATATTTAGACTTTTGGTAACAGGCAAAGGGGTGTAAATTATCAGCTAAGACCAGTCATAGAATGTTCTAAAAATATAATTAAATTCATTTATTACATATTATTCCTTTTTTGTTTGTTTGTTTATTTCGTTTAACGTCACTTTATGCTGCTTTTTCCTAAATTTTGCATAATTAGGATAGGGGTCTTTTACGAGTACCTGACATCGCACAGGCTCGGGACCCCCATTTTACGTCCCTTCCGAAGGATAAGGATTTTTTATTTAAGGTCAATCTTTCGATCTTGGGTTTAGTAGGTTGCTATGCTAACCACTTTTATGATTGCAGATTATTTATATACACTAAAAACAGATTAAAAAACAATAACTAAAGCACAACGTGCTTGCGCACTGACTAATCCATGAATTTTATTCCACGAAGCACTGGCATTCACTAAACAAACGACAAAGGTTTGGCAGCGAACCAACAAGGACAGGAAAACATAACATTTATACTGAAAAGATGGGTCAAAAGGTAGATGAATATGAATTATAAAATAACAACAGAGATTTATAGGTTAAATGAACACAAAACAATAGTTTAAAGAAATGTTAAAGATCAAAATAACGTTTTCATTTACAAAATTTACTCAAATAAAGTATTAAAAATATTTTCAATACAGTATAGTACTGATCCAATATTTTATATCATATAAATGTATAGTACAATATACGTTTGAGTATGTTCATAAATGGATAGGATTTTTTTTCAGAATTTATCTATGATGTAAGTTAAACAAAGTATCGTTATGTTATAATTTTAAATTTATATTTAAATAGTATACATAAAACATAGATTTATACAGATATGTTCAGAATTAAAAAACGTTAATGATTTCAATAATTATGGTTAAAATTCCGCATTTAAAAAATACAAAAAAAGCATTCTCGTCCTATTTTTCTTCACCAAATAAAAAAAATAGGTTCTTTAAAAAAAAAAAAAAAAAAAGCGGTGAATACGAACATAAATGTAATGACTCTGAAGCTAATACACGAGAAAACCTGGACGATCAATAAATCAAAGATTAAATGAACACATAAGAGCATAGAATAAGAAGCAGAATTTCAACTTGGCTATCCATTTAAATGAAAATAAGCATAAATTCAATAAAAACTCTGGAGTAAAAATAATAAATCGAGTAGAAAATAGCCTAGAATTAAATATTTATGAATCACTAGAAATAATAAAATAGTTTAAAACCGATCCAGATCTATGTTGAAATGAAAAGAATACCGTTTACAATAGCCCAACTTTAAATTTGTTTGCAATAGGCACGGGAAAATCCAATGAGTCATAGGGGATATCCCATGGTAAACCCCAAACATTTAACCTACCTGCCCCCTTCCACAATGGATATATTTCAGATATCTGTTAGATCTCCACAGGTGAGTACCAATATATGATTTCTTGTCTTACATTTTTGAAAACTTTATTATATATAATCCATGCAACATAGTGCTGATGTGTTAAAAAATTTGTATATAAATTCTACGAAGACTAAGTAATAGAGCTAATACATAACATATAAAATAGTCTAAATTTAAATATTCACGAATCATTAGAAATAATAATATTTTTTAAAACCAATCAAGATTTTTTTTTTTAATGAATCGATAAATCGTCTGCTTGGTGGTAAAAGTCATTAAGTGCAATTTTTTCCAAATTCGACAAAAAGTTCTGAGTTGATATTATCATTTCCCATAAGTATAAAAACTCACCAAACGAATATAACTGTTACATATATGCACATTAGAAAATTAGAAAATTCTAATATATACATATATATAACTATCTGAATTTTTTTTAATGAACATATTCCCGACTGAATATTGAAACGGAAAAAAGAATGATTTTGTTACATAATGACTTTTACCTCCAAGCTGATGAAATATTTCCAATGGTTCAATTTCAAATTTGTTTCCTGTAGGAAGCGGAAAACCGACCAATCAAAGAAAAACCTAAGGAATTTACCATAAACCTGACTCGTTGACTTTCTTTTATATCCTGGTTTTCTCTAGATCCTCATAGCTTTAAGTAACCCTTCCATTTTGCACCATTAGTTGAATATTAACATGTTTGATTTCTTGGCTTGCATTTTAAAAATAAATTTATATGATCTGTGTAACAAAGCGCAAATGTTTTGAACTTTTTGTATGTTTTTAGAACTGATCATGAATGTTTAATCGAAACTAGTCTTCGAATTACAAAAATTTCGATGGAAGTGGCAAATTATTTCTCAATCCTAATTCCAATAATATAATATAAAAAATATTAATAAATTAAAAATTAAAATATAAGTACTAAATATATAAAATCAGATACTTGATAAAATGTATATATAATGTAAATAAACAAAGAAAATTATGTTAAAATTTTATTATTTTTTTTTTTTAAGTGATTCACAAATGAACACGCCTTGAAAGCCACCAAACGTCTATTCCACGCAATTATTCAAGATCTCTGCCATCATCTGCTGATAGTGACATCAGCTGTATGACCTTCAGAAGTTGCCTTTCCAGATTCTTTGTCGTGTCGAAGTAATGAGCTGTATCGCATGCTAATGTAAGCATTTTGTTGATACATCGGGGAGTGGTAGAGAATCTGACACTAGATGTAACGGTCAACATGAGTGGTCATATTGCTCTAACACTTTCTCGTTATATGCAATGCCCATTGGTGGGTGGAAGGACGGAGACAGTTGCCTTATAAAATATAAATGCAAAAGATCTTTTATCTGTTCGGTTTTATCCCTTAAAGCAGGGACCCAGACCTCCTCAATCAGTCTTCACCACCCATCTCGATCGTTGGCCGTGCGGAGCAATCCTCTCACTGCCGCCCTGACTGAGATCTTGCTCAAAGTCATCCAGCCATCAAAGTCGTGGTCGCCTCAATTCAGATTCCTGATTTTGCGGTCAATGTTTGAAACAGCCTCCTTGCAGATATACTCTCCACATGTCCCAAACATTTGCCTATACTTCAATTGCCTTACTAGTATACTCTATTAGTGAAATTAATTGCAGTGTTAGTGATTGAAATATTTGCAGTACGTATGAGTGATTTTTTGGGGTAATCTATAAATCTGCGATGCCTTAGTAAAATTGGGTTTCAATAGTATGTATTCAGGCGCTGTCCTAATTGTATATTCCAGCTTAAACAAAAAATATTGTGTACCAAAAATTATCGATCAGCAAAGTACATAGATGAATTATCTTTTTATGAGTAACCACGAATTTTCGTGTATGGACTTTGTTTCGAATTAGCGGGATTCACGAATTATCTGGTTCAAAATTATGTAAATGGTGCTTTTCGCCGTACAACATGTAGACCAGAGAAAATCGAATGAAAAAATGAGAACGGCAAAATGTGGAATATCATGAAATGCTACCGGAAAAATAATAGAAGTAATATCATCGGATGTTATTTATTTATCAATTATTTATTGCAGTCTTTATTACCTGATATTCACCTAGTGTAATTAAAAGTAAATGCATGTGTCAAGTTTCTAAAGCTTTTCATTCTTCTGCGTCAAATATTAGTAGGTTTTAGGAGTTTCAAATTTAATATTTTTTAAAACTTCATATGCAAGAACGCAGTATTTCTAAAGGGATTGGCTTATCGAAGTTCAAGACAAAGTCAATTCTTGCTCCAATATTTTGGTTAACAGTGTTAATAATTTTTTTTTTTTTATCACTACTATTGGTACAGTTATCATAAATATGGAATTATTTATAAATAAAGCGTTTAGTAGAAGTTCAAAATTTCACCGTAGGGATTAGGGCCTCTAATGGGATATTTTGGAGGGTGAATAAAGTACTAAAGAGCATATTTTTAATGGTTTTTTAAAAGGTTGCATTGGAGATAGCTATTGTGGTAGGTGGCCTAATGGATTGGAGCCACGTGGTAAAGGGAATGTTTATGAAAGGTTCTTCCGCGGGAGGGCACGGACCCAGATCGATACTGGGCGGTTCCCGTCTCCTCTACCCTACATTATCTCTTGCCCTATCGTCTTCTCTCTTAGCCTGTCTATTAATTATCTATCCATAACATATAATATACCACAAGATAATCTATGATCTAGCGATGTATATCCATGTCACCCGAGGAGGGGCACATGGGATAGGGTAACCAGAAACTGGACGCCAGGTTTACTCAAAGCATAGATCACAATCTACATTATTAACAGTAAACCAACCATGACGGGTCAAATGACCCTTTTCAGGCTTTTTGGCAGAAGTTCTCGGAAACAACGACATTACTTTGCTTTTTGACTTCACTACTTATATTAAAATATATAGCAAAAGTGTTTTTTTCAATATCCACTCCTCTATTAGTGTCGTTCGTTACCGAGAAATTGAAGAAATATTAACACATGAAAAGTCAGTTTAGTGTTAAGAATAATTATAAGAGAAATTGTTAAAGTCGGCTATTGATAAATAAAATTATATTTTTTACATACAATATGCCACATTTAACATCATTAATAAAAAATACTGTATTTAAAGATAGCACATACACTTTTTGCTATTGTGCATACACTGGCGCATATAATCATCCATTTATTTTTTTTTCATTTTCTCCACTTAATGTTTGATTCCTTTTTAGGTGTTTAAGACCCCATATACATTAATCAGAGCATATGAAGCGTGTTAGGGTTAGTAAAAATATAAATTAATTTAAATACAGCAATAATTAAAAATATCACGAAGCAATCTAAAATTTACGAAATTTTAAATTAATAAGATAATAGGATTTTAAGGGGGATGAGTCAAAAATTGTAGGCAATGCTTCGACCGTAACTTTAGTGGACATAATCAGGGCTTAAACAAGTAATATTAAAATATAGAATCAGTAGAGAAAAGGAAAAAAAAAGGTAGAATTTTTTTTTTTACATTAAAATAAATAAATACAAAATAGGAGTAAATAATAGTTAAATTCAATGTAATAAGGTTAATTAACAACTTTAAATGATATGAAAAATATGTAGATAAAGTATAAAATGATGAAGAAAATAATAAGTGAAAAAATAAAAATAAAATTATCTTAAGAAAGAGGTTACAAAAAAGAAATAGCGTAAAATATGAAAAAAGTGGTAAACAAAAATAAGAAGGTAAACAAATAAAATAATTGCAATTCATTAAAATTAAAAATAACTGAATGCAAAAAATAAAAAAGGGAGGAATTAAGTGTGATGAATTAAATTGTAAATACAAAGTTAATAAAGTTTTAATAAAAACATACCAAATCAGAAATTAAAATAACTAAAACATAAATAAAAATTTACACTGTACTTTATGTAATATTCACCCTGCCATTTAACGTAGCTCTTTAATTAATAAGGTTCTTATCCACTCCTCGCATGCATTACGCATTGCATTCGATGGGGCATATGCCTAATGTGATTCATAATGGATATCGCCAATCTAATGCAAATCTGCTTGCTTTTATTTAATTAATGTTTCTAATAATCCTAATAAGGTTTCATAGGCCCTGGTTAAAGAATGTAGTGACTTAAACACAAGAAAATGTAAAAAAACGAATCTTCTAGCCAATGTAATGGAAAAAATATATATGTTGGATAAATTTTTGCATGTCAACATATATAAAAATAAAATTTAACAAATAAAATTTTACCCTCTGTAACGGCGGCAATAAGCTTTATTACCCAAATTAGAGTAATTATTCTTCATAATTATATATCATATATAATTTTATATTTCTCCTCCGCATTGGAGGGCGGAATATACTGCACGGGAGCCTTTCTCGGCGTGGAACAGGCCTTTGACCAAGTCTGGCACCCAGGACTGTTTTACAAGCTCCGCAAATTCCTTCTTTCAACATACTTCCTAATTATCTGTTTAGATCTGAGTGATCGAACTTTCAAAGTAAACCATAAAAATTTCTATTCTTCCCTCTTTACCCAATCTGCCGGTGTTCCTCAAGGTATTATCCTAGGCCCCATCCTCTACACGGTGTATACAACCTACATTATACTTTAATGGTATTCCTCTAATCCCTGTTGAACCGCTACCCACGACTCCACTTGGACAAACGTCTTACTTGGAATCCACATACAAGACTAAAAAGACAAGAAACTGCCCGTCGTTACAGATTACTTCAACATTTATTAGACCAACGTTCAAAGCTCCCAAATAATTACAAAAGATCAATATACATAACTGTGATTAGACCTATCTGGAAGTACAGAGTTGAAGCTTTGGGGCTCCACTAAACCATCCAAAAAATCCTCAATGCTCCTTACTTTGTCACCAATAAACTTATCCATAAAGACCTTATGTTCCATATGTTGCTGAGTTAGCCCAAATCAGATACCTATCCTTTCATCTTAAGCTCCATAACCACTAGAATCCCCTAATTTCTAAACTTGCTTCCCACACCATTCCCGATAATCCTCCGAGGCGTCTGAAAAGAAGATAGCCCAGAGACCTTCTAGTGTAGAATTTTTATTAAAGTGCTACTGATGAGTAGTTCTTTTCAAGTATTGTCACGCTATTGTAATAGTTAACAGCACATTTACTTTATGTATGTATACAGTTGTAAATTTAAATAAATTATTATAATAAAAAAGTATATATATTTAATAATATTCGCGGCTTCGTTTTATTTGTTTATAGTTAAAAATTTTGCCAAATAATCTTTATTTGGCAGAAATAGTTTTAATGATTTCATTTGGTTGGGTTTTTATTTCCACACTTTACTGTAATTTTTAATTTGGTTAAAATTGCTCAGATTAGGTGTTTGAAGTTTACGTAAAAGCACAATTATACATCAAATTTTTAATTTTAATGTATGAGATAGTAATCCAGATGGACAGAGGCTATACAACTTAAGGCCCATACATCATATTTTAACACACAAAAATCATATTTTTAATGATTTCATCTGGTTGCATTTTGATTTCTAACCTTAAAATTAAATAGTTTGGCAAACCTCGTTCCTGGCATTCGAAATTGTACATTTGAGCTTTTATTATTGTAAATATTACCATAGCTAAACCATCCTGGAACTATGTAAATGATGCAGTTAAAATATGGTAAAGATTGGTTCAGTAGTTTTACGATTGTAAATTCCTCTGCAGAATAGTGCTAACCACAAATCGGTCGGTTCTCGAACTTCACTGGAATCAACTTATCACATCACATATTTAAATATTTGTTAATAATGTAATTGAATATAAGAAATGTTATTATCAATTTTTAGCTCATTATAACATCGTACCTTTGTAACCTATATCAGCCAATTTTCAAAATTCACTGTTTTCCACATATTATCGCTTTTGTAATAACAAACTAAATGAAAATAACTATATTTTATTATTGCTAAACCTTCCTGGAACTATGAGGATGATGTGGTTAAATTACAGATTGGTTCAGTAGTTTTCGTGGTTAGTGATCACAAACGAAAAATGGTTTGTCCTTTTATATAATAGACTGTCTTTAACCAACATAAAAAAAACAAATAACATATATAAAAAATAAAAATTGATGAAAATAAAAGAGATGAAGAAAATGGAAATTATTCATACAAAAAAGGATGGAGTTCCTAGGAGAGAAGATAATATGTTATTTTTAGCTCTAACCAACACAACCATCGGCATGATGTAACACAAATCTACCTCGGGGCCATATTATTGATTCATCACTCTCATTAGGTAATCTCTCGTGAAAATACCTTTTATCCGCGCAGTGCAAACACAAAGCAAAATGTAAAATCCAAACCCTTTCAATTAAAAAAAAAAAATTAATAATAAAGAAAATACTATCATTAATAATAAATAAATTCTGAAGTAACTGCAATGACATGAAGTGTTTAATTTAAAATAATTTACCCTGATAACTGCATACGTTATCATAGCATAAGCCAGCACGCTAAATATGTATACTTTAGCAACATCTGATGATTTAGACATTTTTCGTGGTATTGCTTGGGTATATTACGGGGTTTAATCAAAATTTCATATAAAGAGAATAATAGTAAATAAAACCAGGTTTCAGTTAAAAAATTAAACTTGACATCGAAGAAATAGTTATGGAATTATAGTAAAAACATGTGCCTAAAAAAACATGGATTTCAAAACAGTAAGCGGTTTTGAGGGTGCTGACATGGATATTTTATAGGGCTTGATCAAAGTTTAATAAGTAGGTTCTTATAGTAAATTTAACTATCTTTCAGATGGAAACAATATATTTTGGATCGAACTATCCAGAACTATCAGTTTTGGAGTTATAGCCAAAAGAGTGCCGAAAAACGTATTTTCGCGGAGAAGTACGACCCCAGTGAGAGTGCTGAAATGAGGGGTGTAGAGTGCATTATGCGACAATTTTTGAGTTCACAGCTTCGTTAGGAGTAGTTAGTAAGTAAATATACTAGAAGTCCCGTTTAAATAGGAAGGGACAAATTCAATGAGTCATAGGGGAAATCCCATAAATTTCTAAACCCCAAAAATTTAATCTACCTGTCTCCTTCCCCTTTCCATGATAAATATATTACAGATATCTGTTAGATCTCCAGAGATGAGTACCAATATTTGAATTCTTCTCTTACATTTTTGAAAACTTTAGTATTTATAATCCATGTAACATGTACGTGTTGAAAATTTTTTATGTTTTAGAACTGATGAATGTTTAGCATTCGAAAATAGTTTTATAATAAAATAATTCTAAAAGAAGTAGCAAATAATTCATCAATCCTAAAAGTATTGATCCTTCTATACCATCATGGTTTGTAAAATATCGTTACTTTTCAAATTATGAAGCAAATTTATGTTTAATTGATTGCAGGCGTTTATGTACTTTAACCAGGGATAGGAAGGTACATGGTATATTAGGCGATCTGTAGAGAAATCATATGTTGAAACAACGTAAACTTATACATAGATTGATAGTGTGTACCGCATCCTAGATTTAGTAGTCTGACCTAGGAGATTGTAGGGTGTTAATAGATGGAGCTGGCTAGGTGATGGCCCGTGGCCGAGCTCCTGGGGCATTAATAACGAGCCTAATTAGTTTGTGTTTATGCACGTTTGAACCTTGTCAGGCCCAGGGCCCTTCCCTCTCAGCAGCTCGCACGGTCATCCTTGAAATCAGGTAGAATATTATAAAATAAAAGTTTATAATATATATATATATATATATATATATATATATATATATATATATATATATATATATATATATATATATATATATATATATAAACGAAAATTTAAAGTCCATAAAAAGATCTTAAATTAGAAAATAAAAAAATAGTAGTCAAAGAATTCAAATACCTCCAAGAATGAATTAGCTGGAATGCCCTCGAAAAAAGACAATCGAATCTAGAATAAATAAAGTTTAACTGGCCCTCTAACTCACTAAAAACATATACATCAAAAAGTCCCTCTCATGGAATGCAAAAATAAGGCATTATTATACAGTAATCAAACTAGAAGCCCTATATGCAGGTGAACGCTATCACCAACCATGTTACAACGTAAAACCTAGAAATCAAAGATTGGAAGATTTTAAGAATAATTCTACGCACCAAGTTTATTAACAACAATCCATATAATAAATGAAGCCCTTACAAAACAACTGAAAAACTTTTAGACACAATCAGAAACAGAAGAATGTTATGGACACATCCTTAGAATGAACCCCAAAAGACTGACTAATAAACTTTTTGACTACCTCGCAACAAATAAACCATACCAAGCTATTGAACAGAAAACATGCATTTAGATGAAACTGCAAAAATAATTTAAAAAACAGATTCCAGCTCGATACCAAAATGAAACAAACAATTCATATCACTGATGAAGAAAGGAAAGCAATATCCGAAAGGATGAAACTATACTGGACTAAAAGAAAGTCACAGCGCACTTAGAATTGATTGATCTAACGTACCCCAAAGTTGGGTGAAACAAAAAAAAAATTCATATTATAGCTAAAAAAGAAAACCAAATTAGTGATGGGTCGTTTTGAGTGGAGCGGAGCTTAGAACCGGTTTGGAACGAAACGAATCACCCATGTTTTTCGTTCCACCCGGAACGAAAATCAACGCCAAAAGAACTCTGATATTATAGTACGTATAAAAAATTTAACTATAAAATAGGAGGAGATAAACAGCCCGAAGTCAGAACAAGGGATGGAAGGAAACTGCATAGTAAGTTAGTCAAACTGACGTGGAACGAACTGTTCTGAACTGGAACAGAACGAACGTAAAATCTCATTCTGCTATTAAGTCGGAACGGCTAAGAATAAGAAAAAAAATGTAATACAATTGTGCTGTTGCCAGGCATAAATTAAAATTCTTAATGCTTGATCTTTCGCAGTTTTAAAATTCAAATCCTATTTCTTTATTTTACAAAAGCGGCTTCATATCTTCAAGAATTTGACTCTTTGTCATAACTGATTCAACCAAACGAGCTCTAGTTTCTTCTAGTAGCTGTATCAAATAACATAATAAACTATTTGCAGGAAGAAATAAGAGAACATTTGTTTTATAAATGTCATTAAAAAAATACATTAAAATTCAATTTATCAGCACCTAGATTGCTTATAACTTGTTATAAAACGAATTTGACTTAAACTCCCGTTAAGTTCTACCGCAGAAAAGAATTTCTCTAAACTATCTGCGGCCCTGAGG